>CM052020.1:39305156-40555156 GCA_028476575.1 Platygaster robiniae
ATTTAATTTCCTAAAATGCTTCTTTCGAGTCGTTTTAGGTTGGTATAAGTCTATAGTTTTCATTACTTTGGACAAACGTTTTTCGATACATAAAATATATAAATCAATTAGATACGTGCATTAGTTTTTTGCATTCGCATTACCGTTCATCTTTAACAAATTATGATAGAAACTAAAACAAATTTTGAGCAAAAAATCTGCTCCCTTACTTCTTGGTTATTTTTGCTTTTCTTTGATGATTCCACGAACGGAAATTGAAAAAAAAAAAATTCATTATTCAAGATCAAATTCCATCATATATGTGTCAGAAATAATAATGATATTGTTTTCTTAGGGTTCATGTTCTATTTTGCTAAAGTAGCTGGCTTTGTTTGGTTTAATTTAATTGCTTTCAATGCGTGGCGGATGATTTGGTGAGCTAGAAACTATTCATATAATGAAAAATATGCATTGATTCGAATTTCTTATGCTAAAACATCTACATTTTATAAAGAACAGCATTTTTCAGGTTTCCAATTTTCGTGATAAGAGAAAAAACACTTTCTTTCCTGTTCTTTCTCATTGGCAATATTGTTCCTACATGTCTTACGGTTTGGGTCATAATTTCTGATTATACCGAAGGTTCGCATATAAAACCTGGGTTTAAAAATGGTGATATGTACTTAAGTGGTACGTTATGAAAAACATACGCTAGTAGCTTGTAAAAAATAATTAATTTTCTCAGAAGATCTCATGCTCATCCTTGTTTGTGGGTTTTACCTAGTAGATTCTTCTTGTTTCTTTTGGTGCACAATTTACTATTTGTGTATTTCGCAAATAAACATAATATGATCGTTCTGCTTTTATAAACAGTGAAAAATGAATTATATTTTTTCAGATCCTAGAGCTAGGTGGATGTTCAACCAAATACCATGTTCCTTTTTTTACGTTCTCGATGTGGTTTTTTTCATTCTTGGAATGATCAAGTACACAATGAATTTAAGAGCGAATTCGAAACATTTGTTGACAGAGGCTGTGAGATATAAATGGATCACGTTTATGAAATGGATGATGATCATGAGCATCATCATGTTTCTTATTTTTTTTCTGGATGAATATACAGAGGAAGACAGCACAATATTTTTGTAAGTTGCAAGAATTCAAATAGATTCCTTAACAGCTTCAGAAGATTTATCTATGCATAAAATTTTCTCCATTCATCGACTTCAGAATTAAGGAAAATAATAAAGAAATTTTTGAAGTAGATACACTCGGAAAGAAAAATTTAAGCATAAAATAAGATACAATTTCTGTAGGACCGCAAGTTTTTCTTACTACTGTAATAATATCCTTGGTTTCAGGTTTTTCCTCAGACTTTTGCTTTATTCAAGTGGACTATGGTTCTTCTTTATAGTAGTCCCGATACGTCAAGAAGTTCGGGAACATTTTAAAAGATGAAAGTTATGAAAATATAATTGTCTATAATATGCAATTGATGAAAAAAAGGAGTGAGAAGCTCTTTCATAATAAGAGTACATAATGCGCTGATTGCATCGCAAAAATGTAAAAAACAGTCATTTATTTTTTCTAGTAAATATAAACTATTTTTATATACTTGGATTGAGTTGATTATCCGAAAGGGAAATGTATAGTCATGAATCTATGACTATAATAAACAATTGTTACTTCAATGAAACACCATGTTGTTTTCATCGTCCCAGTTCATTGTCTTTTGTTAGCAAATAGCCCAGCTGGCATAAATTATCTCAGAAAACTGTCAAAGCGATCCAAAAGCTTTCTGGTAGTTTTCTAAAAGTAAATTTTCTGGGTAAAAGATACTTAATCAATTTATTGATATTGAGTTGCATATTTTTTTCTTGACATGTTTTCATTTAGTGAAATGAAATAATTTTTTATTGCTTTAAACTCAGAAATATTAGATTTTTTTTTTGCATTTTTATAACATTCCTTACATTCTTTTTACCTTTTTTAATTATAATATGCATGATTCATGTATTCTACAATTATACAGCGAGAACGTGCTACATGTCTGTGGAAATTTTTAAGCTAATCAACAGAAATGCGTAGTGATCGAAAAAGATAAGGAAAAATAATCATTCCGATAGATAGGTGATCTCTGATAGTTTTTATCATAAACGGTGTATGTTATTGACGTGAAAATAAAAGGCGTATATAGTTTTCTAAAACTCAGTCTTCATCATTCCAGCAATATAAACATGAGAACACATATTTTTTAAGAATGTTTTTCACCTATAAATCAAATAAGTTATAGACTGGTGTAAATTGCGATTTACCAGATTTGCGAGTAAGTTAACTCTTGAAATACTTCTGATTTTTTTGCAAAGATCATAAAAAAATTTAAAGTTTAAGTTGTAAACATATTATCTACTATGACTACTTCAACTTTTCCGAATATTCAGTATATGAGCAATAGTACGAGTTCAGTTCTCTATTTCAGTAAATCAATTATTGAATGAATGATTTGAGTTATCTCTGTACATGATCCCTAAAGAAAAATTAATAATCGCAAAATAAAGGATTTTATCTTATCTGACGGTTATTACTTTTTTTACGTTATACAGCAATGGGATCTTTGAAAGAAATTCATTTGGCGATTGTCGTACATGCTTTCGCAACACTTGTTGCAATTCTGAAGCAAAAAAATTCGACTGTTGTACACTGAAAATAACTTCTTTTGACCACAATAACTATTCAGGCGAAATTCCCACGCTTCCTCAATGCGATGAATATTAATTCATCGCATTTCCTCAAATGATAAGAACCACAACAAATCGCTACATTTAAATGATTTAAACACTTATGTAAAAGAACTGATTTTGTCGTTCATGATTACTATTCACAATTTTGCTTCTGGTGTCATTTTTTGTTAACTTCACCACTAGTTGATGTAACAAATTTGGAAAGGAAATTTCCTTAATGTGTATGCTGATCTGTAAAATAATAATTTGGAAGTGAATATCTATCTGCCCCTAAAAATGTTGCCTGATTTTTAGAACGTAGTAGGATAAACGTTTGAGTGATTATTCGATAGAATAACGTAACGAAAAAACTTGCAGGTACTGCCTCGTGAATAATTGCACAAATTATTCACAAAACTCAATTTGTTCAGCTATGGAGACGGAAATAGAACACGAATCATGTACCATTCAATGGACTATCTTGGTAGCTGCGAAAGTAACGAACTCATTTTCTTGGCTTTTCTGTAAGAGTAGGCATAGGTAGGTAACAGTCGTAGGTTTTTTAAAACTAAAATAACAATATGTCCTAACATAACTTACTTCATTTTGACAGAAAAAAAATTACAATAATCCACATGTGCAATCAATTTTGGTTTCTGAAAATTATGCTTTTTTGCATCACAACCATAATGATTCAAACTCGTTTAAATATGAACGATGGGCATAGAAAATTTATTTATTTATTATGTGTTGAATTACATTATTTTATAAGTTCGAGCATTTTAAATTGATTTTGTAAAAAAAGTTTGTGAGCTTATACATTTTTCAGGGTATTTTCATTATTACACCGTATCAGCTTGTGCCGCTTGGTTCCATATAGTAGCTTTCAACATGCGACTAAAGATTTGGTAAATTTCATGGCCATGATTTTTATTTTACAAACATTTCTTATAAAAAAACATATTTTCATTATCATGTTATTATTGGATCTTAAATCTTCATAAACGATAAACTATTAAGAATGTTAAGGTTATACTTTCATTGTCTTCAAATATCTCAAAAAAATTGAATTCGCAACGAAATCTAACAAAAAGATATAAATGGAGGACAGTAATGGCAATAAATGACGAAGTCAAATGAATGATTCAAATGTTATTGGAATAAGAAAAAAATTATGCATATGGTTATCCAATAATTATTAACTTTTAAAAATATTTCTAAAATTAGTTCAGTTTAATATATATCATAACAAAATGAATAAATCACTTTCTTTTTTCTTCCCAATTTTCAATTAATTAAAGTGATCCAAATACGATGGCACAAAAGATGATTAATCATGAAAATTCATTCAGCAGCATTTGAAAATCGCAAAATATTAAAACTTTTGTACAAGGATGTTTTGTCAACAGGATTCCAACTCTTCCAGTCAAAGAAAAAACTCTGTTCATTGTCTTTTCCATCATGGAGAGCATTGTGCCCCTTAGTCTCACGACTTAGGTTGTTCTAGCTGATTATATAGAAGGACCACACAAAAAAACTGAACTGAACACTGGTACCATTATAATATCTAGTAAGAGTCAAGTTCAAAATCATCAGACCTACAACACAAATTCGATCAACCTTGAGTCTTTAGTAGGCTAATTAAATTTGACCATGGTGAATAATTATTGATCTACTTCATTTTTCCTACAGACTTTTCTTCCAGATGGACATTTGCCTGTGGGCCATATTTATTGCTTTTCACAATCAATACTGTTTACCTTGTTCTTGGAAAAGTGAAACTGAAAAAAAATGCAGGGACTGAAGTTGCTGAATACAAATCGGAAACGTTCATGAAGCTCATGAAGGTTGAAAGTTTTTCTTAGATATTCTACTTTACTTTATCTGCATGCCCAGGGCTAGATTTTTACGAATTATGGTAATTTTTTAATGTCTGAATACCTACCTGTAATACTAAGAATGAAAAAATTATTGTTTTCTTGTCTTTTTTGTAATCGAATTGAAATTTTTTCCAGGTTTGTTCTCAGAGTTTTAGATAATTTGCTTGGGTTATGGTATTTCATCATTCTGACCCGATGCGCAAAGAAGTCAGAGGGTACCTCGCGAAATAAAGAAATATGAAAGAATACAAGTTTATTTTATATGTATAACAAAAATATACTCCAAAAATGTATAAACATTTGATGTAGTTGAAAAATAAGAAGATGAGTAAACTCCTACTATCAAAACGTTTATTACATTGGCAAATAAAATGTATATTTTTATAATATTATTGATGAAGAATTTTCCATGGGAAAGATGATATTCTGGTTTGTAGTTAATAAATAGAAAAAAAAACCGGACATTTTTAATGTAGCATAGTCTGACATGTTCTGTCTTACTATAAATGTCTTCAAAGAATTTATAAGTCTCACACAGATGAAAAGTTTTAATTGTCGACATTTCTCTATTTTCTCATACATTTATTGAACTTGTTGTACGTTGGTCGTAAAACCGAGAAAACCGTCAACATAGATAAGTTTTTCGGAACGGGAGATTCGAGCGTTTTTGAGAATGTTCTAGAACACTCGAAATTCCCCCGCTGCCTTATCGGGAGATAAGAGCGGCGAGTGGGGAAAATTATCAAAGTTTCATGATTAGCGCGCGGATCGCGACCAAGAAGGGACTTCAAGCATCGCGCGCGACAGAAGCGGCAGAATCCATCGAGCCTCTCTCGGCTCTGGAACTCCTCCTAACCTTCCTTTCTCGTGCAGCCTCTCTCGGCTCCGGGCTTCCTCGGAAATTCCTCACCCCGTGTAGCCTTTCTCGGCTCCGGGCTTCCTTGGAAATTCCTCACCCCGTGTAGCCTTTCTCGGCTCCGGGTTTCCTCGAAACTTCTCACCCCGTGTAGCCTTTCTCGGCTCCGGGCTTCCTTGGAAATTCCTCACCCCGTGTAGCCTTTCTCGGCTCCGGGCTTCCTTGGAAATTCCTCACCCCGTGTAGCCTTTCTCGGCTCCGGGTTTCCTCGAAACTTCTCACCCCGTGTAGCCTTTCTCGGCTCCGGGCTTCCTTGGAAATTCCTCACCTCGTGTAGCCTTTCTCGGCTCCGGGTTTCCTCCTGATTTGATTCCCTTCAGCGGCCACCTGGCCTCGGTACTCAGCGAAGTACCACCGCCCCAGAAACTGACGACGGAAAATCTCGTACAGCAAGGAGCGGGTAGAAGCCACCAGTCAACCGTGAAACAATCACCGTTTAATTATGTAAATATCATGTTTTCTTTGCGTTTTTTCTGCATACATGACTCATTTTGAGTCATTGAAAGAATAGAAAAGCGACATATTATTGACTCCCAGCCCCATTGTTGACGTCCCCCTATTTAACGTACAACAAACTTATCTTTTTTCATGATTTTCTAAAACTTGAAAGTAATTTGTTGGTATAAATTGATATACATATACACTGTATTCCCCATTTTTGTGAATATTTAGTGTGATCAATGGTAGGGATCCACTTGCCCGAATCCGCCCGCCCGATACCATACGCCCGATCTCCCTTTTGCTCAAATAGTACAATCGCCCCAATCTTTTCGCCCGACACCACTAGCCCGATATCCCTTTTGCCCGAGTGCACATTTGCCCGAAACCTTTCGCCCGACACATCTTGCCCGATATTCCTTTTGCCCAAGGAGTACGTTAGCCCGATAAATAAATTAGTATAACTAATTAAGAATGATTATCTCAGAGCGCATGTATTTCAGGATACATTTATATTGTAGGACATGGTTTCCAAGTATTCAAAAACCTTGTTTTCACTATTATAGTTTTCGTACTCTTGTGCAACTTTTCGGAGTCTCTCTAGAATTGTAATCCATTCTCTTTTTGGCGCAGCTTTGACATTTTTTCCAAGACTTAATTCTGCTAAGGAGGTTTCCGTATCACGCTGTTCTTTTTGAAATTCCATTAAGCTAGAGTATAAATCAGGATGTTTTTTGCCCATAACTATCCTGAATCTGTTGTGCCACCCTTCGCTAACATTGTTTGAGCGATGAAGGCCTTGAAGGGCGGCTTCATATTGGTTCCAAAGAGCAGGTGGATACCGGGTTCCACCGGTTTTACTCGACCACGACGTGACCGTCCACGAACGTACACCTCATCAAAATATTCGTACACCGGTAAAAGTTGAGACGGAATTTTGTCACGTAAAAGTTCGAAAATTCTAACGACGTCTTGAAGTGGAACCATAGCTACCGCCAGAATCATATGCGTATATTTTCTTAATGTGTTATCATTTAAATTCTGATAAGCTGCCTGCAAACCTGGATCGATAAGAAAACGTTAAAGTTAAAAAATACTCCAGTAAAATACTATACACAATCATTATCGTTTCACCTGCACTTTGAACTTTTCGATATAGAGACTGGCCCAAATGAAAAAAGCAACATGAAATATCAATATTTGGATAAATTTTTCTTATTCCATTAATGATGGCGAGCTCAAAATCGCACATTATTCTTTGCGGTCGACAGTGGCGGATTTCAAATTCAATAGCAAGGTCATTTATTGCATTAAAAACTGCTGCGTATAGTTCGTGCGATTTCCCTGATAAAAGCGAAAAGACGAACGGGTATGCAATTGCAATTGCAATTTCAGTTTTTCATGTCAAAAATAATTTTTAAACTGTGTAAATAACTCTGGTGAGATCCCAAAAGTACCGTCCATGTGCCATGTCCCACTGCTTGCTAGAAGTTCCAAATTTCTTTGGGTCCCGAAAACTATTACCCTTCCAATATTATGATTAAAATTTTTATCTTCGAAAGAATCATAAATAAGAAATCGCTCATTAGCCAATGTAATACAGAAACGCTGTGGTATATTTTTTAACTCATTAAGCGATTTCGGATTCACAGGCAAGTCACGTCGTCGGTGTCTTCGTATAGTTTTTTTCATATTTGGCCTATCAGGCAGTTTGCTCATTATAGCTGGTGATAATCCACCCAGATGGGTACGTAAGATCTAGAACAGCACACTTCTAGATATCATAATTCACTTTCAATCATATTTTAATGATTCTAGATTACCTGAGCTGGAGGTAGCTCCGGATTCTCTTCGGCTTTTCTTTTAATACCAATTTTAATAATTTCAGTTTTAGCTCCCTCTGCATCTGGTGGGTGAGAATGTTCTGATTCGTCTGGACCTTTTATGACAACTAATTCACTTTTTCTCTGCACAGTTATTGCACGAGCGGAGCACTCGCCTCTTTGTAATTTTTGGCAAGCCCAGTGAAATTTTCCATCTTTCCCCTCTTTAGAACGGACATAAACAAACCCTTTGTATAATAATTTAGTGCCAACAATTCGGGGATGATCCAAATTCAAATCCATTTTAATTTAAAATTTAGTAACGAAAATTTAGCTTGATAAATTTTTGATACCCAATTTGTATGTCACATTTGTTTATTTGTATCCATGGAAACAGATAGAAACTGAATTGCATTCAGGATTGACCATCGGGCGTTTGTTTCATCGGGCAATCGTCTCCGGGCGATTTTCTTTCGGGCACTTATCCATTGGGCAACTGTCCCGTCGGGCAAACGCCTTCGAGCGATTCTTTTTCGGGCACTTGTCCATCGGGCGATTGTCCCGTCGGGCGGCTAAATTCGGGTACATGACCCCCAACCGTGATCAATACCAACTCTTATTTTTTTCCTTCATATTTGTTTTTATTGCATTACATCATTTCCTTGAAAGTTTTCGAATTCGAAAAAAAGCCTAAATCTTAAACACTTTGGTAAAAAACCAACAATACAAAAACATATATATATTTATTATTATATATGGTAATAATAATAAATATGAGTCTATCATGAGTGATGTTGAAAATCAAGGATTTTATTTGAGTTTAAGAAATTTTCCTTTATTTGTAGTGAAAAGAGCTATAGTATCGAATATTGAGATTCTCAAAAAATGTATCGTTACGAAATTCAAGAAAAAAAAAAAACAATGTCAAAACAATAAAGACATATAGAATATCTTTCAAAAAACAATGATTCTTTAAGTACGAAACAACATGGAATGATCGCCTCGATTACGTAAAAGCCAAGCAACAAAATGAAAGACAAAATCATCACTTATCAAATTTTATCATAATCTCGAATCCATCTTATCGATACGGTTTTTTTTTGTTAACATCTAGTAATGAATTCTAATAGTGAGCAAGAATTTTTCACGACAGCACGAAAATTTCAGACATTAGTTCATGGTTCACGGGCACAGATCTAAGTGTAAATTTAGGCGTGAGTGAAAAGTTCAAATTTTCCTGATCCTCATCGATGCATATTATTTCAAACAAAAATAAGAAGTTAGTAAAAAATTTTACATCCTGTATTCTGTGATTATTGTGAAAAATCATCGAAGAAATGAATTGATACATCGTACAAATAATTCACAGTAGGAATAAAATTTAACGATTAAGTTGTTGAAATCGAAAAAGATATATATGTATGAAAAATTTAACCTTTCAATACATACATAGAAAGGGAATCAATAATTGAATTGACGATTATTTTATAGCAAGGAGAGTGATGGGAAAAATCATGATTATTATTTTCATACATGCATTTATTATGCAGTTGACTTGCATCCATTCTAATGAACATGATTTACGCTGTTGTCCCTTAAATGCAGCAGTAGTTAACAAAGAAATTTGTTCAGATGGAAGTTTTATTCTTCCGGAATGCAAAATCGAACTCATGATAGATCCTTTTGGAAATCGTTCTGACCAATATAAAATCGTTAACAACTCTTCTCTAGAGTACTGTAACAATACGATTTCTTCAGACAGGTATGTATAAAATATCATATTTGAAAATTATAAGTCCGTCAGTAAAAATACGTAGAGAAAAGATTAGACACTTTATTGTTTTTGGAATTTATGTAATTCATTTCATTTTTTAAATGTCGTAAAACAAATATGAACGAACAAAAAACTCTTCTTTGTAACTTCGCTACTGGTCTTGAAAGAAAAATCATGAATTCATGAATTTAACGAACTTTTTGTACATTTTTGAAAAAAAGTTACTAGAATGTGATATCAATGATCTTTGACGAATTCCTAACGTTAAAATTTATTTCGAAAGTCCCACGAGAAATCAAAAAACATAATTATCATTTATTATTCCAAATCTCCATTAATTATGGATAATGATCATTTATTCATGACTTTGCAGGTTTTGCCCTGAGGATCCATTTTCAAATAATTCAAAAGCTTTGATTTGCCACGTTATCAAAATAGATATGTTGGTGTTGAGTCGTTGGTACTATGTCTTCGTGGCAGCTGCTGTGGCAATAAGTTCGATATTTTTTACCATCATACTGGTCGTTTACAGCGCACTTCCGGAAAGAATGAATATTTATCGCAAATCTATGTTGAGTTTGATTGCAACGCATGCAATACAGTATATAGTTTTAGCAGTTATATTCGTGGGAAGGTTTGTTCATTCTTTCAGTCTACAGTTTCGTGTGGGAATAGGTATGTTTTGTTATATCCGTGATGTCATTTTTTATGAATGGGTGTATTAACATTTAACTGAGTATTTGATGATTCTTCTAGCATTTTTCAACCATTTCTTGGTATCTTCTTGTGCTATTTGGTTCAATCTAGTTGCTTTTAATGTGTGGCGTATCATTTGGTAAGTGTAAAAAGTGTAAAAAAAGATGATGACATTTTTTTCGGTGTTAACAAATTAAAATAATTTTGATAGTCATAAAATGTATGGCAGTTTGTTCATTCATTCATTAGTTTGACAGTCCCTATAATTTCGAGTAAGATTAAAAAGTTATTTACTAACATACGAGTCATGTCAGTCAAAACAAAACTAACGGTTATAACTGTTTTAGAACAGTCTTGACAGCATTGACATTTCATGACAGTTTACGTACTTTAAAGAATTTTGTTTAAAACTTCTCTGACTGAAGTGACGAAAAACATTAAAACTGCTAGAAACTCGAAAACAATATTTATATTTTTTAACTAACAAATTTTCTTAACCAGAAATTGAAATAAATGAAACTGATGTTATGAAATGAAACGCTTAATATCTACTACTTTGCATATTGTTGAGAACCTCTTCAACTTAATTTTTTATTCCTTTTAAGAAATTTGTAACTTTTGTATAAATACTACTGAAGCAATATCAGTTATAAGTGTATCATCAACGTATATGTTCACTAATAATTACTTAATCATTAAACATTAATGATTCAAATTTGGAATTACTCTTTTGATAGGTTTCCGAATTTTGCAGTCAACGAGCAAGTGCTGTTCATCGTGTTCACATTGATCGCAAACGTTGCACCATTAGGTTTAACGATTTGGGCTATTACCGCTGATTACGTCAAGGGTTCACATATGAAACCTGAACTGAAATACGGTGGAATGTTATTCGCTGGTAATTATTGATGATCTTTTTTACTAGATAAAAGTAAGATGAGTACTACAAAAACTAAGTCATATCTTAATTTTTATAGAAACAATTCTTACTTAATATATTTTGAGACAAAGATTTTTTTGAATGATAGTTTTAAGTAATACATTAAAGTAATACGAAAATATTCTGAGGTATTTTGAAAGTAAACCATCTCCATATTATTCGTTAACCTTGTACTTGCAAGACGAAAAAAGATGTTAAGTTATGAGATGAAGAACTTTTAATAATCAACAGTTAGTTACAATCAAAGATATTACTTTTTCAGACACTCCAAACAAATGGGGCTTCGCCTATGGGCCATACTTGGTTTTGTTCATGCTCAACATTGCATATCTACTCCTCGGAGGATTAAAGTTATCGATGATATCGAAAACGAATTCCAAATTTCTAAGAGTCAAGGAAGCGAGATATAAATGGAAAACGTTCATGAAGCTGATGTTTGTTGAAAGTTTTGCTTGGATATTGTATCTCACACCGAGCGTCTTTCCATCGCTAATTTCTAATCCTGTTTGGTACGTTAAAAAAGCTCAAAGATAGAATTTATAAAGTTCAGAAGCTTCTTAAAGTTTTTCTTCCTAGTAAAAACCGTTGAATGGGTCAAGAATTTTTTTTAAGGAAAGTTGTATCCTAAAAATTTAGAGGAAAGTGCTAATCAGTGTCTGTCAGTTCCAGATTTTTCACAGTTTGATGTTTTTTTTGCAGGCGTCTAGTCAGAATTTCGGACGACTTGCTTGGAGTGTGGTTTTTTATCATATTGATTCCAATGCGAAAAGAAGTGAGAGAGTATTTGAAGAAATAGAAACCTTCATATCAGGAAACAATATTGGAAGAAATTGAGAAAAGAAGACGTGAAGAGCAACTTTTTTTACCTTTCTTGAATTATCAACGATTTTACGTACGTATAATTTTATTCTTTGTAACTCAATGTGATAAGTTTTGAAAAAATATGTGTAAGTCGAATCGTGAACAAACTTTTTATTTGTCTTTTGATGATTTTTGTAGGTGATAAGATATGAGGGTGACTCGGGAAAGCTACATTAAGTTCATCGAATAACGTTTTTTGATTTAGAAATAACGATAGGATTCTCAGCAGAAACAAATTAAATCATATAAATTCATCGTAACTTAGTTATTTCATGTATAATTCATTCATAAAATGACACAGATTGTATTCTTTCATGTAAAAGATGTTTTTACATTAGAGTGATAATTTTTTCCAACTCATTAGGAATGAGCTCATTTACGTCATTACATAACATCACGATAATATTTATTTTCTAAGGTCCATAAAAAAGAGGTTATCGATTTTACTTCTCTAGTTTTCCCTTTAATCTTTGTACTATCCACCTCTTCCATCTAGCTTTACTTTATCTTTTCCTCTTTGCGCCTGTATACTTTATCGGGGTTCTCAAGAGATGCTTAATCAAATACAGGTGATCACAGGTACGTCTTTCCGTCGAGGACAAGAAACGAAAGACGCTCTTTGAAACGCGTTTTCGCTCGATAAAGATGTAATTACTTCTTCCGAAAAGGTACTTACCGATTTATCAAGGGGAAAAGTTAGAAATTTTTTAAATGTAATACAAATTCTTTTCGCGATTTCATTAAATGTTGATAACGAACTAACGTACCCACGGGAAATCAGGCAAAGATTGCCCTTATTTTTTTTCGTTTACAGATTCTTTACATGCAAAGTAATAAATTTTTCATTGCTCTTACTATGGAAGAGAATTTCGTTACCTAACAGGAAACTTGCAAATTATACACATTTTTTATCATCGATTTTTGATTGTAAAAGGGATAAAGAAAAACATAAGAAATTAAAATAAATTATAGTGTGCAATTGTTTATTATATAGTTTTTTGTTCTCGCAGAATTCTTGCAACGAGTTTATTTCTTGTAAATTAAAAAAAGTCATTTTTTACAGGAAGCTGACGGGTGAATTAGTTCTGTCCTTGTGTTTGTAGTAAATTGCATTCAGAACAAACAATATCCAATTATTTGACATTTAATGTCACGAATCACGAGCGAAATTAGAAGCGAGAGAATTTATTGTTATTTCTGATTTCATCATCATGCATATATGCATTTTCCCGTGTTCCTGAACTATTTGAAATTATTCACCAAGATCAAAGGAAACGTATTTACTAGAAGTCTCTTTCAAACAACGTAAAAATTTAGATTTTAATCAAGCAGCATTAAAAGTATCGGTTTATTCAAAACATTGACTGTATTTTTCCTAATACGACAATCTGAATAATGATTTTCAGAATGTTTCAATTCCTGAATAATCTATTCTGTAATGAAGGTTGTGAAAAATTTTGGCCTTGATTCAGATTCAGCCAGGTTAGATACTGATAGTCAGTAACGTATCTACAGATGTGGGGGCCCCGGACAATATTTTATCAGGGGGCCCTAATATGACCTTTTTTTTTAATAATAACAAAAGTTTTGTTATTAAAATAGATTTTGTGGTGGCCTAGACATTTTAAAAATTTTGAGAACTCATCACAGTTTTCAACAGGTTTAATGTTTTAACAGTTTTTGAAATTTTCGCATTTTCCAACCTTTTCAACTGTTCTCTACCTCAAAAAGTATTCAGAGTAACAGTATGGAACAGTTTAAAAAAAATTTGACAGCTTAATATTTTCAGAAATTTTCAAAAATTTTCTTAGTTGCAAACAATTTTTTTGACAGTCTAGATGTATAAAGTTCATTACAGTATTGACAGCTTTGAAAGGTTTCATTTTTCAAAAATTTTTTATCATAGTTTTAAACAGTTTGGAAAATTTTCAACAATTGTACTGCCAGTCGTGACAGTTCGTAAACAGTTTTGAGAATTTGAAGAATATTTGATAGCTCCAACACTTTCTTGACAGTTTTGTTATTTTTCAACAGGTTTGATTCTCTAGCAGTTTTATAAATATCCAAATTTTTCAAAGTAACTTTCTAACAGTTTTGACAGTATTTTAAAACTCAGCAAGTTTTAACGGTTTCAAAAATTTCAGCAGTTTTCTGAAGATTTGATGATTTTTATGGATTTAAAACAGTTGTAACAGTTTCGACAATTACGATAGTCTTTACGATTTAAAAAAATTTTATTTTATAATTCAGACGTTTACACGACAAATAAATTTTTCAATCTGTTTTAAAGTCATATTAGACTGATAATCTATTTAAAATTTTGAAACTATCAAAATAGATTTGAATTTAGTAACCGTCCAAATGTTTCGAACTTTTGCAAACTGTTGAGACTGTTCAAAATTCTTCAAGATCATGAAGATTTCCAATAATTTCAAATCTATTGAAATTTTTGATCAATTTTTGAACCGTTGAGAGCATAAAAACTGTGAAAGATATGTTAATAACTGCCAAAACTTTCATTGCTGTAAAAGGTAAAAGATATCCAAAACATTCTATGATATAAATGGAAATGATAAAAATTTCAATAAAGTTCACATTCAGAGAAAAAAGATTGTGCTCACTGTGAAGTGACTGGTTCACTGTGAATATCCTACAATTCAAAAATCATATTGTAACAAAAATAACAAAATAGAAAATAATATCTCTTATCTTTCGCTTTCCTTTCTTTTTTTTTTATTTTTGTTCACTGTTTTCAGGGGCCCTTAGATGTCATGTTAGATGGTTAGTGTGATGAAAAATTCATTCCTATGCAATCACTAACCTGGGAATGACTCCACATTTTTGGCTTTGGACTTGATCTGGAATTGGCACTGGCAGTTTCCGAACTTGACACCGAACTTGATGACAGCGCTGATTTGACAGCAGGCTTCGTCGTTTTTTGATTCGGGCTGTTGATACTCCCCGAGCATGGAGCATGCTGTTGCTGTTGCTGCTGTTGCTGAGGCGCCGAAGCTTGGGGTTGCTGTTGCTGCGTCTGCTGCATTATCTGCTGAATGAGCTCGAGCTGTTGTTTCGTGAGGCCGTCGTTATTGCCGGATGTAGTTGTAGTATTCTGCAAAATATAAAAGAAAAAATTCATCATTTCAGAGTATATTATTGGATGTGTTGATATGAAGCACCACTTCAGAAAATTACGTTCAATAACCTTTTTGCCATACGAATGAGCTCAAATAAAGACAGTCTAAATGAGTAATTGAACTTATGAACAGCACACTCCAAGAAGTTCAAAAATTGACACTAGAAGACAAATCATATACTCTTATATGTTAATCGTTTCAGTCTACTGAAAGTCATTCAAGAAAATTCGTTTATCATCAATTGCTACTCTGCTTTGCAGAAGGAAAACATGAAACATTCATTCTTTTTTACTCCAAATCGGACTAACAAAGGAAGATTATCCCCACGAATGTACGAAGATCTACATCAACCTCCAGCTTGCCAACTTTCATCCCCGACAACGGTTGACCTACAAATGGAAAATCCAAGTTGCCGAGTCCATAAATCGTTGGCGTTCGCGGATTTTCCTTTTCCGGGCGATAAAACATCTGTTTTTATTGTCCTGTTTTTTCGAACACGGGAAAAGCGTATTTGCGGGCGGTGAGAATGTAAATTTCGTCCCCCAAGGAAACTGGCAGAAGCAACGAGAGACAACGCGTGACGAAACGTTCGACTTGGAACGGCAACAAGCTAGCTAGCAGACATTATATTTTTTCCGCTCGAACAGCTCTTTCCCCGTTCCTATTTCGTTGCAGATTCCAAATGGAATCGCCGATGTGAGAAAAGCTTGGAAACTCTTCGGGACGCGTTCGCACGTATGCTTTTTATTCGGGATAGGAGATATTGTATTGAGAGCTGCGATTGTCTATTGTTCTTGGTCCAAGGGTCGCGCATTTTGTCGTATCTCCAATGCTGGTGAGAAGTAGAAAATAGTAATTAGGATATTCAGATTTTTTTTAATCAACAGCTTTTTTTTATGAGCAACCGATTTGTCACTATAATTTGAAATTCATTTCAGAAGATGCTATTTTTGAATAACCTCCATAAAAACTGAAAATTTTGTCATTCCCATGTTTCTTGGTAGCTCCAATTCAGGTCTGTCATGAATGCAAAACGTTAGAACGCGGGTATGAAAAAAAGCAGCGGAGCGTTGGCGCTGAGTACGCGTGACGTGTCCACTTGATTAAAATATACATGCCAGCGTGGAAATATAAAGAATGCGTGCCTCTGGGAGCATATAAATGCAATGGATGTAGAGACAGTTTTGCTAATTTATCTTCTGAACTGTCTACGTACGCCCCGACGTCCGTATTCTCGAAAATAAAATACCGCTTGTTCTTTGTACGTACGTTGTCCCTCGGTTGTACGCTTTCGTTTTACTGGTCAACGATTTTAGAACGCTCGGAACCCAGCTATTATTGTTAGCTCGTCTTTCCTTGTTTTTTGTGCCTTTTTTGCTGAACCAGAATTCTCTCGTTCTTGATGTTACTTCCCGTAGTGATAAACGGAATAACGATAGGATACGATCCCAAAAGGATAGAATTGAATTTCAAAGTTGGATGAAGACCACTTTCTTCCCATATTTTACTGAGAAATTGGAAGAACAGAATCCTCATAACTAATAAATAAAATAACCTTTCCCAATAAATTTCCAAGATACGCGTAATAACTCTCGAACCCGGCCATTGTTTTTGGCACGCCATTTTACAGTGTGGCACAAGGGATTCGAACGCCGATTCGGACGAAATTTATGAACAACATCAGGGAGCACGAATTGAATTACCGTTCGTGTATTCCGGGTTAATTTCCATAATTAGTTTTTAATCAAGTTTTAGGTACAACCTCGCGATCGATTGCGAAAACGTCCGATAAATCTGATAATTAAATAGTTGTTCGCGCTTGAATTATTATCGTCGTTTCTTCGTCGGCGAAACGATCGCGCAAGTTTTTTTCGCTACCTTTTGCTCTCGAAATAAGCCACAATTTCCTGTGATGTATATTCGAGGGCATTACGTTTGTGAGCTTTGTTCTCAAAGTTGGACGTTATCTCGCGTAACTTGCACTAACAAATTGCTTCCACGCTCATTCAGGAAGAGTTCACAAATCTATATGACCCGACTTTACGCCCGTGCCAAATAGCTCGCAAAGGTTTCTCTCACGTTCTCAAGTAATGAAACGCTCGGAAAGACTGAAGCAAGGACGAAAAAAAAGTTATAGGGTGAGTTCAGGAAATACAAAACGGTTTTGTTCTCATGGGATTTGGGTTGGAAGCGGTGGTGGAAACAGAGAGTTGGTGTTGTGGCCCATTTTCTGATGATGTGCAGTAAGAAAAAAATGTAGTCATTATTGCGATCGAAATTGTACTTTGTGAGACGAGTAGTTTAATGTATTTTGGTTGTATTATCGTGGTAGCATTCTCGAAAAATATTTGAATGGTAGATATAAGTTCATGTCAATATTCCAGGATGTATTGCATTTTCTAGTAGTTTTAGCATAATAATAATAATGTTGTATTGAATCATTCGCCAACAAAGTAAAGATATATAGTTTTTTTCCCAAATATTGTCATTAGTCAGTTGTTTTCTGTGAGTTCTAATACTTTATTCTGTTTTTTTAATTAATTGAATTTATGACACTATGTCGTACATTTTACATCAATATGTAAGTTCTTGTTAAATGCTGATATGTACAGTATTTTATCACAGTAAACGAAAAATCATATTTAATTTCAATTTAACGATTTCTGAGAGACAATTTTTCACATCAGATAAGCCACAAAAAGTTTCTAAATATGTCATTGTTCTTTATTTTTCAAGCTTTGGACAAACGATTTTCATTCATCGTTGGGAAATGAATACACTAGTTCACGTTTGAATGATACCGTCTGAAAAAAAGTGTTTTGAGGAATGATTTGGTGTCTCCGCGTAAAAAAATCGCATTTATTTTTCTGAAGAAGCTTTATTGAAAAATTAGCAAAAAAATTTTCTTCAGTTGTTGCTTGAAATACCAATAACGATCTATTACGAAACCATGAAATATGTATCAATTTTAACGTACTTGATAATTTCATCACAATATGTTTTTGTCAATCGAAATAGAAGTATATAAGTTACAGGCGTTGAAAAATGAAAAAAGAGTGAATTTTTTGAGGTATTAAAAAATTACTTATGTTTATAGATGCACTTTTTTTAACATTTAATGCTTAAAACTTGATTTTGTAATTTTTTTTGAAAAACTAAAAAATTAAATTTTCATGAAGCTAACAAACATACTTTCCAAGTGAAATTCAGTTTACTCCATGTCAATAAAATTGGTAGTTTTAGATATTACCAGTAATAGCTGAAAAAAGAGTTTAAAAACATTTTTTTTTTTTTGGAAATGTTTACATAACTTTCTTTTTTTTTAATGATAAATCGTTTCGCGTTTAGCTACCTTCATCAGTCTCAATAACTCTCAATAACTTGTTGAAAAATTTGCAAAGTTCAGTGTTATCAATTATTCAATTATTGTTACATAATTTGCTCTCTAAGTCTTTCATTTATGTTGATTTATTTATGTCAAATGGTTCAATAACGAAGTTTGATTTAACCTTTCTTCTTGTTGTTGAATATACGATAGTATTTTTGTTATTTTCTCCAGTAAAATATATGAAATTATAATTTGAAGACAAAACATTTATATAGAATGGTTGCCACTATCAGGGTGATAAGAGTTAATATAATCATATTGTATAAATTGGTTATGCGACAAATAAAGGTAAAAAAATCCAATTTATGAATTATTACATATTGTAACTTCTACAGAACATACATATTGTAATTTCTACAGAAGAACCATTTTTGAATTACAAACCGTGATAGGTAAAATAAAAATAAAAAAATCTGCAATGATATTGTAAAGAATACATAAGTATTTAAAAAATTTTAATCACGTGAATTTAATTTATATCATTATTGATGCGTACAGAAGTTTTTTATTTCTATTGTCGAACTTACCTAATTTGACAGTACTTCTTAAACTATTGCATGAATTATAATATTGAAGAAATAGACACTACAAGTCGTTCTTTTAGATGCGATACTCGATCACTTATATTGTTAGAAGTGAAATTAAAATATGCAATAATATTGTAAACTCCAAAAAAAATATTGTGAAAGTTACAGTATTCATATACTTTTGCGCTATTTATATATTAACAATACTATATTCTTTTACCACTATGAGATTTGACCTAATGGGGAGTTTTTAGAAAAGAATTCGGCATTATTTTTAACAATCTTATACACACAGTCAGTTTTTCCAAATAGAAAAATTATAGCGCCAATATAACTAATGCACAATCATGTTCTGACCAGTAAATAATTGAGTCAAAAAGTAAATGATTCTACAAAAAAATTATATCTAGGACAAACTGAATCCAAACAAAAGTGATGGTGTGAAAGAAGACTCCTGAAAAAAATATCAAAAATCAGCATTTAAAAAAACTGCGTGAATGAGGATATTTATGTTATAAGCATTAGGAGTCATGCTTTTAGATGCAATACTTTTTATTTCTGTCAAATGAAAGAAATAATGAAAAATCGTTTCCATAAGGCTAACTGTATACATGACGATAATCTACACTTTATAATATTTAAAAGAGTAATATAGAAATGGCGAAATTTGCAATAATAGCTATTGCAGAACATTAAAAAAATATTGTCAAAAGTAGGTACGATATTACATACTGTTTACTATATAATTTGTAAAAAATTACTCGATGGCTTCCTTAGCGTTAGACGTATCTCATTTAACAGTATTTTTTAAACAACTGGATGAATTATAAGATATTTATGAAATTAGCTTTAAGAGTAATGCTTTAGGATGCAAGACTTTTGATGTTTATCAAATCAAACAAACGATAACGACGAGTCGTTTCCATTAGGCAAACTATAGCTTCGTAAATACACGTCCCGACACGAATCGAGAGCAGCGTAACGGCTCGATATCGGTGGTCTTTGGTTCTTTCGTACGCTCGGTTTCATAGTTCACGCTCGCAGATTCGCCGAGGCGCGTTTATTTGATGTACAGCTAATTAGAGATCGAAATCTCAGCCAGATTACTCGTCGTTGATTGGCCACGGCGCACGCGGCTGACACGCGCAACTGCCCCGTTTCCAATTTTCGTCTACCACCGCACTTTTGTAATACCCGAAAAGCCGCGTGCGAGACACAACTGCCGCACAATTGGGGCTTTGTCAAGTTTGTTTTATAAGATAAAACGAGTTTATTTCGACCCAATCGTGGTTGTACTCAACGTTTTTCTGTGGTTTGCTTCGGGAAGTGATTTACTTAGGGATGACGGAATTTGGGATGGAGCGAAGTAATTTCGTGTCAACTTTCAAAGGAAACAGGTAATATTTATTAAATTTATTGCTACTTATCAAATGTTTGGATTTATAAAATATTAGTTGCAGCTGCAGTTTTCTCTACTAGATAACTACTTTTTGGATTTAGAACGTTTGATTTTAATAGATTCTTGCAGTCGAACAAATTTAAAAAAAAACTTGGAATTTAATTCCAGTGCAGGTACTGACGTTCAGATTTATCTTCAGGCAAAAAAAGCATGTATGTCATTCAGGTACAAACCTCCTTCTGAAATGTATGTTTTTCAGTTTGATATATTTAAGTTTGTCATTGTATCAGTTTTTTTAGAGTTTAAGAAAAATCTGGGAAATGAAAGAAGATGCATGTCAAATGCCTTGAAAAACCCTTGAAATTTTATGCAATTCTGAAATGATTTAATTTTATTATAGTAATCCTTCAAGTAAGTATGATTTAATTCTTTAACACTATAGTATATACATAAAAATGTAAACAGAGTAGATGTATAATAAGTTGAAAAAAGTTAGCAAAATTGAGGTTGAATCGTAATTCAATAGAGAGCATCGAATTCTAGAAATGCAATATATATATAAAGAAATCTATAGAAATACTAGCAACCTGTGAAAGTGCGAGAGAATACTACAACGTTTTTCATACACTTCTTCTACGGTACGCAATAAAAATACTTTGAGTACAAAAATTACTCAGAAATCATGTGAAAATGATTTTCTCATGAAGCTATAAGGATGGAGAAAATAAAACCCCCTTACCCGAAGGCATTGAATTTTAAAAATTCTCATGAAAATCTGAAAATCACTAAAATATCATTCGAATGATATAAAAACTTAAATCATACAAATCTACAAGAAGTACACAAATTCGATAAATTTCTAGACATATATAAAATTCAGTTTTTTATTTGATAAAAATCTGATGAAATTTGATAAAATTTGATAAAAAATTTGATTAAAAATAGAAAATTTGATAAAGAACTTGAACTACAGAGGATCAAATCTTAAGAATTCCTTTGCAATCTATAAAAATGTCAGAAAACTTTGCAACATTTTTTAAATATTCGAAAAATACTGAAATACTTTTTGCACAAATGATCTGAAATTAGTGTTTCCTTTACAATCTTTAAATGCTTGAATTCTATAGTCCTTTTGATGATAGAGAATCTAATATTGAAAATCCATAATGAATCGATGAAATTTACCTGAAAACTATTAAAAGTTTTTTCACGAATGATGAACAAATTTGAAAAACACTCAAAGGTATATAAGTCTATAAATTATTGAATTCTGCAAAGATGCTTTTTTCTTAAAAATTTATCAACATATTACACATACATAAAACTTTAAATTCATAAGCATAAAATTGTAGAAATTAACCTACAGATGCGCAAAAATATAAGGAATATTTGAAAATAATACAGATTTCTGACAAATTTGTAAAGTATGCTTGGAAATCATTGAAACAAATTATGAGCGTGAATATAAAAATAAACACGTAAATCTATGAAGATATTATTTACTCTAACATCTGTGAAATTACTGAAAAACTTTTAATTTCCAAATTCTTTAGCATCGAATCCTAAAAATCAGTATAAAAAGCTGTTTAAAATAAAAAAATCTTGATATTTTATTTATTGATTGAAAAGTACTAGACACGTCACGAGCACTGAAAATCAATCAGAATAAAGTATGAGAAATTAATGATTACGAGAAATATTTGAAACTTGTAATTTTAGAGCATTGAGTTCTAGATAAATCCACGATAATACGAGGGTATTGATTATTATCAATATAGTTGCAGTCATCTCAAAAATTCATCGAATTAAAATTCCATGTAACTTTTCATTTTAGAGCATCAAACACTCAAAATATTCATGTTCGATCGTAATAGAAAAATAACCATATAAAAATTCTAGAATATTTTACTAACGCCTATAGATATCTAACAATTTCTTGATTCCAGCAAATATTGAAATACTGTTTATCTTTGACAATATAATTCTTCTAAGAGACCATAATTTATAGAGGTTAAAATTCCTATAAACTATATTAAAATTCATCAAAACATGAAATTCTCTGGATTGTTTGGATACTGGAAAAATACAAAACTTAACAAAGTATAAGACCCTCATAGTTAAAATACCTACATTCTATAAAGATCATATCTTTACTAAAAATCTTTTTAAATTTGTTTTCTTGACCTTTGAACTTTAGAAATCTATGCAGTTATCTATTAGAATTCAAGAAATCTAATAAAATAAGTCCCAAAAAATTTATTTCAAAACTCAAAATAAAGACAGACAAAAAAAACACAAAAATTTGTGATTACTTGAACTCTATGTATGAATGATTTTCTCAAAAATCAGTGAAAATGAATGAAAATTACTGAAACATAAATAATAGTCATCTAGTACTAGAAATAAATTTAAAAGTTAATGTTTGTGCAAGATAATTTCTCAAATGATGTACACATACTTAACAAAAAAATACCGAAAGATGCTTAGAATTAAAAATAATAATTTTATAAAAAGAATTA
The DNA here is from genome assembly GCA_028476575.1 of Platygaster robiniae. Classification (NCBI taxonomy): domain Eukaryota; kingdom Metazoa; phylum Arthropoda; class Insecta; order Hymenoptera; family Platygastridae; genus Platygaster; species Platygaster robiniae. The sequence goes on from CM052020.1 coordinate 39,328,154, forward strand.
TATTTCCTCAAATTTAGAACTTCAACATTGCAAATCGACTTCTATGATGTGATCTCGTGAGAAAAGACATTCATTGATGCATTGCAGTAAACATGAAACCTCTTAACACGGTGTAGCATTACACACATTTTTTAAATCGATAAATTTTTTATTGTTGATACTACATTTTGATGGTATAATCTAAAATTGTTACCCAAAATTTTTAATACTTCATCAGATTTTAATACAAAAGATAGCTTAATTTATTACCATCTTTATCATCATATTATCTGAATATGTATGATGATAGTTTTCAAGTTCCCTTTATGAGGAATCTGAAATTAGCCACTTGATGTCAAATTGAGAAACGTCAGTTGTAAAAGACGTGCCTTACGTAATCACGATAATGGCACTAACATTTCTCATTTCGAGGGTTGAAACTCTATCTCGAATAAAGGTTGATAGAACCGTCGTATCCTAAATGCCGTGGCTTAGCCAAAACCTGCCAACCCCAATCGCTTGTGATTATGCTAGTTATACAAGTCACATCGTACCATCGTCCACCGATATCGCAGGTGCAAGTACCTCGAATCCGGTTTATTCACGCATTTACTTAATTTCGATGAAAGTAGGATTTCAGCTGGTCATTTTGGAAATGTAGATTTATTCTCAAGCATTCGAAATACATTAAATCTTGAGAATAAAGTAATTAATTAAGTTATATTGATGACATCAGCTCAGCAAACTTAAGAATATAAAATGTATATGATTTATGCAGTAAAATTCTTTGACGAGACAGAGAAAAATATATGAAATAAATTCACCTGAACAAAAAACTAAATTTAAAATGAACCAAACCATCTCAATATAATTCAATTTAATAAATTTGTTAGTATACATACTTCGAACATAATTATATTTTTGCATGGATCTTGAATTATATTTTTACTGGAAAATACAGTAAAAGAATGGGTACTTAAACTCGTTTTATTCCAATTCGACGTGTTTTAATATGAGCTCGATAGAAACGTTGCACGTGGAATTTCATTTCACTTGCTTAGACCAAAGTTTGTTACAATGCGAAGAATTTAATATTCATCGGTTTGAGGATACTTTCGCTGAGACTAGAGTCGCTTCCTGAGTTATAAACATTCATTAACGCGCTATTTTTTAGCGTTTCCCTATGATTACAGAATTTTGATGCAACATAAAAGTGTTTTTCATTAGAGCAGAAATTTCATCAGAACGTCAGAGATTTATGAAATAATTTTCCTGATATTTAAATGTATCACATTCTTTGAATAAATTGAGTAAATAATGAAAATTTTTTAAAGTGCTTTATGCAAAATGCAAATTGTCATTGACTGGAAAATTCATTTTCCAAGCATTATTTGTTTCTTTTTTAAAATCATCTTTTACATCCTTGTGAAAATAACAGATAATTTTAGTATTGAATTTTGACAATATTTATGAAAAAAAAATTGTTTACTTTTTCCACTTTTTCATAATTTACTTCTCTGTTGCAAGACTCTTTTAAAGTAATGCCACGTTTCTCTTTTACGAAATAGGAAATACATTCATAAATAAGATAATGAAATCTCCTCTGCAAAAGCTAAGCGAACGTAGATTTTCTTAGTTCAAAGCAAGGTAGAAAAAAATCTGTCGATTTCTCGACAAAGTAAAACATCAACAGTTTCAAAGGACGTTGAATTTGATTCATCATCATTCAAGTTCCAAGAAAAAGCTCTCGCGCTAAATGATTCATAGTTCCATTAAATATCCTCTACTTCGACTAAAACATTGTCTTAATTAAATTCGGTCTCTATTTAACCATGATTTAGATCCCAGTGATTTTAGCAGAGATGAAATTTCTCGGATTATTCTATTTTAGTCCCCGAAGAAGCTCGAAAAAATTCACTCAGGAATTCCCATTGTACGAGTTTTTCCATCTCGTTGGAAAAGTGTGAGTGTACAAAGTAAGAAGTTTGCTGGTAACTGATGAGATTCATTGAACTCTGCTGGACATTTGAAAAGTGAGGTCACAAGGGAACGAATCAATCCGAGAATACTAAAGAATACCTTGAAAGTAGGGCACAGGAAACGAGGCGAAAAAAAACCGTACCTCGTTAAACTGACATCGTTTTGTCTCTTTTCCTCTTTTTTTGCGAAATAGTGAGGATTAAAGTGCAATCAGCTGAAACTTTACATCGAAAGTTACAATCAGAGCGTATCGAAATATCCTTCTAAAGTTATTTTTTTATAAAAAGATTGTAGGATAACAAATCGTTTCTATTTACCTTTCTAAATTATAATCTAAATTGAACTTGGATGCTAATCGATTTCATTACATAATTGCATGACACTTGAAGAAAATTGCATCAAAAGAATCGTAAGTTCGAACTGGGAAAGTAAATGTTTCTCTGTTTCTTAATGTGCTGATATGCAGAAAAAAGACAGTTATTGAAATGAGAACAGAATTCATATAGTTTTTAATGATGATGAAATGTTGTTACGTAAAGTTCTTTGCAGATTTATAAGTGCATTATTATTATTTTTATTGCAGCTTGTATTATTTCTAATAACTTTCGGAATTTTGATACTTAATTTATTGATATTAATTGTTGTGACTTTTCAATGTTTTACGTAGTTGAATTAGGTTCAGTTTGATATTTTTTCGGTTTTTAATTACAGTTCCTTTGAACAATTCACAGTTATCTACTTTTGCATCGCGAAACGAATGCGCTGTCTTTGTTATTTCTGAATGTTGCTTCCGCGCAATCTGTCATGAAGATAAATTCTCAGCGAAAGCCGCGATCCACTTTTACGACAAGCAAAACCGGCACTGTCGCAACTCGATAAAGCACGACCACGTAAATTGTAGCTTCGGCCAGGTCTGAAAAGTTTTCATAGCTAGTGGCAGCTTCATTCACCCCCGCTCGCGTTGTGTTTCAATGCCTGGAGTCGTGACGAAGTTTTTGCTCGTGAAATTTTATTATCTGCACTTTAAGCTATCTTTGTTCTAACTCAATATCATGCTCGCGACTCGAGTATCTCACGTTTCTTAAATTGTTCCAATCTTCTCACGTAATATGCTGCTTTTTTCCTTTTATTGTTTTGCCCGCGAGTTCCATTTTTTTGGGTCTAATACGGTAACTGTAGAGGAAAACAATTTTGTGTAATTGTCCTAATTTGTCAAAAAATTTGTGCCGGTAAAATTTGTTGGAAATACATTTATGATAATTATTAAGAATGACTAAAATTTATAAGTCTGTTATTATGTGGAAATTGAAACATTTACGTAATTTTCATGCAATGTAAAATTTTTCAATGTTAAACTCGAAAACATCGATTGCAGAACTGACATTTATGTATAAGCAATATCGTCAGTTTTTTTTCATATCATTCATTCCAACTTGTTCAATAATAATCTCTATCATTAGTTACGTACATTTATTTTAAAAATTAATTGCTCACACCATAAAAGTAAACATACAATTTATTTTTATTTATTTACACTAGAAATAAACGATTTTTTTAACATTTTGGACATGCATTTAGTAATAACAGGTTGTGTTGATTTTCCGTTTGCTACGTGTTTGCGTTGCCATCAGGATTTAGATTGAAATTGACAGAAACACTACTTGTAATCAGATATAATGCTTAAATAAATAAATCTTAGCAAACAATCGAGATAATTCCCCATGATATTCACAATGAGTGGATTGAAAAAGCATGTAACAAATTTCTTTCTATGGTTCCAAAAATTTTTTTAAAACGAAGGACTTACCGCCAAAATCTTTCATGATAAATTGAAAATGAAATATCAGTAGAATATTCATGTAAAATATTGTTGTATTTTGTAAATATTAACTGTTAGATTTTTTAAGAACAGCTGTACTTCATTTTTTTGTGCAAGAAGAGTTAGAATTGAAATAAAGCTCTTTACACATTGAATCAGTTCAATCTCAAGTTCTGAAAATACGAGCAATAAAATTTAGAATATATCATTACTTATTTATTTATAACGCCTTTAACAGTTGAATGACTATTTTGTTTTTCTTAGTTTTTCTTTGCGAATATGAGCAATAGGATTTAGAAAAAAATATAAAATAAACCATCGAGTCAACATGGTTAAAACAGATTATATGAATCAACATGCAGTTAGTAAGTTTCAACTTGAGTTTCAGAAAATAAGAGCATCAGGATCCTATTCCATAAAAGTCATAAACTTTGAGTCGATTACAACTTAAAAAAGTTTATAATTGATTATTTGGAGTTTTAGTTTTATTTATACTTTCCGAAATATGCAATTTCGTTATGTAAAATCAGCTGCTATGAAATTTTCATGTCAACAAGAAAAAAAAGATAAATTGATTTTTTATTTAGTTCGTAAGTTGTATCTACAGTCACGAAAAATTGCAGTAGTAAAATTCTGTAATGTATTGCAATGGAAACTATAAAAAGACCTTTACAATGTCTGTAGCTCAATCTTTATAAACAAATTGTCTAGTCAAAAGGGCACTAGTAGTAGAATAGTCACAAAATTATAAACAATTTGTTGGATTTCTTCACTCTTCAAGTAGTTCCAACGGTTTATACAGTTATTAGACCAAAATATGTCAAGAATATCATTTATTTTTGAAATTGTAAAAATATCAAAGACTTCAAAACTAATAAAAACATTTTGAAGTTTTATTCGTCAATATTGTCAAGGCGATCCAAACTTTTACAACTTTAGAAAAATATTAGTCTGGAATAATTGCATAAACTGTTATTGGTATTTAAAATTTTAAGACGTTTCAAAAACTATCGTAGTTACCGTAAATATCAGAAATTCCAAATAAGTATAACGATTTATGAAACTTGTAAAAAACTTCAGACTTATCAGAACTATCATTACTGTAAAAATATTATGTTTCTCCTAACAATCAACCCTAATGAAAAATATGGAAACTATCAGGACTGTCAGAGACACTGCTCATTACTTTTTCATTATTTTTGGACATAAGGTAAAAATTTCTCTCATGATTAGAAAAAAGTAAAAAAAACTTTCCTTTGCATTTCCTTCAAATTTGATTTTTTTGCGCATTACATCCACGTTTGTAATAGTATGTATGTAGGAAAAAAAGTTGCTTTCTTCAGTGTATCGCAAATAGTGTCAAACGATTCTTGATTATCAAAACGACGACGTCTGGTTCTTTTATTTCATGTTTACTTTCACTGTTATGTCTACTGACTTTTCATATCATTGTAAAAGAATGATAGCGTGGAAGGGTCATATATTTTTTTGGGTACCTCGTATTTAACTACTTTTTTCACATCGAAGCGAAAAGTTGTAATAAATTCAGCTTTTTTCGGTTTTTCTTCGTACGTTATTGCCAAGGAAAAGACATTGTGCAATACAAAGAAAGAGACTTTTAATGCTTGATTTAAAAAAAAATTGTTATAAACAATATTTTTCAGGACAAGAAAATGTTCGCTAATATTTTTTGAATCTTCTGGCTTATTTTGTGAATCTTAACAAAAACATTAATAAATTATCGTAATTCCTGGAGAAGGAAATATTCACCATGGCAAAGAGACCTATAAATCAATGTTTACTATTTCTTCTCAAACAAAAATATAATTCACTAATGCAAACGGTCATGTACAATTCCATTCCTTTGATTGAGATACCACTTTTGCTCTAGTGAATAATTTTTTTCTCCACACAATTGTTGGAACATATTTCTTGGTTGCAAAAGATAGAGTTTGACTTTTTGTTGTATGAAAAACAATGTAAAACAAAAAACAAATTTATTCAAGAGCTTTGACCATTGATTTTCAGTGAAAATTTCGTTATGAAAAAAATTCATAAATTTTTTCGCACAGTAAAATTTGTATTTGCATTTCACACGTACCTTGTGCTGCTGGGACTGCGTGGGTTCCGTGGCAAGGAGCTGCTTCAGGGCCGTATGGGAGTGTCCATTTTGAGTGGACGTAGGGCCCGGTGTACTGGGAGTACTAGGATTGCTCCCCGGAGTATTTGGAGTACTTGGGCCCGTCGCTGGGCTGCTGGGACTTGCACTCTCGTTGACCTTGACCCCAGCATGGTGATTCTCCGTGTGCCTCCTCAAACTCCTCGCGTCGCAGTAAGATTTCCCACAACCCTCGGCCTTGCACTCGTAAGGCTTTTTATTTCTGTGAGTCAACATGTGTCCGTTTCTGCAATACATTCAGTAACCATCCAATCAATATTCTCACTATATTTTGCATTTCCTTTGATTCTTTGACCTGCCTTCCTCATAAATTGTTTATTGATCGATATTTTCTCCAATTAAAATTTCCTGTATCCTTTGAAAAAGCTAATAGAGTTGACTCTGATTCGAAGCAACCTCAAGAAACCCATGATCATTTCAAAAACTTCCTTTCGCCTGATCCTCGGAAACACCCACGAGGCATGTTCTGCAATATCTTTTGATCGATTCCGAATCGATTCGTTTCGTTTCGACTTCCACAGTTTATAATTAAAGAAAGTTAAAAAGGATGCTTTAGAGCTCCGACTCTGGCTCCCCGATTCCTTTTTTCTCCGCACAGAGCTGGAATCTTTCACTTCGCCTCCCAGGCAATAGGAAAAATCATTCGCGAACTTGCCGAACTACGCTTACAAATTAAACCCATTTTCCGGGAAACTAAACTTTATTAAGAGCACAAGGCCATGGAATACCGCGCACCGGCTCCGATTCAATCCCAGTTTCAATCGATACTTAAAAACAAAGGTAACCATGGTGAATACGTCGCTTGGTTTTTCTGAATGTTGGATTTTTGTGGAACTGTCTTATTTTATTTTAAGCATTGGGAATGTACGAAAAATGTTCTGTATTATGATGTAAAACAATATATTTTCGACTTTTCCATGGCAGTGAATATAAGTTTAACTAACAAAATCATTTCAAAAATTGTAACAACATAAGAATTACTTATTTCAAACTGGTGAAGTGAATGAAAATAAGGGAAGGCAGGAGAGGAAGTAATGTTGTAAAGTCGATAATAATTTCGGTTAAATCTTCGGGAATATGGCGTGCTGGGGATTTGGAAATGCGTCTTTGAAGAAAATACGAGAAGCCTAATAAGTCAGACTCGCGGAGCCGTGGAGTGGAGCGTCCAACCTCGACGCAGGTTCTTGCTATCGATCCACCTTTATTCTTTTCCTCATTCTTGAAAAGAATTGAATCCTCAGTCCCCACAGTACGCTTCCCTAACTTTGCCACCTGCCATTCTTTCTCTGGCTTCTTTTATTTTCTTTCTATCCCATTTTGACTTATATCTCTTCCAGACGCGAAAACCGTAATCGATTTTCTACGCAATTTATCGTTGACCAAGATCAATTAAATTTGCTCATTTTTTGGCACAAATAAATCATCCCTAGTGGTAATGTTTCTGAATTTTCAATCGATCTCCTAATTTTGAGAAGATTTTATGAATCGCAGCTTTCAAAACGATTGGAATTCTTTGAAAATTTGAAACAATGATTAAAATACTTCTATATATATACATTGTATACATCATGTCTTCTATAAATAAAATTCGTAATTTTTTGAGACATTTCTGAAAATAAAATATCTTTCAATGTATGTTTTTCTAAATTCCCTTAGACATTGAGTGCAATAATTAAATTCACTGGCACAATTTCAAGTTATATTTCAAAGTTGTAAGTGTTGAACAATAAAAAATGTTTGAATGTCACATAATATTGTGATTTCAACATTTTTGATTCGAAGAAGTATTTCATTGAATACCAATGTCATCAGTTAAGCATAAAACTTGCATATAATCTGTTGTTATACATCATTTACTCAACAAGAATTTAGTTTCAAAAGCCAAATTCAGAGGCTCACACGTAATAGACAAAACATTAAAAGTTTTCTCTTAATCATAAATGACCTTCATCATTTTAAGACTACTAATCAAAAACTACGCTCAAGCTCGAAAAAATACAAGTACTTTTGACACTATCTTTCTAAAATTCAACCGAAAGGTTCGAGTCTAACCGATTTCTTTACACTTTGTGTACCCCCTCACGAACTTTTTTGTTCTCGGCAACACTGCAGACAGAATTTTTCATGAATTTCTCTATCGGAAGGCGTTACGTTGAAATTGCATTATCGTGGAGAAACGAGATTGGAATTGTCGGAAAAAAAATGTTTGACTTACAAATGATCCTGTCGTTTGAACGCCTTGCCACACATGGTGCAAACGTATTTCCGCTCGTCGCTGTGTGTCAGCTTGTGCTTTGTGAGGGCCGATGCGTTGTTGAACACTTTACCACAAACCTGAGGCAAAAAATACACGTTTCCCTGAAAATCCATTCTGCCACATTTGTAGCGGATAATGTGAAAAAAAAAAAAAAAAAAAAAAAATACAGAAGACAAAATTCAATTATCAATTCAATCCAGTCCCAATTTCAAATTTGGTTTTTTGTTTTTGCTGTATCTCCAAAATACTTGATGTTCACCTTCCCATTTTCCAATAACGAGTTTCCACCTAAATTCGAATCAGCGATAAAATATTTCCTGGTATCGTAAATAGTCGCGATACTTTCAAAACGGAATTTCATTCCCCGTTCAATTACCGAGCTCAAAAAATGTCAACTGGAGGTACTTTTCACAGAGCTCGGAAAAGCGACGGTAAATGACGTAAAAATATTACTGAAAGAAATGGCCAGGAAAAAAGGGAAGCGAAATGAAGCGCGAAAGCGAGGTCGAAAAACGGAATGGGACGCCCGAAGACTTCAGTTAAATGCGAAGGCCATACTTTTGCTCTATAGGAGAAAATTTAATTTGCGTTGCTCAACAGTTAAGGAGTTTGTGATGCACCAGCGTTGGCATGGGATGAGTTTCAATTTGCGTGAGCAGCAGCGTTTCCTATATACGTCTGCCATTTATGACATTCATCTCCGAACTCTTCGATAGTGAATTTTAATGCGAAAATTCGTATTCATTTAACCTGCTTCTATGGAGGCGAATCAACGACTTTTCGGTTCGGAGCTTTTTGAATAATTTCGTGAGCACTTGAGGAAATATTTTTATCGAAGTAATAATTTAATGAGGAACTCGGCAAATTTTAAATGAACTGACACACACTGCAATTATATAGAGGCTGAAATTGATCTTTAATAAGCTGAGATGTGATCAAATGTATATTTACCTGAATTGACCTGCAAATATTTGACATAAAAAAATATATATTTAAAATATTCATGATTCTTAAATCTCTTAAAACTTTTAGACGTGTAAAACTCGTTAGTTTTCTTTGATCATTAAAATGGTATTCTAGATTTTTTTTCAAACTATCCAAATTCCAGGGGATTTCCAGATGATAAAACACTTTTTTATTTGGAAAAGTTATAATGGTAATACGATACTACCAGTTTTCCCAAATTTTCAAAATCTTCTACGTGCTATGGAATTTATGAACATTTATAGTAATTCTTCAATAATTTAGAATTTTTCTGTTTACGATATTTTTATCTACAGTATGTTTTTTATTTTTACGACTCTCCTCATTTCAAAATTTATATGCTATTTGAACCATTTTAAATCTCATGAAACTTCATTGAACTCGTAAAGATTTTGTTTGATTCTAAAATACTTCGCAAGCTTTTCAGAATTTAGTTATTGTAAAAAGCAAGATAATAGTTTTTCTTAAGGAATATGATAATTAACATAATCTGAGCAAATATTAAAAATTATGCTAAAACCCAATAAAATTTTTGAATTTATAAAATTTTCGACAATGTAGGTATAAAATTTTGGAATCATAATTTATTATTTTAAATCACGAAATTTTGAACACTGTACCAACTACTAGCCAATTTTTCTAAATTTTACAGAAATTCATCCTTCTTACTAAGGTTCTTTGGATTTTTAATAATTTTCTAAGTTTTCCAGATTTCAAGTAAAATAAAGTAAAAGTTTTTCATGCCTTCTTCAATCAAATACAAGAACGAACCAAATCTGGAAAATAAATGAATATTGTAACCATTTATTGAATTAGGTAGAATTTTTGACAGTACTTCAGGAATTCAAGAGGTATTTGTTTATTTCTGAAAATTTGAAAAATTCAAACATTATAATACGCATTTCAAGCTTCTGAAAGTCGAATAGAGAAATGTTAGGATTTTTAAAAATTTTTTTCAAGAATCTTTTAATTTCTCAGTTTATTATTACACAGAAGACTAAAAAAACACGATCTTTTATTTTAATAAAAAACGATAGTGAACAGAATCTAATAAATTTATCTACATTTTAAAAAATGTTGTAGTTTTTCATTTTTTTATTGTGATGATCTTCTAAATTGAAAACAATTTTGGAAACTTCGAAGTATTTGAAATTTTGAATATTGAAAGAATTTCCTGAACTCCTTTAGTCATAATAAAAATTAGTTCAACTTGATTAGTTATTTCGAACTGACATATAAAATCTATCAATTTATAAAATTTCTTAAATATATTTTATCTTGCTAATTGCAAGATTTTTTTTATATCACGTATTTCGTAAAACTTTGAACACAGTACAAACTCGTAAAGATTTTCCATGTTCTATGAAAATTTATCGAAGGTTTCACGACCTCTTGTAATTATTTTATAATTTTCAATTTATTTTCTTGTGTACCATTTCATAGGAAAACATCATTTTTTATACTTTAAAGAAACATGATTATGAATATTTAAAAAAAAAACATCTTTTGTTTCTTACACATTACAATTTTTCGATTTTCTTACAATTATTGAGAATCGTTGTCATGATTTATAATTCAATTTCAATTTTAGGAATACACTATGCTGACTTTTACAAAGAATATAGAAATTTCCGTAATTTATCGAAATCTTTCGAAAATTTCAGATAATTCTCGAATTCTTTCTATTTCCAGATGAAAATGAATAAAAAACAAAAACACCACGCAATTTTAGAAAAAATTGAAAAATAAACACGATATTAACAATTATTTAACGTTACCTGTAATTCTATATTTTTTTTAGAATTGAAGACGATACCACAAAAGTTAATGTATAATAAATAAAAATTTTGCAAATTTCGAACGTAGTCCTAAGAATTTGAAACTTTCCAAATTCGATAAAAACTAGTCTAGTTCAAAAGACTCCTTATAATTTTTTTTTCAGATTTATTCTGAAGAACGATTTTTTTCTCAAAGACACTATGAAAAAATTCAGTTTTTTCAAAATAGCTTTGAAAATGTAATTAAATCACAGAACTGATAAACAAGTACATAAATCCTTTCCAAACTCTTAATTCAAACAAGTCTAACTATCACATCCTCAGAAAGAAGTACTTCGAAACCCTATTTTTATCACACAAATTTTTCAATCTCAGTCAAATTTCACACGATAAATTGACTTTAAAAAGAAACACAATGAACGAGAAAAAACTCGACTTCTGAAAATTTCTTGTCCTCAGGCAGTTTCGTTAACGTCATTTTTTGCATTCATCCAATCGATCGATGAACGTTACAAGCGTTCTCTCGTACGTAATCACAGGGTCTCGTGTGACAAGAAAATTCCAGGACAAGTGTGTCGTCGCGTGTAGAATGTGGGTCACGCTCGTTAGAGCCCGATGCTGCGATTGAAAGAAAGTGCTCATACAAAAAAAGCAAAGCACAAGAACAATTTCGCTCGTCGATACTTTGATTACTTCGCTGCTCATTCCACAGATCGTTTCGAAGAGAAATTCCTATTCACTGGGAATTTTCACGATCCTCTCCTACTTTTTACCTGTAGAACTTGAAAAGCAGCAAATTCGAAGTCCCAAAAAAGATACATTTTTAAACAAAAATTTTTTATGACTGAATAGAAATAGATTGATGGATAAAAACAATTTTTTCAATTTTGCACAGTCAGAAACAGTTAATAACAAAAACAAATTTCAATGTTTACCTGGCACTGTTGTGGACCTTGCCTGTTGGGGGAGGAAGCTTTGGGCCTGGGTTTTTTTACCCCAAGTTTCGCAGGGTCCCCAACACCTGTCCTGGACTCTTCGCTGCTTCCTGAAACCAAATCAACGAATTCTCCTCACTTTCAAATCAAGCCTTGCCTCCCAACTTCTGTAAATAAAAATAATTTAACCGTAACGCGTTCAAAAGCTCCGCGTTCAAAGCAAAATTAATTGGTTCCCAATGAAAAAACCCTTGATACGTCATGCGAGTATGTTTTGAAACGTTCTTTGAACGTTTCAAAACCGAAAGCGAAGTGTTTGAACAGGTCACGCATGGTTAACGATACGAGCAACCATGTATACGAGTACACATTGCTATGCATGTATCACGTTATCATGTTGATTGCAGTTTAACGGTCATGAATGGTATTTAATTAAGATGGATTCGTTGATGTTGCGAGGCGGATTTTTCGACGTTGTTTGACTGAATACGGGTATTTTCTACTTGCTGTATTTTTTGCTGGGAAACCTAAGAGATTATTTATTGAAACGGCTTGAAATATTAAGATTTTTTACATGGATAAGGAATTGGAAGAAACAGATATGGTATGGTGGGTAGCAGGACTAACCTGAAAATTCCTTGATGAGATGAACGCTTAAAAATACTTATATACGAAGATACATCAAATTACACAATTGTAGTATGACAAATCGGTCGGAATTTCTCGCAATTTACAAATTTTACCATCACTTGTGGAATATCTAGATTCTGATGAAGGTTTTCCTACTTATTAGTTATTTCTATACGATAAAACATTTACTTTCAAATGTCAAATTTTAATTATATTACACAGTGTCCGCAGCTTTCCAAAATGTTCGAAATTTTCACATTCTACGTAGATTTCGAAACTATTCGTAAATTCTAAGTGTTTTCCAAATTTTCTAAAAATGCCTGGCATGTTTTACAATTATGTAAGTTTTTATTATGCAAAATTTAATAAATTCTTGCTTTTTTTTGTTATAAAGAGCTTATTTCCTTGCATGTTTCCTTGCATATCACAGAATGAAATGTTATTTTTCAGCCTTAACAGGATTTTCTGTAAGTTTTCAATATTTTCTTGTTTTTTGAATTGTCATTATTATACGAGAGTATTTCATGAACGATAGTTTGAAAAAAATTGTAATGAACACAATATACAAAATTTTTGTACGTTGTCTGATATTAAATTAATTTCACAAATTATTTAGAATTTCCACTAATCTCGGAAATGATGAATGTTCTAAAAATTCTAGAATTTTCCGAACATAGTACGAAAACATAGTTCGAATGTTTAAAACAATTTTAGATCGTGAAAAAATTTATATGAATCAAAGAATGACTGGCAAGCTTTCATAAGTTGGAAACTTTGACTATCTTATGTTTTAAAAATTTCAAACATAATTTGAATGATTTCTTGAAGATTTGATTCTCAATAATTTTTGAGATTATAACATATTTGCTGGAACCATAAAAAATTATTCCAATGCTCAGTTCGAAGAAGAATAATAATTAACATAATCTGTGAAATTTATGAAAACTTTTTGAGAGTCTACAGATTTTTAAATTTCATAGAAGTGTTGACGATCTTTTCGTTTTTTAAGTCAACGTAATTCCAATGATTTCAAGAATGTTTTTTTCATTTCTTATTGTATTTCTAAAAAATTTATGTAGAATATTTTTGTTATTAGGTGCATATTTCCGTCTATAAATACAAGTTATATTTCAAAAATTATACAAATGGTAAAAACTTATCTAGTTTAATAAAATCTTCCTATTTTATAAAGATGTTTTATAATCCTTGTATACCTTTCAATTTTCGAAATTGGTATCTATATGAGAGTATATTATGAGGCAAATTCAGACGAAAATGGAAATGAACACAACATAGAAATTTCATTAATATTCCTAAAATTTTACTTATTTTTTAAACTATTGAAATTTCTACTGATTTCAGAAACAATCCATGCTTAAAAATTTCTAGGAAATTTCAAAATACATAACACAGTACAAATTTTTCAAAAAATTTATAACTTTATAAACCTTGTCTGACTCATTGAGATTTTTCATAATTTTTAAGTCTTTTTACTGTCAATTTTTAAATGTATTTTTTATTGTTTTATTATTATTCTATCAGAATATGTAAGCAATATTATACTCTTATTTTTAATTTAAAAACGCTACTGATACATACATCATGAATCAATAGAAGGTATGACGAAGAAGATGATTAAAAAATATGAATACATTATCGAACAGTGTGTCCTAATAATTTCAGCATTGTAAAAAGATATTTTTCATCGGAATAAATCGTTTGTTAAGTTAGTTTCTTGATTACTTTGATGTTGGGATTTTCTTTAGTGTTGTGTTTTACTAGTAATTACCAAGGCCAGATAAAGAATTTATAGAAAAATCATTGGTTTCTTACAATTAAAGTAATTAATGTGAACATGGTCTTCATCATAAATAATCGATCATTCCAATTCCTAAAACTGGGATACCGACTATCCCTTCTTTCCCCTATCCAGTGAACTTCAGAAATTTGACGAATCACCAATTGGGAGCATAATCCGAATCCCACTGAAATTTCCAGTTTACGAATTTCCAGGATGTGGTGTAATCCGAGTAAAATACGCGATTATCGCTCTAAAGTGCAAATTCCTTCGATCTCAGTCAAGTTAATGAGGGCTTTAAGCTGCGCACTGAGTTGTCAACCGCAAGGATTAGGATCGCGGATGCGTTTAAATATAATCACTCCGTTAGCGATTCGTCGTGTGGGACGCGCATTGTGCGTTAAATAAAGCATACTCAACCGTGAGATATGCATTGTTTCCTCCATACTTCCATAATATGACATTAATAAACGTGAGTGTTATAGAAGTTTTTATTTTTATCATAAGGTTCATTATCACGAGATTTTTTCTTCTTCCCATAATGAGATTTTGTTGCAGGAAAGAAACTTTCCATCTAACATGTGTAAATCATTACATTTATATAAATTGAATCACAAAATAAAGTTGTAAACCATTTACTGCTCTACAAACTGTAGATTTAGTCTCCCGATCTGTATATTCAATATTTTTCCATTACCATAGCATAAGCAAATTAATCACTTTCTGTGAAATAGACTGTTAACTTATAATCAGATGTAATATTGCAAATGAAAAACGGGCATTCCAGAAAGAAAATATATTTCATTCTCTCACTGACCTGCAAATCCATTAAAAACTTTTATATCTTAGATAAACATGAAAATTCAGACAACTTGAAACAAACTCCATGTTTAATCCAAACAGTTCAAATTGAGCCATACGTCCTACCAATCCCATTTTTTCATGACAGAAATGTTTGAAAATATGAAATTCATAATTAACTTTAAAACTTACTGGAAAACTTTTCAAACGAAGTGTTTTTGACAATGCTTTTATTGCTGAGGAAAAAGGGTCGAGGCGACGAAGCATGGCTTTGCCGAGCTTTTCTTATACCGGCATGTAAATTCGCGATAATAGCGGAAGAACCCCGTAGAACCCTTCCTTAACTCGGCTTTTATGAGTTAATAACTTGGGTTATCGAGAAATTCACCTTGGCTGCTTATTTTATACCTCGTTGTATATACACGCAGCTCGGCCTTTATCATTCAATAATATAATAACAGCGCTGGCAACTTCGTAGCGAAAATAATACTCCAATTATGTCACTCTGTCGTCGCTATTTTCGATGCCTTAACAGAAATGTGCGTTAAATTGCCAGTCAAGACCAAAATGACGATTATTTTACTCGTTTAAAAATTGTGAAATTTAGATTGTTTTAGGTACCTTTCGAGAAGTCTAAGTACATTTTCAATTTTCCTATTTCTAACGTTACATCTATGTACAAAATGTGGTTCGTTTCGAAAACTTCCTTTAGTACATGGAAAGAAAAAAAATTTTTTCAATTACATTGTCTTAACTTCATACGAAGACAGAATCATTCATTCAATATATTTCTTCATAAATACATTGAATTCTGCTAACAGTTTCTAATAATGTCATGATAAATTCGTAATTTGTAGCCCTATTAGGTCATTTATTTCCCACTAAGAAAAGTTGCAAAGACTTCAGAAAGGTTTTTGAAAGATACTTGCCAGAAAAAAATAAAAGTTTTAACTTTATTATCATAAATACATCAATGTGATACCAGAGAAAAATATTGGTAGCATTAAATGTCAGTCAAAAAGAAATATGCAAGATACTCAGTTTATTAATTTCTTTTTGCTCTCATCCATGAAAATTTTATTGTTGCTCAGTGAGTATAACGTGAGGTTTAAGTTTATGTTTTTTCTTTAAGGAGTGAAATAGAATCTTTGAAGAATGAATTGATATTGATGAAAAATTGACCATGAATCGCTGAACCTATTAATTTATGATTCAAATTTCTTTTTTTTTATTCCATCAAACGATGTTTTAAAACCTTATACTTTTGAATCTCAATAAATTCGAATTTGTTTTTTAACTCATGTTGACTTCTGTGAATGGTTCTATCTGAAATCAAAAATATTTTCGTGTAGCCATATAAAGTTAAATTAGTAAAAAATTGAAGTAGATAAGTAAATTCCCATATTAAAATGTATACATTTAAATTTGATACTACACAGAACTGTTGATGAATTCGAATGTTTCTATGTTGAGAAAAATTCTACGAGGTTTTTTTCCGGATAACTCTTCGCCATGGATTGCTTAAAGATTTTTCCTAAATTTCTGGTCTCGTTGTTTTTTTTATGTAGGTTACATAAATAATCTTCGAAAATGAAACCACTATGATAATTGTAACGTTGGATCTGTTATTTTAACTTTAACACTGAAGCAATGGAACTGCTGATTTAATATTTTTTTTTAATCATTCAATGAAAGAAGATTTAGGTTATATTAATAGAATTAAAATTCAATTTATTTTTAGATAAGGAGTCTCATTTCTCAGTCTTATTTCAATCTTTTTTTGAAGACTTAAAATTAATTTTGCCAGATTTTTTTTCTAGTTTCGCAATTATATGTGACAACAAAATGCATTTCTTCATATAGCCTCAAAAATGACATTATAAATATCACAAATTGAGGTACTAATTTTATGATATCATTAAGTGTAACCATTATTATATATTATGATATAGATATCAATAACGTTAAACTTTTTAAGATTCAAATTATTAAAATAAATTACTTGGACTTAGAAGATATATACATAAATATATGACATCAGAAAGAAATATAGTTCAAATTTAATTTATGTTTGAAAATTATAAATAACATATTTTCATTTTATTGTTTTTTTTTAAACTTTTTATGAGCATAAATCCTCGAACCTTTAAAAAAAGATTTGTTAATGTTCAGTGTATATGAAGTTATGTAATATGTGTTTATTTTCAACAATATTTTGTTCACTGAGATAAAAATTTTTTTTTTGTAAATATGCAGCCCAATTGCATTTTTCAAGAAAATTCCGAACCCTCTAAGAAACTTTATTTCCATGAACTGTTATAGTAGGTAGTTGAAAAAAATTACGTTTCGTTGCAAATGTTCAATAACTTCTTTCGCTCGAATACGGATTTATTGATAGTTAGAAAACCATATTTTCGAACAAAAATATTTGTAAACAGTTGAGAAATAATCGATTCGAAGCAGCCCAATAGTTTAAAAAAATTCTAAGCGTGACTGTTTTCAATTTTTATTTGCTCATTTTCAAATACTCGGTTCATTAACAATCAACGAACCTCATTTTTTTAACCCTTTTTCTCAGTATTCTTTACTGTGTTATTGTATAAGACTCCATGATTTATATTGTTCATATATAATATGTAATGTGTGCTTCCTTTTTTTTTGGCACGTGAAATAGCCCTTTTGATATACCACGAATGTATGATTGCAACATGGAATGTAAAATACTCAAATATTGACTGAAAATCGAGAAAACTGCCAACTCAGCATTCAAACTAAATTATTTATTTCTCACAAATCGAAGAAATAAGAACTTGTACCATTGACACAACCTGAAATTTCATTACAAAATCCACAGCCTCGAAAAAGAACATTTTTCCCACCGAACGTAAAACGTGTGTTGCAGTATAGCCAGATTCTCAATGTATAATATTTATCGGTACCAAGCCGATAATGGAATTTCGCCCCAAGCACTTTTACGCGCACTTTTGCAATCGCGGTCAGTCGTGAAATTCGATTTTCGCGTGCAAATTCCTTGTACCTCGTAACTCGGGATATGTTTGAGATCTATTTTCAATTGCTTCGAAGGTATTACACGTACTTTTGGGTTCTCGACTGAATCCACGACAGAGTATAGCCACAATAATTCAAACAAATTTCCGCAGTATCTCGAAAACTTTTTTCAATATTACATAAATTTCATAAAAGTTTCTCTTAAAACAAAGAAATTCTCTAATGCTTGTCTCATCTCTAGAAATAAAAATAGTTCTTCGCGTGGTGGGTTAGTTTTGAGGTTAGAATGTTGAAGAAGTTCTTTTGTTTGACTCTAAAACTAACCTGAAAATTCGCCAGTACTCACAGTGGGCTAGTTGTGATTCTGGCCTGTATTAACAAACTCGTAAAAACGATCACGCCTGTAAAAACGATAGAGCTCGGTTGGCAGGGAGACAAAAAGTGGTCTGCTTCGTTGATTCTGTCTCGGGCAAAATCGCCACAATCACGAGCACCCTCGGGCGCGCTCTCGAGCATCACAGTATAATGGGGGCTCAGGCAAAACAGGCTATGATCGTCCCGAGCCTGAACGAGGATGGGCTTTCGTGCTTTTTATCGACGTGATGCGAATACTCGACCCAGGCACTTATATTATACGGTGACCGTTAGGTCGCAACTGCAGTGGGTAATCGAGATCGGGCCGGTCCAAACTGCAGTGCGGCCGCTGCATTTTCATGACTATCGATCCACAGCGACTTTTTCTGATATGCCGCAATCCCTTATCATGTACGCAGCTCGCATTTTCATGCGTTCGCCTCCATCAAGTAACGTGAAAAATGCCTTTTTATCATCCTATTTACGCTACCACGAGGTTCGCATTTTCTAAAGGTGCTTCGTGGTAAGTACTAGAATTTGTTAGCATACCTTTGGTTAGGTTATACAACTTTTGGAATAGGGTTTGATTTGATTAGGAAATTTAGGGAGATAATGTATGAATCGATGATTTCTGTACGTATTTTACAGTTTATTTATTTAAGTTGCTTAGTTTCTTTCCCATCAAATGAAAGTCTCTTTGGAGGTCGAAATATGTCAAAAATGGCGGTGCATTACTGAGGAATGTAAAACAAAAAGTGTTTGATTGGATGATTTAAAAGCTTTTTTTTTTCGACACAATAAAAAAAAATTTTTTGCTATACTTGGATGGAAAGAAGGCTGGCAATTGTTAATTCTTCTTATTTTTACATGCAGAATTGTTTTGCTTATTTTTTTTTGTATGCACTACTGTCATAAAGTATTCCTAAGCTTTGAAAAGAGCATTGATGATTAAAAACTAACAGCTGAGAAATTTGAAAAAAAAAAGACATTTTCAAGTTACAAATTGATGACAAAGTCATGATTTTCTCATTTGAAAAATAAGAGATTAAAGATAAAAATAGTGGAAATTTCACTAAATGGTGAAGTGAGTAAGTGACAACTTCAGCAAATACAAATTTTTCCAAGAAAGAAACTGTTGTGAGTGAGTGATGATTTTATATTAAATGTTAGTTGGACCTTCATAAACTTTTTTGCAATCTCACTTTAGTGTGTATAAAACTTCGCTCTACATGAAAGGGAATTTCTATGACTTTTTATTTATCCTATGAAGTAATTCTTTGAACTGAGAATACTTTAAAATTTTATATCTTATTAATTTTTAGAATCATATATAGTTTCATCGAGTATTTAAACCTTCCATGTAAGCAATTTTTTATCAAAACATAAATAATAAATTTCTTGAAGAATTCATATTCTTGAGAATTTTCAAACATACACAACACTAAACTGACACGCCATTGAAAAAATATTTCGGTAATTTTTTTTTTCAAAATTATCTCCTGATCTAAGAATTGAAGTAATTTTTTTTGTCAATTAGTAGAATGCGCGACGCACAACAGTCTTCAACTTCCGATGTCAAACAAAAACTGAAAATTTTAGTCTGTTGAAATTCAAAACCTCTAGAATAACGAACAAATTTTCTGATCTCAGTATTTTAGCTCTTAAAAACAAGTTTTTTTTGTCGAAACATGAATGACAGAATCTCTTTAGTAATTGTAAAACTCAAGCATTTCAAAACTTATGCAAAGAATGTTCATTGTTTGCAAACAATTTCGAACAAAATATTCATTTTATTCAAAAATATACTATGTAATTTCTATTTTATTCGACTCAAACAATGTAAGAATTATGAAGCTCTCAAATTCACGAGCTGAAAAATACCAGACTTTTCTGTATCAGTATAAAAATTTTTCATACGACCATTAGGGTGTGACTTATTTTGCCCATGTCAGAATTTTTTCCGTTCCGGGGCTTTCAATCAATCAAGATTTTGAAAAAATTTTTTTTGTTAAGTTTGAACTAAATTGGACACGAATAACATGTGCCACAAAACGACTGAAATTTCAAGTAGAATTTACATGTAGTTTTCATACATTTTGTTCAAAAATTCATAACTTGAGCAAAACTTGTAATAAATGCTTAAAATTTAACATAGTTTGACTGTATAATGTAACGTTCAGGAACAAATTTTTTGGATGTCTCTATTGCTGTTATTTATGTTTTATAAACACCGAAAAAAGACAAACATGTACTTGACTGATGCTTGTAAGACTTATATAACAGCAATGGAAAAATCCAGAAAAATTTGATCTTGAACGGAATATTATACACTCAATAATTGCCAAGTTACAAGCATTCATCATAAGTTTTGCACAAGTTATGAATTTTTTAACAAAATGCATGAAAAACCGCATGTAAATTCCATTTAAAATTTCAGTCATCACGTCCGAATTGCTTTGAACTTGACAAAAAATTTTTTTCAATATCTTGATCGTTTTCAAGCCCCGGAGTGAAAAAAATTTTGACACCACCAAAATAAGTGACACCCCTATGACCATGATGAAAATTTTACCAAATTTTGAGAATAGCAACATATTTAAATTTTGAGACCCTTTGTTATTCCATTGATTTACAAAAGCAAAATTAGGGCCATTTTGCTTTTGTTAAAATTAAGTTCAAAACAGCTGAAAAAAAAAAAAACATTCTCTTCCGATACAATAAACATTTTTTCACATACACAAAATTAAATACTATTCCCGTAAAAATGAACTTCAATCATATGCTTCTCTGTACAATCTGCGAAGTGTTTCAGATGATGCCGAAAAGTAATGGAAGAGCACGTTCGAAATTCACGAGAGAGATTCTTTTCCACGACGAAGGAGACGAAAATTGCAAAAAGTAATATTCCGAAAATGATGATTCGAACCACTTACAGGAACGTTATTGTGGGACCAATTTTATCCCACGCTCCAATCAGTCAGGGCGGTAAAAAATCATGTATATGAAAGGTAGGTTCACCTTCACTTCATTTTATTTACAGATGTATAATTTATAACTATGAAAAATCAAATTATATCTTGCAGAAAAGAGTTTTTATGGAGTATTTAATTACTTTTAGTGATTATTATACATTTAACTTCAATTGGTTGAAAACTTTTTCTGAAAACTCACTGTTTTCTGCCTCCAAAATAAACACTACTTACCCCTGCAGGACATTTATTTCTTCCAGTATGCACTATCAGTTGTTCAATAATGCTAACAGATTCTTATCTTGTTCTAGACATTTGACGCTTCACGTGTTCATGGATCAAGTTCTGTTACTTGAAGCCAAAGTAGCAATGTTACATCCGATTAGAACAAGAGCATGTTTCGTGATTCCAAAAGCGCCTCCGCGTGAATGGTATTAGTTATACCTAAAGCAACATTCTGAAACACAACCCTCTTACAGGACGTACCATCGCTGTAGACACGAGGAATTAATCCTACGACAAAGGGCCATCGGATATCGATCGCGTATTCTCCTCTTTGGGACAAGATCGGCATATCTCATGGACGCGCACGCACACTACACAGAAGAGCTCAATTTTCTGATACGAATGCTAACGATCCCAATGCATCTAAGACTGTTGTACCAGATAATGTGATCTCCTGTTCTTAAATTGCTTTGAGAAAACAAATGCTTTTAAAAGAAGTGATCTTACGATTCCCTCAATACCCCATGAACTTCACTACTTCAATGATTCCAAAATCTCCCCACGTTTGACAATTTTTGCAACCAACTCATTTATTAGTTTTGCGAGCTCTCGTTTCTCGTTTCTGGTTCGTTTGCACCGAGTGTCAATATATTTGGCAATATTTCAGTCACGTTTTCGAATCAATCAAATTTCTGATTTCCCTCCTTTCCCCTGGTTACTCGCTCGCTTCAACCTCGACCCTCGGGAGGGCCAGTAAAAGCGGCGCTGTTGATATACTAGAAAAGCTCCCCGAGAAGCCTGATTGGACGATTGGTACCTATCGACTGCGAACACCGATATTCCCGGCGATCCCACTCTTTAACCGCTCTCTGACAAGTTCCTCGCTTAAAAGAAATCACTTTACTGGATTCCTCAAAGGCTCGGGTCTTGCCGATCCTCCGGAATTACTCGGGAGCTTATGGATTTCTTATCCAATCTCGCAAACTACCCCAAGTCTACCCTCTGCCTCCCCTGTCGCCTTATACCTTAAAGTCACTGGCAGAGACACTTCAAACTCTTTCATGGTATCGTTATCGTGTCCTTTCCCGTTCCCACTTTTCGCCTTCTTGTACCACGGCTGTCGTTAATGCTTCTTTTCAGGTGGATCTTGGAACTGTAGGGTGTAATGATGTTTTCTGTCATTCATTTTCTCGAATTTTGAAGTAACGAAAGGTGAAATTCGATGAGCTTTGGGTCGTGATATTGATTTTCAGGTTCACTGGATTTTATAGCAGTTTGGCTCTTTCGAACGAGTTGTGGGGGACTAATCTTGATGATATGATGGTGAATCTCTTTTAAATTTTTGGTTCATCAATTATTTTTACTACTGGTGTAGTTATTTTTTATAATTAAAGAATAGATACTTTAATTGTAGGAGAGTGAGACACTTTTAACATTTTTTACTATTCAGTCATCCTCAACTTCTTGTTGGTATGGATTTAAAGCTTTTTTTAATCAGACGTTTTTAAATGCATGATATTGAAGAACCTTCAAATTTCGAGTGCAGAAATCTTTCGAACCCTATGTGGTTAGATCTTCGAAAAAAAATGACACTTGAGCGATTTTAAATCTTTGTCATCAATAGACTTGTGAACTTGTAATAGTTAGGCCTTGTTGAAACATCATCAACTGCGTCGTTACGAACTTTTGGTAAGTCAGTGTTTTTCCTTATTGGTACTGGAACCATCTTAAAGTTCCACTAATCATGCTATCATCAGTTTCTCGTAGGTAGAAAATCAATTTTCCAGCAGTGAAACACTCTAAATTTCGTAATTGTGACGACGTAAAAATCTTCAATTAGTTAGACATTTTCCAAACTATTCATAAAAGGCTCTATTACATCTCAGAAAGTTAGGCTTTGCTTGAAAAATGCTATAATTGTTCATTTTCAATATGTTACAATCAAGAAAACTTTTTTCTGGATTGAACAGTTAGGCCTTTTCAAAATTAAACCAGTTCTGTATGATTTGAGGTTAAGAATGAAAGCTTCAGAAATAAGACACTTCTGGATGTGTCATAGCAATGAATTTTGAAACTTTTAGAAGTTGATCCTTAAATGAAATTCTGGTCGAAATGCCCTATTGAATATCACACACTCCAGATTCTTAGAAAACACAAAATAAAGAGATGTTTTCAACATTTGGCAGTTGGATCATTCCAAATTCTAATCACTTCAAGTTTTTCAAATTTCAAAAAGTTATGCCTCTATAAAATTTCATCGCAAAACCTTTCTAAACTCCTAAAGAGTAAGATAATTTTCTTTCTGGTACTTAATCATCTTCAGAAATTGTAAAATTGAGCAATTTTAGAGTTTTCGTGAGTTTTTTAAGTACAGATTAATCTTCAATGAATTGAATTTCGCCCTCTTTTTGAATTGAAAATAATGTATTTTGTGAATATAATACAGCCGATGAATTATTATTATATATCTTGGCTGATATCATATTCACCAAATACATCATTAGAAGTACAGATATATGTATGCCAGCAATAAGACACTTCTGAATTATTCTTCCTCAGGATTGTATAAAATTCTAGAAATTAATATTTTTTTGTCATTCTCTTGTAAAGATATCTTTTTAAGTCAAACGTTTTCAATTTTTAACGATAATAGTATGCAGATACATTATAAACTTCTGGTACATACTGAAATTGTTGAAGACTTTTATTTCTATAGCTCTTTAAAACTTGATTATTATTAGACTTCCAAAACAATTCTTTAGATCTGTCTGTTAAAAACTTTTATAAATAAGTCTACTTCACTCCCTTTACTCTGACTCTTCTAAAATTCGAAGAGTACCCTCGAATTCTTGTAGGTTAGAAGAGAAAACATCTAGCATTGAGACACTTTCAAATTCAAGATGATTAGAACCAATATAACATCCTAAAGTTAGACTTCTTGATAATTCTCACGTGAAAGCCCTTTTTACCTTATAGAGTTGAGCTCTCCAAAAATTATGGTATTTTGGACGTTTTACACTCTTTATTTAAAAGTCACCTTTGTATTTCTATCGCTTAAGAACTATTACATTAAAATATTTTGACCTACAAGTATCCCATCAGTTTAATTTAATTTTACCATTAGATTAGTGAATTGACTTTGTGATTTTTGAAGCTAAAAAATTAGAGCTTGAAGCATTAAGGTACCTCTGTATTTGCAATGGCATGGACCTTTGTAACTATTCGCTACCGTTTCAACTTTAACAAAATTACAGTTCAGAAGCTCTTAAACACCATTAATACTTTAACCAATTAAAAATCATGGTATTCTGGACAATTTCAAACTATAATTTGCAGCCTGTTCAGTAGATTTTATCAACAGCCCTTTTGAACCTAGGTATCTCAAAACCTTTTGCCACCTTACCCCTTTTGAATTTTTCACAATCTGACCATTCCCCTAACTACTTCACTCAATCCAATATCAAGCACCACATATCGAAAAATAGATGTCAGAAGAACCCCAAACGAATTGCACCTAACATAACTAGTACTTGTTCCATTACTGCTGAGTATTGTTCACGTTTCTTTCTTAAACAGTCCAAGTATGTGATGAATTTCCGAACATAAGTCAGCTTGAGAGAAGTTGAGAAACAAAAGCACGTATCGGTGAAAAAACGTGGAAAAAGGAAGAAAGGACTGTGTGTGTACGATGGTGCGCATGCCACCCACGTACTTCTGAAGGGACGCAGTGAACTCGCTTGTCGAGAAAAAGGGGATAGGCCAAGCAAAACGACGAAATCCTCTCTTCTTCCACCCGTACTCTCGAGAGGGCCAGAGAGAGGCCATACGTGAATTCACATCGCGCACGTTCGTCGGTGCAAGAGGGAGAGGTAGATGCTACGGCGAAATCGTATTACTAGTGCATTGTGGAAGCTGAATAGCCCGTATTAGAGCCGACGAGGTTGTATTTTTGTCCTTCTTCTTTTTGCTACCTCTCTTTCCCACGCGCCCTTCCTAACCCCCCTAACCCCTTTTTTGGCTTTCCTCGTTCAACACTCATTCTCTTTTCTTGTTGATTCGCCTTGTTTACGTTGGCAAACGAGAGAACTTCCGATTTTGAAGGATGTTTTTTTTTCAATTGATGGGATTCAGGTCAGAAATGAAGTATCTGTTGCATAAATAGTATGATATTCAGCATTTTACGTCCACCAACAGTCGAAGATATTTTTTTTCGGAAAAATTCTTCGCTGTGAGTTCGATATTCATGAAGTCATTTGCTTCAGAGTCAAGCCTAGTGAATTTTTTATGTTTCTTGAGCTCAGTGCGATCCCATTCTTTATGTAAAAGTTCTTCGAAGGAAGAAAGGACGAATGAATGATCGAAGAGCATTGAACGCTCGAAGACATTCAAGACAATGATTTTGCAGTATCCCAAATGTGACTTCGATCCCTATTGGATCCATAACCATGAAATTCCCAGATCAGTAAAACCTCTGATGGTCGATTTAGTCTGATTTACACTTCATGGATGCCCATTTGAATGCTCATTACATGGTCTCACATTTACGTGATCACAATGTAGACGAAAATTCCTGGATTCGCAACTCATGTTAGATGAAATTGTAGTAACAACAAAAAACAAGATTGCTTTTTTCACGTGTTACAAATATTACTGCATTCTGGACCACATATAAACTTGAAATCATTCAAGTTATTGCTATATTTATTGACTATAACTATAAAGCATGTGGTTTATCAATTGAGATCTTTCTTCAAAGCACTCGATTCCATTCGGGAAAAACCTGTAGTTCTCTCCTTGAATCACGGCTATTCGACTTACCTCATTCTAAGATAAGAACTTACAAAGTGAAATCGATAAGAATCCCATCGCTACCGTTCGGTGCACAAGACTTGAACCGCTTGAGGCAGCAGTGTTGCGCGTTACATGATTAAACTTTATCGTGGCAACGATGGGTTCCACCCCAAGTAATTACTATAAATTACGCACAGTTTGCTCAGAAAGTTGAGAAAACAGTACTTAACTATTGAAAAAGATTCGCGGATTTGAAGATGACTTTTTTTCCTATCTGTTTTGCTGTTTGTGGACTTATAGTGCTGTTTGTCACTTATCACGTTTCATTTGAATACAATGATTTCTCATTAAATTTTATCATCAATTTAATCAACAAATTTTAGAGCATCAATCACCATCCACAATTAGAAAGGGATAAAAATTATGCGTTCTTAATTATGGCCTAGTCACCAAAATTAATACATCCCACACTCATTGCTCAGCGATGATCGTTTCCGAAAAAGTTTGCTTTGTCGGGTTCATCAATATCTAAACCGTGATTGTTCCTCGTGTCTTTCTGCCAGTGTCCTTGTTGCCGGTTAATGAAAACGTCACAAAGATTTGCGCCGACAGCGCTCTGGCGTGCTAGCCGCAATCAATTCCCCGCGAATCGTGAGACTCAATTACCTTTTCCGCTGAATAAACGTACGCGAGATTCTGCGTCATGGTGACGCCCCATTTCAGCCTTTTACTGCGGATAACGTCATCCCACGAAATTTTCATGATTTTATTGCACCAGAGCTTTTTCCGATAGAAAAAACCTACAAAAACCCACACATGTTGTTCAGGCGTAAACATCACATTGTAGCACTAGATAGCATCAGCTGCTTGACGATGAAATGACTATTATCGAGCCATAATTGCTACACATAGTGCAAATTGATTCTCTTAACATTGAGACCTCATTATTGAACAATCATGCATCAATAATTATGAGTAATAGATGATTGGTCGTTATGCTGAAATATCCTTTCGTGAGATGAAACTAACATATGGAAACATTTTACTACGTCGTAGTTATGAATATTTATGATCCTTTTTAATTTTTTTTATAAGTAAGAACTTTCAGTTTTTAACAAATTATATATTGATAATTTTAATTCATGAAGAATGAGACCTGATGAAGTCGTCTTTTTCAAGTTTTTCTCAATTTTTTGTCTTCTACTATGCCGTTCTTTCCAAAAAGGTTAAGATTCAAAATATCGTTCATCCTACTTCCATGTTTTTTTCTCATACAGAACATCTAACATAATATTTGTTGGAACGTGAAAAATTTGAGGGGTCTTGTAACGAAGTTTTAAATGAAAGGTGAAGCTAATGTCAGAATAAGGGTTAAAATATATTTATTTTCATGTGTCAATGAAAATTTACTGGAGCCTATATTTCTTACAAATTAATAGCTTTTACATTTAAAGATATATCACCATCTATAAAAATCTACAATATCTTATTTCTTACGTCTCTCAGTACCTGTTTTTTTATTGATTTGAATAATTTGTGGTTCAAGGATATTAACTTTACAGATTTTGTGTATTTTAATGAAGTTTTTAGAGAAATTTTTTTCATACATTAAAGGACTCGTAGTGTTTTTATTGCTGATTATTTATCAGCTGTGTTTTATTTTCTACCATATTAATAGATTCCTGCGTATATAATTTCAAAATAAGATTCTCTAGATTCTCTGGATACGAAGTTTTAGAAACATTACTTGTACACATTTTTCAACACAACGAGATCCTTCAAACGATGTCGATCAAATGCTTCTGTTATTGATTCTTACGTTTTGATATTAATTTTAATACCTTGCTTTTTATGATATTTTATAGAAAACAGAATCTATATAGATTTTTATTTCTTTTTTGTATTTTTCGTACATATCTCCTATAATTTAAAGGAGTGTTCAGTATTTCTGAAACTATTCGTACTTTTTAGGATGCGAAAAATATTGCAGTAATTTCTAGTATTTTTATATACTTTTATCATTTTTATATAAATTTTTATCAATGGATTTGGAGAATTTCGAGCTCTAAAATGTAAAGTTCAATAATTTTTTCATGTTCCCAAAGAATTTTTCAGAAAACAGGTTTCTCAATCAATTCATATATCATTCAGTATCCTTCGTATTTCATCAGTGTTTCTACGGTTTGAAGGATTCTTCAGTTTTCTTGTATATTTCTGTGTAAATTTCTGGAATTCGATACTCTAATTTTGAAATTTGTATAGATTTTTAATATCCCATAGATATACTTGTATTTTTCTATAAATTTATTTTTTTGTATTTCCTAGTATTTATAGAATATCAGAAAATTTTAAGGTTTTTTCAAAGATGCCTCATCGAATTTAAAGATCTAGATTTCCTAGAACTGAAGGGTTGAAATATTTGCAGTATTTGGATGGATTTTCCAGAAATCAGTTTCTTTATAGATTTAGAGTGTCCTCAATATTTTTGAAACTTCTAACAGATTTTTAAAATTTAAACATTTTTCTAGTATTTTCATGATTTTGTAGACACATATAATATTATCAGAATTCAATGCTCGAGATATCGGAGTTTCTTGATTTCTGGAATTGCAGAATTTTTTCCAAGAATCTAATAGCTTTTTTAAAAAAAGTAAATAATATCTAGTATTTTTCGTATTTCATTTTTTTTTCTGTATTTATAAAATTATGTAAGGTTTTCTAGCATAATCTGTAGATTTTATGGATCCTAATATAGATTTTAAGAACTAAGGTTTTCAGTATTTTCATGTAGTAACATGCAGATTTATTAAATTTATTGCTAGATTTGCGAAAATTTCTAATAAAAAGTGAAAAAGCATCATACTCTTTGTCGATATTTGTACATAAATTGCTAATATATCACTCTGTTCCATCTAAAATTATAAAATCATACAATTTTCAACTTCATGGAAATAAGGAAGTTCAAAAATTACTTATATCTGAGTTTCAAAAAATTTCTTAAAAAGTTACAAATCGTTCTTAAAACTTGATGAGACGGATGTGAAATGAATAACACGATTTTCGTAACTCGTTACAAAAAAAAGGAATTCGTTCCTGTTATCGTTACTTGTTAATTAATGTAACGCGTTACGTTATCATTACACTAAAAAATGTAATGTTTTCGGATATTATAATTTCAGTTGACTTATTTTACATGTATTGCAGTCACTGCAAGCCTCAAAAAAAAAAGTTGGGAAAGGGCCATAACTCCACCATTTGTTGATATTTTTTTCATCAAATAATGTTTGTATATAAAAGTTGACAATATTCTATCAGAATAATATAACCTCTGTGTAATAAAGTTCTGTGATATAGACATTAAAAAATAATCCAAACCGTTCTCGAAAAAGATGTATAATCCTTTAAATCGTAAAATATGTGTATAAAGTAGAAAAAAAATGTTTCTTTTTTTATTCATGATGCATTCGTTACATGTCTAAATGTGAAAAAGAAATCATAAACGAGTTTTTCGCTATTGTGTATCTGCCATTATTGAGTTGCTTATACTAAATTTGTTGAAAACATAACAAAGATTCAATATATAAAGTAGAAATTGTTGAAAACGAACGATATTTTTTTATTGCCTTACAGATTTGATTATTTATTGATTAATTAATTATTCAATTTATTTATTTCATCTACATTTATTTTTTACATCACTATGAATGGACAATGTACTGTCAGACCAAATCAATTTCAATTGCACGTTATTCTACAAGTACAACATAAAAGTTGAAACCCCCCCCCCAAATATAGTTTCCAAAAATATTGTATTTTTATACTTTTTGTCTACACATATGTAAGTTAAATAATTCTACAATTTTCTAATTCTTTTTTACAGTCTCACATCGATTTATAGAATCGATCCTCACAAGCAGGAGGCAAAAAAAAACATACCCTTCTCTTTCAGAATTCTTAGAGGAGCATGTACCTTCTTAATCTTCCCCCTCCTTTAGTCGCAACGTCTTCGAAAAATCTTAGAAATTAAAAATTCCAAAAAACTTTCACAAAAAATCTTCAAAAATAAGTCCTCGATTTTCACGTTTCGAATGAAACGTGATGTTATGGTTTCAATTAAACTCTGTCTAACTGTATCGGACGTGAAGTCGGTGGAGTCACGAGTTAGAACTCGAGATTTCCGCGAATGTATTAATTTACGCGGCGGTATTATGCGGGACTCGCGGGCGAACATTTCTCTCGTCGCTTCAGTAATTGCATCGATGCGAAGGGGTCGGGGTGCAGCCTCGAGATGAAACGTCATCTTGCGTGCGTCTTCAGCGTAAACGTTTCCACGTGAATTTCCCTTGTCTGATGCGCGAAACGTTGAAAGTCACCAATGCGAGAGGGGTATCAAGGTAGAGGGGGTAAGAACTGCATTAGGACGACACTTCACACGTGGCGACGTGAATGACACGTGACGACACAACAAGACGCCTCGTCACCTTCAACGAGTTCTGAATTTGCTCAGTGTAATTGTCGAGTTGGATTTGAACTGAACTAGCTATTGCAAGAAGATGTACTTGCAAAGGTGGAGTTTCAAAACAGTAAGAGGTTACGACGAAACACCTGAAATTAAGGAACGAGGAAGAAATACCCATCCAAATAATAAAAGAGTGATCCGGACTTCGACCTGTTCAATATAACGAATGATGATTTCCGAAATCGTTCTCTTTCCTCCCAAACGCCCCAGTGGCACCGTAAATCTCCAGTTTACAACTCACCAGGTACTAATGGATCAACGCTCGTAATGCCAGAATTATGCATAACTATGCCCAATCACGGGCACTGCAAATCCGGAGAGAAACTAACCCCATACACGTATATGGCGCCTGTGGGTTCCGTCCATAAAAACTTATGGCCGGCATGTGCGGTGCCAGTTTCTCAGCCTTCGAACTGTTCGAAACTGTCGAAAGCTTTAATGGCGTAGCTGTGGGTAAAACGTACATTTCCAAGTGCAAACAGTTTCACTTTTTATACAAAATTCGAGGGCTTTTACGCGAACGTTTCTCGACAATTTTCCATTTCCACTGTTCCTTTCATTCATGAGATTTTTTCCCCGCATCGGCAAACATTTCGTATAATAGATTTTGTGGGAGATGGAAGCTTGTTTGAACAAGACGCCGGGAGACACTTCCTGGCGTGCTCTTTTCCTTGAGGAGTTTCATCGAAGTATGTTGAGAGTATTGTTACAAAAGACTCTGCGACGAGAGTTGTAATAATTGACATTCGAGGGGATGCAAGTGTTCCCATTAGGGGCACTGCGAATGACATGCTAGAGATGCTCCAATGTGGACGAAGGAACAATTATCTTTTTCTTAGGTTCTCAGTACAATGAATTGAATGTGACAGTGCACAATGACTTAAATTTTTCATGGTTGTTGCATTGTTTTCTTGTGATCTTACATCTATTGAAATCTGTCTGTGATACCTTTTTGAAACTTCAGATGCAATCGTTTTTAGTGTTTTTTGAACATACACAATAATGGAGTTTAATTATTCAATATGGAAAACGAACGAACATTTGATTCTTATGAAAGGACTTTGTGTCTTCCATCGACACAATTGATACATTCACGAAGGTCGAGGGTACGGAAGGAAGACAGGGTTAAGAATCTTCTTTTAGATTATGGAGATAAAGCAACATCGCGTAACAGTGGGAAGAAGGGACCAATCGTGACAAAAGGCGAGACGAGAGTATGATGTAAAAGGAGAGAATCGAGTGGAAAGGGCGAACTTCCGACTACGTTCCTTTTGAAGCCTTTGTGATGAGTTCGACTCTTCGCTTGTTCCAAGGTTTTCTGTGAAAATGGCAGGTCAATAATATGAGACTGCGATTTCTACTATCGATCTATAAATTTCATGCACTGTTCGAGGTGTCGTGAATTTTCAAGAATCCCTTCCTGAATTCTGGTATGAGAGGCTCCATTTTTTACAACTACGTTAAGTTTTTAATATTCGAATTTCCAGGAATTATAAAAATGTTCTTGCTCCAGAAGTACTATAGACGTATCTCGAATTCATTACTATTTATGGGAGGTACCTCGGGAAAACGAGGTACAGTCGAAACGCATCATTTGTTACCGGCGAATCAGCTCAAAGCATTGCTGAATAAGACTTCAACTTCGACGCACGCTTTATTACGATTTTGGAGAAACCAGCCTCGGGCGAATTTGCAACGAAATTCATACGTGTAGCTATGAATAAATTTACCGAAAATTTGCATATCGCGCCAAGGCGCGGTTGAGAATAATAGAGCAATATTTCGATCGATCGGGCTGTTATGATTTACGAGAAGCAGAGAACTGGCCATCGGTAATTACATCAACGTAATCGTTATCACGCGACATTACACTTCGACTGTGGCCTTAAATCACAACCTGGCGTTGATGGCAAGTTTTTAGAAATTTGCTTTGGACTGTGGAAGGGTTTAGAATGTACATTACTCAGGTATTTCTTTTGGTTTTCAATTTTTGAATGCAAGAAAATTTAGGCAATGCAGAACAAGAATAAGAGTAAATATTTAATAGCAACAGAATTCTCAGTCCTTATATGCTGATTTTCAGAGTTTTTCACAAGCATCATAAAAATTGTAAGTCTATGAACCGAGGTTCATAAAAATCTAAATTTCATTCTGCGATTTTGGCAATTTTAGTATTGACATTATTTCTTATGGATGACTATGGAACAATGAAATCTAAACTTTGTTGTGTAAATTAGGCAATATTTAATTGTACATTTTTTATTTAGGATAATAAATATGATTAGGTTAAGAATACAGATTTTTGTTGGAATTATTTCCTTTATATTAATGAAAAGTAAACGATTCCACAAAGCAACAAAATCAGATCATATTCTTTGAATGTCTGAGGGTTCGGTTATAAAAATGATAACACAAGGTCAAAAATTTTAACAGTTTATATTATATAACAAAATAACAATTTGGATTTTGTATTTTTTCCAGTAGAAGAATCTAATTCCTAAGTTTATGAACCTAAATAATTCAAGGTAAACTGACCTCAGTAAAAATTGAGATATCCCTAAGAATCTATTGGACATAAAAAGAGATTTACAGACTCCTAAGATTAGTAGTTTGTCAAAAAAAAAAGAAAAAATTTCGAGAGTATGAAACAAGGTTCCAAAAAATGTGAGCTTTGTTGCATTTTTTTTGGAAAATCGGTATTAGGTAACTAATGCTCAAGAAAACATTATCTTTGTTGGATAATTTTAGCAAATTTTTAAAGAAACATCCTTTGAGGATAATAAAGGTGTGTATAAGAATACGTATCATGCAATTTTTTTTAATTTTTCCGTTTTGTACAAGTGATAAGTGTAAATTTTTTTTCTACAATGCTGGAAACGAAAATTGGGTTCCCATGATTTCTGAGGGTTTGGTTCAAAAAGTCTGGTCACGAGAATAAAATTTTTGTCAGTTTGTGTAAAATATATAGATAATAGTCTGCTGTTTCTATTTTTCTCCAAAAAAAGGACTATTTTTTTAGATCTATAAACCATAAAAATTAAAAGTAAATCCGACATTCTCAATTTAAATTTATCTCTTCTCAAAAATCTGGTAATAATGGAAAAAAAAGATCTACAAACGTCAGGTGCTATGATATTATACCTATATTAAGACGCCAGATTATAAAATCCATCATTAAGTATTATATAGAACGATAATATGCTGATTTTAAAGTTTTTTAAAGAAAACATTAAGATTGTTAGTCGATAAAACGAGGTTGGAAAAAATGTAAATTTTGTTGTATGATTGTAGCAATTTTTAAAAAGTCATAACGGTTTGGGATAATTAAAATGATTTTGAGAGTACAAACAAAGAAAAGTTCAGAATCTCAAATAATTTCAGACATGGAAAAAGCTGAATTCAAAATTTTGAACAAAAATTGTTCAAATTAAAATTATTTATTGTAGGCAATAGTAAATTTTTGTGAAATACAGAAAAATATCAATTAAATTTTAGGTTATGTGATGGTTAAGTTATAAAATTGAATCACGAAGTTAAAAATGTTTTACGTTTATTCCCGATAAAAGCATGACAATCTTAGCTTATTATTATTATTATTTTTTTTTTTTTTAGAATCAAACCTTACAGTTCGCAAACCCAAGTAATTCAAAGTAATCTGACTATCTTAGTACGAATTAGGCAATCCTTGCAAAACGTAAAATCAACATTGTGAAATTTTCATATGAATTTCTAATTTTTGATAATAATGTAAATATAATGTGATTTTCAGAATGCAATCGTCAGACTTTTTCAAATTTCGCCAGTCACAGTAGTAAATAGTGAAAATTTTAGCATTTCAGCTAAATAATCTATATTTTCCAGGATTTGGAAGTGAAAGAAAAGGACGATGTTCAAAAAATATATGAAGACTTACATAAAATACCAAAAATTTGAATCCTAACGTACTAAGTTTTTTTGAAACGAGTTTCAAAATTTAAATTTTTCAATTGAAAATCATAATATCTTATTTATTTCATAATATTATCTCATTTATTTAAAAATATATATCTTATTAATGAATATATCTTATTTAGTTAATAATATATATCTTATTAATGAATATATCTCATTTATTTAATAATATATTTCATAATATTATTTAATTCATAATATCTTACATAATATATCAAAATCCTAAATCCCATCATGTTTAGTTTTTTCGAAAAAAGTTTCAAAACTTTATTTTTGAAGCTCCAAATGACGATCATCTAAACTTTATCACCATAAAACAGAAATGCACTAATGTGCATCATTTCTTTCAAATAATGATAGTTATTTTGAAAACATCTACCTTCAACATTGTTTTAAGTTACGTCCCCAAAAAAAAACGTTCTTTTTTTGTCGCGTTTTTCTATTTCGTGAAGAGATCCGACCCGGGAAATC
Organism: Platygaster robiniae; assembly: GCA_028476575.1. Classification (NCBI taxonomy): domain Eukaryota; kingdom Metazoa; phylum Arthropoda; class Insecta; order Hymenoptera; family Platygastridae; genus Platygaster; species Platygaster robiniae. Next base: position 39,363,583 of record CM052020.1, read on the forward strand.
AGCGACAACCGCGTTGGAGGCGCCACGGAAAGGGGAATGAAAAAAAGTAAGAATGGGAAAACAATGGACAGCGCGGTGGGTTACGCGCATGGGTCGTTTCGCTTTGACGATCCTCGCTTTTCTGCTGCGCGGCAGGCGAGTTTTATGTCACGTCGCCAATTTCGACGCTGCTCCCATTCTCCTTTGAATCTCAGAATTGAAACAATGAGCGAGCGTGAAAATAAAAGAAAACGCTCACCGGTATCGTTGTCGCCTGGAACACCAAGACTGTCGCTATTGTCATTGATGAAGGCTTCGGCAGTCGAGGTGAATGTCTGAGGTGACAGAGTAAGATCTGGCCCACTCTCGCTGTCGAACAGTTCCACGTTTCCACTACCTGGAAAAACACCAAAACGAAAATAATCAGTATATTTTCTAATGTTCTGAAATTTTTTTGCTGTTTGAGTAAGATTTTTTTACTCTTGATTATTCTGTCATCATCAACCTGAAGTTTATATAAAGTATATTTAGGTGAGATTTATGGTCGTTTTTGATAATTGACTTTTCCTAAAGATACTTGTTCAACTGAAAGATCTGTCAAAAAAATTTCTTCTGAATTTCAAGGCAAATCAGTCAGATATGATGTCTCAGTAAAAATTCCAAGATTGTAACTAAAATTGAAAGATTTATTTTACTATCATTATGTAAAATTTTTCATGAACTGTATTTGCAGTTTTTATCTTTTTTCTTCAAATTTATAAAAGATTGAGCGTACAACGACTTTCTCAGACAGTATATAATTTATTCAGGGGCGTAGGCAGAAAAAATTTTAGAGAGGGATTTTTCTGCAAAATTCGATTTTTGTGATTTTTAATTACTAACTGAGGTTTCAATTTGTTTTACCAATACTTTTTATATATACACCCCTTCAAGGATAAACTGATATTAAGTAGTGTGGGTTTTTATAGAATTTTCTAAAATTTGATGCCCTAGGAATCAAAATTCTAAAATTTTTATATATTTGAATTAATTTTTAAGCACATTTTAACCACTTAGACAAAAGGTACCTTAAAAATTTATATAATTTTTATATGGTATATTATTGGATAGATTTTGTACTTTTTTCAGGTATTTTTATATATTTTTAATAATTCTATGAGTGCTCAATAGATTTTTAGATATCGAGGCTATAGTATTGAAGCGTTTAGCGATTTCTGGAATATAAACTGATTTTCAGAACTTTCTTTCAGGAAGATATTTAATATCTTCATTCCATATTTTTATAGTATTTCTACAATTAAAAGTATATTTAATCGTATAAATTGTAGAAATTGAATTTGATGTATTTTATTGTTTTCTATATGAATTTATAGAATAATTTCTAGAAATATATATAATTATAGTATTATTGTAATAAATATGCTCCAGGACAGAAAGTTGTAGAAATTTCTAAGAAAATTATATCTTCATAATTTTTATGTATTGAAAGAGTTCTATTAAAATAGTTGGCAAGAAAAATGGGAAGCTAATAAACTTGTAAGCTAGTAAACTAGTAAACTATTGAAATCGTAAAATAGTAAAATAGTAAACAAGTGAAAAAAAATAGGAAACTAGCAAACTCACTCAGAAGTAAATTAGTTAATTGGTAAACTAGTAAACTTGTCAAATTTGTAATAGAAACTAGTAAAATAGTAGGCTAGTAAACTAGAACGCTAGTTAAATAAAAAACTAATAAGCTAGTAAACTAATGAGCTAATTGAAAAAAAACTAGTAAGCTAGAAAGCTAGTAAACTAGTAAACCAGTAAACACGTTAACAAGTAAATTAGTGAGCTAGTAAACTGGTAAGCAATTAAACTATTAAACTTGTAAACTGGTTAGCTTGTATACTAGTAAACTAGTAAACTAGTTAGCTAGTAAACTAGTAAACGAGTAAATTACTAAGCTGTTAAACTATAAGGCTAGTAAACAAGTGAACTTATTTTTCACATTCATCTAGTATAATAAACGAAACCCTGAAGAATTCTTAAGTATTTTTACAAGCTACTTATATTTTTGTAGATTGCTACAGAGATAAAAAAAACTCGATGCTTTAATAATGGATTTCGATCTATTATCAGTAATTTCAAGAAATAATGATAAAATCACATACATGTAGATTTTTCATGTTTTGTATTGTTATTCTTTTTTCGTATTTTTGAAATATTTAAAAGATTCTGTTGCGTTTGTCGAGATTTTTCAGAAAACAGTTTTTTCATAAAAATAGAATTTTATTTATTTCCTTTTTCTTCTTAAAGTTGTATAAATAGAAATATTTGTAATCCTTTTATATGGATTTTTTATAGAATTATAGAATTTGATGATTCAAGATTCAAAGTTTTATAAATTTTCAGTATTTTCGTAGTTTTTTTTTCTTGATTATTTGCTGGGTTGCAACAATTTTTTTGATGCATATTTTTTACGTGATCGTACATTTAAAAAATTTGTACTTTTTAATTGAATATATACTGCCAAAGTTTTTATACATTTGTTTCTATCTTATATTTTTATTATTCATCAATGTAACTTTCTGTTTTTACATAAAATATTGATTGATTTTATGAGAATTTTGGAAGGGTTTCCACCCCCAAAACCCCCCACTGCCTACGCGCCTGAATTTATTGAAAAAATTTCCATTTTTTTACAGGGCCTAATAGCAATAATGTCACGTTGGCATTAGCGTGAACACACAAATAATTCAGAATATAATTATAACCCCAGCGAGAAACTCATGGGATCGGTCTGAATAATGCGCGTTTGCGCACGCACCTGTGTCTCGATTTTATAGCGAATCGACGAGCGCCATTCGCGCATATTGAGTTGGCGCTTATGCCTCGCGGGGCTGCAGAACGAGGAATCCCGAATGTTGCTCTGTTTCTTGTGAAACGAGATTAAAATCGAGTTTGACAATCGAAACCCGCGTTAATGAGAGGAAGGATGTGCCGGAGACGAAAGAGCCGAGGGCGATATAATCGGCGTCTCCCGCGAGATGCCATTGTTCGGCGCCGACATTAACTCATAAAAATGATAATCACTTGGTTGTTTAGTCTCGTGAGATACAGGCAGAAATAACTTTTCGAGTGTTCCCCGTGAAAATGTACATGAGAGAAGACTTTGCTGTTGCATTTATGCATTTTTTTGGGTAGGGACCTTATATTCCTGTTATTTTATAGGTTAATACTGAAAATTTCTTTTGTATATTATGTAGGTTAATTCATTATCCTACGAAGTAGAATATTTCTACACGTTGATCGGAAACAATGATTATCCAAGAAAAAAGCGATCAACCGGAGCAGTAGTGGGAGAATAAATCCACCATCAAATTCTGTGCCAATGTTGCACTTTTATTAAACAAGCTTTCGGTCTATATTGAGACCATCTTCAAGGTAACTATTGAAGAAAATACAATCTTGAAAATAAAAAATAAACCTCTTAACAATAATTCCAAGATCTCAAACGTTACTCACAATATGTGGTTTTAGCTCATATTAACAAGGCTGAATCGTGTCCTGCAATATTCGTCAACAATATGGAATGGACTGAAATATCAACATAAAGGGAAAGCATTACATAATCAAATTTAAATCTCAATAAAGAAATTCAGAATTAAAAACTACATTGAAAAAACGACTACAATTTATGATTCAAGAACAACAAAATTCCATTCTATCACGATCAATACAAAAGGTCTGGCTCATTTCAAAAGAAATGAATACGTCTAACAACGTTTGTTAGCGGTAATGGACTGAAACACTCGTCAAACTAACAAAATTTAGGCGCCAAACTCTTATCCCTTATAAACAAGGTGGAGGGGACCATTTGGGAATGACGACGTCTACACGGAGAAACAATCAAGTATATTTCAAGATTTTATCATCAATCGGGTTCAAATTCTTTCTATCAGTTTGTAGATTAATATTATTATTCCCACCTTTTACAAAGACCATCTCAGCAATAGATCTTTTAAACCAATTACTTTCAAAATTGAATATTCTAACGTAATCCCAATCAAAATCATGATCCGATTCAACTGTATGCTTCGTTATGAATCGGATCACATGTTGATTGGGATAACGTTAGACTATTAAATTTCGAAAGTAGTTGGTTTAATAGATCTATTGCTGAGATGGTCTTTATAAAAGGTGGGAATAACAATATAAATAAGATTGGAGATACGAACTGCACAATTGACAATTCTTACATCACTCTTTACTTCATTCATTTTTACAACTTGTTCCTTGTTATTTAAGTGACCTTGAAATAGTTGTAGTGTTGTACCTCCGAAACCTGCCCTTTCCAATTTTTCCAATAACAATTTGTGATTTACAGTATCGACCGCTTTTGCAAGATCTAAAAAAATAGCTCAACAAGGTTCGGTTTTATCTATGGCATTATATAATTTATCTGTAACGTAAACCAAGGTATCCTCAGCTGATATACTTTCTCTAAACCCAAACTGTCAATTATTTAAAATATCGTATTTGCTTAGAAAACTTGTCACTCTTACTTTAATGACTTTCTCATATATCTTAGTTATGTTTGAAATAAGCGAGATTGGTCTGTAATTTGAAGGTATTGTCCTATCTCCAAATTTATCAATAGTTATTATTTCTGCTTTTTTCAGTATTTTTGGCCAAATTCCATTAGATATAGATTTATTGATGATGTAAGTCAATGGTTGTATTAAATTCAATTTTATGTTTTTTAAATTCCTTGTTGAAATTTCATCTACTCCTCTAGCTTTATTAATGTTCATTTTATAAATTATTTTCTCTTATTCATTTTCATTAACAGGTTCCAAAAAACACGAGCTATCATTCCTATCATATTTGAAGTTGTTTTCATCATGATTTCTTATTTTTTCAGCCAACTTCCGTCCTATTTCACTAAAAAAATTATTCGATTTAGTTGTGATTGTATGAGGATAAGTGCTGATTTCGTTTGTATCTCCAATCTTAGAATATTATTATATAATCCAAGAAATAGAGTTAAACAGTGGATTGTAGATTTAGATGATAGAAGTGCGGATGAAATATTGTATTTATTATAGGTGGAGATTTTGTATGTAAATATGTATGCTGGTATGTTGCATCTATTCATTGTGAACTTATAAAAAATAATATTTATCTACAAACTGATAAAAAGAATTTGAACCAGATTTATGATAAAAATTTGAAATATACTTGATTTTTTCTCCGTGTAGACGTAATCATACTCAAATGGTCCCTTCCACCTTGTTTATAAGCGATAAGAGTTTAAATTTCGTTAGTTTGACGAGTGTTTTAGTCCATTGCTGTTAACGAACGTTGTTAGACGTATTCATTTCTTTTGGCATGAGCCAGACCTTTTGTATTGATCGTGATAGGAATGGAATTTTGTTATTGAATCATAAACTGTAAGTTGTTTTTCAATGTTGTTTTTAATTCTAAATTTATTTATTGAGATTAATATTTTATTATGTAATGTTTTCGCTTTATATTGATATTTCAGTCCATTCCATATTGTTGACGAATGTTGTAGGACACGATTGAGCCCTTGCTAATATGAGCTAAAATATTCTGACACAGTTCTTTGAAAAATAACGACACAAACAATACTTTTCTGAATCTATAAAAAGTTTTAAAAATTGATTTCTTTTGCTTTTTGGAATAACTAATAAAAAAATATTTACTTCGATTATTTTTGCTGCACATACAGTTAACGAAATACTTGCACAAATTTTTAAATATGAACAACTAATTACAGACATTTATAAATTTTGACAAACAAAATGATCAACAATAAAAAAAATCTTTTTTTCTGAATAATATCGCACAAGATTGACAATTATCCGAATTTCTCATTCAAATTTTCCAAATCACAAATTTTTTGATTCCTGAAGTCTCATTTCCTTAAGTATACCCATAAAAATAAATATTATTAATTGTATCATTACTTGCTATTATACTATTTTTTTGTAATAAATTAAATATAAAAGTTGTCAAAAAAATTTTGAATGATCTGAAATTCGAAATAATAGATTTTCATTATTTGGTTAACCCAAATATATATTAAAACATTAATTTTTTTTATGGTGAATTTTTTCAAATGTGAAATTCTAAATTTGAAATATTGAACTATTTTCACTTTTTGCGGTCAAGTTTTATGTCCAGAAATTGTAAAATTACTATTTCTTCTCATGAATATCGTAGCCTCCTCGAAATACTGTAGATTTAGCTTTTTAATACTAAAGTACTATTTATTTTAATTATTGTAAAATTTATTATGAAAATCCTTATAGTGAGATTTAACAATCCTGTAGTTTTTTTATCAAACAGTAAAATTCTTGTTTTTTTTTTTTTTTTTTTTTTTTTTTTTTCTTTTCCATTGACTGATTCCAACGAGTAACAATTTGCAGTACTGTGTAGTTTTCTAATAATTTTGATGCTTATACTACGTTTTTCAACATTATAAACGAGAAATCGTTCGAATACATATACAAATGTTTGAGGTACTAATTTCGATCCCTCATCTGATATTTCATCAACGAAATTTGATTTCAGATACACAAAATCATCAATCTTTCATTTCCTCACTTTTTTTTCTATGAGAACTCTTGTGTAGTAAGAACGTTACCGATTAAGGATTATTGGGAAGATGCAGGTATAGCTTTAACCACATCTTTCGAAAATGAACCAAGGAATAAAAAAAGAAACCGAAAAGATCGATGTGGAACTCGAGACTGAAATTCTAGAAATCTGAAGACTGTTTCAACAAGCTTTTTTTCTAAGAGGAAACGAGTCTGGAATCAAATGCAGCATTGTTTGAAGAGAAAAATCTTGCGAGAATCAGATGCAAAGAGGAGCAAACAGAGTTGAAGTTGAGATGGAAGAGGGCTCCGCAGGTTCACGGGTCGCTCATTGAAATGCACGATACTGTTCGCCTCTTCTCAAATTATGGTAAATGAATTCGTTCGTCACTAAAACACAGAAGCAGCAACGAGAGCGAAGCGATGGCACTGCTGATTGCAAATTGACTCAAGCATCGAAGTTGTATAAGACAACTACTCTTCCCTATACAACGAATTTTCATGACAAACAAACGTATTTCAATTTCTGAGCTCCGTCTGATGTATTCGAGGCTTTTGAAGAATCTACCAATGAATAGAAGTGTCCATGCACACCTATCTATATTTTTGAAACACGTTTCTCAATATGAGTGAATAGAATAAAATGTGAACTTACAAAAATCAGTGACCAAAAAGAATTCATGATAAAAGTTTCTGGCTGTGATATTTGAAAATAGAGGAAGAGAGAAAAAGAGTAATGATTGTTTAGCTGAGGAATTATGCATTGAGAATACTTATCATAGTGGACTAGTTTGATATTCACATGATTGTAATATATGCAACAAATTGAGTGGCCTATAATTCATATCGCTTTAGAGTGTCCAATTACGAATTCAAATCACATCGTGGCTTTTCTGTAATCATCATTGAGGCTCTGCACATACTGATATCTCTTTGAAGGGCTAAAATATTAATTACCGCATACGTTTGAGTTGAAACGCAGTGAGAGTAAAATTCTAGTTTTTCATTACAGAGGGTGTAATTGAAATACGAGGTATATATAGACTGGATGTTTGATGCATTTTTTCTGATGATGATGGGGCATTTTACATAGTTCTAATTACATTTTTGAAATATAAGTTCCATGAGTCCGTAAATTCGCTCCATTGTAACTTTTTAACTTCTTTCTTCAACCAATACAATCATACAGAGCTATATGAATTTTCATTATAAGATAGAAAAAATGATGGAACCAGATTCCTCCTTTTCAAATTTATTCATAATTATTTAGCTTTTGGCCATACATTTTCGCCCTCTTCAGAATGCCTCAAAAAGGAATATAACCTCACAAATCTATAAAACACCTAGTCAACTTTTTTCATTTTTAAACACAACAATAAGTCAATAGTCAAAGAATGTAATGTCGATCCGATATTAATACCATCGCCAAACAAATACAAGTCAAATTATTTCAAATAAGGGGGCGAAAAACTCCACATAATAAAATGAAAGGTGTGTATGCGATGGGTCCGAAAACGTGACTCCTAATAAAATGACACTAATAAAATGTCACGTTTTCGTGACACTAATAAAATGTCACGTTTTCGGATCCATCGCATACACACCTTTCATTTTATTATGCGGAGTTTTTCGCCCCCTTATTTGAAATAATTTGACTTGTATTTGTTTGGCGATGGTATTAATATCGGATCGACATTACATTATTTGACTATTGACTTATTGTTGTGTTTAAAAATGAAAAAAGTTGACTAGGTGTTTTATAGATTTGTGAGGTTATATTCCTTTTTGAGGCATTCTGGAGAGGGCCAAAATGTATGGCCAAAAGCTAAATAATTATGAATAAATTTGAAAAGGAGGAATCTGGTTCAATCATTTCTCCTATCTTATAATGAAAATTCATATAGCTCTGTATGATCGTATTGGTTGAAGAAAGAAGTTTTTGAAATATTTTACGTTAAAATTGAATGGTTATGATATTGAATGAGATGGAGGGAAGAACAATAAATTTTTCTCGGTTATGCACTACTCATTAAGGTCACAGAATGTATGAATTTTGTTTTTTTTCTATTGTGAATGAAGTATTTAAATATATTGAAAAATACGATATTCATAAATTAATGTGATAATTTCATATAAATTCTACGTTGTCTATAAAATATAATAATGTAAACTTTGTTATTTTCTTCGTCGTTCTTTGATCGTATTTAGCATTCGCGAAAATAAATAACGAAATAATTGACAGTTTTTAAGAACTGGAAATTGTTTATGGCAATTTATGTATTATGTCATGTTTATAGTATCTCTGCCTTTTTTTTTATTAGAAAGTGGGTAATAACAAAAATTTTTCGTAAATAGTCATTCTCTTTAAATATTTCAGTGGAATATCACAAATTACATAACCTTATGTTTACTCATAAGTTGGAAGTTTTCAAACTGATTGATCATTAAAATTTTATTCCCTTTTCGTAATTTTTGAGAAATAAATGTTAATAATTGAATAAACTTCAATTTATTAATAAAAATCATAAATCTTTTTATAGAATTTCTATTTCTGAAAAATTCAGAAATATATCAGAAGTTCTTTCATGATGTAAAAAAGTTATTTAAAAAAAAATGAATCCTACGCATAAAATTAATGCTTGTATATTTACAAAAAAAAGAGGAAGAACAAATAAATATAAAGCAGGTAAAAAAGCGCCTAAATGATTTGGTTTTTATTTTCGGAAATATTGAAAAAATATCGAAAAATCTTCATAAATAATTAGCTGTAAATTATTAAAACATTGAAAGATTCTCTAAGATCTTGCAAATTGTTAAAATCATGAAAAAATCATTCAATATGTGACTCTCATCATGTTCAATTAAAAGTTCTGAGGGATTATTTATTTCTCCATTCTGTATATTTTGAAAATTACATTTATTCTGTTTTATTCGAGATGAATTGAATATATTCAAAATTAAAGATATTTTTCATGGACGACAATTAATGGACGACATTAATGATTGCATGAATAAATATAAATACATCAAACTCAATTATTTCAGGTTAATTATCGTACATGTAAAAAATTCTGATTATTTCATCATCTGTCAGATATTTGTCAACACCTTCACAATCTAAAAAAAAAAAAAACGATCAAAACCTAAACCTAATATATTTCTCTTCAGTCTTTTCACGAGCAGTTTCGATTCATTTTTCCCGTACAAAATATGCAAAACTGGAGTATATTACTCGAAAGCTGAACGAGAATCACCCCAATACCACGAGCAAGGCTTAAAGCTCAATCGAACGTCTATAAATTTCACTTACCAAATGCTACGTACGCGACGCGCTTACCACGAAAATCCGGGGGCAGTTTTTTTTTATGAAAGCTCTCATATTTCCTTTTTTCACAAATGAACCATACGTTCGTTGCATCTGCGTTCGCGTCCGAGCCTCGATTTTTCTTTATGGCTCGGTATTACACCGAAAACGATAATTATATTTAATGGTGTTCCCAGATATTTTCGCCTCGGAAAAATTTACGTTTCGACCAACAAAGGTAAAAAATGAACGCAAGTTTCAATTTTACATAAACATAAAAATACTAGCAATATCTAGAAAACTTGATATTCAGAAAAAGTCAGTCAGGAAATGAATCAACTGATTGGAAAATTTGTAAATTTATCATCAGATTAGTTTTGCTACCTCCAGGCAACAAAAAAAACCTTCTGAAAATAAGCTTACAAAATGGACTATGGAAACATCGGAGTTGATCGGAAAAATCAACAATCGAAGATACGTTCAGTCGATATTAATTTTTTACTCTACCTCTCTCGACTGAAACAATAAAAATAGAGACAAATTAGTTCTGTTCCAATCGATGTCACGTTGTTCACAACCCTCGTGTAAACACAAACAACGCGATGTATAGAGATGTCATTGTCGTCGTTTACATACATCGGATAAGTGAAATGAGGACGAGGAGGGAGCAATAATAGAAAGACGGAAGCAGAGAGCGATCTATCGATTTCTAGGCCAACGGTTCTATTGAATCCGAGTTCTCGTGAAGTGTAACTCGAAAAGATCCGTGGCGGCTCGGTATCGAGATCGTAATTCTCCTCGTCTCGTCAGTTTCAATATTGACTTGAAAGTCGGCTGAACGATATCTACCTAGGACTACTCAGAACCGTTCCATAAAATGAAGAGGATGCAAAATCCGTTTTCCCATCGTGTTCCTATTTTCGAACGGTTTTAGAGTGGATCAGGATTCGGAAACTAACGTGGAAACATGACGGGAGAAGTTGCTGACGTGGAAAACAGTTTTTACAGCGTTTACAGATTAACAGGTTCTTTCAAGTTTTTTCATACTTTGAACGTTTGAGAGTGAGAAATATGTTTTTTATTGTGATGAGAGTCCCAATAGATCTAAGTTGATCAAACTATTGGAGCTTTTGGTATTTATACAGTTGATTTGAGTTTTGAAAGACCTAATTTATGTGTACTGTAAAAACGTCACAATTGTTGAAGGCGTCCAAAATTTTCAAAACTGTCAGAAACTGAGAAATCTACTATGAGTATAGAACTTTTTGGAATAATTATATTTCTTACAGGCTATTATGCATCGTAGAGAACTTTTAGAAATATTCAGAATTGTGAAAAGTGGAAGATGTGGTGTGATACTATAGAATTTTTTAGAATATTTAGGACTGTCACAAAAAAATATTCTAATTTACACTCTTTTCACAATTTAATTGTTAGTAAGGATCTAGAAACATGATCGAAAAAAAAAACAGTATCAGATTCTAAGGTGAGACGAGGAATTTATGAAGTTATAATAAGAATCCAAATAATTGATCCAAATCAATTGAATTAATTATTGGGAATAACAAATAGAAAATATGGGACAAAATTTCATTTTAATGTTCGATTTTTAAGGTAAAGTTAGTCCAAGATAAATATAATGAAAAGGTTAAGTGTTTTTAAAAAAAGATGTTTTTTATTCATCGTCGCAAACTTTGCCCACATGACATCAGATTTTTCAGAGGTCAAAAAAATAGTGACTGAATGGAATACTTTACAGTAGTTAATTTACACAATAAGAATTAGTCGAACAATTTTAATTATTATGTTATTTTTGCGAGAAATTTGATATATTAGTAATCATAAATGAGAGACAATAAATTTTCTGAGTGATAAACTTAGAGATATACAGATTTTTATAGTTTTTTTACACTTCTAAATACTTTGACTATGATGGTTAAAAGTTTTTTACGTGCTACTCATTTTTTATTATCAGAACGTTCTGAATCTGTTTGACAACATTTTTATCATTTTTAAGGCTTTGAAACATTCCTAAAAGTTTCAAATGTTCTAGGAACATCAAATTTTTCACTATCTTGACATTTAAATATTTCATTCTAATTTTCACTGATGTATGTTCTAAATACTGTCAAAACTGTTAGAATTTTTAAAAATGTTGCAAATCGTAGAGATTGTTGATATCTGCAAAACTGTGAATGGTATAAAAACTGTTAAAAAATATTTTCAATCCTATTAAGTGCTACAAACTGTAAAATTTTGAAAACTTTTTCAATAAGGAAAATCGGCTGAATTGTTCCAAAACTGTACATATGGTGAAAATTTTTGAATCTGTCATGAACAGCTCAAATGTCAAGCGTGATAGAATTTGTTAAAAAATTCTTTGAGCGTCTAAACATTCAAAAACATGTGAAAACTAACAAAAACATTTCGTACAGTTCAAATTGTCAGCACCGTTGAAAATATTAAAATTCCTAAAATTTTATTCATATTTAAGCTAGCAAAAATGTAAGGACCGTTGAAAAAAAACAAAATTTTTAAAACTTCTTCAATTGTTATAGTGTTCTAAAAACTATCAAGGTTTTTTTGAGTGCTTAATATAATTATCATATTCAGCGTCATAGTCGATACATATTCTGATTTCGATAAGTCAATATCTTGCGTTTGCTATACATATCAGATTTTAATTCTTTTATCATTCAAACATCGAGACAGAAAATTTGTCGCAAACTTCATTCTTAATACATAAAATGCTTTTTTAAATTCTTGACAACGTACAGTAATGGTGTAACATGAATTTTCTTGCTATTTTCATAAAAAACCAATATCAATTCCAAATGCAAAAAAAAATTCAACTATTGTCACAGCTTTCAAAATTGAGTTTAAAAGTAATGCGTTACTTTTAGTCAGTTACTTCTAAACATTGCAAAATTTTTCCATTGTAAGTTTTATATTTTTTAAATTTTATGTTCGAAGTTCCTATGATGCCTTATTATTATTACTGCGTAACTTATAAATTTTGTATTTTCTATTTCGAAATATTTACATTTCTGGATCTTGAAACTGTTTTTCCAAATTTCAGTGATTTTATTTTTGAAATCATATCAAACATTACATAATTCCAAATCGAAGTCGTTTTCGGGTACTCGACATTTTCTAAATTGAATTTTGTACTTGTACTATATTTATCAATACACAAATGCAAACGCCGGAGATTGCAATCGCGATTTCAGTACGCGATTTTTTTAATACCTAGAATGCTTTTTCATGTCCGGATTTCCCGAAAGTACTTTTTAAAGTACCGAATAGCTGAATCGATCGACGAAATATGCACTGGGTCAGATTGAATGATTTCTGGAATCTGTTTTCCATCCTGCGTAATATTTACAGAACGAGATTTTCCACTGAACGAATGAAGTGATCGTTATTGAAAATTACGGTTTCCGATTCCTGAAGCACCTGGTTTCGAAAGCAGCAAACTGAATATGGAAAAATCGATTTTTGTAATTGAATTTACTAAAGGATCAGAATCCATCGATAGTACAATTTTTTTTATATGTCAAGGTTTAATTATTTATCTATGACGTCTGTATATGATGAAAAATTGAGGTTTTTTCTTTGCGTGAAAAATTTAGAAATTTATTTAACGTTTCGGTATATGGTCGATTTTTTTCCGTTAATTCAACTTCACTGAAATTCCAAACCTGTTTGACTAAATTCTCAATTGTGAACAAGTTCAAAAACTCGTAAATATTACGTAAAAGGTCCTAAGCAAATTTTTTTCTTGTATTATGTCGGTTTTTTTTTAAAAGCAAAAAAAATTCTAATAGTAATAAAGCAATAATACATGTATATGATAAGTCAAAAAACTGCAATCGAAAAAATCCAATCATTAAATAACAAACGTTACATAAAAATCAATCATTTAAATGAATGGTTCTCCCATTTTGTAGAAAGCACGTTTAATAATTAATTTGATGTATTTGTTGACTTTATTAAGATATTTACGAAATTCATACATTTTTTATGTATAAAGATAATAAACCTAGCTGAATATTTGACAGTGATTCCTTTCCGATTTTCAAAGTTCAAAATATAGAAAAAAAAAGACAGAAACACGGCAACACTCCAATCAAGCGGCTCCATTGAGTACCCGATGGGCCCCTGAGTAGCCACTGTATTTAATAACCGAGCGCTAATTTCAGCTCCGCATACTACGTAAATATGTACCCCGTGTAAACGTCATCTGTTCTGCCGTTTACCGAGTTTTTACTGGCGTCGCAAGGGCCCGCGAGGCCCTTTCAAGGGAGCTGTGACATCGCGCTCGACGGCCCGCCCCTAGGGATCACCCACACATTTTGCAACGATCCTAATGTCCTGCAGGATAGGACAGTTTTTATAGACAAAATTTGAGGTACTCAAATAGTGTTATTGTACTAAAAAAAATATAATGATGCAATAGAAGTTGAATATGTTACAATAAAAATTGATAATTTCAAAGAATAGTTTGGATATTTTATTGGACAAAGATTCACCAATTTTTCATGATTTCGTTCATAACATGCAGATTCTTGGACGTTTTGAAAAGTGAAAAAAAAAAAAAAACATTGAAAATTTTTTTTACCTTCAAATGAATGGCATTTGTAATTTTTTAGAAGTTAAAAAATTCTATCTGCGCGACATAGAATGAGGAACAAAATCTGAAATCTAGAAGTTTACGTGGTGATTTTTTAATGGAATTTTTTATTTGGGGATACTGTGTGTACACTGTAATGTACAATATAAAAAGTTATCTTAGATTTTGAATATTTAGTTAGATTTGAAGTTGACTATTCTGTCACTTCAAAGTTCATTCAGTACACAAAAAAAGTATTTGGAATATCTTGTATTTTTATTGATAACAGGTTATGTAGATATTTGCAATCAAAGTTCTTGGCTGACCGAAATGTGTATGTTTCCCTTTTTTTTTGGCGTCAAGCACTTTTCGTTTGATAGTTTATTGAATTTTATGAATACCTTCATACACAATTTCGAAATCAAAGATAAATGAGTTTATATACATTCTTCACCTAGCCATGTTATAAAAATGCATTATTGCCAATAAAATTATATTATCAAGATATTGAAACTGTCTGTCAAAAGCCGATAAAATTTTAATTATCAAATAATACTTTCAAAAAGGAATAATAGCACTTTAAATCGCGAATATTTTCACAATATATATACATGCTTTTCTTAAATTTCATAAAAAAACACTATTTTAGACTTTGACCTGTATGAATATATTCCAAGCTAAAAAAAATTAAGAATGAAAGGAATAAAAAAACGTTGTATTCATTCACAATTTATTCTCACAAAATTTTCTATTACTTCTTGTGGAAAAATCAATACATTTTCCTACAAGACTTAAAACAAAAATCATACATAAAAAAAATTAGAAATTTTAAATAAATTATATCCATAGAAAAGGATCATCCGGTATAATATAAAAAAAAACGAATGTCAATATATATTTGAAAATCACAGATCAACATAATTTCATTTTTGAAATAATGAACACTCTAATCGATATGACTGGCTGACTAAATTTGATTTACACTACTTAAAAACTAAAATCCAGCATTTGTATATGTTGAATCTTTTTTCTTTAATTTAAGACGCTATCACAAAGTTTAAGAAAATAACTAAGTTTTGTAAAACATTGATTTTATGATCATTTATCATCCTCAATGTAAACATGAAAAGAGTTCACAAACGAAATTTGATCTTTTTTACAGCTTAGAGTTTTGAAAACTATCTCAAAGTTTTTATGATAAAGAATTCTCATCATCGAAAAACTGAATGATTATAGAAATGAATTATGAAAAAAAATTCACTTCAAATTATTACTACTTAAAATATATTACAAAAATAATTCTTTAATGATGAACAATTGTAATTTCAAAAGAAAAGTTTCTAATAATATTATTTTTTCAATAGGTACACCAATATTGTCTCTGGCTGATTTGACTATTCTTACTACTTCAAAACTTATATTCCCAATACTCAAACTGTGTAAACTTCGTCCACAATCAAATGTTTTGAAAAAAAACATAAAAAAAAGAAAACTTTTATTCTCATGATGAATACAGATAAATGATATAAGAAACTATAAATGAAAGAATATTCACTTTTTTTTACATTTCAGTGTCCTGAAAATTTATTTCAAGTACTGATATGACGAATAGTATAACTTATCTTTCAGAAACTCAAAAAAAAGTTTGAAAAAGTTTTTAAAATGAAAAACTTAGATGAATTGAACATACAAAAATACTATGATATCAACAATATCGAATCTACATTAAATTATTTTACGCAGATTGAAATTCCATACTATCCCAATTCTGTATTTACTTTTCCAGAAAGAAAACTTTAACATTATCTCATTATAAAAATTTCAAATTACTCATTCCAACAATACTGCTATTCTGAAACAACTATCTCTACATAATTCTCTCCAACATTCATAGTTTCAACTCGTCATCTATCATGCATCTCATCAAAAAATAATGAAAAAAACTTTTCTTTACGTTCCTCCAAACAATTCTAGAAATGGAAAAAAGTAATAAACGGACACGTCAAGTGCACGGAAAGATAAGTAGCGTGCAATAGAGATATTCGGTAATATTATAAATTTATCGTCCTCGAGTTTTGCAGCCTCCGTGCGGATATAACAAATCGCCCGGAAATTCACGCTCGATCGTCTCCGAAAATGTTTGAAATATCATCCCCTCGACCCTCCCCCCCTTTCCCCCTTTCACCCCTTCGTCCCAAGTTTCGTGGAAATTTAAGTAACACCGCGAGCTATTCCTCCGGCGGTGAAATCCGAAGCCATTTGTCTTGACTTTCGCCGGCTCTTCAATCATCCTTATTATCCTTGGCGTATTATTCAAATGCTCGTGGTTTGATAAAAGCCGCCTTCGACTCGCATCAACGCTTTGTCACGGTGAGCATCAACACTTTGGAAAACACGGCCGGAAAAAGGGAAGAGCGTGAAAACGTCCTCGGATTATATTGGGAATCGTAGAAAGTTTGGCAACGGAATCACGAATTGGCATTGGCAGTTTTCCTTTAAGATGCAAACGAGTTCTTTCGATCCTCGAGACTGGTAAATAAGGGGATTGTTGACGAGGAAATCCGAGCGAGGTCAGCGAAGGCGATGGGTTGGGGCAGAGCCGTGGGGAGAAAACCCGGGCCAGAGGAGAAGGGATTACGAGGATTTATACTACTGCAAAAGTTTACAGAAATAAGTGGTTTTTGTGAAAAAGTATTTTTTAAACTTATTTGAATTTGCTGGGTATAAAAATGAATACTTTTAGATTTTTCTGGAGAAGTGTTATCGAAATATTTGCTGAGTAATTGTTCTATGGACCCTTTTTCAGTTATTATCTGTAATGTCAATGACAATCGATTGATTTAACATAAGAAGTATTTTGATAACGAGGTAAACTTCTAAGCTTCACGTAAATGTACTGGTTTTGATAATCTAAATAGTAGTTAATAAGTTACAGGCGTTCAAAGTTAACGAAAAGTGATTTTTGAGCCCTTTTGAAAGTTCTTTTTCGACTTTCTACGCCTATAACTGAGAAAGTAGTTTTTCGATTGACAACAATAGGGTATTATTGTTTAACTTTCAAAGAAACCTTTTCAATAATATATATTTCGTGATGATAGAATACACGAAAAAAAGTGAAAACATGTTTTTTTCTTATATTGTTTTAAAAAATATTTAGAAAAATGAATATAAATAATTTATAAACTCAGCGAACCTTAAGTAGACTAGAAAATTTTATTACCACGCTGTTGCAATAAACGACAAATTTGTTAACTAAGAATTTTTAGACATAATTGACTGCTATGTTTTTTAAATCATCTGGATAATTTTAGTCCCTATGACTAAAAGTACTATCGAGTGTTCTAAATTTTTGAGGTTTCATGATTTCATGATAAAAATTTATGGAAATATTCAAAAAATTGTTTTTAAAGACAACTGGACAAAATTATGATGGAAATTGCTTTTATAACGATATTATGTTGTTTAAGTTAACATATAAATAATCATTTTAAAAAATGTGGTATATGATTCCAATTCAAAAACTAAATGACTATGGACTAAATAATACTGTTTTAAAAATTAACTACACAATTAGCCAGAAATATAATTGGATTCTTATTTAAAGGGTTGGAGAAGAATAATGATTGAAACTGAATTGTTGTTTTACAATTAGTTGAAAAACTAATTAGATCATTTAAAAAAATGACGAACATACAATTAAATATGGAAAACTAGTTCCATGTAGATTCAGCAATCTGATGAAATTTATGTGTTGATGGTACATTTTTTTTCAAATCTAATTCAAGAATCACAATCAGTTAAGATTTCAGTTGATCTCCAAAAAATAAAAAAATTCAGCTTCAATTCGCTAGTAAAACTTTATTACCAATTTGCAATGTAATTACAGTTTTGTTTATAAAACCCGAACATTTTTATGTCACGCATAAACTAGGTTTCTAAAGAAAAATCGATTTTTAAATAATGTTCAAAGACTTTCCCATGAATAGTAATATAAACTCATACTTGAAAATTTTAAATCAAACCCTTCTCGAAAGTGAAACTTGTTCACAATTACACAACTCACTAAATTCTTAAAGAGAAATAGCTAGGAAGTTCTATAGTCGAATTCAACTAAATTTACACTTGTAAAATAAATTTGATATTTTTAATACGAAATTAGTAAATATCACCAGGAAAAATTTAAATGGATTTAAACTTGCTTACCTAACTGGATTTATGGATACACAATTTTTTTACATGAAAATAGACAATAAATTTACACTCTGCAATAACAATAGATGATTTTGCAACAGGAAAAATGTGCCACAATATAGAAAGAAATTATACACCTAAAAATATTGAACAAAGTATATAAAAAGAATGTTCATTTTAATCTACTCTGAAGTGATTCAGTTGATTTTTTCATTTTTTGTTTATTTTGTATTACAGTAATATTGCAACTAGATTTGAGTAATTCATAAACTACTGGATTTTCTACTGGAAGCCTAGATCAATTTTGAAACAGTAATTCATTTTTGTTTATTGAATAGAAATTTGCTTTTACAAGTACAAAATCATTTGGATTTATTTGTATCGTTTCATATAAGTAAGTTGATAAAAATTAATTTTCATTTTAAATGAATTTAAAGTTGGGATTCCTGTTGCGTTTGGTACCCTTGCCCTATGGGCTTGAAAATAATCTTACAAAAAATAAAAAAGAAAGTATAATAACTCTTCTCAATAATAAATTGAATTTTACATCAACTAAATGTGTATTTTATGCTTCTCTTGATTGCTAAAAAACTCCCTTTCCCCCTTAAAAAAACACTGGTCCTGAGTAAAATATTTTTTCTACCCCCCTCCCGTTAAATTTATGAATGGAAAAAGAATTTTTTTTTTCGAAATGAAAAAAAAATCACGTTAATCAATGTTATACCGAAATACAAAAGAAAAATATGTTTACTCCTGACGAAAATGGAAGATTCAGAAATCATAATGAAATGAAATTTCTCTGAGAATCCTAACAAACTTAAAAAAAAATTACCAATAAATTTTTTCTGAATCGCAAATACATTAGTAGGAACAAACAAAGAGGATGTGGGAACTAATAAAGTAAATATTTTGCGGAAGTTGAGTAGTAAACTGCGTACAAATCTGTACATATTCAAACAGCGTTCCTTGGGTAGGTAATAAAGATTTATTGCTCCGCTGTGCCAATTTTAAGCGTTAACGTTTACGAGCACATTTGAAGAATAGTTAGCAACGAAGTAGACGCTATTTCCGATGGGATAAGCTACCGTCTGGAGTAGCGTTTTCACGGCACAAACGAGCCCCTTAATCATCCGTCGGAACCTTTGTCGTGGCCCTTGATTATCGTTGCCTTCCTTCACCATTCTTGCGCTCGACTCAGATCCAACTTCATATTTGCAGATGCAAATTAATGCCCTCGCAAAAGTGCATAATCGCAAAAAAGCCCAAGACGCCCTTAATTGCGAATTTTTCGCTATCGTCGCGGAAAAAGTTCCTCGCTTTTGTAGGTCGTTTTTTGATGGATCTACGAGAGTTATCAAAGATTGCTTCGTATCCCTCATTGTGTGATGATTGGAAATTTTTATTGGTAATAGTCGAGGATTATCGGAGCCAATCAGGAAGAGTAAATAACAATTTGCAGTAAGTAAATAACTGTGAGTCGAAGGTTTTTTTTTTTTTTTTTCGAATTTCCGACTACATAATCTGTGATTTTGTTCAGGAATTTCCGGAAAAATTTCTTACTCTGCGCGTAAAAAAATTAGTTTTAAGAACGACGAAACTTGTGATTCATTCAGATAGATTCTATTTACATTGCAGTTAAATTGAAAAAAAGTTTCTTGCGTGATGTTTCTGGATAAAGAATAAAAATAACACGTAAAAATTTTGTTGTAGTGTGATAACCTTTACAGTGGAATATAGAATACGAGGTTTCTAATTTACATCATTTGAATTCTAGAACTGCTGGATTTTGAATGTTTCTTTTAATTTTTATGAATGAAAAATAAAACTGTTTTGAATCTTGAAAGGTTTGTAGTATTGCTAATTTAGAACACTTAATGATTATTCAGAAAATATCAATCAGTAGTTATCTCATTCAAATATTAGGACGAGTAGAAGTTAATTTTCGAGAATCGTTAATTTTAGAAAGAAATAATGCGAAGTTTAGAATATAGAGGTATTTTTTAAGAGCTCCAAATTACATAGATTGAGATTATATCCATAACCCCTTACGTACGTAAATTGAGAAACAGGAATTTTCAGTTCAAAAAGACAAAATTCCAGAGATGATTCAGAATAAGGTATTCTTTAATCAAAAATGGTATTTTTTTATTCACGAGTAAAAAATTTTGAGATTTTACATCCTACAATGTAGACCTAATGAAAAAATTTGATGATTCAAGATTGTAACATTTGTAACCTTGGTATATCAAAATATCTTCAATTTTAAATATATTACTTCAGGAATTCAATTTTTACGTAATAGGAGTCTATAGCTATTAGGAAATTAAAATTTTTCGAAAATCATTGGATTTGAAGGATTGGGGTTTGAAATCTTGAGAGATAGTATTATAAATCTTACAATTCCAAGATAGAAAATAGAAGAACCTTCAAATAGTGTCGATATTGTTTTCTATTAGAAAATCATAATTCTAAGCGTTACAAAAATAAAAATTCTTGAATAAACGATCAGAGATTTGTGAGTTCTAGAATATAGAGTTACATATTTCTAAGATTCTGAGTGAAACATTCGTAAATCGTTTGTTGTACAAATATAACTCCTGGGTCTCTGAACTCTTTATTCATAGTTTCAGAAATATTTATGTTTTTCCTGTTTCAACTAGTACCTTTGATAACTTCTTTCAAAATTTTTGATTTTGGAGTTCTGATTTAAATGAGTAAATATTTCACAGTTTCTTCTGTATAAATACAAAAATTGATATTTAAGCATCCTTGAACATGAAGTTCTATATTTTTATTTTCGACTTCAAAAAATCAGCACTCTGAATTTTATACTGCAAACCTCTTACAATGAATTCTATCGTATAAAAGTTCTCTATCCTTTTACTCTTGAACATCAAAATTTATAAATCTATATCGAAGTTGCTAATTTAAAAACAAATATTTTTTCAGTTTAAAAAATTTAAAAATATAGAGTTCTAGAGGTTATGATTATATTTTACATTTTTCTCATTCTAAAATTGGGGGCTACAAATTACAAAAGAGAGCAGGTATTTGAAATCTCCTGTTTTAGAATATCGAATTCTGGAGTATAAAATTGATGACTACGATTTTCTTCGAACCCAAGTTTTTTCAATAAATACTGCAGAAACTTAATTCAGAGAATAGATAAAAATGGAAATCATAAAATAAAGCAATTTAAAACCGTTTCTTCTGAAATAAAAAATTCTAGAATTCAACACTGTACACTTTATTTATTGCTTAAGAATCCTGATACGTGTTCCAAAATATTACTAGTCATTTATTTTTCTAATTTTACAAATCAGAATATAAAATGTATGGTTCTTCTCTCTGATTCTTGATTCTAGTACACAAGATTTTCAAATTTGCTAAGACAGCCTTTTAAAATTGGTAGTACTACTATAAAAATTTATCGAATCTCAGTTCTAAAATAAAAAACATATTAACTTTCAACATCTAGAGCTGTGAATGATGAATAAAAAAAAAAGATCATTTAATTCTTGAATGCATATTTTACAAACTTCAAATCCCAGAGTATAAGATCTTATGATCATGAACTCCACAAACACAATTTCCAGAGCTTAGAATCATGATTCCCCGATTTCCCTTACATTTCTAATCAACCTTTTTCCTCTCTAATTACTACACACATCCAACACAGAAAATAGAAACATTCGTTAAAAAACTCATTATCTCGCCAAGCACGCCGTGAAGTGGCTCATCAAGATAATGCAAAAACGAGTATGTAAAGTAATATTGACTTTAGGGATAATTTGCCCGAGTTGCAAATGCGCGTCGGGTGAAAAGTGTGGACTGGAACAAAGTTAGAGAGCCGGCGCTGGCGAGTTAAAACTGAATGGCTTTAACGAAGCGAAATCTCTGCACGCCGCAAAATTTCATCTCGCGATTTTCATCCGCCGAGGTGTCCGTGCTTTTTACGCTTTCGTGGCCAAGAACTCTTGTTACGTGTGCCTTAACCGAGTCTTAAATACGTGACGCCAGGATAATTTTGATAACATAGCACGCAGTCGTGTGCTCGCTTTACGTGCGTTACCTAACATTCTGCTCATTATGTAACTTCACTTAAAAAGTAAAAAATAAATTTTTACGTTAATGCGATGTTACGGGGTCTGAACCATGTAATTCGAAACTGGAGTTCAGAAGCTAGCATTCAAAATCCATCCCTGAAAATATGATTGCCAATATTGCGAATTCTTATTATTTCCCTTCACATATGATAGAATTATTCCAAAATACGTCACTACATATGACAATAAAAATACCTGCAGTGATATTTTCATAACATACAAAAAATTGAGTGTCTGATTACTTTTGCACAGCAGTTCATACAAATCGACTAAGGCAAAGGATTTTCTCCTTATTGAGAAATATGTTTCCATCGTGCTGAATGGTCAAAGAAAAAAACATTCTGCAGTTCTGCAAACTTTAATTCCAGTAGAAATTCCAATGAAATTTTGCAGGATAATTCTTCAGCTTGGTTTCTTTCATCCATTTCCATTTTTTTTTCTTTCCTGACCTCGATTACTCTTTTTCTCCTCATTTCCTTGGCTCGAAGAAGTCCACGTTTTCGATAAAGAAATGAAAAATATAGCAAGATATCTGCGGTATAACGTAGTTGAGTTGGACTGACCAAGTATAATGAACTGCTGGGGTTCGCAAAAAGCATTTTCATTTGACGCACTTGGATCATTTGGATTATTTCGATAATCTGTAAGAAATGTAGCACGCTAATGAAGCTTATTGAACACTTTAATATTTGATCAGTTTAATGTGGTCTTTGTCAAGGTTCTATGAATATTTTGAATCAAGTAATGACCTTATAAGACTTTGTTGCATTTCATTCATTTACCCAAAAAAGTGTCCAGATATGTTTTGAAGACATGTACAAAACGACCTTTTTTACCTGATGCTGCTTTCCCATAAAATAATTTTTCAATGTATCTTCAATAATTTCAAAATCATTGTATGTTTCGGAAACTTTAACAGAAAATTAAATTATATACTTAAATATCCCATATTTTCAGTTGAAGTTATGATAATTCATGTTTCTGATCAGCTATTAAAAAATGTGCAAAAGTAGTGAAGTAGAAGACAAGTATCGAACAAATACGAAGCGTTTGAAAGAGAAGATCTTTTTTTCGGAAAATGAAGAATGGAGTTGTAAGGTTGCTTGGTTATGGGGCGCCGCTGGCATGAACTCAAACAGCGTTCATAATTCACGTAGTTTTCTCGTTGGCCGTGACCGAATACCCACACTATGTCGCACCAAAGTACGAGCATCACGAGGTCGATTAAGAATTTATAAAAAATGTTTCGTTATCAAAAGTGTCGATTCTGATGTACAAAGAATAACGATTTCATGGAACAAGTTATATATTTTCTAGTCTGAACTACCTTATTGAATACTGTTTTTAGACGTATAAAATAATAAAAAATGAAAGGTGCTAATACTCAAGAAAGTTAATATATTTGTAAAATGAACTTTTCATCATTCAGTTGTGATGTAATTTAAATTTATATTTCTATTATTATTATAAAAATACTCTATATCAATGTTTCAATGGTTTTTTTTATCTCGAAGTAAAATTTCATGAAGTTGAGGACTTTTTAGAGCTATTTTTTCAAAGTCGAAAATTATCGATCATAGTTCATTATTTTTTTTTTATGACAAAACTTGAATATTTTTTTAACTTTCGAGTATAAGTTCTTTTATCTTCTTCATGTATTGCATTAATATATTATTGACATTCTTTATAAAAAGTTTGAGTTCATGATAACAAATAAAAATTATATTTTGTTCCCAATCCAATGAAATCAAGATAAATTACAGTGCATAAGGATATATTATTCTTTATTCTTGTTAACGTTAATTTGATCGACTGAAAAGATCAAGTTATTTTTAATAATTTTTCTTCGGACATTAGAAACCAAAAATCGTTTTCGTCGATTTTACAACGAATGTTTTATTTTCAATTCACATTTAAATTCTTCTGTGGAATTTCGTGAACTATGGAAAAAAAAGTAAGAATTTCGTTATTAAAAATAATTTTATGAATATAAGATTAAAAACATCTTATATCATAATAAATAGCACAATATATCATTATTAGAAAATTAAATATCAATAATGTATGATTATTATTGTGAAATTTTGAAATTATATGAATTGTGTATTATTTATTGTAATATTTGTGGATAAATACAAAAGGTAATGTAGAGATTGCGATGCAGATTATATTGGTAGACCTGGTAAATCGAAAAAAAACTATGAAAAAATATAAAGGATCTCAAAAAAATAATAAACATGTACAAAATTCACATGTATATGATAAATAATCATCATGACTTCGATTAAAACAGCGTAAAAATAAAAATTCAAGAAGAACAATCATTTTAATTATTTTAAAAGATGAATGCAGAAATAATTTGTATGTAGAATAATCAAAATAGGATTCATAAACAGACACGAAAAATAAATTGTGAAACTATGATTATACCTACAATACATATACTTGTGAACATTTAATATCCTCATGTCTGTTTTTGAAGTTTGAGAAAATAAAATTTTACCTTATTATGATGTACAGACATATTTTTGGAATTACACTGAAAACGCAAAATATTACATATCTCATGTATAGAATAAAGCATTCTATGAAAAATTGTGTAGTTATTCAAGGTGCAAAGCTGTTGTGGAAAAAAAACATTTGAAGTTGTTTGATAATATTGAATGTATCACTACAAAAATAAAAATTCTACCTCAGTAAAAATTTTTCTTAAAGCGAGTCGAATTTTTACTTAGATTTTAAGACTATCATATTATAACGATTATTTTTAAAATATAAGTAAATATTTGAAATTTTTCTTAAAGTAAAAAGAATTATTACTTAAAGTGAGTAAAAATTCTTCTCAAATAAGACCTTCTTAAATGAAAAAAGCGACTTGAACAGTAACTACAAAAAATGAAATATATTCTTACAAGAGGTAGCCTACCTTGATAAAATTGTATGATGAAGAAACATTTGTTGATATTGTGTGAAATTTATTGTTCATTTATTCTGAACGACTATTCATCAGATTGTTAGTTTACGCCTGAAAGGGATAAAAGAACTTATATAGAGAAACAAAAAAATCTGAGGTTGCTATGATAAATCGAAAGGAATAAATTTATTTTTCCCAATACGACCTTTTTGAAAAAAAGTCGCTCGAACAGATGGTCGTCAAGTTGATTTCATCATATACATAAGATTTTCCTCGATATACCCAGATTCCGAAATATACCTTTAAGTTCCTATTTCACCCCCCTCCATTCATTCCACTTTTCCATCAACCAAAATTAAAATCACTTCAACTCAAACCGTTTCAACGTGACACCAAGTTGTTTACCGTCCAAAAAAAGTACCAACGAGCGACTTCCTCGCATCGCAACCCAACCGTGCTCAGGCTTTTCCGCCCTGGAAAAGCCCGAGCACTCGAGCGGGGCTCGAAAGAGCCCAAGCGCGAAAGACAACACGGGTATTCGATTATCGTGATTGCCGCGCGTACGCAATAATGAGCGGCGACGAAACGGCACGGGCGATGGATATCGCGGCCCAGCCAGGACGCGGCAAATAATTAACGAAATGCATCGTTGCCTCCGACCGGCCATAAATCGCGCTGTTTTCCGAACGGCCGTGGCTCTGGCGTTGGCACGGCGCTTGAATTCATAATATCAGACCTCGTGGCGTGGGTCGTGATGAAAGTCGCCGTTGGCTCGTTTCAGGGGTGGGACACGACGGGAAAACCGAAGCGACGAAGAGTCGCGGCAAAACAGAGACGATAGGAAATTGGGAGGGGGGGCTGACCCCGAGCTACCTCCCCAAAAGCCCTCTTCCCCCCCCTCCTTTCCCCTCGTGCGTGAAAACACAGAGTAGTGCAGATACACGCACTCGGTATACGAATCTATAAAGAGGCGTGGACATGCGCGAATAGGAATGTATGATTCCGATCCATTGTGGTCAGAAAACATCGATAACGTATAAAGTGATAAGAAAATTTGGTTGACAAAAAATGTTGGTGAGATTGTAACTGGTGTAAGTGTAGATTTATTGTTTGGGCTGACTATTGGTAGGTTGTATCACTAGCTGAGTAATTCTATTGCTGCGAATAATTTGAGTAGATGGAGTTATGATTAACTTTATAGACTGTAAAGTACTGTAATGAGTAAAATGAGGTACTTATTTGTAGTAGGCTTGATATTGAATGCAAGTTTTTTTACTATTTGTATTTGTAGACATGAGATAGTTTGTATGAGTTTCTCTAAAGGCTGTTAGTTAGTCATATCAGTTCAATAAGTTTAATGGATAATTATAATGTTACATATAACAGTACAAAATCATCAAAATTTAATGTTTCCAATAATAATATAAAATAATTATAAATGACATGAATTAAATATTAATCGATATAATATAAGAATTTATTAAATAAATAATATATTTAATTATTTCTCATCACTTAGGCAGTTTTTTGGATTTTTTCAGATGTTATTATTGGTAGATGAGAAATTTGTTGCCTACATTCGATATTCTAGTTAATATTACAATATTAGACCCTTTAAACTAATAAAAAAAATTTGTTTTTTTAATTTTCAGCACTGTCGTCTTAGTAGGTTAGTGTCAATTATGTTGTAATAATTGGGCTGACTATAAGAAGGTTGTATCACTAGCTAAGTGACTCTTTTGCTGTGATTATTGCAAGTAGTTGGAATGACCAAAAACTTTGCAGACTGTAAGATAGGTACTGTGATAAGTACAGTACTTGGCCATATTATTAAGCTGAAGCTGAAAAATAATTTTTTCGTCACCTCAACAATTCTAATTCTTAGACTGTTTTTTTTTTTTGTAATAAGCAAGCATATATTACAGTACATAATGTGTTTTATTCAAAAAGGAGTTAGTAGCATTGTAATTTTTTAGTAATTTTTATAAAAAAATATTAAACTTTCAACAGAGACATACATTAAAAGTTTTCAAAGCATTATCACATAATTATTAATGATCATTTAGGTATAAAATACTTAATATTATATATTCTTCCCCGTTACTTAAAAAAAAACAACTGTTTAAGATGTCGAGTATGTATCTAATTAATAAAATAATGAAAAAGTGATATTTTAGCTTTGGCTCGATACTATGGCCTGGTACTCTAAGATCGAGTATTTTCATGCACTTGGCTTAACATATAAATTTGTTATTTAATGAAATGTTTCAGTAGATCTAAGCCAGTTACTTTGGATTTATCTAAAGATTGTCAGTTTATTAAATCAGCTTACAATTAGTAATTTAATTTTTATGTTTTTTTGTTCAGTAGCTATACTTAACGATTTTTGAATTTTTCAAGTGCTTTCATTAGTAGGTCTAGATATTTATTGTCTACATCAAATATTCCTTCTAATGTTAAAATAATATAACTGAGAAACTCATAAGACTATTAGTTCGACGAAAAATGTTGGTTAGCACTAGCACCGTCATCTAAATAATTTGGTGCAGTTAAAGTTTGTATTGTCTGGCTGACTACTGGCAGGTTATATCACTAGCTGAGTAAATGTATTGCAGCGAAAATTTCGTGTAGCTGGAATAACGAATGACTTTGCAGATTATATGATACTGATAGAATCATTTTTTCATTTTCATGTACCTGGGTTAACATAAAACGCAAGGTATTTTATCGTTTTTGGTTTATTTTATCGTAATTGATTTCTTTTCGAAGTATGAATAATTTATTGTTTTCGTAGATGTGAGCCAGTTTATATGAGTGTATAGTAGAATTTCCAGTTAGATAAATATGCTCAGTAATTCAGGTAACTTTACTTATTTTATTAGCTATCATAAACTTGATTTTCAGAGTTTTTAAGTGCTTTTATAGGTGAAACGAGATATATATTTTTAAGTTCAACAATATAGCTAATACATCAATAAAAAAAACCTTTTAATTTTTAAAGAAACAATTTTGACGAAAAATAATGGTGAGGTCTGAAATATATATGTTTTTCTAGATGAAATTTTATTGTTTGGCCTGACTATTGGCAGGTTGTATCACTAGCTGAGTAATTTTATTGCTGCTAATATTCCGGATAGCTGGAATAACGACTGACTTTCTAGACAGTAAAATACTTTTAGGTAAATTGAATATTTATTTATACTTGGCTTAACTTTACACATTAGTTACTTTATTATTTGCTTTCATGAATAATGTAAGCTAGTTCGTTAGAGTTTGTTTCCGGATTTTCAGTTAGTTACATCATCTTCAAGATTTTATTAATACTTCTCATTACAGTAGCTGTTACAACTAATGTTACTTAAAAATTTGCAACTGTAAAAATTACAAAAATAATTTGTTCAATTATTTCAAAAATCTAACCAATGTAAAAATATAAGAACCTATGGACTGATTATAAAATTTGTTTGACAAAAATGTTGGGTATCACTGTAATATGTGTTTATGTGTCAGAAATTGTTTAGTTTGGGCTGACTATTCGTAGTTTGTATCACTACTCAGAAACTCTGTTTGAGCAAGTATTTTGAAAAGTTTTAATTACGAACAACTTTGCTGAATATGAGGTCTTATGATAAGTAAGATTGAATTTTTAAATGTACTGGGCATGATAAGAATTATTATTGATTTTAAAATTTGTTTTTCAAGTGAGAGTATTTTTTATGAGTTTGTATTGGGATCACCAGTTAGTGACATCATCTTGATAATTTATCTAATATGACTTATTTCAGGGGCTTTTGTAATAAACGTTTTTTTATGTCTTCAGGTACCATTATTAGTAGGGCCAGATATCTGTTGCCTTAATTTAATAATCTAGCTGATTTTACAGTACTAGTACATGAAATAAATTTCATAAGTAGTCATTCGTAGATTTTTATTTTTCCACATATATATTGTGGGATATATGAATAATATTCCTCATTCAAAATTATAAGTAAGATTGTTTAGATATGGATCGTTTGATACTTGAACTACAAAAAGACTGGTAAAAACTTTTAACTGAGGTTGAAACTGTAATTTGAACGCATTTTAACAAATGAAATCATTAAGACTTAGAAGTAGAAGCCAATGGAACTATTGACGTTGGATACAAAAAAAAAATACTAAAAAATACTGCAAGAAATTAAAAGTAAATATATAGGTAAAAAAAAGTAACTAAACACTTTAATATGCCCAAGTTTATGTAAATCAACTTGCATTGTTTGTTCTGACTATTGCTAGTTTGTACTACGACCTCTGTGAATTTATTGAAGTTACTATTAGTAGGCTGCAAAATAAGCGAGTTATTATACGATTTGATTTTGTAAATGTGCACTTAATTTCATAAGTTATTTCAGGACAATTTTTTTCATCTATGAGTTCGAATTTCGTTAGTATAGTTTTTTTCTGTTCAAAAAATACGTAGAAAATCATTTTTCGGAAGTTCATAATTACATTTCGAGGAACATAATCGAAAATCCGAAATATGAAGCAAATGATGAAAATGTAAATCCAAAAGATAAAAACAAGAAAAGTCCTAATTAAATATCATATAAATAGAAAACTTGATTTCTATTTTAACCTCACTAAAAACCCAGATTTCGATTATGAACTCTTTTTTGAGAAATAAAAAATTTCACGGTACCTGCACCAGCAGCGCCGAGCCTGAGAACGGCGTCGCCTTGGAAAGATATGGAAAGCGTGGCGGTGTCCTCGAGGCGCGCGAGAACTTCTTCGGGTATGTCCTCGGGTTCGCGTAGTCGGAGTGTGACTTCACCCCCACCACCGCCGTTCTGACCGCTTCCACCCCCGGGACTCGTAGAGGCCGAGTACATGAACACGGATCCGTACCCATGCAACGATTGCAGAGGCAACCTTACACCGCCAACTTCTCCAACTGGACCCTGTAATTACAATTACCGTCGCACAATTGAAACAACGATTACTTTTGTTCTCCATTTGTACTTTTCTCTGACCAAGAGTGACCAAGAGCAAATACAAAGTGGTCGTAATGAAGACAATCGCACTCATTATTTATGACGAAAAAAAATTACATAGATGATAATTTATTTAATGAAAGATTGAATAGATTAATTCTTGAGTCTATGAAATATTTTATTTTTTAGTGATGCTGAGTCTATCAATTTTAAAGATATTATTGGAATTCAAATAATTTTTTAGCGCACTAAACCAAAGTAATTATTCACCCTTTCCTCTTTTTTACTGAATGGATGTTCTTTTTCATAATTCGAAATGCGTTATGCAAAAAAAATCTATAAGTGATTTTGTTGAGGTAATTTACAGTAAACATTGTATAATCTTATTACTTTTTTTCCTAATTTTTTTATTCGTTTTATTTGTTGTTCTTATGTTATAAATATCTTAAGTGAAACATTTATTGTAGGTGTGATACATTTATTATTATCTCATAATTATATCATAGTACCTATACAGGGTGTATAAAAAACCACAGAGGAAAATTGGTTGGATTTCTCTTTATATTGTTATGAGTCGAAAAGTCCTCTGCCACTTTTTACAAAACTCAAAAACAAATAAGATATTAAAGCCACAAGTTTTGACGAAAAAACGATATCCTTTGACAAGTAAGGCAGAAACCTTGAAACGAATCAAACTAAAATTTTCTCCATAACTTTCTAGAGAAAAAAGTCCTTTGCCACTTTTCTCAAACCTCAAAATCAAAAAAGATATTCGAGGGACGGATTTTAACTTATCAGATTTGTTCAACTTGTCCCTCGAGTATCTTTTTTGATATCGAATTTTAAGAAAAGTGGCTAATAACTTTTTTCTAAAGAAAAATATGGAGAAAATTCGAGTTGACTTCGTTTCAAGGTTTCTGTCACCACTTGTCTAAGAATGGAGTTTATTGATTAAAACTTGAAGCATTAAAATCTTATTTGTTTTTGAGTTTTGCAAAAAGTGGCAGAGGACTTATCGTGTCGGAGAAATAGTGAAAAAAATAAAGCCAATTATTCTCCGTGGTTTTTTATATACCCTGTATATTGCAGAATCTACTTCTTAAATTTTTATTTCTATGAAGAGTATTTTTGAAATTGAAGTCCGACAAATGACAAAATTGTTAATTTGTTTGTTTGATTATTTGTTTGTTTGTTTTTTTTTTTTTTTTTTTTTTTTTTGTAAATGTTGAAAAATTTCAATTTTTTGACTGTGTACTGCAGAATTCTTAAATTTCGTGACACATGAAGAAGACGTTTGAATGTTTCCAAAATAGTCAATTCGATAATAGATAATTTATCAAAATCAATCTTTTGAATTTATGATGTCATAATGTCTAATTCAAAGATGTACGTTTAAATTTTGGAATTTGAAAAATTAATAGAGAAATGCAGACTCGAGTGTTCTATGATAAAATATACTTCAATTATTCATTTAGGAGACAAAGATTCTAAAAATTAGAATCCTAAAGAGTAAATCCTAGAGTACAGGATATTAATGATTTATTTATTTTTTTATTATTATTACTATGCGTGAATTTGATTATTACAAATTCAAAAACATTTATTATTACGATTTTGATACCTAGGGCTATGAATTATGTAATAAAGGATCAACAATTTTGAAGTTCACTATATAAAGTTTTTATAAGCTTCATGGTAGAGTATAGAGTGAACGATTCGCAATTTTTCCAGTTTCAAACTTCAAAGAATTAGAGTACGCAATACGTTTCTAGAATTTTTAATGATAAAAAAATGCAATATTACAAAAAGTAGTTTTTCGTATCTCTGAATAACAGAATATCAATACATGAAATTTTCTATTTATAAGTATGAAGTAAAGGAATTAAGTATCCTTATACAGAAAATTTCTGATGTGAATATTGTTAATTTAGGAGTACCAGAGTCTAATATTTTTCATTCAAAATAACAAGGATTTCGAATTTCTCAATGTAGGGTTGCAGAAGTTTTATACATGGATATATAAATTGGTAATACAGGATTAACATAGCCAGGGTACCATATTCCAAAAATATATGCAGTAGGGTAGAAATTCCGAGGTCTCAAAAATAAGAAAAAACAATTCTTCTAGAATTTACACAAACAACGAAAAAAATTGAACTTTTTTTGAAATGTAGAAATATCGCATTGATTTGACATCTAACACTTAAAACAATCATACTTATTGAAATATCACAATATGTGATTGCAATGTGTTATCGCAATCCGAGATTATACAATCCGTGTGAATATTCGATAACGCTTCGATGTGAGCGTTAATAAAGGCCGCGCAGTTGTGGGATTTAACCTTCCCGACTCATAAAACCCTTGATTATGTTCACCGAGTGGAAATAATTATCACTGGGTCGAATTCGGCGTGCTCGACGATGGCTCCTATTTATGTGGGAATTAGAAAAGTTGTAAATCGAATCGTAAATTATGCCCGTCGTAACGAGAGTTGCTAAAGCCCACCCAGAACAAGCTAATGCGATAATTGTCCTTCGGATGAAGGATACTCTTTTCCAGAGCTTACTGATGAATTTCCATTCTTTTTTTTTTTGTGTCTTGGTAAGGCAAATTGAATTTTTCAAGTCTCTATTGGACTGACTTTTTCCCTTACTGACGCACTTTTTTATCCTCTTTGCCTAATGTGTTTTAAATTATATCTTGCTGGTTCAGGACTTTTTTCGTACTGATGGTAGATGGTGGAAATTCGCACTCTTTCGAGTTGTAGAATGTGGGAATTCAATGATTTTGTTGGATTTTTTTAAGCCCCTGAAGTATTCATAGTCTACTTTTGTTATAAACATTCTCATTTTATTTGATGTTTTAGTTGTAACTTGTCGAATAAATTTGTATGCTGACTATAATTGAATCAAGAGAAAATTCGGTCATCGAAAATTGACGTACATTTGCGATGCGTGAATTTTGGACGCGAAATGTAGTGCGATCCGTATATTATATTGGACAACATATGTTCAGATAGCACTTTCTCAGTACATTTTGCACGGCGCTGGAAGCTGAAATTTCCGTTCCATTATTTACTCAATTGATTTGTACAACAAGCGACTATTCTCTTGCCTGAATTTAGTATTGGAGAATCTACAAAGTCGGTCTATTTCCATGCTTATTTTCATAATGGATTTTTAAATATGGCAACTTGGGTTCAGAAAACCACTCATTCTGTTAAGAACCTGCATTATTTTTCTAGAAATCAATGGCATTCGTAAATGTTTAAACAAATTCATTTGTAAAAGTTTTGTTTACATTCAGATGATGTTGTCCTTGATTATATGAAACGTTTATGGTTTCATGAATTAAACATTCATAAAATCTCAAATTATGTGACTTTTGACAGTTTAACATTTCAGTCAACAATTTTTTTTTAGGTTTTTCTAGATTTTTTAGCATGATCTATCACAGTTATCAAAAGAGTCTTAATAGTTACATAATCGAACATTAAGAGAAACCCAAAACTCATAGCAATACATATTTCAACTCTTTAAAAATATTATAATCTTCAAAATTTCCAAAGCGAACGGTTACTGTAAAAACATATGAACCTAAATACGATACAAATTTTTTCAAAAAAACCCGTGAAAAACAGAAAAAAAAGTCGGCATCTCCCTAAAAGTAAATAAATTGGACCATTAAAAACTGTTCGTAACTGTGAAAATCTGTACAAAAATAACAAAATCTTTTCTATTGACAAGAATTTCATAACTCTAAAAAACTGGTGTGAGTTTAAAAACTCGCGAGAGAATTAAAACTTCTCACAGCGAACTATTACAAAAAAAAAATTCGTTCAATTTAATGAAAATAACAATTAACGATACCATTAAAACAAAGCATGAACTGCGTTCAGAAATGTAGCTTTAAACTGATT
Source organism: Platygaster robiniae (assembly GCA_028476575.1). Lineage (NCBI taxonomy): Eukaryota > Metazoa > Arthropoda > Insecta > Hymenoptera > Platygastridae > Platygaster > Platygaster robiniae. The sequence continues at coordinate 39,398,186 of CM052020.1, forward strand.
AAATTAAAATTTGAATTTCAAACGAGTGAATTCACATCAAAATTACAAATTTGAAAAAAAAGTTTCACTTTTTTACCACATTGCATGTATACCATACGATTTAAGATGTGGAAAAAAAAGTAAATCTTTGCCGTCGAATTTAAAATTTTGATTTGAATCTCACTCGTTCGAAGTTTCGATTTTAATTTAATTAGTTTGAAACGCAGTGCATGCTTTTATTATAATGGTTTCTTTAGTTGTTTTTCTTATAAAATCTAACGAACTTTCTTTTACGTTGAATTTAACTTGCGGTTAGTTCGCCGTGAGAAGTTTCACTCCTCTCGCGAGTTATAAAACTCACACCAGTTTTGTTTAAATGTTATTATGATAAAATAAGTGTAAAAAGTTAAAACTAAAAACTTAGATTTTAGGCTTTAAGTTTTAACACATGTATTCAAGAAAGAGAATTATATATATGTATTTTTTATATCAGAATAATTAACTTGATATTCTAATCAAGTTAATTATTACATACAAAACGATATAGACAACTAAAAATGTAAGTTTTATATTCACTATTTCCCTAAAATTCATGTAAGAATTATAGCGTTTTAAATTTATTTTGTTCTCCCAATATCAAGCTGATCATTTAGAAACGTTTTTTTCACCATCCGCATCCCGCATTGTTCTTAAATGATTAAATTAGAATATCCTCGCACACAACAATAGATTTTTTTTCCCAAGCTTTTGTCACACTTTCGAACGGATTTTACTCCCAACGAGCCATTAGAAGTTTCACTTCAAAAGCACAATGAAACCTGTAGCTAAATATGCATATCGCATATTGACAAAATATTTTGTTACATATCTCAATTTGTTCATTTGACAGATATATGTTTGGTATATCAACTTTGAACTCTGATAATATTCTTCAGTAAACTGCTTCGTCGGTGAATTGGGCTGATGTAATGACAATAAAAGGAAAATGAAATCTCGCAGCGTCGCAGGTAACGAACGAACCGTAAATTTCGCGAGCGAGGAGCAGAACGCGCGAACCGGGCCATCTACCTATCTACGCTGTCGCGTTGTCGTATCTCATTTGCATTTTCACGCCTTCGCCATTTACAACGCAGGCTCCAACGGATTACGGCCGCGCCCTGAAACTGCACGCGCGATACATGCAAAATATTCTTACGAAAATTCGAAATTTTACGCTTATACTAGAAAAATTAAAGATGATAGTGTAAATAAAGTGTGCAATTTTGGAAGCTGTGAAATACGTGTGTTTTCAACTTCTAGCATAATACAAATTAAAAGTTAAGTTGAAAATGCAGCTAATTTATTCAAGGCATTTTTGAAATTAAATAATCAAGAGCAAAGTACTGGAATTTCAAATTCCCTCAGACTTAATAAAAATATACATTCCTAATATTTTATTCTGGAAGGCAATCAACCAAACAGAATTTTTTAGCAACGATATTCGGGAATTAATTTTTTATAGTTAACAAAGGGTGGGAAAATTCAAGGAACTCAAAAGAGTCCATTTCCCACAGGTAAAGACACCCAGAACGCGAGAAGTGTGGAATAGCGGAGCAAAGTTTTGCGTCACTTCGATAACTGTTCTGTCATGAAAATTTAATCGCAAGCTCGAGAACAATGTAATTAAACGTGGTAAAAAGTGCTGTATATTTGTGCGGGAAAAAATTATGAGAAAAAGGAAAAAAAAACGTAATTTGCTATGAGAATGCAGAAGTTGAGAAAAATGCGAACAAGCGAGTACACATGTAGCATGAATCTTGGTGGAATCTAAAAATGTTAAATGATCAGAATTTCTTCAATTTGTAACGGATCTATGTATATATGTCTTGATGGTAGCTTCCCATGGAATTATGTACAGTCGATATAATAGGGAATTTTGATATCGAGTGGAGAATGTAAGATCGATATAAGCCGGATCGATGGGTATCGATTCTTGTTCCCCTTCCTCTTCTTCTTCTTCTTCTTCTTCTTCTTCTTCTTCTTCTTCTTCATCTCCGAAAAATGAGGCGTCTCCGACCGCCATTACTGCATTTGATCACTTTGGCCTTTTTGTATGTCACAGAAGTGTTACAATAAAAAGTCTTTATATTATCGATATTGAGTGCGGAAACCTTATTGAAAAAGGTGAGGATTTTATTCCAATTCCTTTTTTGTCGTGAGTTAGTGAATTTTTTGGCAATAAATTGTATCGTTTCATCCAGAAAATAATTTCTGCGATTCGCGCTAAGGGATAAAAACGAGTCCAGGAGTGCGAGATTTCGGGAGGTTGCGCGAGGATTTGGCTTCTTGCTATTTTGTGAGTGGTCGCCATTTCCATTTTCGACGCTGTTTTGGATCTGTTCCTGGGAGGATTTGAGTCTTTTCTTGGGTTGGTCGAGAGGAAGTCGTGCTTCTGGGATAACTCCGGGCAAAGGATCCTCGTCAGAAATCTTGATAAGATAAGGATTTCATTCATTTTGAAATTGTCAATAAAGGGAAAAAGAAATAATTTGCATGATTGGGTCGACAATGTTGATGATTGTTTGATGATATTCATGATTGGGTTGAAAATGTTTATTATTGGTTTATAATGTTTATGATTTATTTTTGTTAGTTGAGAGTGGCTATGATGGAAAGTAAATCAAGTAAGGCAGAATACATTTAAATCGATGATCTCAAAAGTAAAAAAAAAAAGAGGAGATGAAAAGTGTAATTGTCATTATTCTGCGAATTGTAACAAATAAACAAAATGCAAGTGAATAAAAATGATACAAATTTTTTATTGTTGGAGTTCCAATGGAATGTATTTGGAACACAGTAGTTATTATTTATCTTTGAATTAAAATTTTTTTTGTTTTTTTCATTGAGAAAAGAGATGAAAATTGATCATGTAACAGAATATATTTTAGTGAATTATACAAATCAATTTGCAATTTTATAATTTATTATTGAATTCGTACTATGTTATCAGAGAAAATATAATAAATTTTGAAATCATCTCAATTATTTTTCAAAATTTTCCTCTTTCCATGTTTTTTCCATTTCTTAACAAATATTGAAACCCACAATCATCAAATTCAAAAAATTTTATTTTCTGTTTGCTGCATATTTTTCCTTTTAAAGCAATAAATACGTACAAAGGGCACCCAATGCTTTTGAAAAAGGAAATAAATAAGGGAAAAATCGTGTAAGCTCCTAAGAAAAACGGGAAAAAGCACGAAGAAAGGGCGGAAAAGCACGGCCCTTTTCGCTCGATCGAACAACGATGGCGGGGCATTTTTCACGCGTGTAAAACATAGCGGGCGATTGGCCAAACTCGAACGATGTATCATCGGCGGTGGCAAAAAAAGCCAGCCCCGCACCCCTCCCCGGGGTACATTGTTTACCGCACGTCTACGCCGCCGTGATTAGTACCAACAAGCGTATGCCCGTTTTTCTAGCGGCGCTCCAATAGAGACAACTTTTATTCCATTCAATTTGTCATCCGAATCGCTCGGTAAACGATCTTCTCTCCCCATGGAAAAATATGACACACAACAAAGTTACGTGAAAAAAGGCTTGAGCAGGAATAGAGTTCAAGCCAGGGGCATAGCAAGGTGTATTTTTCAAAGTTTTCATTTTTTAAGTAGATTGATATTTTTGAAATAATAGAGGTGATTTCAAAAATCAGGGGCTTTGGAGTTCAAACAATTAGACAATTTTCTATCCTTCATGAAGTTCATGAAAAGAAAAAAAGTGAGAAATACATACTCAGAAGAATTAACATGCAATTATAAAAAATTATGCAATATAAAAATAGTGGTGGAAAAAATCAATAAAAATCAAGAAAGTTAGTAACAAAAGTGTGAGAAAATTAGCAGAAATATAATGACTCGTATCAAGTTGGCGTAGTGAATATTTCCATTAAAATTCCCAATCTGAAACTTGATTCTGAATTAGTATTTCACTATCTCAGAAATGGCAATTTTACTGGTTACAGAAGAATTTGATTGTAGTTAAACATAATTCTTATTATGAATGTTTAGTTGGGATGATGTTGAAAATGAGAATAAAGGAATTTATATAAGCCTGGTAAAAAAGAAAGATAAATTAATATGTATAAAAACGCTGCAAATCTGAAAATCTGAAAATTCAAGAGCATCGAATTTTACAAATCTACGCATGTATGCATGAGAAAAATGGAAAAATTCACAAATAATTCAAACATTCCAGATATATAAGGCATGATAAATATCAAGATAAGTACTGTTTTATAGAAAAATTTTAACTAATACTTGAAATTAATGGTACTCCGAGTTCTGTCGCATTGAATTCTAAAGAAATAACAAAGCAATCTATAGTTATACTAGAAATTTCAAAAAGTTTTATGAAACAGGACGAAATTTCGCAAGTACTGAATAATACATAAATATTAAATACATGAACATCTAATATCTATCAACATTGGTTTTAAGAGCATCGAATTCTAGAAATTTATGAATGAAACAATTTCTTCAAATACCGAAATCTGTAAAAAATACTGGAAAGTACTTCTAAACTTCAGAAAATAAAAAAAGTAAGTTTTACGGAAATCTATTGAAATTGAAAAAAATGTAGATAGATGTACTTTTCTCAAAATTTCAATTTAAGAGTATAGAATTATGAATTCTATACATAGATCTACAGGAATTCCAAAAAAACTTTCAATTTTTTATTGCAAATACATACATACAAAAAAACAGTCAGAAAAACTTCTGTACTCGGAACTTATGTAAGATACTGTTTCATGAAAAATAAATGTACATACTCAAAACCGACGAAACTTCTGATATTGCATTGCATTTCAGTCTTGACTATCATAGAGCAATTCATATAAATAATAGAAATCAGTAGAAATTCCAAAAAAATTCAATAAAATACAAAATAAATGAAAAAGTATAAAAATATGTACTAGGAAATTTCGCATTCTGTTTCAAATCTGGGTTACCATTACTTTTTATTATTTTAAATTCAAAAAGTTTTTAGAACTTCAATTCTGAGAGCTTTGAATTCTACAAACCTTTGAAAAAAATACACAGTATAACCAAAAAATCTTTGAAAATTAACGAATGCAAAAGAATCAAGAAAAATATATCATAAAAATTTGATAGAATCCCATTTTAATAAATACGAAAAAAATGCCCGAGTAAGAAGCTCTACAATTGAAGTTGAAAATCCCATAATTCCTTAATTTGAAAAATTGTAGTATGAATACCAAATCTTGACAGATTAAAAATTATCCAATAATGAAAATTAATTTTGTGTAAAACCCCCCAAACAAAAATATTTTCTTTTCAGACCCTTCTCGAAAAAATTAAACCATCAAAATTTCGAATGATTTATATAGTTTTAGCAGTATTTCCTCAGTGTATAGGCTGTTATCAAAAGTGTACAGGAAAAAAAAAGAATGTGCTGGATACACCAAAATTCATATAAGCTGTAGGAAAAAATGCTAAAAAATTTTGTCAGTGTGCATTCAAGTATTCATATGAGCGAAGTTGAGTGCAACGAAAATTGTAAAAAAAATCATTCTATTCATTTTTTATAAATCTGACCAATTTTACTTTCATTCATTTTTTACATATAATAATACAAATGGGATAACTCACAACCTCGACAGGACGACTGAAAAAAAATGTTTCATATTGTTTCTGAACATTCAGAAAAGAGCATCTATCAAAATATATGTAAATATTCCGAGGTAGGAAACTCAGTGATTCGTAGGTCATAAAATATATCCCATTCATTTATGAAAGCTGAAAATTGTTGATGGTAGTTCCAGTGGAAAATGAAAGAGTATTCTGTGCCAAGTCGGCGGGATGGAAAATAAATTATGCGAAAAATAAAAACGTCGACTTTTTTCAGAAGCCAAGTTGTGATTCGTGTTGTGGGCGCACATAATTCCGTACATGCTGGGGCTTGGAATTGGTCGCAGGAAAGAGCGATCCATCATTTTCGCTGAAAGTGAAAGAAGAAGCCGCGTTACATCGCGAAAGCGAGGGCGAGCCTCGTGGAAATTGAGTTATCGCGCGATGTGTTGCGCTTTCTAGCTTTTAATTTTCGTGCTCTTTTACGAGCACCTGGAAAATCGTTTCATTCGAGATCTGTGAAAAGCTGAAGCTTTGATGAAGTGACGAGAAGAAGTAAAAGCACAGAAATTCTGTAGGTTACAAGGAGTTCTTACAGCTCAAAGAAGCTCTATAAGGAAACAAAAACTTCTTACTGAATGGAATCATGAATATTTGCGTTGAGAAAATTTTTCAGCAGTTTCCCATACAGTTTATACAAATTTTAGTGTATCGAGCATATTCTTTTGTTTCTTCCTATATACTTATGATAATAACTTCTCAGATTCTTGAAATGATTTTTATAGTTTGAGCAGTATTTCCTCAGTCTTTAGGCTGTTATCAAAAGTGTACAGGAAAAATCAAAATAATATGCTGGATACACCAAAATTAATATAACCTATAGAAAAAAATGCTAAAATATTTTTTCAGTGTGCATTCAAGTATTCACATGAGCGAAGTTGCGTGGAAAGAAAATATTTCAGAGGAATTATGGCAGATAATCTCTTCATTACTTTAAATTATACCATAAGAACATATGGGTATCCTCGTATTAATTTGAATCCAACTGTCTAATATTGTTTGTGAAAAGTATTTTGTATATTTTTTAGTAACAATGAAGCTCTTGAATAATATTCATTCAATATGGTCAAACTGAAAAAAAAAAGGTTCAAAAATGTGTAAAATGTTGGATTGCATTAGCTGTTGCAAATGATTTAAATTTTAAAAGTAAGCTATAACTATGAAAAGTTTCTCGATTAATCATGGCATTGCAAAAGGTTTGATAATTTAATTTAATCACTTCATAACATTATTATGAGTTTTATCACTTGTGACTGTTTTGATAGTGTAACGAATAAAAGAAATTTCGATGAAATTCGAATTGAATACCATAAAAGTACATATCAAAGCTGTCAAAACTATGAATAAATTGTAACTGAAAAAAATTGTCAAAATGGTATAGAAATGTGAAGCTTTTCAAACTGTCATATTATTTGAAAATGATAAAATTGTTGAATCTTGAACGAACGTCATGTCGTGTAACTTGTTCGAAAATTGTGAAACCTGGTAAAAAACAATGCACTGAATCCGCGAAAAATTTCAAAATCGATTGGAATTTTCCATCGAGACTTTCAAAACTGTTTAATTTTTTTCCATGGTCTGAAGGTATTAAAAGAGAGAGAAACATTTTACACTGTTGTAGAACTTCAATGAAAGATGAAACTTTTCAGAACTGTATAAATTGTAATAAAATGAACGAGTTCATTTAAATGCAGTACACTTCAAATACTTTTTATCTACCATGACTGTGAGAACTGTAAGAATCTTTTGCAACTATTGGAACTATTTTACACATTTTACAGTAACTGTATTAATTATGACTAAAATAGCTAATAATGATGATATCCTGGAACATATATATTGAAACTTTCGAAATACCATTTCAATATGTATTAATCTTGTGTAACTGTTAGAAACTTATAAAATGTAATTTGTGTTAATTGTATGCAAAGTATCAGTGTTACTTTTACTGTGCGAGCAATAATATCTTTTTATCATAAAAACTCTAAGAACTGTACGAATTTTCTGAGAGTGTAAAAAAAGTTGACACATTACTAACTTACTAATTGTCAAAACTGTCTTAATGAGAAATATTTGAACTTGTCAGAAATTTGAGGAACTGTCACTAAAAATTATCAAATCAAGATAAAAACAAAGATGAACAATTTCTGACGAATGTTCAAACTATTCTTAATTTTTAATCATAAAAACTCTCTGAATTACAGACAATTTTCGAAAATCGCATAACTTTACTTAACTGTAAAAACTGCCAAAAGTTTGAGTATTGCTAAAATTTTTCAATCCATCAAAACTTCATAACCGTCAAAACTGTCAGATTGATCGTTTATAACCGTCTGAAAAACTATGCAAATTCAAATGACCTGTAAAAATACAAAAATTGCAAAAAAATAGGAAATGCTCAGAAACTTCAAATCTTCTATGAATTGTCACACTGTCAAAACTGCATTCTCAGCCCAGATGAAAAAATGTTAATTCTACTAAAAATGTGAAAAATATTTGAAACTTTGAGTGATGGCAATTTTTGACACTGGAGATTGTTCTCAATTATCTTTAGTATTGAAACAATCGAAAATTTCCTTCAAGAATCTTTAAAATTTGTCACGAGAAATTAGAAATAAAATCTTTCATAATACCAAAACTAGAAAATAAGTATACTTAATAAACTGTTTCCATTGCATTAGTTTGGTTTAGAAAATAATACCATGAAATTGATCAAATTCGATCTTCGTCTAATCATAACCTCTTCAACGCACAGTCTACTATTCCCATTTTTCAACTAATGGACTTCCTTGACTTTTCTAATACTTTTCAAAGTTCCTTTCATTGACCAGTTCTGAGCTCAACCTATTCTTCCCATAAAAATATAGAAAATCCTTTAAAATTTTCCTATAAAGACTTCTTTTCGATCAATCGATTTTTCATTGAATGAACCACGTTTTCTCTGCGCGTGAAACTGAAAAGAGAGGACACGAACACAATCGTCCTCTGAAAAGGAAGAGGAGAAAGAGGTCATTGTGCCGCGTCGTTTCCTCTTGTCTCGCTCTGCATAAGCACTCCTGAGCTACTTTCCTCCCCCTTTATTGGCTCTATTTTCCGAGCGCCGCTCGACTTGGCGAGTAATTAATTCGGTTTCGTAATTTCTATCATCGTAGGAGCACCCAGCGTAACCAAGATTTATGCCCGTAGCTTTTCATCCCTTTTTGGCTTTTTACACCGACTGAAAAGCTCGGGTCGAAAGTTTCGAGCCCGAGCTTTATCGAGGAATAACGTCACGTTCACAAAGTGCGCCTTCTGAAAAAGCTCACATATTTCCAGATTTTCGCGATAGTGATCAATTCATAGACGTGAAACTGATTAAAGTTCCGTTTTCTTCGGTGGAAATATTGTACTGCACAGACGTCATCTGATGCAACTGTTCGATAGCGAAACGGAGATATAAAATGTACGTAAAAACGGTGCATATTTCGACGCATCGCGGAACAACGGAGGGACCTATTTTCATTAAACGAAGTACGCTGTTTTTTCAGCTTCCTTTGACAAGTGGAATTTTTTCATTATTTTTAATTAGAGAGTTTTTGCGATGCAGCGACCTACGCTGTGAGCGATAGGAGTATAATGTGCTTAGAGTTTTAAGGAGCTTTGATGCTGCATTCGGGATTGTTGGCTTTTGCGGATCCTTGGGAAATTTTTTTTTTCTGTTTTGTGAAGCTGGTTAACTAGAAAGAAGATTTTTTTGGTAGAAATATATTGGGAACAATGGGGAATGGATTTTTGCAGAAGGCTTTGTATAAATCGAACATTCATGACCTGAATTTTTCTAATTTATTGGTCACTTTTCTTTAAAAGATAGTTGGTGAAAAGTTGAAGAGTTCATGGATAAAAAAATTTGGAGTTAAAAAAGTAATTGGAGATTTCTGAGAAGTCTTGATAAATTTTCGATGTTTACACGTCCCTGGACAATAAAAACGATGTGTCTCCGACATAAACTTACTGAAATCTCTAAATTGACGACCACCTTTTCCGTAATTACGGCGAATTTCCTCATGAAACGTCTCCCAAGGCGGGAACCGTTCGATAGAAGAGGGAATAAAGCTCGTAGGTAGCCAAGTACGTAGGGTCAAGTGGCAAATATTAGTGGGAAAGCCGGCGTTGTTGGGTTCCGCGACGAAAGCTGCTTAAACGCTCGACTCCGGATCGTAAAGCCAACCAGGCAGAGAGCCTTTTCCTTCTCGTGAAAACTCGTAACCTTCCCTCTTTGCTCCTCAAACCATCATCAATATAATCCCGACCTCTACTGTTCTCCAAATGTATTTATACTCCCTTTATTCTAGGATCTAGATGCAGGAAAAAGAAAAGTAACTAGTTTTCATTATTGAAAATACTTTGTTTTGTAGTTTTCCTGAGTTTAGATATAATTTTGCAGAAAAAATAGTGCATTGGTTTCACAAAATGATTGAGTTTTATGATAAAAGAGATTATTCGAAGATTGAAAATTTTTTATTTCCGAAGAAACTGTTCTTGAAAATCTCAAGAACTTTACCAAAACTGTCAATACCTACTTTTTCAAACATATACATAATATCAATTTCAAATATATATCGTTTTATCTGGAACATCACTGGTGATAAGAGTAAGGAACTTTTTTTACAGAATTCTTTCTGAAATGAATCATACAATATTTTTTCTTTTTATTTGAATTCAGTTGTTTGGTCGTAGAAAATTTTTGAAATATCTGCGAAAAATAAGTTTACCCCAATTGCTGCATGTTCTGTATTGTTTGTAATTAGATCACTCAGCTAAAATTGTATGATTGTTATTATTATTATTTTTGCTATGTACTGTCTCATCTTAAAAAAATTTGTTCGAAAACTACGATTGTTTCAAGTCAAAGTGCAACTTTTGCAGCTATTTTCATCTGACCATAAAGAAAATAATAAAAATGTCACCGAAAACGTGTCAATAGCAAAAGTTTTTATTAGAGTTCGTAAGTGAAGATTGACATAAAAATTAAAAAATTATATTTGATACACAAATTAAAGAAATTGATTCGATTTAACATATAAACTCTCACGATTGCCACAATTTTGGTAAAATCATACAGTTTTTAGAATTAAACGCATTAAAATAATTGCAATAATGGCACTTTTGACCGAAATAATTGTGTTTTCCAAATATTTCATTGTGGCACCTAGAGATTTTTCCTGAATATGTTGTTCATTAAATTGACTTATCGTAGAAAACTGAATAAAATAGTTATGTAATGGCAAATTCTTGTGCTCTAAATTATCAATTTTTTCCACGATGATAGAAGGAACTTCAGAAATTTATTGAGCTCTAGAATTTTCCCTCTTCAAAATTGAATTCTTAAGATAAATTGCTCTGACTATCATTATGATTGATGAATTTTCAGTGATATACTCATAGAATTTCTAGTACATACAGCATGAAAATAACCTCGAAAATGGCAATTTCATTCAAAATAACTGTAGTTTCCAAATAACGAATTTCGGCTAATAAGGATGAAAACTAAATGTCTTGATGCCTTAAAGTCTTATTGATTTCTATAAATATGCCATCAACAAATTCCCATGCAAAAAAACCCTCAACCTGAATTGGCTAGACACTTCGAGATAAAAAATCCTTAATATTTTAATCAATGTGTACCAGATTAAAAAAATACAAAGCTTCAATATAACTCAAAAACACAGAGAAAAGAGCATTAAAAAGTTGGGCATTTACTTAGTTTGGTATATAATAACTCTAAATTAGCTAATAAGAAGGTTTACGAGAGAAAAATTTTTACAACATTGGATATTTTGAGGATAAGTAAAACCCTGAAATGTTTGGTGTTAAATATTGTAAGATAACGTTACATTCTTCAGTTTGGAGTTATAATAAAAATAACGGTTAGAAGAAAGATTCAAATGAAATAATGAGAATAAAATTTTTTAACTCGTGTAAGAGATTTGAATTGGAACAAAAAGGACTCTGAATAATATCCAATTCATGTTGTTAATATAATTGATGCAAAATTGAATTGTTCGATCAAATAATGAGGAAAAGAAGAAAAGAATTATATGGGTAAACTTCGTGTTGTTTATAAGATAAATAAATAAGATTGTGATTTTAGTTATGCTGGCTAAACCAGGAGGAATAAAAAAATAGCGACAAGGGATAAAAAGAAAATTTATTCTCTAATAATAATTTATTAGTACACTAGTAATTTATATGCTTCGTATGATAGTGTCTATGTATTACTTGAGATTCTCTAGAATTCATAAAAAGAGAAAAAGGCAGGATTTAAAAAAAAATTTTTTTTTTTCAATTGTCAGTTTGTTTCACTACGAAATATCTTTTTGTCTAATATCATTTACTGACGGTTGTCGTTGGTACGTTCTCAAGGTTCATTATGAACCCATCGTTCCTCTATTCAAAGGTTTTTCGATTATTCTGTAAAGATGGATTTCAACAAGGTTATTCACTTAATATAAGAAACTATTGTTAAATTATTAGTAAACACAGCCATCATTTTGGCAGATGAGGATGACGATTCGATTATTTTCAGCAAAAATAAAAAACAGTAATTTTCGTTATACCTTCTGAAGAAAACCTGTTCAAAGTCGAAATAAAGAGACATTTTCAAATTCTTCAAAAATTATTGACTTATCTACATGGTTCCCAGTGATAAGAAAGAAATTTTTTTTTTTTTCACTTGCAAAAGTAAGAATTGAAACTTTACATTTTGTACAACGTAGCATCCATAAGACTTTTAACGTTGAATACTACAAAACGTATACTTCGCGAACTACCCTCCAGAGAACACCGAGTCGGAAAAGCAGACAGGAGGAGTAGGTTCGAGACCGCCGCGAGCTTTTCCTGAATAAGAGGATGGCCTGCGCTGTAGTTACGGCAGGCCCTTCCGAAATTCACGTTAATGCGAACTAATTGCCGCTCGAACGGAAGTTAAAAGTGTGGACAAGCCACCGCTGACCAGCTTTACCACTGGCTACCAACGTCAGCTCAAGTGCTCACTCGAATAATTTCTCAGGAATTGTGGCCGCGGCTTTGTTCCACTTGAACGAGAGTTTTTCTTCAAAAACCGACTGAGAAAATGGAGCAGCTCATTACCCAAAAAGATGGTGGAACCACATTACTCAGCAAGTTCCGACTATGAAGATTCTCAAAACAAAAAAAAAAAGGAAAACGCAATAGAAAAATGTCCCTTTCGCCCTTTTTTTCCATTAAAATGGAACTACCTTAACTAAAGCAGGGTAATTAAGTTGGAAATATTTTCCGACGGAAATGCCATCTTCGTCGGCGTCGGGGGCGAATGCATTTTTCATCGTTTACCCTCAACAGCAACTTCTCTCGCCATACTTAGTTTTGCTTTATACCTGAGACCCCATGTTTATTCAAGAGTCTAGCGTACGCGGGATATTCCGGTGAAGGAGAAGGCGAGAAAGAGGATAGGGAAAGCCAAGGAAGAGCAGCAGCCGCTTGACATGAGCCGGAAACGAGACGGAAATGAAAAAGTTACACCGCGCTCGGCTCATTCTCTTTTTCCCCCGAGCAGTGTACGCTCGTCTCGAAAATTGTTACGTGCGAGCGATGATAAATCCAAAGCGTAATTTACTTTTTAAACTGTTTCGTTCGGGCTCGCGAATGTTTGCGAAAGCAATGCCGATGTTGGTCCAACTTCTTGGCGGAGTCCCGAGGGTTTGTTGTTTTTTCGAGCTCAGGGCTAAATTCATTACAAGGTTTTTTGTATCCTTGGAGTTTGCGGAATGAAGGATAATAGAGAAAGTGAGTAGGTGGGGAGAGATGGAAAGATGTTTTTCAATAGTAGGTGAATCTTGAGAAAGGTTCGCTGGAATTGAGAGGAATTAATTTTTGAAGTAAAACTTCTATGTAATATAATATATACAAAAAAAAAAATTAAGAAAAATACTCAGAATACAGTTGAATTTCAATAAGTTTCATGTTATTTCATTCTTGAAAAATTTACCATATGTTATTCCAGGAATCAAAAAACTTCCATTTCTTGAGCTTTCAATCCTAAAAATATATGCTTTTGATAGTCTACCATAAGACAATTTTTCCAATCGTATATCTCTGCGAAAAATACAAAAAATGTTGCGAGCACTCTTAATCTATAAAGAAACTGTTTTCTGAAAATTCGATCGAAATACTTCAGAAATTTTAAACTTTCGATTTTATCTTATTCTGGAAATTGAAAGAGATATGTTTAAAAAACTGGAAAATTCCAGAAAATATTTGAGTACTTAGAAATACATAAAGAAAATACGTAAACAAAATTATGGGTAAATACAGTGAATAAAACATTGAAAATCTTTCAAATTCCAGAAATTCATACAGAAATATACAAAAAATATTGAACAATCCTTGAAATCCTAGAAAAACTGAAAAAATACAAAAAGTACTGGTATAAGTGAAAATCTATCGAGACACTGTTTTCTGAAAAATCTTGTCAAATACAGAAGATTTAACTATTCTCAAATTCTAGAGTTCAAAAATTTTTTAATGTATTTAACAATTTATATGATAAAAATACTAAAATTATGTAAAAATATTAGACAAATCTGCGACGTTCTATTGTACTCAATGATACGAATAATTTCAGAAATACTGAGCAATCCTTCGAATCGTAGAAAATTTGAAACAGTATTAAAAGAAAACCAAAGGAAATGAAAATCTCCATATGTGACTTGGAATCAGGAAATGGGGTTTGAGAGGTAAAGCCGTAAGGCACATTTCACTTTTCGATGCCCTCTCTGTCTTACTCACAGTAGAATAGGAAAGGTCTCCCGAGTATTCAAGTTTCGAAAAATACTCGACCCAAAGGCCGAGGGACAATAGAGTTATCCGTTGCATGAAAAATCTTACATTGATAGACTTTTTTCTTTTTTTTTTCTTTTCTCAAGTACTTCTTCTTCATTTTATTTTTCATACCATTATAGTTGTTCAAAAAATAAAGTCAAGGAAATGAATTACTTGAGAAAAAAAAGAAGAAAACAGGTTTATCTGGGTCTATCAATGTAAAATTTGTAATGCTACTAGTAACTGTATTGTCCCTCGGGCTCTGATCCGAATAATTTTCAAACTTTGATACCCATGTTTCCTTTCGAGGGGGACCTATCCTATTTTGCTGTAAGACAGAGCAGGCATCGAAAAGTGAAAAATGTGCCTTACGGCTTTACCTCTCAAACCCCATTTCCTGATTCAAAGTCACATATACATTATTTACTGAAAAATACTGCCAAATTCAAATAATTTAATAAACTTTGAATTCTAGAGCATTAAATTTTTGAAATTTATGCATCAATGTACAGAAAAATCGTCGAATCAGTTAAAATACCAGAAAGCCCTGCAACATTTTAAGCATACTGAAAAACACAAAAAATTCAAAAAATCTGAAAATCTGGGTAGGTATCAAGATTCTCAATAAAATCTATTAAATTGGCGAATGTTTCCTTGTGGCTAACATTGAATCAAATGTGATATATATTCAGAAATTTCGTGAATTCGAAAAAAAACAAACAAAAACTTGAAAAGCCGATTGATTTTTTTTCAGGGTGAAAAAATATGGATGATCATTTCTTATTCTTTTTGAAATAAACAATTTCTATAGATCAAAACCACGAGTACGTTGATATTTTTTTTTCAGCCTTAACTTTTCGACGATTTGTTATTTACGTTCAATTTATTCCAAAAAGTAACGTGAAAGTAACGGGGCGTCACTTTTTTCAAGTGGTAACGGCAACGAGTTACTATATCTTTTCAAGTAACGGTAGCGTAATGAATTACTTTATTCCCCTTTGTAACAGTAACGTAACGTGTTACATTTTTTTTTTAGTCTCTTTCCAAACCCTGCTCTATTTCACGGTTTTGTGTGTTTGATAATTGATTTTATGTATGTACCTCTGACATAGAAAACTCGTTTCTCGTCCAGTTCGAAATCTCTAAATTCGCTTTCTAGCCCTCGGTATATAAAATATCGTGCGTTACAAGGACATGAATTTTATATTTACTCGTTTAATTTTAGACCTCGGCTTCACCTCGGTCTGCAAACTTCACATTTGTAAATATAAAATTAAAGTCTTAGTTACGTAGTATGCTATTTGTTGAAGTTTTCACTCGTTTTTTTCGATAATATTAGAAAAGAGAATTTTTTCTTTTTCTTTTAAAATGAAACATCGTGAAGGAAAGAAATGGGAACGTGGATGACGATCTGGTGAACAATTCATCGTGAATTCGGAAACGTGAGTAAGCCAACATTTGCACAGAAAACAGCGCTGTCTGTCTTCCTGCGGGGTAAAGGAGCGAACGTGCATCATGCGTTTCAGGAATCACTATAAATGGTAATGGAGGATAGCACGGCTTCTAGCTCACCATTTCTCGTGTCATCAGACATAGGAAGATGTAAGAAAGAAAAAAACCACCGAGAAGAGAAGAGCAAAAGGAAGAAAAAGGCTCGCAAAGCTCGTGCTTTCGGAAAAACGAATTTGGCAGACCGAGTGAAATCGAGTCTGGGAAAGGTTTTAATAGTTTTTTTTTTGTATATATAATAACTGGATGGAATATTCTTATCGATATTTAAATTGTAAAGTGGGTGTTAATTTTTATAAGTGACTAGATAAAGGAATATTTGATATGCTTAAAGTGCTGTTGAAAAACTGAGGAATCAAACTAACAGTTTGAGATTCTTTAAACTACTTTAAAGCATGACATGAAGTTGTTTCATTGAGTGTTTTCAAATGTCATCAACAAGGGACAGAAAGTCTAGAATAAAAGTAAACGATGTAATTTCGAATTTTGTTAAATAAGCGGCGGTCGTCAAAAATCAAGCCTTGCAATGGAAAACTGTAAATAAATATAGAATGTAACATGTAATGAAAAAATCATAAAAAAATATTCATATCCTGAAAAAGAAGTGAAAAAGGTTTTTTGGGAATTCAATTATATTAAACATGTGATCTATAGTATTTATTACATAATGTACGAGTGATTGAAAAATATATCTATGCCACACCTGCATTTAGAAGTTATTTTAAAAATACTATAAGGTTAAAAATGTTATTTCACAAGTAGAAAGCCCGACAATGAAATAAAAATATGATTTATCTATGAACGTAATTGAATAGCAATAGCTGCAAGTAGTTATTTGAAATTGATAAATTTCAGAAGAATTTTTTATGTAACTGAATTCAGAGTTTCAAGTAGGTTTTCAAGGTTACGATGAGAGAAATAATAGTGTACACATTCCTCATTAATTATAGGAAGTGCATGCGTACAATCTTTTTCAAAGAACAATTTCGAAACTTTACAATAAAGAATAGTCATAAAAAAAACTTAAGAAATAACGGGACAAAAGTTTCTTGATTGATATATTTGATATAAATGTTGTATAAAAATTGTTCATAGTATGTTTCTATGCATTATGTAAGCAATTATAAAATTCATAAAGAAATCCAAAAAATTTATTGGCTAAAGAATATTCGTGACTTAGAAAACTATTTTTAAAGTAGACGATGCGTTATAAATAATAATTATCAGGGTTATCTGAAAGTAGATAGTGACAGCTTACAAGACATTTATTTCAAAGACTCAGAATATTCTTTTTTGAATAGCAAAAAATTTTTTTATTTTATTAAAAATGTCATTATTAAGTAGGATGATGAACAAGGATTTGACATGAAAGAGATAATGCATAATTTTGTGACAGAAAGCTAGAAGGATAAATTTTTATAAAGTTTTGAAAGATCGATTTCGAAATTCGTTGGTAATCTATAAACTGGGATGGAAAAGCTGAATTATTGATCATTTATCATGGAACTCCCTTTTAGAAAAATAACTACACAATCATTCTTGAATTATATATTTTGGAAAGATTTTCATCCTGATATTGAAATATTATTCTTCCATAAATGAAAATGATTCTCATATCTTTTATAAAAACATTTTGATTAAATAAAAAAGAAATATGGAAGTAAATTTTATTTCAAAATTTTATTATATGCAAAATTGCGATATACTATTCTATGTTTGAGAAATATTTTAATTACAATATTGAAACATTCCTCTAAAATATAGCAAAAAATATTATTCTATATATTACGAGAAATTTATTTTGATATTTTATAAAGAAATGTTTTACAATGTTTACAAAATTTATAACATTATCTATTCGGTGAGTATATGTTATGATACATAAAATGAAAATAATATAATGAGTAGGAATATCATTATTCATTGAATGTTTTTCAATGTGCATGTTATTCTATTCTATTGTCCAAACATTTTTTCCAGCATAACAATTTTCATACTGACGTTGCCAACTAATGTAACTTCAAAATATTTTATTAATCATTTTCTCTAATTTTTATTTCAAATATTGTAGGATATTTCTAATAATAATAATATTTAAATTCTCAAAAAACCTAGAGACGAACTTGATTATAATTATTTTGGAATTGTTGTTACCGATCATGTAAAAGGAATAGTAGGAAATTTCATGGAGCGTTTAGTAATATCAATAAATTATTGAGAATCGTGTATTGTTGAACACCAAACATGAAAAACTGTATGAAATTATGAAAAAAGTTGTCTATTATGTGAAATCATAGTAAATCATGAAAAGTGTTGGCTAACGATGGTAGTCTTTAACAAAATATGTAATATTAAAAATTAAGAAAATAATGAGGATATGAAAAAAAAAAGAAGAATGATGGAAAAAGTCATGAGGATGATCAATGAGCTCAGAGCTTTAATTGTAACAAAGCTTTGGACACAAAATACAATTGTGAAAATTTCTTAAAAATCATCAAGAAAGTTTTCAGACCACTTTCGAAGATCTAAGTATTATCAATAGTATGTAACCATCGATTTTGGAGAAACTATATATAATTGACTAAAATAATGTACTTAGAACCTAACCTAATAATATTTCCAACACCAAAAAAAAATTTTCAGAACAGGAGGCTCGTCTTCATTTTGAAAAGTTTCGGGTCACACTTTAATTTAATTGCTTCATGGGCACACTGAGTAAAATTCACCTTAGCCCGAAAAAAATATATTTTGTTTGAAGAATGAGTTTCAACAATCAAGATACAATGTACTATTACCCCTAAAGGGACTAAAGAAACAATGATTATGTTACAACATTCCAAATGTATTCTTTTAATATTCTAAAACGTTAGCAAAATGGAAGTAATAACAAGAAAATCTTAGTTCAGTAACAGCGTTTTTCTATGAAATAGATTGGAAGAATGAAAACTGTTGGAATCTTCCTGTAAGAAATTAAAATAATAAGGAATTGTAAAATCATACAAAGTAAAAATTTGCGGTCAAAAAGTCAACATTGAATAACATGAAAACGTAAGAATGATCACAGAAAATATCCTTGTTACTTTTTACAATAAGTAATTAATAAACTCAATATCATTAAGAAAAATTTCTTCAACATAAATGCCTATGATACATAATTTACTAGAAACT
Source organism: Platygaster robiniae (assembly GCA_028476575.1). Classification (NCBI taxonomy): domain Eukaryota; kingdom Metazoa; phylum Arthropoda; class Insecta; order Hymenoptera; family Platygastridae; genus Platygaster; species Platygaster robiniae. The sequence goes on from CM052020.1 coordinate 39,417,364, forward strand.
TGAGAAGTTATAGTTTAACTAAAATACAGGTGTTTGGGAGCAATTTTGAAATACATGAAGTAATTTGAAAAAAAAGGTAATATTTCTTCACCTCCCCCCTCTCCTGCTTGCTCTCAAAAAAACCTGACATCATTATCAAACAGCTCCCCAAGACACGTCAAGTGTCTAAAAAAACGACACCGTCTTTTCTTTTGAAACGCGACCTCGCCTCGTTATCGTTTTTCCGTGGAAAATTCGCTCCCCGAAACTTGCAGTATGGCGTCAGACAGTTTGCAATAACCTGCATCGTCACCTTATTCGCGCGTCTCAAAAGGGTGAAGCTTCTCTCGGCACAGGAGCAGCCCCGAACGAGAGGGATAAGACGGAGCACGAAATCGCATCCCACGTTGTGGAAACAAACAAGAAGAGCCGCGGAGCTTGAATCCAAATTGCAAAACGCACTTGGGGCTCTGTTAACGATCCGGCAGAATTAAACTCGAGCGTCTCTTCGATTCACTTCCGCATGTGTATAATTTCGCCATTCCATTAAAGGGAAACAAGTTTCCATGTCGAGTTCACGCATGATTATGTTTTCTTGTTTCGCATAGACCGAAGAGAAATAAGAAAGAAAATTTGAATTAATCGCCAGAGTCGAATTTGCTCGAATTGTAAGCAAAAAAATTGATCGGAATATGGAATCTGTCTCTTAGAAATCATGATAGACCAGTCTTTTGAATTCAATGTTATAAAAATTTATTCATGCGGATTTTTCTGAACCGATTTTGTTGAAATAAAATTAGATAAATGATAGTGTTCAGAAAATCATCAATTTTGAAGTGATCAGCAAAAGTACACACTATAAATGGTATATATCGTGTTTGGGTGAACTTATTTTTTAAAAGGAATTTCTGCATGAATGCTCTTTCAACAACAAAAATCAATATCAAGAGTTTTTCATTGATTGCAACGTTTTTCGTTATTTTATTTTTGTGATGCAGATAGAATCATTACACGTGTTTTATTCAAACTATTTAAAATATTGCAAGCTCTCAAACATACCGACAGCATTCTTTATCGCAATAATGAAACACCGAGGATCACTGCATACCTGGAACAAACAATATAGAAATAGTTTAAGTAACTTTTAATTGCTTGAGAGAATGAAATACTGAAAATTGTTCCTCTGAAATTTTGTTCGGTGATTCCCGATCATTCGAATGTTATGTTACAGAGTTATATATTACTTTAGGAAAGAACTTTAAGTAATTTTGAACAGAAATAGATGAAACATGAGAATATATTGTTAAAAGGTATAATATATCAAGTAATTTGTATTCAATAAGAAAAAGTATGGCTGAGATTTAGTTGTACGAAAAAATTATACATGGTTGAAAGAAAAATAAAAAACAATCGTTGATAATTTGTATGACTGAATTTTATATTTTCAATTTGTTCATTCTATTATACATAACTATCGGGGTCATTAAATTAACAAAATTATAAAACTGCAGGTTAATTAGAAGAAAAAAAAAATTTCAACCTATTTGATCTATTTTTCTTAATAAGAAAGATGGATTACAATTTTCCTGTATACTTGTTAACTGAACAATTTTTTTCAATGATGCAGAGAGTATACGAAAGATTATTACATTGTTTTATGTATCATTTTGAGAAAGTGAAAATATATCAAGAAAATGAAGATCATAGAATTTTTTTCCATCCATAACTGCACGTTTATAACTTTTACCAAACTTGTTACTTTTTCATTTTATTTTTCTTTTCGACAGAATGATATATCTTTTGGACTATATAATAATTCATTACAATTTTTAAAATTTTTCGATAATTGTATTACTTTTGACATTTATGATGATTTCAAAATTCGTGCATATGTAGGTGAGAACTTCAAAATATCTTTCAGAATATTCAGATTCAGACTGCATTATAAATAAAAAATTACTGACAAATTTTTTGTGACATGTTCCGAATTTGACGTGTACTAATAATTTGGTAAGTTTAAACAATATGAAAAAACTTGGAAGATGCGAAATTTACTACAATTTCGACGTCTTAAACAGATTTACAATTTTTGCAGTTTCTGATAAGTTTCAACATTAGCATACGGTTTTGACACTTCAAACTATAGATAACATAAAAAATTCAATCACTTCTCTTATGTTCGTTAACTTTATCGTAATTTTTTATTCATGCTAAACAAAAATCAAAAACTATTTTTTATTTCATGAGTCTCATGATTCTAGCACTCTAGAACTGTTCAGAATATTATCAAACACTTTTTTTACTAGTAATTTCAGTTAAAATTTTGAATATTCTAGAATGGTTCAATAAAAATACAGAATATTCGTTGAAAAAAATTCAAGAATAGATAGATAGTCATCGAATACTGTTTCATTTCGAGAATTTAATATTTTATTGGCAGAATTATGTTTCTAAAACGAGCTTTTTTCTTCACTGAAAAATGATTTTTTCAAAAGTAATAACATACGTCAAAATCAAAGCTCTTTGAAAAAAATTTAGTTTGATCAAATATTTTCTATGCACGATTCAGGTTATTAAATTAATTCTCGCTACTAACTTGGGTTCTCATACAGTTTTTATAAAACTATGTAAAAAAAGGAATGTTTTATGAGCTTTTTATCAGTTTTTATCAAGTAACTTTATAAAAACTTTATAAAATCTTTATGAAGTAGATTTTTAATCAACTTTATGAAAATGCTGTCATTTTCTAAAGATATTAAAAAATTTTTATACAGTGACTTTATTAAAACCAACAAAAACTGTATAAAACATTACTCCTTTTATAAAGTTACTTCATAAAAAAAGCGTAATTTTAAAAAAACTCGAAATTCATGAGGGGTTTTATCAAAAGTTTACGAAAACCCAAGTTAATAGGGTCTTCCTTATCAATGAAAATTCATAAATTTATTCGGAATCGAATTGAATTTTTTCAGAAAATATTGGAATTTTTTCATCACAAATACTTGGGCTTGAAAATCACAACATTTTTTCTTATTAGATTCCTCTACTGAATCTAACATTCTCGAATGTGCATTCCATGAAATATTCTTTTACTGAAAGTCATAAGCTTTACTAACTGTCTTCAATTCATATTGCATAATGAAATTAATTGCTCCTTACTTTTAACTCTCAGTTCATCTAATTGCTAAAATCACTCTCATTTTCAGCATAAAGAAATTCAAAAAACGCTCTACATTTCCAATCATTCCTAGAAATTTCTGTCACAAGTCAAACACCATCTTCAACCTTGATGATTAGGCATTCAGTCGAGAAAATCCTCTCTTTATTTACCATCAATGCAACCATCACTCCACAAAGAAACCTCAGCATTCAACATTTACCTATAATATTGCTGTCACATCCATACACGTGAATGTCGCGTTCAATTCTTCTATCGAGCATCGGTAGGATTCTTAATCGCCTTCCTTTATCACAGCCTTGCAGGCTTTTTACGCAAACTCTTCCCAAAAGCGACGACAGTCAACGAACTTTATTGCGCCGGTAAACCGTTAGTTATTTGGTTCCCAAGTCGTTCGGAGCCAAAGGAGACGCGACATATACGTGGCTGGCGTGAAATCCGGGTCGTTTTCTTTCTCGAATTTCGGCCATTACGTCGCGAAAGTTTTTCAAGCGCGAAACGCTCACGAGATAGCAAAGCTTCCGAAAGTTTAAAGGATTCCAGGGGCTTCTGCGCCGCCTTTGTCCGATGGAATCGAACTTTTTTTCTCATCGAGGTGCTTTTTTCAACGTTTTTCTTAACTACGGGAAAGACCATCGAGACTTGTATTATTTAATAACTGATACATGTATTATCAGGCGCGTAGGCAGAGAGGGGTTTTTGGGGTTCAAACCCCTCCTGAAATCCTAATAAAATCCAACAATATTTCAAGTAAAAATGAAAAAAGTTAAATCGATAAACAATAAAAATATAAGTAACAAAAAATGCGTTAAAACGTTAGCACTATGAATTTCATGAAGAAGTAAAAATTATCAAAACGTAGGATTGCGTGGAAAATATGAATCAGAAAAATTGTTGCAACCCAGTGGATAATCAATTAATATCAAAATCTGCGTAGATTCTAAGATTCATTAAAATTTGAATCTTAGATCATCGCATTGTAGAAATCTATATAAAATCCATATAAAAGTATTGAGAATTTTTCGATTCATACATACTTTTGAAGAATAATGAAATTCATGGAATTCTATGAAAAAAATGTTTTCTGAAAAATCTCGACTAATGCTTCTTCGATCTTTAAATTTTGGGATTGTAGAGAATCAAATTCTGAATATGCTATAAATATATAAAAATTCTAGAAAACGCGACAAAATCTTTTACATTTCTTTAAAAATACGCAAAAAAAATAACGATATAAAACATAAAAAATCTTTAGGATTGTGATTTTATCATCAATTCTTGAAATTACTGAGAACAGACCGAAATTCGCATTTTAAAGCATCGATTTTTTTAAATCTCTTTATCTACACAAATAAACGTAATCTATAAGAATACTTAGAAATCATCCAGAGTTTCGTATATTATACTAGAAAAATGTGACAAATGAGTTTACTAGCTTACTAGCTTACCGTTTTACTAGCCTAATAATTTAGTCGTTTACTAATTTACTAGTTAGCTGGCTTACTATATTACTAGCTTACTTGTTTACTAGTTTATTAGTTTACTAGTTAACTTGCTTACCAGTTTACTAGTTTACTACTTTACTTGTTAACGAGTTTACTAGTTTACAATTTAACTAGCTTACTAGTTTACGAGCTAACTAGTTTTTTATTCAACTAGCTTACTAGTTTGTTAGCTTGCTAGTTTACCAGTTTACTATAACAAATTCGACAAGTTCACAAGTTTGACAGTTTACTATTTTTCTTATTCACTTGTTTATTATTTTCCAATTTTAAAATTTCAGTAGTTTACTAGTTGATTAGATTACTTATTCATTAGTTGACTAGCTAACGAGTTTGATAATTTACTTTTTTTCTAGCCTACTAGTTTACTAGCTTACCAGTTTATTTTTTTACCAGTTTACTAGTTTGCTATTTTACCAGCTTACAAGTTCACTAGAAATCTTTCAATACATAACAATTATGTAAATAAATTTTCTTAGAAATTAATAAAACTTTCTGTCTTGAAGGATATTTTTAATATAATACTATAATTACATAAATTTAGAAATTATTCTAGAAATTCATGAAGAAAACAATAAAAAGTACATCCAATTCGATTTTTACGAAATGAAAGCTAAAATTCATATACTTTTAATTCTGGGAATACTGAAAAAATATGAAATAAAAGTGTTGAAAATATTTATAAAAGAAACTGTCATCTAAAAAATCAATTCGAATTCTCAAAATTGTTGAAAGTTTCTATACTATGGCATCACTCTCTAAAAATTCATTGAGCAATTCATACGAATAATAGAATTACATAAAAATACCAGAAAATAATAGAAAATTATAATGTACTATTCATCTGTGTGGTTAAAAGTTGCGCAAAAATCTGTTCAAATATAGAATTTTTGTTGAGAAGTTTAATTTTCAAAGCATCGAATTTCAGAAACCTCGACAGAAACCCATATTACTTAATATCAGATAATAATCCTGAAATTTGTATAAATACAAAAAGTATTAGTAAAAAAAATTGGAACCTCAGTTACTATTTAAAAATCACAAAAATCGATTTCCATTATTTCCGAACATGAAAAATGTGCAAATCTGGATTCCAAAAGTTGTATAACTTTTGAATTCCATAATGTAAAATATTTCAAAATCGGTCTCTTGTAACCATATTATCAAAGAATAAAAATTATGAATCACCGAAGGAAAAATATTTTTACAAAAACCCCTTCCGAATACTATTTCTGCCTACGCCCCTGTGTGTTATCATTTATCATATCAATGAAAAATTGCAAAAACAGCCAATATTTTTTACACCCTTAACTGAATTTTTCGAAGATCCTCTCAAATAATTGTAAAATGGAAAATTCAGCTTGTTTAATGGAAAAACCACTAATCTGGGTGACATTAGACGTCGGCGTAAATTTCAAAAACGCGGCCGATGCGTTTGTGGGGATAAACATTCGGACCGCGAATTCGCGGCATATTGTGTGTCGCGACGAGAGCGTACAAGCGGGGGAATCATGAAGTATGCAAAATACGAATGCAAATACGGGTAATATGCATGAAAATAGGCAAAACGTATGAAATATCGAATGCAAAATGCTCGGTACGGCGAAAGCCGTTGAATCCCGTGTTTTCAGAATATGAAACGTGTTCAAAAAGCGGCTGAATAGCCAATGAAGAGGAGAAATATTGATAAAAAACGAATAGTCTCACTGGTCCTTGATCAGGGATGCTGCTGTTTTGAAAATAATATTTTCATATGCATATTCTAACATATAATCAATATAGATTTCTCTAAAGCAATTCATCATTTTACAAAAAACTCAGCATCTTTAATATTTTAAGTTCATCTTTAATTTTTCTCAAATATATCCACTCCCAAAGGACATTACAAAACTCAAACAGTCGAAAAAATACCGATAAAATTTTATCGTTTTTGTCACCTTCAATTTCCATTGCATCCCCCTTTCCCCACCACGTTCGACCCACCTGGACTCTTTGCAGGAAATGATCCGTTCGTTAACTTGCTCGCTGGTTCGTTCGACGAGGAGAAATCAATCCCGTAGACAGATTGCAATCTGCAGAGTCGGCAAGTAACGGCTATTATTGGTCGTGCACGTCGACTGAGGGATGAAAAATTTTGAACGAGCATCACGTGTTGGTGGCGTGGTGTAGTTAATGGCTTTTATTATGAGCCAAGCGATAAAAGCGGGGGTGGAAGAAATCTGGCACGCTTCGACTTGCAATAGATAACCAATTCTGTCTGGTTATCTTGACCCTATTCCCTTTTTTCCCTTTTCCCCATTTTCTTCCCCCTCAATCCTTTTATTTTTTTCACAAGCTGGAGGAAGAAAAATTGCTTTTTTCTTGCTTGAAAATATTCTTCGTGTTGAAACAATATCAGTTAATCGCGGTAACTGAGTTTTTTAGGGAAACATGTTTGCTCTTGGAGTAATCGAGGACAGAAAAAATTTTGTAAAGTAATATGTTAATTTAATGTATGTCTTTCGGGATTTTATAGCTTTGAGTATTTGAGAATCTGATTAGAAAGGTAGAATTTTTTAATTTATTTATCGAGTTTTGGAAGTTCCAAATTATACATCGAAAATCTAGTAACACACGTTTTTCATAAACGTATTTTAACACAATGAAATTTAATTCAGGTGATGGTTAAGTCAATAAGATTTAAATGTTTTTTTGTCTAACGTTATCTCGTATTTTCTATGTTTTTTCTATTTTTTTTGTACATTGATAATTAAGGCCAGGAAGAGTTTTGTAGAGTAATTTTCTTGATGAAATGTTTGTCTTTCATGATTTTTTTTACTTTGATTCTTCAGGAATCTGACACGAAAAAGTACGATTTTTCATTTTATTGATTAAGTTCTGAAAGTTCTGAAGTATACATTGAAAGTCCAATAACTGACACGTTTTTCATACACTTATTTGATACAATGAAATAAAATTCACGTGTTTTCTAAGTCGATAAAGTTTAGATGTTTTTTTTTTGTAACGTCATCTCGTATTTACCATGTTTTTTCAGTATATATACTTCTTGAAGACTGGCTGATACCTATATGAATTTCTGTACAGCTTTATAGAAATCGGTGTTAAAAGTTTAAATTAAAACAAAAGTGCGATATTTCAGAGATTTTTAAGAACATTATGTTCCGAATGATTCTCAGTAATTCGGAGTTTTCTGAAATATTTTTTATTTTCTGCAAATTATAATATTCGATATTTTTTAGGATTTTCAGAAATTTCTAGAATTTCTTTTTGTCACCTTATAGATTATTAGGATTTCCCGTGAAAGAATGTCAAAATTTAATAATTCAAGATTGAAGAAACATTTGGGAAATGTTTTTTAAGGAATTTTCATTCTTAAATATTTCAGAAAAAATTTTCTCTGAATGGTTGTGAAATATTGAAATGTTATCTTTCTGAAATCTGTCAGTATAGAAAAGTTCAAAGATTGTGAGTATTTAGAATGAATTTTCAGTGAATAGTAAATCGTGAAGAGATTTTTAGTACTTGTTTTTTTCGTGATTTTTTAGCATTCACATATTTTGAAGAATATTCTGGTATTTGTATAAATTTCTATAAAGATATCAGAATTATAGACTCCAGGTTTTTCAAATTCGATAGGTTTTTTCAGATAATATATTTACAGAATAAATTTGAGTATCAACTTATTACCAGAATTTTTACATTTTTTTCTTATTATTGAAATTTTGAGGAATCGTCCAGTATTGTGAAAGATTTAAAACGTCTTTCAAAATTTTTTTGCAAATTTCCAGAATTATATGCTCTTTAAGTAAAATTTAGATAAATTTTCCATTTTTTTTAGATATCTGGTATTATTACATCTAAATATGTTTTTTTTTGCTTTACAGTTTTCTGTATTTTTGTTTTTTCATTCATTTACAAAGATTTTTCATTTTTTCCTACTATTTTTCAAAGATTTTATGATAACTGTACATTTGGCTATTATTTATAGTTTTTTTAGAATTTTTTGTCCAGAATTATAAGTTTGATGAATTTTAGCTATTTGTTTACTTTTTCCATAAAACAGCACTTCCATAATTTCTAAAACTTTTTTTATAATGTTCCAGTATTAGTACAACATAAAGGATTTTCTGTTCGTTTGATAAAATCAATATACATATACTTCTAATTTTAGCTGCTCGAAGAATATGAAGTTTTTCATACATTCAGCATATCAGTAAACTCCTATTTCGGTCTGTTATCCAATGGGTCAAAAAAATTTTCCAATAAGTTATTTCTACATGATCCTAGCCAATCATATAAAATGAGAAAACTGTTCAAGAAAACATACTCTGGAGCCAAAATTTTTTGTTATTTACGAATTAGTGATATGTATTGAGAAATCTACATATAGTTGAACTTTGAAAACTTGCATCAAACTATATTTGATGTCGTCGATATTTCAGCAAGTAATTTTTTGATAACTACTATATATATCATTTTTTTATAATTTTGTTAATCATTATAAGAATTATCAAGCACTATATTTATTAATGACAATTATATCATTTATTTTTTATGATTATGAGTTATATATTTTTACATGCAATGACAAATGATTCTAGTCAAATTTTGAAAAAAGTTCGAACCTTTGAAACCTCTTTTTCCAACTCCACTGAATCCAAGACATGGTTGTGATGTTTCGAAATCCCATCGCTAGAAATTGTGAGGAAATCGAATTGCACTTCTTGATAGGACTTGTTTCGATCACCTAATCATCATGAAACTCGAAGGTGACGAACTTTTCCGAATTTGTGTGAGGAATTTCCGAGTAGGGCAGGATAGGTTCACGGAAATAAAAGAAAACGGAATGAACACAGCGAGGGACGACCCTAAATCCCGAGTCACCTAAAAGATGAGCTCGCTCGTCCGGAAAATAACCTCCACCGAAACAACTCTTCCTCGCCCGTTTCTTCTCAAATGTCATACCACTCCCAGGTCCAACTCCCAATTTTCTACCTTTTATTCATTTTATTCTACTTTTTTAAGCACCGTAGAAAAAGTTTCATAAATCTTCCACCAGATTTTCGGCATTATCATAAATTATTCTTCCTTTCTATAAACTTTCCCAAAAAATCATATTTCCAAGAACGAGAATCAACCAATCATTTTTCAATATTCATAGAAAGAAACAGGAAAATGGCAAAGGACAATTCCCATTTTCTCGTACACTTCAACAACAGGAATACATCCCTCTTTGACTTCAAATGCATTTGACAATTTTTTGTTCCACAATGACTATAAAACACAATGTATGGAGAGTAACGAATCTCATGCATACAAAAATATATTTTATAGGATACGTAGACGGATTTCATCTCCTCCATTCAAGGGCGCTGTTTCGATTCGCTTTCGGCAAAAAGGATCTCGAATATACGGTTTCTTACCTTTCACCCAAAATTACTGTATACACTGTGAGGGTGATCTATTGTTTCCGTGGAACTGAAATCATCATACAAATTCAATTTCGGTATAGGTACAGACAAAGGAAAAATGAAAAATCAAAAAGCAATATTCTTGGACAGAATTGGATGTTTTCAAAGGAAAAATATTCTGAAATAAAAGATATCATGTTCATTCGTGGTTTATTTTCAGTGACGTAAAAAATGTTGACATCAGGTTTTTTTATTTACCTAGTACTCCAGGTTTACACGACGTCAAATACAAATAAATCTATTCTTCATGTTTTTTGATTGATTGTTGCAAAACGTCGATAGTATTTGCTTCATGTTAGCGAATCAACAATGGGACTGGTAAAAAATAGTGCGTCGAATGCTTTTCGCTCTGATTAGCAAACGAAAACCTCCCTTTGGCGCAGTAATTCAATCATCTTTGGACAAATATGACTACGGCGTCAATTACTCGTCTTTCAATCGAGTTTTAAATCCACCGAGCTTTGGCCACTCGATATTTCCACAGAGCAAACACACTCGGCGAATATGAATACGAGCGTGGCTCGGTTCGTCGTGGACAAAGTCCGGATTCTCTTTCCGACTACTCAGAGCTTTTGTTTTTTATCCTCAAATTAAAAAGTCATCAAATATCACCTTAGTTCAACGAAAGATATTTTCTTCACAAGATTTTACAATCTTATTACGTGGGCATCCAACACAAAAGGCAAAAAAATTATTTTCCTCAATAATCCAGTAGAAAATGATTCGATTTTAGAAGCTTTTTTAAAACAACTTCTTTAAGATGAATATTTTTGCTCTGTACCTAATTTTATCTACAGAACTCCCTTATCTATATTCGCGTAGACTGCAACTCTCGTTCTGAGGATTATCGAGTTTCCTGTCATTCACAGAAGAAATGCGTTTCATCTACTTTACGGGTAGGAGAAACGCTCGCCACGTTACTCATTCAGCATGAGTCACTGTCAAAAAATAAAGCACGTTGACGCACGAGATTATTCAGATTCGTGGCGAAACCACAACTCCGCCAGTAAAACGATACTTGCGCATTTGTACTTTCTGTAATTTTTTATTTTCGTTCTTTCTCCTTATGAAATTTTCGTCACTGTCGTAAAAAATACGAACACATTTCACGTTACATCATATTTTAATGAAAATCACCGTTTTTGCTAGACGTTGACGTGACATTTGAAAAATTCATGCTTTAATATGAAATAACGTATTTCACATTGGGATATGGAGATTAAGTTTTTGTATGCTCTTATGATTTCAACGAATCCTCATTTTCGGTTTATATTTTTTTGATGAAATTTCAGTTTCTCTTGTTGTAGAGAAATTTTTAATTTTCTGTGATATTTCGTGGAAATACAATCACTGCAAAGAATGAACGAAAAAAATAGTAATTTAAATTAATTATGAATTTCATAACACTTGTATACGAAAAATATTGCCAAAATGTCATCAAATGATAGTTTGAGAGTTCAGGATTCAAAAATTTTATTTGTTTTCAAAGTTCGGAAAGATGTAGTTTTATTCTCTGGAATTCGGACATCTAATTTAGTTCAATCGCGATCTACGATTCTGTAATGCTCTTTTCAAAGATCACAAATCTGTAATTTCCGATTCTATTTCATTTAATTTGATATTACTACATTAGGGAACCCCTTGACTGATGTTGAAGATTATATATATCACTTTGAAAATGGTATGCGTTAAAATTCGAAACTCCTGTGTACTAGGATTTATGGAGGAAGGAATAAATTTAACGTTCTCCAGTTCTAGATTGCAATAATCTTAAAATGAGAATTTTCAGATACTATTCCTTACAACATATATTTATTGCATTTTGTAATATCAGAGTCATAACCTGCAGATTTTATGCCATCAAATTGGTGTTTCTATGTATCAGTTGAAAAGAAACAGAGAGTATAATTTGAAGTTCAAAGATTAATTAGAAAATTTTAAAATTATAAATTTTATTCTGAGATTAGTGGTTTATATTTAAGATCCATTGAAAAATCTTTATCATAGAATTTCTAAGTATTTCATTTTAAACTTTCTGGAATGATACTCTAAACATTAGACTGAAAAACAAATATACTGTACAATTTTGAGTTTTTTTATATTTGATGAGTATAGAAATTTTCGAATATCTATATTTTTTAAACCAAAATTTGTAAAACTCATACTGAACAAACTGAACTTTATGCATTGGAATTTCCGAGGCTCCGAATTCAATCAGATTATTTTGTACATAATTCGAAAATAAAAGGCGTTAGGATAAAAACTACCTTAATTGTAGAATTGCACTTGCGCGAATTGGAGTTTAAGAGTCTTAAAAAATTTTTTAATTTTATTTGAAAAATGTTCCATTCTGTTTCTCTAAGTTCATTTACAACATTTATTGAAATTCACATCCTCAAATCAACAGTTTGACGATTTCATATTTTAAATACAAAAGATATCAAAATTTTACGTAACGATTAAGTTTTTTAAAAAATTCCAAATACATTTCAGAATTCAGAACTCTTAATCAATTATTTCTATTCACTAGTCGTTTCTCAATTCTCATACCGTAAATAGAAAGATTCTCTTATTTTGAGGACTATCGAATTTGAAGATATCTTAAAAAAGGGGATTTGGAAAAGAGGTCAAATTATTAAATTAGACTCTTCATTATACATTTAGAAACATAAATTGTATTTCTTCATAATACAATAAATGGCGACAAATACATTTCATAACCTATCTCAAGCTTCGAACTCTAACAATGCCTTTCTCAAGAGATATTTTTATAAATAAAAAATTTGTAAATATAACTTTAAATAGTCACTTAATTTTTCATATTCATTATATAATGATTTACAAAAAAACAATTGTTTTAAATCTTGCAAATATAGTTTTAAATTTCTCGGAACTAAATTTAAATATTTCATTTTGATGAAAATCCAAGAATTATTGTTAATTCTTCACTATCTGATGGAAATTATAATGAAAGACAATATATAATAAAAAAATACTAGAACTTGGTACATTGAGAGATAAAGAGATAGAGTAAAAAAAAATACAGTTATACCACTTGGTAAAAACTCATACGTTCCGATCTCTTATTCATTTAAAAAGTATTGGTTCAGAGTAATTAATTTTTTTTTAAACAAATTGAATTAAGGAATCATTTAAATAGCTAAAAATGAGTCAGAACCATAGGTGAACAAAATATTTTGTATGGAATTGATTGCAATACTTGTTTTTTCAAAATATAAGACATACAAAAAGATGCTCAAAAACTAGAATTATTGAAAATAGGAGTTATATTCTAACCCAACATAGAAAGAGAAATAATCATATTATATAATTGAAAAATGTCAGAAATTCGGGACAAAGAGAGGAATTATAAAGAAAGATTAATCTTAGATATGGTCTCCATCAAAATTACAAAAAGCACGTTAAATAAACTGAAAGATATGAAATTGTTGACCTCGGTTAAGAAAAGTTTTCTGCGGGGAATGAGAAAGACGATTTTCAATATGTTCAATAGACGTGCATCGAAATGTATGTGTTTCATATTGTCAGTTTGACTATAAAATTTTATTCAATTGACAAGATCTTTTTGTATAGTAGTATGAATTGTGAGAATCACTTTTTTTAATCGAAATGATCGAGCCTCTGGGTCGTTCTAGAAGAAGTTAAAGATAATTTTTCTAATAATGAGAAAATAATTTTTATTTGTTGCATTTCTTAAAAAAGCTCCTGAAGAGAGCTTTGTGGATTTATTTGTTTTCTCCTAAGAAATGATTGCTCCAACAGTTTATAAATTTTTACACATGGGCTTGAAAGAAGTGTTTTTATAATCACTAATGTGCTCGACTTTTAGTAATTAGTAAAACATAGAACTATTCAGATGTCAAATTTAAACTAATATATTTTATAGTCGAATCTCTAAGAATGACTGTTTTGTCAGATGAAAATCGTTCTTCTATTTCATATATACATACTTTGACTATTCAGATTTGAGGGAGAATAAGTTCACTTGCTCATTTTTTTCCAAGTCAATAAAAACTGCAAGGAAGTTACGACCTTTGACCTACCCCCCCCCCCAACCCCACCTTTTTTTTCTTCATCTATATTTACGCTTGCTTTTAATGACAATATACCCTCTTAGGTTAAAAAACTAAAAAATTACTTATCTCTAGCGGTGGATTTCTCTCTTTATCATTGAGTGATTCAGCACTAACATTTTGTGACGAGCGACTCAACCTATCAGAATAGGCTTGAGTTTTCATTCAACAGACAGGACCTTTGGAAGGAATTACCCCTCCAAGACCCTGAAATCTTGGCGTGATAATCAATGATAAAAAGGTTGAATGAAATACCCAACAGCAATATTCCTTTATAATATTATGCGATTATTATTAATCCTTAGGAAAGTTACAAGTTGAAAGAAAAGAGAGAATAATTTTCACACACTCCTTCCACTCCTTTTACTCATATAAACTCACTTAGTTCATAAAATAACATAAATTCATAATTTAAAATAAAAATGAACTCGCAACGATTCTTTGAGATAAATCTTAAATTCTCAATTTCTGAAATCCCTAATCTGACTCAAATCACTTATCTTTGTGTTGTGCTCTTGTGATAACAGGGGACTTCAAGTTCCTCTCTCAAAGGTTTTCAAAACCCATCCGTTTAAAAGTCTAAAGGTTTGGGTTTTCAGTCCCCGTTAAATCAACAATATTTCACAGTTCTCCCGATCAACAATATTCAAATACAAAGAATCAAATTAAACTTCATATTCCCGATCAACAATATTCACGATAACAATTCCGTTCAACTTCGAATCAAAACTCAAACTGAAACTCTGACTGAAACTCTGAACTGATGACACCTCTGCCGCTCTATTTAACAACTCAAAAATCCTGACCTTTCAAAAAAAAAAGGTGTGAGAACTCGTGCCTTCCCACACCTCACAATTTCACGTCTGCGAAAATCAGAAATCGCAACGTAATCAATTTACATGCCGCATGCATGGTACAACTTGAGAATCGGAAATTCGTTAGCGCATTTTGAAACCATGAGAAACTAAAATTATTTCAAGGTGTGGGAAAAACGAAGAGCCTAATAAACTGGCTCTTCACAATTTAGTAGTTTTGCTTCAGAAATAGTCATTACGGAACGACAATAATTAGCTTTTTTTGACTGATCGTAAATAATGAAGTAAAAATTAATATTCAGCAGAAAATTACTGATCATTCATAGCAAAAAAAAAAACTAAATAAAAAACTGTACCTTTAAAAAAAAGTAATTTTTAACTCATTTAATCTGAGAGAATAAGGATATACCCCTCAAAACTCAACTGGTAGAAGGTTTTCCGATAAGGTAAAGCTCGAACTAGAAGCAAAAAAGCACGAACAATTTCCAGTGAACGCATATCAATATCGTATTCAGAACCGCGAGGGAGCTTGGACCATGGTGCGGGTAAGCGCGGCCAGGGGGGTACAGAAAAGGGGGGAGGGGGCTGGGGCGCTTGTTCCGCGGCTGAAATAAATTCCTGAAACGTGACTCGAATACGCGGCCGCTTTACAACGCTGCCCGTGGCAGGATGATTTAACTAGTTCGAGGCGAGTCGCGAAGCATCTCGAATAACTCGAATCCTTGCTCGCGGAATATCTCCCCTTTTCCACCCCCCTCGCGCCCCACTTTTTCGCCACCGAAATATTCCCGCTGGAATTTCGCAGAGGTTCTTCCCTCGTTAAATTGCAGCTACGAATTGTCGCACTATTTTTATGACAGATGTTACGGGATTACAAGCCCCAACGTGGAATAAAATTTCGCCCTGGAATACGGGTGGGCGGTGAGGGGGGAGGGGTCAATGGTAGAGCTTTCAACTTATTTGCATTTTCCGCCCTCTCTTTACCTTAAAACGGGATGTCGAGAATTTTATTGCCCGCGACGTATCATTTTGAATACAGGATTTTATTCGGTTTCGGGAACCTCGGGGACCTGACCGTTCATAAGAGTAACTGGTATGAAAAAGGTGGATTCGTGACTTTGGCTCTCCAGGGGTTTTTCGGGCAGTTTTCGAGTTCAATTTTCGGAGTTAGCAACGATTTGGGAGTATTCGTTGCGGGGGTTTGGGTGTTTTTTTTTTTTTTTGAATTAGGAAAACGGGTTGAGTAGGTATGAAGGGATAACAGGGTGATTGTGAAAAAATGTTTTCGTTGGGTAGACTTTGTTTTTGATATTTTTATTGTTCTCAAGTGAAATTCGTCTTTTTTTTACGTTTTGAATTTTTAAATTGTACAATTTGTTGGATTCCGGTATGGGTTGAAAACACCAAATATGACCGAAATTCCACCGAAAGTTTGATTTACTAGAGTAATTTACAATTATCGTTATACACGTTTCAACGATTCGCGACAAGTGTTTTCGCGATTATTTTATTCGCGACTGATTACTGATTTTGAGAAGTCCCGTTCTGAGTGTATTTGATCTGATGTGATTAACTGCCTCATCTCGTCTGTGCTCGTCTCAACGAAAACGCCGGGGCGCGCGCTTTTCCATCCTCTCTAGTGTACTGATGATGTCACTGAAGAAACGTCGAAAATGTTCTAGAACGCTTGAGTCACATTCGACTAGTTACTAGGCGTTAAGCGCGATGAATACAACAATTCATAGAAAAACGCGACCACCGAAAACAAGATGATTCAGAGTTACATAAGAGTATCTAACGCGAGCATATTGAAAAGATCGCCGAAAAATTCCATCATCCGATGCGTGACGCAAGATAGAAAAACAATAATCGGAAATAGGGTGATTCAAAATTACATAAGTGTTCCTAATAAACTAGGTAATGGAAAAACGCTATGAATCGTCACTGCTCGAGGACGTTTTAGATAACTTGAAATAAAAATGATATCGCGTTCAATTACATGCGATATGTTTCAAATATCGGAATAATAGCAAGAATATTGATGACAATTATAGATTACACATGTCGATTATGATAATGATTATAACATTGATTTTAATATTGATCATAAATTGATTATAATTGATTATAATATGCACAGCATTGTAACGGATATATGTATATACGTCCTGATGGTGGCTTTCCATGAAATTATATACAGTCGATATATTAGGGAATTTCAGTATCGAGTGGAGAATGTTGGATCGATATGGGCCAGGTCGATGAGTATCGATTCTCGTTCCCTTTCTTCTTCTTCTTCTTCTTCTTCTTCTTCTTCTTCTTCTTCTTCTTCTTCTTCTTCTTCTTCTTCTTCTTCTTCTTCTTCTTCTTCTTCTTCTTCTTCTTCTTCTCTTTTATCTCTGAAAATTAGGCGTCTCCGACCACTATTATTGAATTTGTTCACTTTGGCATGATCGTACGTCATAAAAGTGCCACAATAAAAAATCTCTATATTATCGCTCTTGAGTGCGGAAATCTTATTTAAAAAGGTGAGAATTTTCTTCTAATTCGTTTTTTGTCGTGGATTAGTGAATATTTTGGTCATAAATTTGTATCGTTTCATCCAGAAAAGAATTTCCGCGATTTGTAATAAAGTCTAAAAAGACAAGTCAAGGAGGGCGAGAGTTCGGGAGGTTGCACGAAGATTTTGCTTGTTGCTGCTTTATGAGTGATCGGCATTTCCATTTTCGACGATGTTTTGGACCTATTCCTAGGAGGATTTGGATCTTTTCTTGGATGGTCGAGAGGAATTCGTGCTTCTGGGATAGCTCCGGACAAAGGATCCTCGTCATAAACCCTGATAAGCTAAGAATTTCATTTATTTAGAAATTTGTCAGCGAAGGGGGAATGAAATAATGTTCATAATTGGTCCACAATGTTTATGATTGGTTGATAATGTTCATGATTGGGTTGACAATGTTTATGATTGTGTTGACAATGTTTATGATTGGTTTACAATGTTTATGATTTATTTTTGTTAGCTAGAGTTGGCTATGATAAAAAGTCAATCAAGTAAGGGAGAATTCATTTAAATCGATAATCTAAAAAAGTATAAAAACAAAAACAAAGATGAAATAAAAAGTGTGATTGTCATAATTCTGCGAATTGTTACAAATAAACAAAATGAAAGTGAATAAAAGTGTGACAAAATAAATAAAAATGTTACAGCATGCAACAAAATTTTGTATAATAATTGATTGTTACCTTGAATAAAATTATTTGTTTCAATTAAATGTATGAAAAATAAGGTAGAATTGATATTGATAGTTCTACGCTCGATGGGAATTTACAATGATATTGAACCTTTATATGTTTTTATTTATTGTTTTAGTTATTTCATGTTTAAGAAAACATGAAATAATTTGATTTGATTTGAATATGAGAGATTTTGAATATTTTTATACCTACTGCTTGAAATACGAATTAGTGATTATTTAGAATTTACGAACCATGGAGATATAAAAAAAAGATTTAAAAAGTTTTTCACGAGAATATCAAAAACTAGGATAAAATAAATTTTCCAAAATTTATGAGATTCTAAAAATCAGGGAGCAGTTGATTAAAAAACTTCAAAATATTATAATGTAAGTTTACTATGTATCGGTCTTCAAAAAAAATTCTATTTGAGTTATTCATTAATAGTTTTTGTGTTTATGGAAAAAATTCGCAATCCTAATATATACATAATTTGTAAAGTATGAAGCATTTTTCAGTTCTATTGAATCAATGATTTAATTTTTGTTTGGTCCATTATTTTGTCAATTTCATAATTTTGCCAGTTTTTAACACTTTTCGAAAATTTGCAACTTGAACAACCTTTTACAGTCTTAGCTATTTTCGGAATTTTTCAAAGACTTTTGCACTGTTCAAACTTCGAAGGCTTATAAAATTTGTACGAGCTGAGATTTTTCAATATCTTTTGAAATTTTATTTTATGAATCCATTAAAAAAAATTTTTTAATTGGATTTATTTTTGACTATCAGATCATCTGTCTGTTTTCTAGCAATTTTGCATTTCTCAAAATTTTAGAAATGGATGTAACCTTAGTAAAAAATCTCATCAATAGGAGAAATGTTTAAACTGTCAAATTATTTACGAGGTCTCATACTGCTAATGATGCAAGAAACATAAAAAACTGTTTATTCTTTTGAGACTGTCGAAAAACTGTCTAAATAATATTGTATTTATTATAAGACATAATAAACCTATTTAGAGAAAATTCATCAGAAATATGTTGGTATGACTAAATTCCAGATGAATTTATATACATGATATAGACGAATCTTTCCAAGTATGTCGGATTTACAACGTGGCCCCAATAATTTCGCATTACAGAACTGCGATTCAACGAAATTGATATGAATCCATGCTCAGCATGCGAAAAACGCGAGAAGCATTTCAAGATTTTACGGTGTTATCTGCAAATTCTGAAATCGAATTGCATACCTCTCAACAACGTACATTTTCGTTCTTCATATAATAATAATTAAACAAATTCAGGATTGTTTGTAATTTGTTCAGAAGACATGAATGAATGACTTTATTTTCTCGAAATAACTTTTAACAAAATTTATAGGAATATTCCATAAAAAAACGTTGGAACCTATAAACAATGTTACGAAAAGAAACACTTTTTGGTGATGATCATTTTTCTGTCATTTAATTAAAGCTTCCAGCATAAAGTTGCAAGATCTTAATAAAATTTACTAAAAGTAGTTGAAATAATTTTAAAAAAATTCACGTCGATTCCTAAAAAGTGTTTTACATTTGTGCAAGTTTGACGTTATAAGAATCTTTAAGAAATTCACACATTTTATATCATTTGTTCCACAATAACCCACCTCCCTTCACATTTTTATTTGTCATAAACTTAAATTGAGGAGATTAATAATATCTTTAAAAATTCTACATATTCCTGAAACCCTGTGTTTCAAAAAGCACTAAACTTCAATAAGGATAGTTTTAGAACATAAATTCCAAATATTCAGTAACCTCGGCGAAATTCAAAGTAGACACCCTCAAATTCCATATTTTACGGTTACATTACGCACAACTAAACCCGAGTTTCCAAAATAGACTCTACCATCGTCCTAAGACGGCAATAAAACCCATTTTTTTGCAATAATATTTGCGAGAGCTGACGTTATTGTAGCTCTTCTCGAGTCAAGCTTGTTATGTCAGTCACTGTTGCCGAAATTGTCACTAGAAGGTGCTCGAAGTTAATGTTCGTGGTAACTTCAATAAATCATAGCAGACGTTAACAACAAGTTATTGCGTTCTGAATATTTAGGAACTGTCTGGTATGGAGTAGCAGCCAAGTTAATTGAATTCAAGCATGCGTCGTAAAGATATATTTAACAGGAACGTTTGGACTACGATAATGATACTCCTAGGCAATGAAACAAATCCACCTACAGGCTCAATGCACTTGAACATGACTCACTATTTGTATTTTTAGTTTCTGTAAAATTATCCCACAATTATTTGTAGTTTTTAACGTAATGATATCAGCTAACTGTAATTATTATGTAATTGTAAAAGACATGGTAATTTACGTAAAGCTCCTGATGAGGGAAAAAATATACGAAAAATTTTCACCAGGTTTTTTTTTCTTTTCCTTTAGAAAATTTACTAAAAAATGTCTAATTTCTTCAATTTAATCGCTTGAATCAACTCGAAATCATCCAAAGTAATACACTAACCTCCTTGAGAATCGAGGAAAACAAAGACTCGGGAAATCCTTTCGAGCGATTCCAAATGAAAAGAGGCTCGCAATAAAATACTTCAAGTCGTTGGAGTCATACTTCGGTACGAGGCATGAAAATAACGAGAAGGAAACGGAACAATAATAGCTCTTTCGACGTCATTGACGTCGTCGTTGAGTCGAGGGTTCCCGAGAGATCAATGAAAATACGTGCCTCTCCGTAACAACGTCAGGTAATTTTCGGGGGGAAAAAAGCTCCGCGGAAAGTTCGCCCAAGTCCCGTTATTACCCGCGAGAATGCTCGAGGAAAACGCTAGAAATGGCGAGGTGCATAATGGTACGCGTAAAGTTTTGAATGGCCGCGTCGCGGTTCGGCCCGTTTTCATCGGGTTTGAGCGATATGCGAAAAGCGTATTTAGGAATAAGAAACGGAACAGTATTTAAAGATTTTATCTTGTGGTGAATGGAAGGTATGCGTTACATATTTTGCAGCGCAGGATGGAAATTGAATAGCTTATTACAGTGAAAGCAAACTTGAAAAGCCTCAGATTTCATTGTAAACAAAACTTTACCATCATTAATGATGAGTGATCGTTATTTGCAGGGTAAGGTGATTGACACTGACAAGAGTATTTGAATACAGTCAACGTTTAGATTTTTTCAGAGCCATTTTAGAGACCTTGAATTACAATAAAGAAGCAAATATGAACAAGAAATAATCATTGTATTTTTTGCCTTGTAATAGATTGAAAAGATCAATAATTTCAGAAATACAAGTTTCCAGGATTAGCAGAAAAAAATGGGCCCAGTGGAATTTCGATAATACGAGAAAAAATGTAAGAAAATCTTGAGTAGGTGATTATTGATGTAGGTATTATCTTTTTATTAAAATGATTACGATTTATATCGTATAACCATGCTTTATTATATACATAATAAAAATTTTCAATATTTGCGAACCTGAATATTCAAGTTTTCGAGGTTGACAATATTAAAAAAAACTTTCAAATACTATTCTGTTCTGTTTTATGAATCTTTAAACTTTCATTGATAAAATTATTGCATATCAATGATACATTACCTGACATTGTATATAAAAACTGAAAAATATTTCAAATTTGTAAACTTCATGAATTCAAAATTTCCTAAAATATAACGAAAGAAACCAAAACCGAATTTAGGGGTTTTTCCTCAACACTCTAAAGTTTTGTTTTTATCAATTTAGTTACGTTAGATCGTTATAGATTGATTTTCATGTTTTCTCTATAATCCAATTTCATTGATTCGATGTGTCTTTACTAATCATTCGAATAAAATTTTACAAATATGTAAAAGATAATAATTTCAGTGAATAATTGAATTAAATTTTTTTGAATTCCATGTAAATTTCAAAATTTTTTAACTGTGCTGATGATCTTTTGATAGGTCGGAATTGTGAACCTCAAAGGAATATTCAAAACAATATTTCAAATTCACAAATCAAAATTGATGAATCAACAAATATAATAATTGTTGTCAAACATTATCTATCTTCAAAATAAATCATTCAATTTTTCTTTTTTACATTTTTCATATTTTAAAGCGTTGACATAACCTAAGAAACTTCGGGTTCATAAAGGCTCTATGGAAACTTGACACTACTGTTTCACAATTCAAATAAACCCCTACAATAATTTTTAGTTATTGTTAGAGCTGTATAAATATTTCTCAGGATGATACATCAAATTGAACTATTATTATTTTTTCTGAGTGTAATGACTTCAAAATTGGTTCACGTTCATTAGTTCATTGAAGATCATCATCAATTAATTCGTCATCTTTTGAATATCATGAAATTTTGATAGTTTCTATTAGTTTTTAGAATAAAATTTTACAAGTATGCAAAAGATAACATTTTGGACGCATCATATCAATAATTATTTTTCAATTTTATAAAAATTCAAAAATTCCGATACTCTCATAACCTGGAACAGAAATCCTAAAATCTTGCACTTCACACAGATAACATTTCAAATTCACCGATAAAAATCCGTGAGCATACAAAATCTACATATCTCTAGTTTCTATTCCTAATTTTTCAATTCTCTAATCTATCTCATTTTGACTATTAAAATTACTTAACATGTTCAAAAATTTCTGAAATACCACAAAAAAAAATATTGATTTTTAAGTTTCTCGCCTTCAAAATTCAATTTTCTTTCTACGTTCGTACGAATCCTTTTTTATTGATTAATTTGCCGAATTTTTTATGTGATTTCATCATATAATAAGATTTCCATGGATCCTAATAATTATAAAACGAATGTGCATAAGACTATGGTTTGAATCCTGAATTTTTTTAAGTTCTTTGGGAATTCTGACTTGCTTTTACTTCATCGATCTGCAACTAATATCCTGAACTTCTGATTTTTAAAAAAAATATTCTTGATGTACGAATTTAAATTACAAAGATTTGAAGGACCCTCGAATAATTAATAATTTTCAATTTGACTACATATTGAGTTTCCCCAGCTTAAAATTGAACGTATTTAAAATTCAATAACACCTAAAAAAATTCTTGTTTTTTTCAGATTCAATACAATTTTTGACTGGCATCAATACTAAGTAATTCTGCACATCGATGATACTGTCCCTAGCAAAAATAAAAAATTCTGCAGCCAGTTTTATTGAGATTTTTCAGGGTCATATAAAAAAAAAAAAAAAAAATGAAGTAAAGTTCTGAGCTTTAAAAATTTTCATCTAGATGCCTACTTTGCATGAGTTTATTATCGATTATTTTCCCTCTATTTCATTTCATGGAATTCGAATGATTTTATATTACCCTCATCAACCCTAAAACTTGAGTTACAACTCTAAAATTACGTGAAATATTTCGCAGAGCACTTTGCTCGACGCAGAGAGTTTTCCTGGTCTGCTAATAGTGATTTCGCTATACTATTTGAGTTGCAAAGTAAAGTCCACGTCGCATCGAAACTCGCTCCCTCGGGCTTCGTTTGGACCATCTGTAATTTACATTCTGTCATCGCCGTCTCTGTTAAACGGAATTATTCGACCGTAAGTTTAAAATTAGCTGGTATGATTGAACGAGAATTCTTAGTTACAGGTTAATTCGTGTCGTAGTAACTATTTGCTTGCCATCACGTTTTGTTCGTTTTGTCATTCGATCGACGCCGAAAAGATTCACAAGAAGTTTGAAAGCTTATTAAAATTTGTTTTTATGTATAAATACAAAAAGTTAATCATAGATTTGCCAACATAAAATCTACTTTAAGTTTTCCTTTTTTATAAAATAATTTCATCGCTACAAGATTATGCGATATCATTGTTAAAACAATATATAAAATATGGGAACTCGATTGTTTTTTACAACTTGTAAAAATTTATTAATAATGCTAGGGGTGTATGATGAATCCCCCAACATATGATTTACAGTTATGTTTTTTTTGAAAATAACTATTTCATTAATATCATTCGGAAAACGATTTTGGATGTGTCTTTTTTCATTCAAAATTTCAAATAAATTGGTAAGTTATGAAAAATGCGACTAAATTTTAATATGTTTTTCTATCAGATAATTTGAAAAGTTGTTTGATAAAATGTCTCCAAAGTCCATAATGAGGAGAAAATTTTCAAAACTGTCGATCGCAACTTTTCCTTCGTTGTGTATTTGATTTTGCTCGTCGAGGAAAACTGGGAAATAGCACCTTCTTAAGCCACGTCTAAGCCATTAGCACCGCCAACTTTTCCATCCCCTCAAGTTTCCATCGCCGATTATAAAAAGAAATACGTCGGATTAATCGAAGGGGTGAGATTTTCATAATTGCGAACGCAAGCACGAGAGCCGAGGTACGTAGTTAAACTTGTTCGAGGAGTTGGAAACTTTGTCGAACTGAAAGAAGGCGCTGAGAAAAATTCCAGCGCAAGAAACTTGCTGCGTGAATTAGTAATCATCGGAGAAAATGTATCGAACTGTAGAAGAAAGAAATCGGAAAGAACTAATGGAAAAGCTGGGCATTAATCAAGATTTCAAGTTATTAGATCGGTGAAGTAACTTATTTCGTGGCGAGAGGATTTTTTTCTCGTTTTTATCAGTATTTCATTGAAGGCGTTTCTTACGAGTCTGTAATATCAAATTGATTAGGATTTTATTATTTCGGGGTCACAAGAAAAAGGATACTGAAACTACAAATGAAATAATTATTTACAGAGATTATGGAACATAGGAGCAGCATAAGATTTGTGTATAATGAAATTCCATGTAAAAAATTACCATGTAAAAATTTAATTGTTCTATAAGAAATGCTATAACTTTGCCTAAATTACAGAAATTATCGATGATCGGTATTTTCCTAGTTTTCAGAAAAATTTCACAAGTTATCGTCAATCCCTCAATACGTAAAAAATTTCTTTACCCTCAAATATATTGAGTATGACATTATTTGTCTATTTTTGGAGATTTTTTAAATTTTCTAACAATATGACTAATATACAAGAATTTTCG
Organism: Platygaster robiniae; assembly: GCA_028476575.1. Taxonomy (NCBI): domain Eukaryota; kingdom Metazoa; phylum Arthropoda; class Insecta; order Hymenoptera; family Platygastridae; genus Platygaster; species Platygaster robiniae. The sequence continues at coordinate 39,442,648 of CM052020.1, forward strand.
ACAACTATTCGAATTCTGATTATTTTTTAGAAATGTTAAATATATTTAAGATTCTTACTGTCTTCTCATTATTGAAAAATTTTGAAGTTTAGATAATATAAACGATCAAAAACTTGTATAATGTTTTTAAATATGTCTCATCCACTAGAACTCTTTGTGATTATTTAATTGCACTCTTTTCGTTTTGAATACTTCTATCTTAAAAATTCAAAAAACAATCACATGCGTTTTTAAATAATCATAAAACGAAAAGAATCGACTGAATTTATGAACGTTTTCAAAATAATCCACGATACAAAATATCGAAATTTAAATAAATTATTGATAGCTTGAACATTTTTGTCGTTGCGATGTTACAAAATTTCAATAATCATTTAATTATTACATGCTACATATTTGAATTTTCCATAATTGAAAAAAAATTCTCAAACTCATTAAGATTTCTAGTAATTTCAAAATTTATTATGTATTTTAGATATCAATTTGGAAAAAGTGACATTATCATGCAAGATACAGAAAAATATGAGTACACACACAATATACAAAATTTATGAAAATTTTTCAAAAGTCTACAAAACCTTCCGAATTTTTCACAACTTTCTACATTTTTATTTTGCTTGTAATGATTTAAAACTATAAAAATCGCAAACATTATACAATTATTCGCTTTTTTTTTAATTTCTGCAAAACTTCTCCAACAAATTTTAAATTTTTGTGATTCTTTAATAAATTGAAGGTTTTTCAAATTTTTCAATATCGAAAACAAAGCATTCATATTCTTTAAAAAAACAATAAGATTTTTATTTCACAATAAGAACTAAAATTTGACAGACTGCACATATTTTTCCCGAATTTCCCAAAATTATAGTCAATCTTTGAAATTCTGAATAATTTCCCAATTTAGGAAAATTTCGTAATTTTGTACATCAAATCACTATTTAAAACTGCGAATTGAATCGAATTTGTGTGACATAAAAATCCTCAGTAGTTTTACAAATACTTTTCAAAACTTCCAATCATTTATGAAACGTAAAAAAATGTCTAGAAAAATTTAAAGAAATATAATAACAAGCACAATCTACAATAATTTTCTGCATTTCAAAAAATTTTTATATAACTTTAGAGCTATTGAGAATCGTAAAAATAATGACTTTTTTTTTTAAGTGAAACTTTTTCGAACATGATCAGAAATTTTTAACACTCTTAAATGAATCAAATGGCCCTACTCATTGTGAAAAACAAAAAAAAATTAACATCCCTTTTTTTATTCTTTAATATTATTAAGGTAAAAGTGAACAGTTTATCAGCAATTTGTCAAATAAATTAAAGGGTGAAATCAAATCCTTTATCTTCATGAACGTTGCCTAAAATACAAGCAATTTTCTGAATTAACGAATATTTCTAAAACAGTCTGGTATTTCCATTCTTACAAATTTTCAAAATTTCGAGCAACTGCAAACTTTCTTTATTTTTCAAATGTTATGAGAATTTATTTAGACTCGCTATTGTTTTTCGTTACTTTTTGTTACTTTACATTATTGTTTTTAAATTTTTTTTTCAAAAATAAAAATAAAGATAAACACTTTCATAAGGCACATCTTATAAAGTCTTCCACTACGTTGGTTCAGTCCTAATTGTTACGAACTTTTGCTTAAATAAATATATAATGCACAACAACAATTTTTAAGTAACTAATGAACTTTAATCATTTCATGACTAATTTTTATACTAGTTATTATACTTCAACCTACAAAATTATTTTCCAAAACTCTCTCCATCCATGACCTTTTTCCATCCGTTCCATCCGAGAATAAACTCGATTTGGGTAAAATATATTACAATAAATGGATTACAAATATATATGCATATACCGAGTTTTTCAATTACTCAAAAGTGCAATTTCGTTGAATAAACGTTTCATTGAATTACACGCAGAACACAGGGGCGTGCATTTTCCGGCATCGATATTCCGCTGAATGTGCATTTCAACGAATCTACAATACGGCCGTTACTCAATCGGCATTTTATGAAATGCGCATTCGCTGATTCGTCGCTTTTATCGAATGGTCAAGTTATCGGAGCGACGTTTTATCGCGAATATCGACGTTCGCGGGCAATTATCAGCTCCAAAGTGTGCTGCCATTGTCCCCAAGCATTTCATCGCATCCCTCGTTACACACTCGACATTTTTCGTGAATCGCTCTTATACGTAATTGCAATCGTCGTTTGTTACAACGCAATTATTGCTTCAATTTTCGCATATTGCATATTGAGAATTTTTGGTGCGTTCGTTACATATTTGCATATGTCAAATAATAAATATGGATACAAAGTAAGTGAAGTTTCGAGACAATTTTGAGAAAGCTTTTTACATAGATCGAGAAACTTTACGAATGATAATTTTTTTTTTATTTGAAACAGTGCTCGTTTTCTTAACTATTTTTCATTTTAAAAGTATGTATCTTTCTGTATTAATAGAAAGTAATCAGAATTTTTCTACTTCCTGAAAAGTATTGGAGAAATGGTTACTTTTTTTACTTGGTAAGATTTGATATTTTTTCATAAACAGGTAAAACATTATTATTTTAAATGCAGAAAAGAAAAGGAAAAATATCGAACCCCATCGAAATTATGGCAATGTTATTGACAGTTACACTTTAAAACAAAACTTTTATGAATTTTTAAATATTTTGTCTAATTACACTTGAGAGAGCTAACTTTACTTTTTTTTGAAATGTTTTGTTATTTTACTTGTAGCATAATGCAGAATTAGCTAGACTGTTCATGGAACAGAGATTTCAAGAGAGTTAAGACTTTATTGTAATTGTATAGAAGCCAATAGTTAAAAAACATGTTTATTCGAAAAACTGATTATATCATAATGGCAAGAATAATGAGATTCAGTTTAAAAAGGCTGATTTAGATTGCTTTCAGCTAGTTTATCTTCAAAAATTAATCGTTATGATAGATATACACTAAAAAAAAATTATCTTGTGAATTTTTTTATCATGACCTTATTTGAGAAATAAAAATTATTTACTCATGTTTTTATCAATTTGACTTACCTCGATCATTAGAGTGAAATGAAGATCAAATCTTTAAAAAAAAATTCTGAAAAATGTACAGTCATACCCGACAAAAAAAGTGTCTTTTGTTTATACGACTTAAACATTTAATTAATATATTATTACATAATTGGAAATTTTTAATTTGTGTTTCTGAAAAACAAATCACAAACAACATAAAAAAATAATAATTTTACTTATCCAGAAAAACTATTCTCATTTTTCTTTTTGAAAAACCTGGTCACATGACAGAAAATTGGATATATAAAAAAATAAATTTTTAAGTTTGATGAACAATTACTGATGACAAGTTATGTTTTTATTACCCATGATTTATTGAATTAAAATTTTTACAAAAACAAAATTGCTTTGGTGCATCATAGGTATATTGACTGTAGTGCCTGACTATAGCATGTATACTCTACTTGAAATCATCTATCTATGTCAATCATTTAAATTTACAGAAATCCGACACGAGTGTAAAGTTATGACAATAAATTGTTTATTTTCGTTATTACTAGGAAAGTAATAATTTATTCATTTACTAACTAGCTTCCTTTTTTTCAGACTAATAAGAACAAAATATAACCTTTTTGAACAATATTCTAACAATAAATTCTTAATCCAAGGATACTCAAAGGAAAAGTTTATCATTACAATAAGTCAAACATTACCCTTAACAATAATTTTTTTCCATCGAGAATAATTGTTTTTCATTTCTAAAACAGCAACCTTGGTGTCAACACGAACTACTATGTTTCCACTTTCATTCGCTTCAATTAGTCATAGCTATATTCACTTCTGACCTCAGTGTCTGACTATATCATGTTTTTACTACCTAAAATCAACTTGAAATGGATTTCGATTGTTAAAAATTTGCTGATATTTTAATGAGTGCATGGAAATCTGATAATGCATCTGAATTTTCTGTGAACAGTTTTTTTGGAAATCTACTCAATCAAAAAAGTTGTGAAAATAAAAAACTTCTATATTTTAGTACACTGCCTGACTATACTAGTTTTTTCTACTTATAACCTGTCTTCTATAATTGGAATAATTATGTAAAAATTTGTGTATGTGACATTTTTTACCACAGATTTGAACATTTAGGTACATTATATAGTATTCTTCAAAATGCCAAAAAATATAAAAAGCTCACATTGTAAAAACTTGCACAGATCTTCTCCATTGAATTAAATATTCTTGTCATTAAAGTTCATACTTACAAGCATGGGTCGAAAAAAATTCTAAATAGCTCAAATCGAAAAAATTCTAAAAAATAAAAAAAATTTCCAGACTCAAGTCACTCTTTTGAAAAGTTTTCACACTTGGAATAAAGGAAAGTCAAAAAATGCTCTTTATTTATCCAAATCTTGCAGTTTGTCATTCCGATTCGACTCGATCTCGAAGGCAATATTTCACGGTAAATTGAACGTTCCCGGCTCGCGTCAAAATAGCGCGCATCTTGCTTACGAATCTCAAGCACGAGGAAGACGCGAATGATAATTATGCGGGCTTCGGAGATAAGAAGGCGCGAGAGGGACAGGTGGCTCGATACGGATCGTAAGTTTGGGAATAGCTTCTTGTCGGCGTTTATATCTTCAATGCGATCGCGCCGGAAGCAATTCCGAGCCCGTCGATTGCCTCGGAGTCGGGGCAACTTTTACAGTACAACGGAAAAAACACGTTTACTGAATTTAGACGCAAACGACGACGATGAAAATTTTTTCTATCCTCGTAAAATTAGGAGTTAAATGATAAAATCCAACTAAAATTTTTTTATATATTGATTATGTAATTCATTTTCACTTGTAGTGACGAAAACGAAAAATCAAATATAATATTATTTATCTTCGCATTTTTCTAAATAGATAATTTATGCAGAGTTTGTACCAAAATGCTAAATAAGAATAAATTCTACTTTTCTTTTCGTTTATGCGATTTGCGAATATTTTTTGTGATTAGGAATTCACTTTTCAAATTCATGTGAAACACAGATACGTGGTCGGTGAGACCACCAACAAAGCTCTGGCGACTCTCGGTTGCAGCTTGCGTAACATTCGCTACACCGACTGACCCACATAGACGGTCTTTATTTAAACCGGTTTTCTCTCTGACTTCACGCGGCTTTTCGTTCTAACCCGAGCTTTTCATCGACGTCATTGCGCTGCCTGTGAACTTGGCTTTTTTTCTGTGCTCTCTTGCGACTAAAAATAAAATATATAAGCAATTACGTCTTTTTTTTAATCTAGATAAGGTAAAATAATAATTGTTTATCATGAAAAAAGATTTTTTAGGGAACATTTCTTACGTTTCATCTCATTTCAAGCATTTTTTTCACTCAGCATGGATGCTTCGATGAAAATTGAAATTTTGGGAATTCAAGCGTCTTGTTCGGAATTTAGTATTTTTAAAATCAAACTTCTTGGAGGATATTCAGAATTTTAAAAAGATACATTTCCATTGAACTCAAGGGAGGGGGAAAAAAAACTTTAAATTTCATTTATAACTGCATTTTGTAAAAAAGTAACGTAATTGAAGGAACTACGGAAATTTTACTTTTTATGGAGATGGTTGAATGAAGATGTAAAAGTCATTCATATTTGTAGTTTCATGATGTGTAAAATGGATTTTTCATCCTATTTTAATTCATAGAATGTTTTTACTTTTCTTGGAAATATACACTATATTTCATTCTCATCCTAAAAGCTCCAACCATCCTAATAACCAATCGCTAAATATCAAGATTTTTTTAGAATTCAAATTTACAATGAAAACAGAAACAGGATTTGTGACGAAATTTTTGAAGTGAGCAGAAAATTTCATTTCTACAAAAAAAATGTCGTTTGTTCCATATACTTGTAAATTATTTAATTTTTGTCACTCACTTCACAGAAAAGCAAAAATTATAAAATTATTACTGTGTGTAGTTTGTCTCTCCAGTAACGCTTGAAAAAATTGTCGGATACATCTTGGCTGATTGGAATGGGAAAATTGTATTTCCATGAAAGACAAATATTTTTTTTTGCATTGTCAAAGAAATGTAAAAAATCGATATTTAACATGGTATGAAGATTTTTTTTCGCTATGACCATGAAAATTTTTTTTTCTCATTAAAGCTATCATAAATTACATTTCCCGTCAAAAAAAAAGGTGTTTTTAAAATATTCTAATTTTTCACATTACTTTTATAAAATTTTTGAAAATTTTTCCGAATGGACATACGAAATGACGCTTGACAAGAGGCGCGAGGTGCCATAAAAATTCAAGCTCAATCACTTCATTATTTGCAAATATTTTTGCCATAATCTCAACTTTTCGCAATTAAAAAAAAATTACAATAAACGTAGATGTTTCAACTGTACGATAGAATAATAATGTAAATATCTGTTTACTTAAGAATTTTGATAGCTTCTAACTCAATGATCTAATACTTATATTATTTAATGTAAGTCTGACAGTATTATCTTCTCTAAATAATTATTTGCGACTGTGATTTTTCAAGTGTTCGGAATTCCATTCTAATTCTGTAGTGATTTCTAATCACTTTTTGTAAATTGATTATTTTACATTTGTAATTTCCAAATCATTTTTTTCTCAATTGAATTTCCACGATCGAATGTTGCTCATTACACTATAAAAAGAATAAGGAAATTTCCTATACCATGGTACTGCAAATTTGCTATTATTCCATATTTCACATACTTGAATAGGAAAATTTTGTTTGAATATGAAATTTTCATATAAATAAACTGAAAAATTTTCACTGCGTATAGTAAAATTATAATAAAATTATAGTGAAATTCCACTACAAAGTAATGGTTAATGACTCTCGTATCGGTACAGTAAAATTATCCCAAACATTTTTTAGAGTGTAAAATTCACTCGAATAAAAGTTATTTCAAATTTTTTTTTATTCTTAAATATCTATAATATCTAATTTTTTTTATTTTTCGCGCACATTAAAAAAAGGCGAAATTAAAGAATGTTTGCTTATGCATTTTTTTGTGTTCTCCGTTTCAAAAAGTCTTTCTTTAAAAACTTTGTAATCTTTTTTTATTACAGCTTGTATAGTAGTGTACATTTTACGTTCCTTGTACTAATACCTTTGTAATTTTGATCCTCATAAAAACCTTACAAGAAAAAGAAATGTCTTATAAGAATTCAAATCTCATAACGTCCACCTTATAAAAACCTTATCAGAATTCAATTCATTATAAGATGACCTTAGAAAAACCTTATATAAAGCTGAAATTTCATATTGAAAATTGATCGAAAAAATTTTATAAGAAGTTTCAGTTTTGTGATTTTAATGAAGTCACTTTATAAGAAATTTATTTCTTAAAAGAAATTTCGTTTCCTTATAAGGTTTTTATAAGAATCAAAATTACTAGCTATGTGTCTATCAAGGAGCAACGACTACTATGGATATGGTGGAATCAAATTTCAAAAAGATATCACATGTATAAATTTATTAAAGGTAGAAAGTTATCACATAAAAAAAATCAACATACAAAATTTCAATTAGTCAAAGTAGACCTGAACAAAAAACAAAAATAATCATCAGGTTTCATGAAGCAACTCATTTCTTAGATAAGTTAAATCCCATTTGTGCAAAAGAAGTATTGTGATGTATCAAAAACTTCGGAAAAAACAAATCAATACTCAGAAAATATGAGCAATGTTATTATTCTTTCAAAAAAAATTTCCAGGAAAAATTAATATTCAAAAAATACAAGTTTGATAATCACATTATCAAAAACGTCGAAAAGGGATGTCCAAATTTTAAGAATTCAAATCTCTCATCCCACCCCCTTAAAATCTCTAGCACAACAGTTTTCCCAATTGAAATCATCACATTCAAGGCATGGATTTGAGTGCAAAGGCGACCACGATCCCAAAAAAGACCCTAAAAAAGACGGACCAGATTCAACACGAAACGCGGCGCGTTGCATTCTAGCTTGCTCTGTAGAAATCTCGCTCTACGACGTGGTAGTACGTCTTTAAAATTAAGTTTCCATGAACTGCAAGCTCGAGGTTTGGCAAGGCATTCATGACTCTCGCGTTGAAACACGCTTTTCCAGTCCCTCGAGAGGCGAGGATTCGTGTTCATCGATTCAACGGCGTCAACGGGAACCAATGCTTTTTACACGACTGGTGATAAATAACGAATCAAGGATTTTCGCTAAGTGCAACGCTTCATGTGGAATAAAAATATCGAGACATATGGCAAACTTTCTTTTTACATTGAAATGGAGAAATGAGATGACATAAAAATGGAATAAATTTAAACATTTAGAAAAAAGTTGACGTTATCAAACTCTCTTAATAATAATAGTAAAAAAGGTTTTTTCAGCAATATTTTGTACTTCTTCATCGAGCATAATTTGAAGCGTATTCTGTATATTTTAAGGTGCCAAAAACAAATTTTTTCGAGCCTATTCTAATCCACTATTATTATTTTCTTTTTAACACAAGTATCTATTGAAAAATTTGATAGTAATTTTCTTCGTCACTCTAGACTTTCCTGCAGTAAGAATTGGAATTTACACATGTCATTTCTAGATCCCTGGGATCGAAGGGAATCCGCAAATAAATTTTCCCTGGATAATTGAGGTTTCACCTACTGCATCTACAATTTGATTTTTTTTGCAATGGAGTCGTGAATTTCGATCCGCCAGTTTGTCATCGCTCAGGCGAGAGCACATTAATGTGTGTCACGGCGTTCGACGTGGCTCCGAATCGCGCTTTCCGAATCGATCTGAGCCCCCGATACTTGAGATTCACGGCGCGTTGCACGCGTTGCCGCTGCCACTGCAGCTCCGCTGCCTCTGCCGCGGCAGTAGCGCGCTCGGAATGAAATCAAGGCGCCGGAAAGGGCGACGTGAGGAAGGAACTACGTCGATATTGGGCCAAACGTAAGGCTAACTTACCGAGTTAATGGCTGTCATTCTGTTAACTCGACTCGGATCTGTGTCCACTATCCCGCCGTCGCTCTGGAACAAAGGAAATCCCGATGTGGTATTGTTCTCGCAACGATATTCTCGGGTAAAGGTACTTGAGAGTGGATACAGGTATTGGCGATAGGGGCGATGGCCCTTTTCACCCAGATACCGAAAAAAGTGCAGGATTTGGTGGAATCTTTGATATATTTATGCAAAATGTAGACAACAATCATTTAAATTCTGTAGTGTGAGAAGTGTAGTCAGTTTTTCACAATATGAACTAATTTCTTGTTGATTTTTTTGAAATTCACTGTTTTTTATTTTACGAAAATTAGAAGTATTGTTTTATTGTATTTTGCATTGTTCATGTAGAATACGGAATTTGACGGGTTTAAATATTTTGAAACTGAAAGTTTTCGAACTTGAATTTTTCAAATCTTCGGTAAAACAGTAGTTAATTCGGTGATAAATAATTCTTCTTGTAGAATTAAATGGGTAAAATTATTGATTGGGTATCTTTCAAAAAATGTACACATTTTTTTTGTACTTGAGGGAGGATATAAAAGGAAGGCAATGAAAACATAGACCCTTCACCCTAAAAGTCCAAAAATTCGTTTCATGAGAAGAGCTTGTGCAAAATATAGCAGTTAGACATTTAAAATGTCCAATAAAACTGTAAAATCCATTACGCGAACGTATAAAATTCTTTGTTATTGAATATTTGATTCTTCATCAGAAAATCTGTGAAGTAGAAACAAACGAATTCATACTCTCAACATCATATTGTTCTTTACAACAATATTGCTATGTTTTTTTTTTTTAAAGGAGTGAGTTCAAGGGGTAAAAATCAAGAGAGTGTCACTGCCATCAAGAAAATATGTGAGACTTTTTGTTATTGTAACAGTATACATGCAAAATGAAGGTATAGAACAATGATTTCTTACATTTATTATTCCAAGATAACTGCGAACATTGCAAATTATATTGATATTTTTTATTGCCTGAAAATCACTACAGGATAATTAAAATTATAACAATTTTTGCGTAAGTTGCTTTAGAATCTGTAGTTTCAGGAACAAAAAGTAAAAAAAAAATATTTTTTTATTACATCATCACCTTTTTGTAAGTATTTTTCTGGAAGAAAAAAGTCAACTATTCAAAATATTCAAAAATGAAAATTGAGGAAGTTGAATAATTAAATTTCTCATCGCAGAATCATCGATTCTGTGGAAGTGAATTTCGGCATTATAACTAAGCTTCAAAAAATATTCAAAACGTCGTTTTTTTATTCAAGAATGCCTAGAAAAGTGTATAAGTTTCTCAACAATTTCTTTCAGTAAGTTCATTTTCATATAGCTAATGATATACTATTGAAAATATTTTGTTACATTTATATTTATTTGCCGAAAATGTCAGTAAAATATTTTGAAACGAATTTGAAAATTCTAATAACCCTTATCATCAGATCGTTATTATTGTGAGTATAAATTCTTATTGAAAATTTTTATTTGGTCTTTAGAAACATTTTTTCATACATAAAGAGTGTCGAATGTAAGTATTAATTAATAAGTTCGAAAATATTGACATATTCCTTTCTCATGTTTTAGGCATTATTGATATTGTCCTCTTTGATTGTGTCTCATATTTTCTTTGCATTTTATTTAGATTTTTACTTCATTGTTAAAAATCAAGAATAAGTTATTTTACGAATCAAGTATCTTCTTCAAGAAGAAAAAAAATTAATGTTCAACATCTCAGAGTTATAACTGAAAAATTTTCAACACATTTCGATTTTCATCATTGTCAAAAACATTAAAATATTATCTGTTGTACTTTTTCATTGCTATCCTTCAATTTTTTTTTCTTTATTCATCTTTCGTTGGACGATGATAATTCAAAACTCAAAATTCAGTCTCAAAGAAAATCAAGCTCAAATTCATTGAATTTCACACCACCATTAATTTTTTATTTATGCAGGACTTTGCTTAACTTCAACTGAATCTCTGTCTTGTGTCAGTAACTTTAAATGATAAAATTAATCGAAATTTAAATAATGTAATTTGAAAAAACTTACTGTCATCTATGTCCCATGAATGATTTCATAACTTCATTATTCTTCAAAATAAAGAACAAATTGTACTTCAATGCGATTTTGATTAAGTAGTCAAGAAATCACTCTGCTAAAAACAAGAAAACGAAGGTCATTGAAATCTTAAAAATATTCCTTTTGGAAAGAGCAATGTCTCTGTAATTATTAAATTTGTTTTCTTACAAGGTAAGTCACCTAAAAAATGAGCTTATCGATTATACTTCAGGCTTGAAGACTAATTTTATTGGCGAAACAAACATCTACTCGTTATTCGACAAACCAAATATATGGTTCACAGGAATAAATTTGTGGTTCAGACAAACAGATAAACTCAGAGTCTAGCAAAATACAGAATCATATTCCTGCTGACAAAAATTATTTTTTCCTTATCCAAAAATACTCTACATTACGTCAGGCTAAACAAAGCATTATTTTAGTCTGTCTGTTCTAACCCAATCCTTTCGCAAACGTACATTCACCAAGACACCAAATTTTCAAACCCAACCAAAATCTTCAATCCCCAAAGGTACCTCTAAACAACCTCAATAAAGACCTCACCAGGCCCCAAAAGCTCTCATCCCAACCCCAAACTTTTTCCCCGACACTACCAATAGTCGCAGCCTTTCAGGCGAACGATTCGCCCCAAAATTTATGCCAAATCGTGGAAGGAAAACGAGAAAAAACGCTCATTTCCATTTCTCCCGTAGCGTGGAAACTCATTCCGACGTCGATATTTAATAAATGCCGTAAAAAGCATAAGCGACGGGAGGAAAGGTAAAAGAAAGGCCGAGAAAAGCCAGGAAAAGGAGAGGTCTAAAGGGTGGGGGGGGGGGAATGAAAAAGGGCGAATGGATCGCGGTGCAAATGTCGTTTCGAAGTTCGATCGTAAAACAGTGCGGACAAGAAGAGCGAAAAGTTTCTGAGGTAGTGGCGCAGGCGAGGAACGTCCGTCTTGAATGTCTGCCAAATCGGTTATGCACGAATAAATTTCCGTGTCAAACTTGGGGAGAATGGACGAAAGACGGCGAGTTTCGGCCGTTGCGGAAATGGGAGAGGACGGACAGTGGCTCTAATTCCCAATTGATGGCAACGCGTCGCAGGGCCGAATCAATTATTCCAACTAGTGCCGGCATTCTCGGGCGGATCGCGCGAAATTTGTGGGGTCCAGTGATCGTCAATATGGGTTGATTGTCGTCGAGCTTTTGACGCGATTTCGCATATTTCAGAATTTCCAGGACGCGCCGGGAAAAATCGATCACGGCGCAGCTGGCAATGAATCCATGGGAAAAGAAGAGGTGTTGTTTTTGTAAATTTTGATGGAATGATATAAATTATTGTGGGATGTATTATTTTCTGTGGAAGAAAGGGCGACGTGGATATTTTTTCGTTTGTTTTTTTATAAAGAGTATGGTTTTTCAATGATTTGCATAGGAAATGAAGGTTTTTTTCTCACTTGAAAAGAGAGAATGGAGATTGTGCTAGAAACTATTTGAAAAGAATGTACTTATATAAGCCACTACAACGAACTATAATAGTGCTTCAATAGTGGTGAGTAGGGAAATATAGAGGTTAAAAGTGGTACAATTGTATTTACTAATAATAGTAAACAATATTTCTATAGTGTTATAATTATTACATTTAGACACTATTACAAACTTTATATTTTTTATTTGATAATTTACATTGTTTCAATACAGTTCCATAACTACTTACCAGTAGTCAGAACTTATTATCAGACAGTTTTAGAAACTTTTCATATAATATTGTGTTACAGCTAGATTTTGTGAATATCATGGATATTATTTCATCGATTCTTAGTAGTTGTAAGTATTTAACGTATTACACTAAAAACTCGTTTATTTGAACTTATCAGGATAAATGTAACTTATTTCATGTACTATAGTATTACAATGTAACAATCTAAAATGAGCAAAAAAAGTTTATATAGACTAGTTATTTAAATGTAGAAGTATTTGAAAAAGTTATGTTGAAGTTTATACTGGTGAAAATTTTATTTCAAGTTGTTAAATTACTTATGGAGTTATCAACCACCATTCAACACTATACAATACATGCATGGATTATTTTTCACTATTAGACATTGTTGAAATGTATACAGAATAGTGTGTACTACGGCATATTGTAATAAAATGTTGACACTATTCAAAAGTAAGAAGCACAATATTATTGACCATTTTTCATGTCAACTAAAGTGTTGACAGTCAAACATTTTACAATTTACAGTTAATAAATATGACTCATAACAACCAAACAATTACGTTTGAACAGTGTAATTGATTTTCGTTCTCCGAATTTTTTGTTTTCGCATTTACTTTTCTAATCACATTGACTGTTGCACTGAGTGTAAAATAAAATAAATACCAACTGTTCTCTTTTCGTCGCATAAAAATTTTGACAGAATAATTTCTTGCATTAATTGTTCAATATTTCATCTATTCTTCAGTAATTATTATCAATATACTCCGTTTTGATCATTCAGGAATATTATTTCATCGTATGTAGTATTTGTTTATAATAATTGATGAATTATTTCATTGATCTCTTCTTTTTAAAATGTATATGTAATTGCGTTCATGAATTAAAATCGTTTGAGTAGAGTTAAAGTAACAAAAATACTCAAAAATAGCAGGAAAAAAACTTTGAAATCGACATTGAAATCTCAAACTGAATTTATCTTTTTATACATGTTTACAGTCACATACTTTTTTGAAATAAAGATAAATTTGTCACCAAGTTTAGAGTTACTTCTCTGTCAACACTCAGTTGATTCTTGAGCTATAAATTGTATTTAAAGTACTACGTAAAAGCTTCAAGAAACCTTCTAGAAAAACACTAGATTTTCATATATGATTTAACTATTTTATGAAATCCCTGTTCTATTTTTAAGAAAAAAATTCTGTTTTTTGTATAAAAATTATACATATTATTGAGACCTCTTCGAAACCTTTTAAAATACCGTAATTTGTTGAAAATGTAGCAAAAAGCGAAGTTTCATAAATAACAATTAAGGTAATTTCATGATTACTAGTTACCATGTTTCAGAGAATAAAAATAACCAAGCTATATGAGCTAGAAATTTATGCTACGACAGTAAAGTATTTAAAGGCAGGAATCTTTGCCAGCGACAAAAGCTTAAATTTTTTCAGGTGTTTTGTAAGATCTTATAAATTCAAAAACATAAATTCATCTCAGTACACTTCAACTCACTGTATCCCAACAAAAATCGCCTGCTTAGAGTCAAATTAATTTTCTACAGTCAATTGATTGTAAAAAATTAGAGTCAAAATGATCATTCATAAAAAAATGACAGTTGACAGTAAATTCAATCTTTACGTTGTACAGTCGATTGATTGTTAACTCGGCTTTTAACTATAAAAATAATTTAAAAAATTGAAATTTACAGTCAACAGACAATTCGCTGTACAAAATAACAGTTGAATTTTACACTAGTAATCGAAAGCTAGAAAGTCAAAAATCAATTGAATTTTAATCTTGAATTACTGTCAACTTCGAAGTCGTCAGTCAAAAATTGAATTTGTTTTCCTCAGTCACACTTGTATCACTTTGCAATAAAATATTTTTTTTTCTCATTAAAAAAGGTCCAGTAAATGTCTCAATCAAACACTTTTCCTTTCAACATTTTAATTCTCTTTCATCCACCCATCCTCGAGTCTCATAATAAAATTACCCAAGGTCCAAGTAAAAACTCCCCCAAGAATACAAAACGCATTCCAGTTCAAACAAACAACATGAAACACCCCTTTCTTCCTCAACCAACTCTCGTCTATTTCCACAGTCCTGCACGCGTTGTGAACTGGATTTTTCAAATTTTCGTACGAACAAAGACGCCGCAGTTTTCCCGTTTAGCTCCAGAAACGAGCGCGCGAGAGCGTGGTACATCGGGAAAAGACAAATAAAGCAAGCTGTAAAACGAAGTTTTCGGCGGACCGCGGCAGCTGCGTCAAAGCGACTCCTCGAGCATGTTGGTTCACGCACGGCTGGACGCACAAACATTATTATTAATGTCATGTTACTATCTCTAGGACGTCTGAGGCTCTGTTTGTCTTGCTTTTCCTCGCTGGCCCTTTTACCGTCAACCAGCCCCCTCCCCCCGACCCCTCCCCTGCGCCACAAGCATGAATGTTTCACCAAGCGAAGCTGTACAGAAGCACACAAGAGGACCTAGTTAGGGCAAACCATAGAAGAGACATTGGAAAGCGAGTTCCAACGTTGGCGAATCGATATGAAGAAGACTTTGGGCGTCGCTGAAGTCGGATTCGGTTTTGAAAACGTGGAATCGTTTGAAAAAATTATAAGGTAATGTGTTTGAAATATAGTTTTCATTCAAAAACCAGTTTGATTGGCTCAAACAAACATTCGGCCGAGATATGACCAAAGAAATATTTGGCTAGCTTAAATAAATTTTTGGTTCGAGTAAAGACATTTTAGTGTGCTATAGTATAATTTTGGTACGGACAAAAACATTATATTTAGCAATCTTAAATATTTGTTTGACTAAACTGAAATTTGTTAGAGTTCATTAAAATTTGTTTGCCCATACCAAACATTTATTAGAGTCAACCAAATTTTTGTTTGGTCATATATCGACCAAACTTCTGACAATCAAAACGGTTTTTGAGCGTTGTATACATCAGTAAATTGCCAAAGTTCATGTCATTGAACGTAAAACTCATGCACAATTGGATGGTAGTGGCGATTTTGGATTGCCATGTTGCCAACTTTAATTTTGTAAAACAGCAGGCGTTGGCAGAAAAAATTTTCAAAAGTGGTTTTTATGAACAAATAATTTTGATTGGGATTTGATAATTTTTAATCTTTGGCGATCTGCTAACGAAAGTGTGATATTACGATTTTTCGAATTTCGGGTTTTTATGGTTCTGCAAATTTAGCAATCCAGTGTCGCACATTTTTATTCATGTATGTGAGCAATGTACTGGAAATTGATTAACGTGATTTTTAAGTGACTAAGATTTGGATTATTTTCATTATCCGCAGCAAAATATTTCGTCTGTTCTTGATTATTTATATAATTTGGACAAATGTCGAATGTTACAGTTTTTTCTATATAGATTTTTGTAATTTGATGTTCTAGAAAGCAAAGTTGTAAGAATTTGTAATATTCTTACAGAATTGTGAGAGTATGATGTATACACAGATAGTAAGTATTTGAAAAATTCAAGTATTTCCGTATTTCATGTGATTCATAAAATTTTTTATATTTTCGAGCACTTCGAGATATTTTCGATGTTGCTATAGGTGGATCTTAAAATTAATAAATTTCAATGCTGTAGTAAATTTTACAAATTTTAACGATTTCGAGTACAAAATGACTCTTGAAAAAAAATTTTGAAAAAAACTTATTGTTCTTGTTCGTTCGTTTGTTTGTTTGTTTGTTTGTTTTTTCTTTTCTTTTTTCAGCATTCAGAGACTTTGAAAAAATTCCTAGTATTTTTATGAGCTCTTTCATATATTTCAGGAAATAATATGCTCTAGAATTCATATATATAAAAAAAAACTATATCTACATAGATGTCGGTATTAATGTATTTTTAGTAATTATCGTATTTTATAGTGTGAACGAAATTTTGAAGGATTTTCAGATTATTCCTATGGATTTCTAGTTTTCATGTCAACTACTAAAATGATTCTTGAATTTGAATGCTCTGGAAATAAAATTTCGATAAATTCTCAATACATAACGTAAACATAAAAAAAGATTCTGGGTATTTTGCAGATTTTACGTGTTATTTCGTATTTATGAGATTTTCTTGCGTTTTCTAGCATTTTCATATACTTCTAGTGTATCGTATATAGCTGCATACTATTTTTTCATACATTTGATGTTCTAGAATTCGAAGTTTTCTAGATTTCAAGCATTTGTTTAAATTTAACAGCTGTATGTACTTACATGGATTTTGAACTTAATTATCTTTCAAGATTTTTTAGCCAAATATACTTCTAAACACTATTTTACTTCTTATATTTCTTTAGTAATCGTATAAATCAAAAGATTTTATAGTATTTTTTAAATATCTATTTAGATTTTGAAAATGAGCTCCCATATCTGAAGTTATGCAGCCTTTTAGCATTTTCATAGATAAGTATCTACATATGATAATATGATAATAGTTTATGGAAATATGTTATACTTTTTTAAAAGTACATGATATTTATTATAACACTTGATATAATTGATGATTATATAATAAATATGTATAGTAAGTATCTATTTTTCTATATTATTCACCAATGTGAAACAACTTTTAGGATGTTTATATTCTACCTCATTCTAGCCAAACATTCACTGATTACAAAAAATTTTTCTCAAAGAACGTTTGTAATTTTGGAATCAGTATATAATATTTTGTTCAACTTTGAGATTACTCATAAACCAATATTAAAGGTCCTTTTAAATTTATGCAGTATGATATTATTGATGGTTTTCACTCATCTTTACTATTTTCGATGATAATCATTTTTATAAATATTTTCATCCCTATCATCAATAAAATCATTTTGACGAACCTTTTCTTATACTATTTCATATTGAAAACCACTTTTTTTATTCCTACATATGAAATAATAATTAACTTCTTCCAAATTTCAAAAGGGTTTCAAACCCTTGAACTCCCCTCTGCCTATTCCCTCCATATTAACATATGCTGGTAATTCCCGAAAGTTTGCTAAACTCTTTTAATTCAAAATTTCAATCTGTTAGAGTGAGGATAACATTAAAAACTGTCATGTTCCTGATGCAATTAGTGTTTATTAATTGATTTCAGTAAACTCTACTTTCTAAAAAACACAAGCCACAGAATCTTCTTGCCCGAAATCACACTGAAGTTCGGAAGGAGAGTACAATATAATCTTTTACTATTCAGGTGCATCTCTATAATTATCAGGATACAGCATCACAAACAATGTAGCGGAGATTTATTTACAATCGCATTGTACTAAACAACGGAATTATACCCCTCATTTTGCTCCCATTGTAATTCGAATGGAAACATCAGAACTGCGCATTTGGTAAATTCGGCTAATTTCTTCCGCAGTATAAATGGGACGTGAAAAACGTTGCTCGTTGCACAAAATAGCGGGGAAAGAAGCGAATTCACGCCGCGAACGAGGAAAAAAGTCGAAATTACCAACGCTGCATTACGTGTCAACTCGTTGACGAGAGAGAGAGAGAAAGATAAATGAAAAAAGTGATCGTTTTTCGGGGGATGGTAACACACATTTCACTTGTCGCGCGAATTGGCACGTCGGAAACGAGTTTTATCATTTAGCTTGTACGCAAATTGGGACGATGACGTTCCTTGTCCACGCCTCGACGGGAACAACAATGCGCTAATGCAACAGACGCATCGGCATGAGTGGCTGCTGCAGATTCTGATGACATTCTTGAACCCATGCCATGCGTCTCGAGAAAAACTGAATTGTGTGTCTCTAATCTTGGGTTGCCATATCTCCAGGATAACTTTGCAGAATAAGACATATATCATTATAGCTTAAGGCAATTATTTACAGATGTTAATCAGTAAACGTTCAATTATTAAATAGTAAAATAGGTATAAATTATTTGCACCATAGTTTGTTTTAATCTGGACTCGAATAATTTAGGTTAAACCTTGCACCGTACAATAAGAAAAAAATTGATGATTTTTAAATATACTTTTCCAAATTTTTTTTGAGATCAGCAAGGTGAATTGAATTCAGTCAGTAGGATATCTTTTTGACTCTTTTTATTCGATCAATATTTTACAATCCGAAGTTTTGTCCCGTGATAGGTTAGGTTAGCTTAGATAGTTATTTAGTAAGTAAGTTAGTTATTTTGTTAGTTAATTAGTTAGTTAGTTAGTTATTTAGTTAGTTAGTTAGTTAGTTAGTTAGTAAGTTAGTTAGTTAATTAGTTATTTAGTTAGTTAGTTAGTTAGTTAGTTAGTTAGTTAGTTAGTTAGTCAATCAGTCAGTTAGTAGGTTAGGTTAGGTAAGTAGGACTTTAAAGAGTGTTTTAGATGAAATTTATTATTACCCTGATTGAATTGTGTGATGAGTTTTATAAATTTTCGGAATAATGGATTGTTGCGCGTGTTTAGACACTATACGTTATGCTTGAAGATGTCCCCAAACATGGGACGAAACGTCGGATTGTAAAATATTTATCGGATAAAAAAGGTCAAAAAGATTTTCTACTGGCTGAATTTTAATGCATCTGGCTATTTTAATATGAAAAAAAAAAGAGAACTAGGTTTAATACATGAAAACATTATTTTTCATTAGACATTTGGACTTAGATTGGCCAGATCCAGACCATCAGATCCAGGAACTTCAACTCGATATTCATTTTAAATCAAGTTAAATATGTCTTTGGGATGAAATGATGAAGCTTTATTATTTGAATTTTTTGGGTTTAACCAGTAAAATTAATTCATATGATTACGTCATTTTTACATTGAAATTCAGCAGCGAACTAGATATTGATCAGTGAGATTTTACGGATTCTATTTAGTAAACAAACTTAAAATGTTTCATAATTGTGAGGCAGTATAATAAGATGTTGTTCTGGAAAATTCAAATTGATTTGTTTAACTTGTAATAGAAATATAAATGGATTTCGCAAAAAAAAACAACTATCAAAAATTTTTAATTGTTGTTCGTTTTTGGATAGATTAGAAACCGTTATATCAAGAAACTTCATTTTGATTTTTTTTTTTTTTTAATTATATGTGAAATCCTATATTTTTCTGTGAAAAATGAAGAAAATAGTTGTTTTTTTTTATTTCTAAGGTCCTACTTGTAGAAAATATCGTATCAATTCTATCATTTTCATATTGTTTACAATCAGCGAACTATATCTAGAATTGTCGATTTCTCTTACTACATATGAGTATTAATTTTTTGACCGATTTTCAATGAATAAACTCTGACTGTTTCAGATTCTAGTAAAATGAAGTGTCAGCTAGAAAAAGTCATATCGATTTTGGCAGCTGATTATTGCAGTGAAAAATAGTAAGAGATATACATTCTTGATGATTTCATTTTCCAAAGTTGTTCATACTTAAGTTGTTAAATGTCGAACCATTGAATCTAAAACTCCAAAGATTGAAATTAAATTATTAGGTTTTTTTTAAATAACTGAATGAATGTTGTTTACATAATATTCATAATTTTGACTGAAGGATCGATTTATTATATTTAATCATTTTTTATATTGGAATACATCTAAGTTTTGAAATATGAATCAGTGATTATTAACTGATTTTGACTAGAGTTCTACCATACTGCAAATCAGTAGTTCACTCATCACAAATTTTTACTACCGAAATACCTTCGATTTTTTCATACATAGAAAGAAGGAAACTAAAATGTTGAATCCACAATTCTAACAAATTCTGACAGTTCATAATGAAAGTGATCAATAAATACAGTTTCACATATCTGATTGATTTATGAGGGTACTCATGAGTAGATATATACATGAAAACCAATTATATCTCATATGTAAATTTGAAATATTCTTGAACCTGAATTCAAATGGTCGAAATATTTGGTTCTAAAATTTATAAAATGTAGAATTCATTTTTTCAAGTTGAACTTAATATTGCTTCATGGAAAACTATCATCTTCATATCACAGATGATTGAAAATTCACTCTGTATCAATGAGATTTCATTGATTAACATGAAAAGTTTGTTTACTAAAAAATCAGTTCTAAAAATGACGTATCACTGGTTTGTACTAATGCATAAACTTTCGTAATTTCAGATGAGCAATGCATAAAAATTTAATTCGAGCTCGAAAAAGTCAAGTGAAGTCTAAAAACATATCATAACAATGAGCAATGAAAAGAAATTGATATTTGCAAACATATATCCTATTACTCACACTTAGATTTTTATATGCACTATATAAACTTAAAAAACATTAAATCTGAAATTCAATAACTCGAAGTATTTTGAAAAGGAGTAAAAACCTTTTTTCTTGCATGACTCGTCTATCGAATTCTGTAAAATTTTATTTAGGCAAATATCAACAAACTGGAGTTGAATCAGCGAGATTTCGGTAACTTGCAGTAAAAATTCTTTCACGTAAATTCCGTGTCTAACTTATAATTGGTTCTTACTACTGAAGAGAGTTTGATTTCTTTATATTTCGAGAATAGTTAAGTCCAATGTGGACTTGAAATTGTAATATAGATGTTAACAGCTTGTTATAACAATAAACAATAGAAAAAGATAGAAAATTTGTTAACTTTTTCAAAATCTTTATACTTGAATTTTGAAATGGAAAACTGACATATCTCGAATGAGAACGTCATTTTTTCAATTCTTCGAACGAATTTCATTGTATATTACATTGCATATTTTTTCATACTTAATGTATTTGTTTGCAAAAAATGAAAATAATATTATAATCATTCAACTTAAAGTTGAGAAGCTAATATATATGATATTCATAAAATAAATGTTTGTTAGAGCGAAAGTAATAAATTTTCAGTTTTTGTCGAGTTTGACTTGTTTAATAATTAATAAAATTCGAGAATATTGGAAAAAATTCAAGATAAAAAAAAAGGAATAATTATAATTAGAAATATGACAAAAAAATTCACATTTAGCTTAATATAATATTTTCGAATTCTACGATCATGTATCCTCTTCCAATTGCAAAACGAAAAAAAATCTCTCTTAGAAAACAATCCAGATTACTGACCTGGATAAGATGTACCCAAGCAAACCTCAAACGCAATGATAATTACGAAACAAGCCGCGAGAACCGATATGACAATTGTCAAAGTTGTAATAGGCGGGGTTGAATATTGCGTGGCGCACGTCACCGCTGTTGCAAAAATAAATCTGTCAGCCAGCGCACGTGTCGCGGTAGTTAAATATAGCCGAAAGCCGGAATGACGAATCGTAAGGTGTCCGACATCACCAATGGCAGTGACAATCATCGGAGAAAAACGAGAATCATATTTCAAATTTTTTCATAAAAAAACACGGCCTCGGAAAAATAATTTTGTGGATACGTTTCATTGAGAATCGACATAACATATGGATCTCATCAAACCCAAAAAACTGCCAATATGAAAAAAAAGCTTGTAACATTCCGGATGGAAAACTTTTTTTTCCCATTTGAACAAAAAAAAACATGTTTCTTTAAATACTGAAGAACGAGACTGAGACGGCCACATTTTAATCCGTTACTTACAGTAATTAAATCGTACTTATTTCTGAGAATAGCATAACCTGATTGCAACCGCATTCGTGCAAGTTCATCGTTGAATGGGGTCAATCGTCACGCCCAAAATTTTCTCTCGTTGCCCAAAATCCGAACGCTCTAGTGCCAAAATAACTCGGCGACGTTGAAATGGAACTTTCGACGAAAATTCCATCAATCCCGAGATTGCGTTCGTTCCGCGATGGCAATAACTGGGGTGTCCAACCGTGTCTAACCATAACTCTCGACGGCTGGAGGGGCGAGTTTTTCCCCTACACCTCTTGCAGTTTTGTGTTTATTAGGTCAGAAATTGTACGAGAGCATTTTCATCGGAATGCTGGTGCAGTTTTTTGAGAATATACTATTAGGATGAAGATATAAAGTGATGGTGATTTTTGAAATCTATTGGATGTTGGGAGGAGAGAGAATTGAAAATTCGAGTTATAGTTTATTACATTATGTTAGAAACATGAAAGTAAAGAAAAGACGTTTTGTGTGATTTGAGTTTATCGAACAATCGTACTATCAGTTTATTTTTGAATTATGAGGTGAGATTTATTTAATTTTCTGAATGTTTGGGATGAAGCAGAATGTCTAGAATGTGTCTCATTGTCTTAAAATTACTGCATTGTTCGGAGAATAACATACTGAATGATTTTCAGAATTTCAGCTACGCGTTCTATTGTTCGTAATATTTTTCATATTCGTAATGGATGTTGTTTATATAGTTGTATTTAATAACTGTAACGCTCGTTGCGTGAATTCTGGGAAAAAAATGTCTGGAGACGAGAAATGGAGAAAAAGTAAGTATCATTAGATGCATAATGAAGAAATGTTTACTTTAGGAAAACCACAAACAGAATGAAGGTTTCGGTTTTATTTGGGATATTTATTTAAGTTAAAGATACTTGGGTGAATCGTTGGATGAGATATAAGTTCTGAATGATTTTAATTTTGAATTTTGCGAAAAATTTTCATATTATTTTACCAACCGACCATTGGGAGTAAAGTTAGAAAAATGATAATGAATAACACATATTTTCATTTTATAACTGACAACTCAGCTTTGGTATTGAGAAATTCCAGAATACTTACAAATTTATTTCTTCAAAAATTTCTGACTATACTGTATACTTTTACTGATAAAATTGGACTTTTTTGAAAAATGGGGCTCCATGTTTTCAGTTAAAACATGTTACGATTGAAGACAGTAGAAAGCACAGACTGCTGAAAATAACCAAGTACACAAAATAATAAAAAATTCACAATTCCTGTGAAGATTTTTGAATTATCAACCTTCTGTATTTCAAAACGTTTCTTGAAGTAAAAGAATTTGAGCATATAAGAGTGCTTTAGTGAATTTGCATAATTTCCAAATTTTTCGTGATTTAAAGAATATCGACGATTTTTTTAATTTTACACATTTTCTGAGTTTTCCGGAATTATTCACGGTCATCAGATGAGAATTTGTTTTTGAATTTTTCGAAATTTCGGAGATCGCGAAGCAGAAAAAAAGCATAATCGAAAACACTTTAAAAATCTTTCTAAATAGTCAAAATTATCAGGAATATTTTCAGCATTTACTGCTTTTGAACTTTAAAAGATTTTCATGAAAATATCAAGTGAAAAATTATACAAGAAAAAGCATCTATGATTCTATTTTTAGTCAATTTAGTTAGCTACGAACATTCATATCAGCGTTAGGTGGTCATTCTCAATTTCGCAAATTTTGTAAATTTGAAATAAATTACATAATATTGATTAAAACATTAGAAACAGACAAAAATCTAACGTGACATAGAGAAAATTTGTTTTTAAGATAACACAAGTCAAAAAGTGAAAAAAATTTTCAAAGGGAAAGAATTTCTGCAAATGCAAATCTTAAAGAAATGTAACGATTAAAACACAATCAACAAATCTTAAATTCTACAAAGTTTTTGAATTGATCTAGATTGATGACAATCTTTTACATTTTCTTTTTTTTTCTCACTTGGCACAATCACTAACATGATGTTAACAATACAAAACTCTCTGATTTTTTTCAAAAATTTATCCTTATTAAGTACTATCGATTTCGGTAATTTTTCATTCTTGTTCTTTAAAAAAAAAAAAGATTGGAAAATGAGAAAACAGGAACAAACTTGCTAAATTTTGTTAAAATTTGTAAAATTGTTTGGAATATTTCTACTTTTAATTGCTTTCGATTTGCTAAGAATCGCATACAAATATTTAGAAAAACAACTATAAAGAAATAGACAGCATATTTTATTTTATATTTAATCAATTTCTTCAGTTTCCAACATTTAGATCAATATTAGATGGCCATTTATAATTTGACTAATTTCGTGAATCTGAAAGTGATTGCACGATCTTGGTTGAAACGTTGACAACAAAATCAATTGAATGTGAATCGAAAAAATTCTTATCAATATATAACAAAAGAGACTCAGAGTGAAAAAAAATGAATTTTGCAAAGGAAAAGAAATTCTGCAAATGATATAAACGGAACCTGAAAACAGTTTTTGAATACCACAATTTGAATTGTTTAGAATTCTTAACAATCTTTCATATTTTCGATTTTTTTTATCTTTGGAAATCAGTCCAATCTCTAAAATTATGTTAACAATTAAGAAATTCCAAGATTTTGTAAAAAATAACCTGTATATTTATAATATTCCGGGATATGTTAATTCTTTCCTAATTCCTCAAAATAATATGCAACATGAAAAAAAATGTCATGCGTATTTTTAAGCGGTACAACAAGCACAATCATTAAAGTTTTAAAACACATCATAAAACTTTGATAATATTTTAAATTCCTCAAATTGTTAAAATCACAATTTTGAAAGTGTTCCATTCTTACTATTTTGAAATTTGAAATTTATGATAAATTTTCCGAAAATTAAAAAATTCTAATCAGGATATGCCCAACTTACTAAAATTTTAGTAATTTGCTTTCTAGGTTCTTAAGATTTCCATCTTCAAATGAAAAAAAGAACATCATGATGCACATTTTGAAATAATATGATTACGAACACCATTACCAAAGTTTTTAAGCATTTTTGAAGATTCATGATACAGTCATTCCAAAATTATGAAAATTTTCGTTAATCTCTACATTTTGTAATTTCCTAAAATTTTTTAAATTGGTTGAAATTTCAGATATAATTTTGACTATCTCAGACTTTCAAATTCCATAATGATTTGTCCCTATCAACTGAAATTTTTTGTGACCACACAATACCTCTCAAGTCTTTCACGTATAAGTAAGAGACAAAAAAACATCATGCATTTTTTTTTCAAATCACAATAACGAGTCCCCCTATCCCCTTTTCCATCAATGTTTTTTTTTTATTTCTGACGAGTGAAGTATATATGAAACTAATCAAAAACCACCATCATCATTACTTTAAATCGTTTTTAATGATCGTCTTCAAACTTAATCCTAAAATAATTGATTTCCATGCACATACTGTTCAAAAAACATGTTTCCCAGCTTCAAGATTTCCCAATCATTCTCTCTGTCTCACGGTAATACAGATCCGCGGTCTGACGCAATCCACGTGATCGCCGAGGGACGAATTAGCGAAGGAAGGCGAAGATTGAATCGCGCGAGGCGCTAACAACAAATTACGGGGCGCGTTCGATTAACGCCGATTCGAATGCGCGCTCGGTTTGCGAGGTGGAAAAGGGGGTTTCTGGTTTTGCCGAGGGTGGAGAGGGAGGTCGGGACGAAACCGCAAGAGCGGAACTTAACTCGAAATTAAATCGCGCCCGCGACGACTAATCTCGCGAGAGTTCAATGCCGCTGGTTAACGGCCCACGTGGAGCGGCTGGCGTACTTTCGCAAAGATGTCACGCGAGGAAAAGCTCGTTACGAAATCGCCCCTGATTACGGGGATGTACCCGGGGCGCATTATTTCCTCGTAGCGAACTTGATTAAACGAACCGACGGCGCTTCGCGATTCGGTGACCATTGTAATGATAAAGGACGATATGAAAATCCCGGGCGCCATTCGACTCGGATCTCGGGGCCAGGAGTAATTTTGATTGCGTTTTGTGGCTTCTAATTAGACAGAAAGCGTTGAGTTGTGAGTGAGGATTTTACTCTGAAAAGGTTTCCAAATTAATTATTATATTTTGAATATGAGTTTTTTTTAAATTTGCTCTGCTAAACGTGGATGTAGAGAAAATGAGATATTGATAATTGAAACAGTTTTCTTTAGGTAGATTTGAGTAGATTTTGATAACACAGTGGAACAAAAATCGAGTTTCGGAATTTTCTAAAGATTTAATAAATCAAAATTTGTACCTTCTTCAGTTTTCACGCTTTTGGATCGTGCAAAAAACTAAGTTGTTCAGTTTTT
The DNA here is from genome assembly GCA_028476575.1 of Platygaster robiniae. NCBI lineage: Eukaryota > Metazoa > Arthropoda > Insecta > Hymenoptera > Platygastridae > Platygaster > Platygaster robiniae. The sequence continues at coordinate 39,469,373 of CM052020.1, forward strand.
TCTGTAGATCTCGAATATGCAATTTAATTTATGATTCAATTGCTCCTTCAACAATTTAGATCCAAAAAATCATTACTTAGGCGAAGGGATCCTTTTTGGTCCTCGAAAAAAAGTCGAGAAAGTGAATAAACCTTATTGATATCTCGAATGCTAGCCGTCACGGGTCAATTATTGATCCATGATTCCAAGAAACAGTTTTTTTTGCGTGAAAATAAATTGTTGAAGGAGCAATAAAATCGTAAAAAAATTTCATATTTGAGATTTATGGAAAAAACTGAACAACATAGTTTTTTGCACGATCTAAAAGCGTGAAAACTGAAGAAGGTAGAAATTTTAATTTATTAAATCTTTAAAAAATTATTAACCGCTAATGTGACGTGATGGAGACAAAACATTTAGGATTATAGGTTCAGGAGGTCATAAAGTACATGTCTTATGTGAAACTTTCTTTGGGTTTTTTTTTGGTTCCACTGTGTAATTTCTGAGTGTAAAGTGACATATTTTGTGTCAAAAAGTTCTCGCTGTACTATGTGACAAATGTTTTTCTTATTTTGAATTTTCTTGATGAGTTCAGTTTAACATTTTTTATTGAAATCCTGTGTGATGGAAAAATCCGTCCAGAGTCAGAATCTGAACTTGTGAACTTATATTTACAACTACTCTTATATTTACTACTCATGGACAAGTATATGTTTTTTTGATCGAATTGATTTACTCTTTAACTCGATTCGAATTAGAACTATTTGTCTTGGATGATCTGAGATTAAAGTCATGTTTAGATTAGATGAACAACAAAGAAAAAATTATATTCTACATAATTTTGAATGAGAAAAAATTGTTGATCTTACAAAGGGTTTTTATCATCATGGTACAAAGATTTGAAGGGAGATGTTTGGAATTTTATACTAAGTCACATGATGTTTGCCTTGAAAATCACAATAATGTAGATAATAATCAATTGTTGTTTCTTGAAGAATGAACAGTTTTAAATTTTAACTTCCACTAGAGATATACACTTGTAGAAGAGTAATAAAGAATGATTATTTAGTCTCGACGATTGCAACATCTTCGTTTGCTGAAATTATGAGAACGAATTCTGAAGTTACATAATTTACAGTACATACTTAAATAACTTATACACAAAATGATTGTGCAGAAAATTCACAATTGATTACACAAATTGAATAATGTTGAATTCAATGAATAGGAACGAATGAACTTTTTTTTGTTAGTTCTGATTTTGTTGTTCAATAACTTTCCAATACCTGAATTGTTATAATGAATAATAAGGTTGAGAGACTTCATAATTATCATTTTTACTAATCAATTTATTTGTTGCATATTTTGATTTGCATGTATATATTTTGACACTTTATATCGCGAATGTCTATTTTTTTTACACAGAAACTAGATTGATTTCAATCATTGAGAAAATGATAGTCCATTTCCTGGAAAACCTAATAAAAAAAGAAAGAAAATCGTTAGAACCTCGAATGAACAAAAAAAAAAAATTATATAACTCAAAGATTATGTTCTGATAAGTTCATTCAATGAGTTTCACATTTTCTGTACAATATTTTTGACATTTTGTCTCCAATAATGGCTTTAAATAACATTTCCTCTTGAAAAAATGAAACAATTTCTTTATTGTTTCTTAAGAATTTTCTTTATAAATAACATTTTCTTTTATATAAGTAGTATATATGAGCATAAAGAAACAGCCTTTGTTCCTTAATTGGTAGCACAGTTTCTATTATTCATTTTATACAATTGAAATATATGGAATTTTCAGAATTTAAAAAAAAACTAATAAAAGAAGGATAACAAAGTTAAACGACGAATTTTGATTTCTCGAAGTGAAAAGCGAGAAAAAAACAATTAAAAATTGACGGTCTCTAAGTTTTGCGTAGAAACTCATTTTTTGTGCAATTTTCATAATTTTGAATTCCGTTAATTGAAAAAAAAATCATTTAAAAAAATATGGTAGAGTCTCGAGAATACTATTTCATGAATAGAAATTGTTTGAAAAATAAATAAATAAAAGAAAATCAGGAAAAAGTCCATGAATGAATTATTTTAAGTATACAATTCCTTCCCATAAATGATAACACAATTTGCTCCTTCTTGAAATTTTCGCAACACCGTTAATTTCCTTTTATAAAAATTGATCGGAAAGTGAAACTCGAATTCTATCCCAAGTATAAGCCTTATGCCCCAAAAATCCTATCCAAATAACAAAATATTTTGCGAGCTGGGAACCAACCTCTCGAAGATGAGATCTCATAACTCAATAAGCTCGTAACGGGAAGTTAGGTCGAAAGGGTTCGCGACAGGAAAACGAGGGGCAGGGGGAGCGAAGGGGGTAACGGAAACGTCGACGTCGAGTGGTATTTATACAAAGACTGGATTGTCGCCAAAAAGCTCGAGTCTGCCCTATCTAATGGCAGCGACACGTCGCACCACGGTCACCGGCTGCGCTTCTTTTTCCCACTTGTACGCGAGTCAAAAGTACTTGACATGAACTACGGGGAAAACCAAGAAAGTGGATATAACCGATAGAAACTGGCATCAGCTTGGTGACGTAAGGTTCCACTGACTTTTCCTCGTATTTCGACATTTGTTTGTCGATACCAGATATCGTCGAACCAGCTGCATTCAATTAAAAGTTTGATTTGTTCGTAACAGTGGGAGAAATGCTGGTTTTTCCCACCCTTGACTGTGGTGTAATTTGTATTCTTGAAATTTAATACTAATTTTATTAGGGCAGGAATTACAACAAATTTAATAAATGTTCGAATTAGGATACCAGAAAAACGTTTACGAAAAAGTTCAATGTTATGACGTTTTTTTTTTCTGTTACTGAAATTCACTGTCAGAATGAGGTTGGCAAAACATTTTATTTGACTTGTAAGCAAGAAGCATGTATTAACGATTACCATATTTTGAATCACATTCATAGTTATTAGGCAAAAAGTTAAATAAAATTTTTAGTACAATTTTGTGAATATCCCGTGTGGAGTCAAAAAAATGCATACTTATATTATATTTTCTGTTCTATTTCACAGAGAAGCATTTTTACATGGGTATAGTAGATGATTACAATAAATCATAAAGTTTCGCGAAAATTCAAGCACGTTCGTGAGATAAACTCTTGAAGAATCAATTTCTTGAGTATTTGAAAGAAAATCTAGTAAATATTATCATACAATATTATACTGTGGAGTCAGTATGAAACTTTCTCAATTGCGCCAGTTATTTATCGAATTTTCAGTTACTCTATATAATGAAATTTATCAAATGATATTGTAGTAGTAGTTGTGTGTAAACCTCTATTGTACTTTCTGCAATAGTATATGTATTATTGCTTTTCCTACTAAGAGATATTATAATGTCATAGAAATTTTCGTTTTTCATGCACATACATACTAATAGCCTCAATGAAAAATTATATATTGTAGAAACTAGAAACGTAAGGTAAAATATTTAAATTGATTAAATTGAAAAAAATCTGTGCAATAGTATATTCGATACAAGGTTCATAAAGTAAGATTGTAAAATCAAAATTTTGACTTTAATCATAATATCCACTTCAAATTGTCAGATAGTAATAATTTTTTTACAAAACAAAAAAAATTTTCACCACCAGATCTGTAATATTTGAGACAAAAATGGCAGAATCTGCAATTATATTGTAAAATCTGGCGTAATATTGTAAAAGTAACAATATTCTAGAATTTTTGCAATAAATATTTTTAAAACTCGAGTTTTTTCTTTTTTTTTTTTTATAAATCTCGATTCACCAATTCAATGATATTACATAATAACTGATTTAATTTTTTAATTTTAATTATTTTAGCATTACTGTTATTTAAAAAATGTTTATTAAATGTTCTAATTTCCACTTAACATTTTGTGTACGCAAGGTACAAAAAATTTTTTCTATTCTAAATGGTTATAACTGGATACTTGAAATTTTTCAGGGACCACTTTGCGGGAATCGCGTGATGACATAATCGCAAGTGTCACTTGTGGTTTCGATAATACCTATCGATTGACAGTGATAACACTCTTTGCGTTCGAATCGATGAGTGAGGATTATTTCAGCGCACGAAATGTATTTGATAAGCATTGAACGTCAATTTCAATAAACTATAGCAAATGAAGTTCAATAACTTCCTTTTTTCAAGGAGAATTCTTGATCACTTCCATTATAAAGCACCTACAAAAAAGTTATCAAAATTTAACAACAAAAAAAATGTATCTCCATGCTCTAACTTATGTTTTGAAATTTTTCATGGAACTATTAGAGTTTTCGAAAACTGAAAACTATTAAAATTCTGATGCATGTAAATAATCGATCGAACAAAACATAAATGAGCGTTTTAAAAAAGTCAGTTAAAAATCTGCTACTTTATGAAATTTTCCGAAAAATTCTTCGAAGAAAATCTGTACAGAAAGGAAACTTTTTCATAATTATTATCTTTATTGATCAAAGTATATATTATGACATGGTATACACGTATAGGTTCTTGAGACAATCATATTATTTTCGTTGCTAAAAATCGAATAATGTCGAATAAAAGCAGTCAAAGCAACTAACGTGAAATGAAATTTCTTTAAAATGAAGGTAAAACGAAAAGAGTTAAAATATATAGTTTCTACCATCTCCAAATTCAATTTTCCCCAATAATTTTCTCGACAATTTTCAGTAAATTTCAAGAGTACCTTATACAATACAATTCAATCAATATTCTATAGTTGAAAACCCGTTGCAATCGATAACTCATTTGTTTCACCGTGACGAATTAATGAATGGAGGGAGGCTGGAGCATTTTTCGTGCCTTCCATCAACGAATTTCCCGAATGCTTGCCATTTTTTTCCATAATCTCGCGCGACTAAATTGAAGAAGCAGCGCCGGCAAAAATACCCAGGGAGCGAGTGAACAGTCGATACATAAAAAATGCATACTCCGAAATCCTACGTGAAAAATGTCCTTTATCTCTTTTTTATTTCCTCGACTATACCATCATGAGTAGAATTCACGTTACCGTCTCCCCAGAGATTTTCTTCGATTTGCATATTGCATTTAAATTACAAACTTGCATAATGCGCGACATTTACGTTCCGTTCGTCGTTTAAAGTGGATGCAGTCGAAAACCATTTCAGCGGTCAGTGAAAAGTGCTTTTTAATAATAAAAGTGTACAAATGGTTGTGTACAGAACTATTTTTTTATTCTATCTTGAACTGCTTTCGTTTGCAGCAGAAGTATATCTCTATGAAAAGTGTGGATATTGATACACATTTTTTCAAATTCTATTCAAAATATAGAGGGACAGTGTGTCTTGTGTGACTCTACTTTAGGGGGAAAAATTCACGTCATTTTCTTTTTAGGTGCCCCAAAAACAGTCTCAGCACCAATTTTTCGATGGATATATTCTTCATGTAAACTAGTGTAATTTCAAAATTCGTAAACAAATGTAATAGAAAGCTGGGGTGGTACGTCAGCAGCGGGCAAAAGGTCGTGGAGGAGGCATGGCAAGGTAAAAAAGTGTTTGGAAGGGAAGGAAAAGCGACGACGTCGTCGTTGATGCAAGCCCTTATTTCCTTGGAGTTACACGTCATCCGCTTTGTGGTCGGGCGCGAGTGCGCGAAGGGGGTACACGGGGAAGCTGCACAAAACGTCGTGAAAAGGAATTGTCGTCGCTCCTTCGCTCGGCTGGAGACGAAAAGAATTGCTGTCCGATTGGGGCGCGAGCGAAAGAGCGCCTCGCGCTCCCATCGCCCTGGCAACGCTAAGACGCTTTTAATAAGGTAGACACCAAGTTCCCGTTTCAGCCGCGGTGTTCACGGAAAATGGGGACTACCTATTCTCGTCGACGCACGAAGAGCACGTCGTTACGAGCCCGCGAGAAACTCGCGAAATCGACGGAAGTTGAATTAGAAGACACCAGATGTATTGGTCGGAAATATTTGGGTACTGTCTTGATCTGAATCTGTGAAATCTCAAGAAATTGCAATTTATTAGAAATTTTTACTGAGACATCTGTACTTTTAACAAAAGTATCTGTCGAACTGACAAAAAGATTTTTTGTCATTTCAACAGATTTTTTGTTTTATTATAGAAATTCAGTGTATTAGCTTTTCACGTGTAACCTTGTAAAATACATCTCTAATGAGGGATTTTCAGCGTCTTGTCCATATACTTTGTGAAATGATGATATAATGTGACACTAGACCTAACTAGACGTAACCCATATTCTGTACGGGATTTTTTCCATACAATATAAATCTGAAAATTTGTCCATGCGCTATAGAAATTCTTCTGGGATCAGTTTGATAATTTGGAATTATGGAAAAATTTCTATATTTATGGAAGAATTCACATAGCATATAGAAAACTTTCCAGATCTGTTTATAGGAAAAATATCATGCAGTAGATGAGTTAAAAACTTCCAATATTTTTATAGAAAATTTACAAAATTTTTTAACAGTGAACGCACTATGAGCACATGTATTTTATACTTTATTCGATATCATAAGGTATTTAAAAATAAAATAATGAACTAGGTTAATATATGTTGACCAACTGAAAATTTTCGACTTATAGATTGGATATATTTTTCTTACAATTTTTTATCTCAATCATTCCTTATACTGATTGATTTTTATTTCACATCAATCACAAAATCAAAGCTGAGAAGAAAGGCAAAGAATCAAAGAATTTTGAATTACCATAGTTATAGATTCAATCGATGATGAAATTGTAGATTCACAATAAGGAAAATTTGAGTTTTGTATGTTTTGAGTAGGTACATCAAAGTTTTCAATATTTCAACACAAATTTATCTTATATTCCTTGATAATTTCAATTCAATAATTGTTTTTAATTCAATTTCTCAATCACACATTGTTTTTTACACAACATTCCCGTTTTCACTTTTCTTTTATTTTACTGAAAAATCCTAACTTTTCGGATGATAAGCATATTTTGCAAGTAAGTCTCAATCCAGAACTTCATTATGATGATAAATGTTATATTTTCCATTCATGACTGTCTGCAAATGCGGTAAGTTCTATTTATTAATGCAAATATATAATGTGTTCCAACGACAAAATACACATTTTTCAAATTATTTTTCCAATCTATCGAAATTCCAATTTTTCTTATGAAAAAATTCTTTTGTTTAATCAGATGAATCTATAAAACTATTTTTTTTTTCGTTTGATTTTCCATTTCTCTCAACTTTTTTACTTCGCAGTGAATCAAAATGAAAAATCCTTTTTAGAAAAATAATAGTTTTAGAGTGAATAATAATGTTCAGAAGAAACTTATTTTTTATGAAACGTCAATTCAAAAAATGTGTCTATTCAATTTTTTGATGTAAGTTCTCTACAATCCAAAATGTTTTTCATCTAAGATATTAAAATGATATATTTTCCTTATCACAAAATGTGTACTCGTTATAAACAAGATCACTTTTACTAGTACAATTTTTTTCAAATCAGTAACCTTTGTTTCTAACTTTTATTTGGTACTAAAGAAGATATAAATATTTTGGCCTTCATGAAATATTTATGAGATCTATACTACGAAATTATTTAGAATATTTAATAGGTGAGATGAATAATTATGATTGGCAATAAATAATAACTAACAAGTGAAAAATAACTATTTATGATTATTTATAGTATGAATAGTAATACTATATCATAATCTTAATTGATGATTCAGTATAATAATTTATTATTGAATTAATAATAGAATATGAATAAAAGGTGAGATAATTGATTATTAATTAATAACAATTAATGACCAGTAAGGTGTATTTTTTGTTATAAAGTTTTGTGTCACGATTCCTCTATTCGAAATTGAATAAAAAAAATTTTTTTTCCATTATATTATCAGGAATCCGAAAATTTTAACGATCCAAATATTTTGCGATCAACACTTTTGCCTAAAAAATTACAAGTCTAAAATTCTCTTCATTCCTTTTGAGCTTTTCGAAAATTCATTTAATTTGGTTTTTAGTGTATATGAGCAATTTATACACATTGAAGTGAAATAAAGTTTTAAAAATTATGATCGAGCTTGCATTCAATCTTAAAAAATTTAGAATTTTCTCTTGATTGATAAGTAGAACTTTTTCAATAAAGTGTTCTATAGTCTACAGGATTAAGTTTGTGTAAATCATGGTTTGTGAAAAAAATTGTTCTAATTCGCTTAATAGTAAAAATATATAGAACTGTGCAGTATTTCGATGACTCTGATAACTATACTACATTTCAAACAGACACTGATTATACTTACAATAAAAGAAGAAAAAAATCGATCCATCGATAGCTTACGAGTATTAATTCTGAACTAGCATCTGACAGTTTTTCTCAACAAATTTTTATTTTTGATGAAAAATGATAGATCTTTCGTTTCATCGCCACTTTTTTCTACATAGATCTCATTTATCAAATGCCAATGCTATGTAAGATTTTATTTCTTCAGGATTAGTCTAGTCGAATTAGGTTGAATGAACCTACCCCTAAATAACCCAATCAGATGTTAGATATTCAAATTCAATTGGTCATGTGTCTTCTTATACAAATTTTTTTCCCCCACTTGGAAACGACTTATAGTTGATTCTATGTTTTCATACATCTAATTTGTCACATGAATATTATTCTACCATTATATATTTTATCCGCAGAATATATCAGGTTAAGTTGAAGAAACCTAACTATATATTATTTGATCTGTTACTGAATATTCAGACTGCTTTGGTCACATACCTTCCTGTTTCATTATTCATTCGCAGTCGTTACTATTTGATCACACAAAAATTTCCAATCACTGTTTTCAATGACGCAATCCAATGATAAGGATTCATTGAATAAACTCATTGGAAATTGCGTTTTCTTTTTGATTGTTTTATATTTCAGTCCATCTACTTGTCCACCAACCATCTTGAAAACCTGCTCCACATCCCAATTTCCGAAGATCATGAATATTTCAGAGTTGTCAACTCTCGTAACTACGCATGGTACATTTACCCTATTCCGTCGTCGAAGGTCGCGCCCGATGCAATAATCCATCGGGCGTGAAAAGACAATCGCGAAATTGTTATTTCGGAATTGGCGACTTTCCACGCGAAACAAGAACAATGATTTTTCTACGGCGCTTCCGAACAAAAGCGTAATTGGGTCACTCAACGAGACGGCGAGTTTCCCAAAACCCGCGTAGACGCAATCGATTATATTTCACGCTCAAATACGATACCAGGCAAATTTATCGCAATGCGTACTGTGCGCGCTGCGTCCTCTGACGCTGACGTCGCAATATTTATTATGTACTCAGAGCCAAAATATAATTGCGCTGAAATACAGCCCGGCCTTTAATCAACATCTCCGCGACCATCTGATTCGTCTGTTGGTTTCTTAATAAGTGCATTTTCACCATTTGAAATTTTCAAACGCTTTTGTGCAAGTACTACTCTCTCAGTTTGAATTAGTAAAAAACTACTAATAAAGTTAAAAGGGAGCTACTAAATTTATAGTAAAATACTACTAATTGAGTTAGTTATACAGCTTCGTGATGAAATTAGTAATATTTGACTGAAGAAAAAAGTGAATAACTATCTTCAATATTTAGTAGAAATCCACTAATACAGTGAGGAGGTTTTGATTAGTCTTATTAGTGCATTATGACCTAAAGGTATAGTTTAGCTTATGAAAAAAATTACTTATGCTTTAGTAAATAGTTACTGTTCATAGTAATAAATATTTACCACTGCAACTATTGAGTATCTAAATAGCATTCAAAAGCTACTGATTCATTATTGTTTTGTAGTAAAAAATCGAAGAATAATAATAGACATATTTAGACATTTCTCAAAATATGTATTCCTTGAAGCATCAAGTTTTTAACAATGTTTTTTACATGAGATTTTTTACAACTAGGTACATATAATATATCATTCAGTAGAATTCAACTAGTTTTTTTAGTCAACTTGTGGAATTATACTAAGCTGTGACCTACTAATTGAATTAGTAAAAATTTCACTCATTCGAACTGATTTATAGTATTTTAAATATATTCAGCAACTATTTTAAAGTAACCAAATGGAAAATTGTTCTAATGAAAAAAAAGAAAGCCACACATTATTGATAAATAATTTTGATTTTCGTGGCTTGCTATGATATTTTTCTGGTTTTTATTATCTTCAGACTTTTATTTAACAAAAATAAAAATTTCCAAAATTCTGACAGCTTTGAGTTAAAACCATTTTGAACACATTTATTGCAGGTTTCTTATATCTTTTACTAATTTGTTTAAACAGGTTTGCAATAATTTTCAGAACCTGTGCACATGTACTTACATTATAAATTACGTAATTAAGAATTTTTAAGCTAACTATGAGTTTTTCATCCAACGGAAATTTGAACAAAACATTTAATATTATTAACTATACATTACTTTTCAAAATGTGGAAATTTATGTCGTACACTATTAATGGAAATTTCCTTTTTTTGACTTCTCCAAAATGGTTTCAGATTGGATTTAAACTCATATACATAGTCCAAAAAACAGTCTTGAGTGAAATGAGCTCCAAAAATACTTTTTAGAAAATTATCATACACTTCACTACAAAACAAAATTGTACCATTTCCGATTCAGATTCAAAATTTTACGATTTCTGAAAGCTTTTGAACAGTATTTACAGTTCGCAACAGTTTTGTAATTCTTATTAGCACTTTGGAATGTGCATAACGCTGGGGATAAAATGTTTCGACATTGACATCAGTTTCCCTCAATTTTTAGGAAGATTCAACAGGATTTCATGAATCGAAACAATTTTAGGAATTTTAAAAACTTAACCATTTATGAAGAGTTTTTATCATATTATGAAAAGTATTTTCAGCAAATCTGTTCAGACTGGTTCCTTACGATACTATTTGAATAGGTGTTAAAAATAATAATGTCGCAGTAATAAAAAAATCGAATTATGAATAAAACTGTTTTTACTTTTAATACTGATTAAACCTTTATTAAAAATCCTAAGTAACAAAACTTTTCAAATTTCCAAAAAAATTTAACTTGTGAACCGTTAAAGATAATATTACATTCTGATAAAATCAAAACTTTTGAAAAAAAAAAAATTTTTCCCTAACTCAATAGAAACTGTTAAACTGAAAAAAATTGCTAATTTTTTTAGCAATTATTAAACATTAAAACCATGGAAATAATTACACATTGTCAACTAACAGGACTATGAAAAAAAAAGGCTGGAATGTTTGTACTAAAAAGATAAAAAATCATAGTTATGCTGTGATATTGTATAATTCTTTAACAGTGACAATGAAGACAAGCTTAGTTCCAAATTACAATATCTATGTTTTTCAATTTCCCCAATATACAAAATTCCAAAAATTTCTCGTACTAAACCTTAAATATTCGGTTATGATTTTCATTTTTCAAATTTAACTAATCATCTGTTACATCAAACCATAATTAGCTAACTTCAGAAACTCTCCAAATATAAAATCTCGTTGTCTCAACACGCCGAATGAAAAACGATTGCAAACTTTCCATAGGAAAAATTAATTGCTAAAAAGTAAACTTTGAACCCTGAAAGATATACAAATTTTCATATTTTCGAAAATAAATACCTAATCTTTCTTCGTGAACTCAAATTCTTCCTGTATTTCCCTTCTTCTTAGCATTGATTGCCAAAGCTATCAAATCTCCACGACAATAAATAATTGACCCAGAAAATAATAGCTAACAAACAGTGTTATTTCAAGAAATATTTTCAAGTTTTCCCGTTTTTTTATTTCATATATTCTATTTTTTATACAAATTTTCTAAAAGAATTTCGATGAAATTCATTGCTCTTAATAGATTTTTGAAAAGGGCCCAACGAGTGGCCAAGAAAAACGATTTCAAGAGTAAATATTCTTATGCAAAAAATAAACTTTATCATATTAATTTCGTACATAATTTAAAACCATTTGACAAAATTGTCTCCGAAGAATATTACAGAAGAAAATTGTTTCAAAATAATAAAGAAACATATGCTAAGAATTGGAATTTTTCTATTATTGAACAATAATTTTGTCACATCACGAAAAAAGTCAATAATTTAATGACAGATACGAGTTTAACGCCAAGCAAAGAATTGTACTCGATGAGAAGAATGATGACTATTGCGCACGATCTGTAAACATCGTCTTCTCCATGTGACATCTTAAAATAACTCGAATACGAGTTAGGGGCGAACGCGTTATAACCGCGAGCGACAGATTGATGAGGTTCGTTTTAACAAAGTTTGCCCTAAATACAACGGGCAACGTGGACGTGGATGTATAACGCAATCAGTTACTGCACGCACTTCTTAGCGCGAAGTGTACCGTTGGGTCGTAAAGTTAAAGGAAAGTTGTCGTGCTAAAACATGATTTACTGGTCAGATAAGATTGATTTCGAAAATTAATACGTCAAAGATTATAAAGTAATATCTTTTTCTAGCGATTTTGAAATAAATTATTTGACCGAACGATCCTCAGTGATGACATATTTTAGCTGGTAATTGTTATCCTAGAATATTATCAAGTAGATAATATATTCGTTGATAACGTTCGAACGAGTCAGTGTTATAAAAAGAATAGATTGATTTTGTGTACATTATTCTAATTTTATCAGTGGTTATCAATAATTCAGATAAGAGGTTGGATTTCACGATGTTATTTTGTGATCAAAGTCTTGTTGAAAATTAGCTGGTAAAGAAAAAATTAGAAACGTTTTTTATACATTTTTCAACTATATTTTGTTAGAATTTACATATCAACCGAATTTTTTATTGAAGAAACCTAATGGTGAACATTTTCAACTTGCTTGAAAATAACTTTCTGCAAAAAATTATTTTGATAGAATAGAGTTGAGTGTAAAAGTGGTTTTTACGGGCTTCAGATTCATTATCAAAAAACTCATGAATTTTCAAAGAAAAAAAATTTCTTTTTGCATCTATGAATCTATTGAGTCCAAAATGGAATCATTGAGAAACTGATGCTTGTTTTTTCAAAATGTACTGCTTTAGATATCATTTTTTTAGCAACATTGCTTTATTCATATTTTAATCCAAACTAGCAAAAACTAGTTTCTAGAAATGAGTGTAATGATAAAATAGAAATATGAGAGTTCAGATATCAAAAATTATGACAATTCCATATTCTTCGCTATCTATTTAGAAGAAATGAAATTTCATGATTGATAACTGGTTTCGGAATTTTTTCAGAATGCTGGTATTCAGAAAACGATAACAATAATCAGTATTTTTTTATTTGTAACGTTATAAATTGCTCATTTTTTATGAAATTGAAATAATTTTAGTGTTTGAATTTTGAGAGTTTTGAACTAGAAATATGTAACTTTAATAAATGAAAAATATTGCTTTCTGTGCACATAAAAAAGATTCACAATATCGAAATCTATAACATATGAAAGGATTAAAACAATTTTTCATCGATTTGAAATAACAAAATCATGTCACTCTAGAGAGGTTTTTTTAGAAAAAATTTTGAAATTTCTGCAGTGTTACGTCAGCATAACATTATAGAATGTTATGCTCGCATAATATAATTTTCGTTGGGTTCATGATCAACGATTTGTGAAGCAGAATAAAAAAATTTGACATTGCATATCTCTACGAATAGAAAATTTTTCACATTTTAATCCTGATTGAGGTATTGCATCTATCAGTCTTATATTTCTTAAAATTTTGACTCTGTATGTAATAAATTCTCATCTCAGAAATTGTTTAGTAATGAAAATCATACACTAGAAAATGTAAAAGAACAAAGATTCTAAAAAGTTCTTCTTTGAATGACATGGATCCACAGAGTTTTAATAATGCGGTAACAACAAAGTACCCGAGTTCAGAAAGAAAAAGTTTCGAAAAATAATATTTATTGAATTCCGAACATCGCGGGTTTTTCAACAATTTGTGAACGAAAAAAAAAAAACATAAGAAAATTTTGTACATAATTAAGAGTCTAGATTCTGAAAATTTCAAAATAGGAAATACATTTAAAAGGAAAAATTTAATATCTTGAACTTACAGAATTCTTTAAATTGTAGTTATTCATTCAATTTATCTATTCATCGTTGAATCGTCTTCATGTAAAAGATTCTACATTTTATACATATTGTCTACTTCTCCATAAAGAAACTAAGAAAGAATTTGGCGAAAGATATAAATTTTATAATGTAAGACTTCCTGTAAACACACATACAACTAGAATTTAAAAAAACGGTTCCCAAATTTTTCTGATATAAATAATTTCAATAGTATACATTTTTAATACGTTTTTTATATTTTTATATATTATAAAAAACTGTATTTATAGAATGCCAATTCTACTGTAATTTTTAGCAAGAAATCTTAATGTAAGAAAGCAAAATGGCAAAAATTATAATAATTTCCATATTTATTGTTAGTTTTTATATGTAGATGGTTCTAACATAAAAAATTTATCTTTTACATGACAAATTCAAATTTCTCTTGTACTTGATGTATTTCTAATCATGTAAGTATAATCGGAAATCAGATTTGACTATAATTAACAGTAATTATCTTTCTGAAACCAATTTACCTCGACGAGATAAATCCCTCGTCGCCATGCACGTAATCACATATTTTCTTGGGAAAAGCGTATGGAAAAACGCGGAAATTCACAGTATTTTCCAAGCTTGCAGAATTTTTACACCCCGCCGACAAGCGTGCCACGGTTGGGACGCGATTGCGCACGAGCACCGAAAACTCCGCGACGTCGGACGCGAAGATTCACTCGCGTTTTCGTCATGCCGAGGGGTTTCACGGGGTCCCGAGGGCCTTACAGGACGGAAACAACGAATGGGTCAGCGAAGCGATCGGCATGGTCACCAGGAAAACGCGAACTGACGCCGGCGAACGGCTCCTAGGAGCACCCGCGAAACTTGGTTGCGCCCGTGACGGCCAGTGGCGCTCCGCGTCAGGACGCCTACCACCTGTGGTAACGTCGACGTCGACGTCGACGCTCAGAACCCCCACCGACGGCACCCCCACTTTTCCCGAGCTTCCATTTCCCCAGCTTCCGCTTCCGGGAGCGATTTTTGACGGGAAGCCGTCATCAGAAGAATTTTATAATATTTGAAGATATTTTTATGACCGAGAAAAAAATATAGTAATTATTACAATACTGTATAGTAAACGGGAACCACTCTGACATATTGTACTTTTTGCTAGATAATATATCAATTTTTGAAAAAACATATTGTAAATATTGTCAAATGATATTGTAATTATGCATACGTTTTGTTGTAAAAACTCCTCTACATCTTCCGTTTTATACTATACTTCTCGTACTTTCTGCAATATCATATTTTTATTCCTATTATTCCAGATTTTTGAAAATTCCAGACAGTTTTTTCAGTAAACAATTCTGTATAGGTTTTGTTTACAATATTTTTGTGTGCTTTCATGGTTACTATTTTGGTTGGTACTTTTTTAAAGGGATTTTGAAATACCTTTTAATATTCACAGTTTTATAAGTCGATTTTTACATAGATTTCTACAATATAATACTCTACAAATCAAAATTTCATGAATTTTTTCTATTCTAATATACTCATCAAAATACAGTATTTTATTTCATTTCTATAAGCTTACTATATTTTCAGTATCTTATTGGATTTTCAAGGAAACATTATCTTCATATGACTATAAATCATCTACAGAGAAATTTTAGGTTTTTCATTTACTTTCTCAATTTTTTCATATTCGAAAGAATTTTTTTCTTATGGATTTTTATTTTTATTCAACTTTAAAGTTTTTCTTTAATTTTCAAAGATTTTTATTAAATTGAAAAAATATGTACTATATAGATTTGAAAAATGCAATATTCTGGATTTAAAGGTTTTTTATTACATTTTTTGTATTTTCATAGATTGTTCAAAAAACATTATCTCATTATCTGTAGACAGTGATATAATGATTATCATTGAACTCTGTTGAAGCTATTAGAATTGCAAAGTTAACGAAATTCTCAGCCGACTGTAAAAATTGTCAAAATGTAGACATTTTCGTACACTGAGAAAAAAATATAGTAATTATTACAGTACTGTATAGTAAATAGGAATCACTGACATATTGTACTTTTTGCGAGATAATATATGAATTTTTGAAATAACATATTGTCAAATGATATTGTAATTATGGACATACTTCGTTGCAAAAACTCCTCTACATCTTCCGTTTTCTACTATACTTCTCGTACTTTCTGCAATATCATATTGCTATTACTATTATTCCAGATTTTAGGAAATTCCAGACAGTTTTTTCAGTAAACAGATCTGTATAGGTTCTTTTTGCAATATTTTTGTTTACTTTCAAGGTCACTATTTTAGTAGGTACTATTTTAAAGGGATTTCTTAATACCTTTTTGTATTCATAGTTCTTTAAGTCGATTTTTACAGATTTCTACAATATAATAGTATACAAATCAAAGTATCATAAATTTTTTCTATTCTAATATACTCATGAACATACAGTATTTTATTTCATTTCTATAAGCTTACTATATTTTCAGTATCTTATTGGATTTTCAAGAAAACATCATCTTTATATACATATAAATCATCTACAGAAAAAATTTTGAGGTTCTTCATTTACTTTTTCAATTTTTTCATATTCGAAAGAGTTTTTTTATTTTTATCGATTTTAATTTTCATTCGACTTTAAAGTTTTTCTTCAATTTTCATGGATTTGTACCTTTTTGATGAAAAACTATATAGATTTGGAAATTGCAATATTGTGGATTTGAAGGTTTTTTATTACATTTTTTGTATTTTCATAGATTGTTCAAAAACCATTATCTCAATATCTGAAGACAGTGATATAATAATTATCATTCAACTCTGTTAAAGCTATTAAAATTGCAAAGTTTATGAAATTCTCAGCAGACTCAGATAGATTGTACTTCATTTACCTTTTGTAGGTGGCTAAAGACAAGTTTTTTTTCCTACGTCAACAAACAACAAAAATTTGAAATGAGCGAAATATTTTTTCTTAACAAAGTAATACAATTTTCAACGAAAATTTGGAAATAAAATTAGAACTTACTAAACAAGTACGTAAATATCGGAATTTGGGATAAAAATCAATGAAAACTTCTTTAATCCAGAAAATCAGAAGCCATATATCATTATAAAATTAGGTGTATAGAATAATTTATTGTACGAAAAGCCTATAGGTTTTTCAGTAAAATTTAGGGGGAGGAAAAAGTTTCAGTATAAAACTTTATCTTCAGAAAACGATGATAATAAAAAAGAAATTAAGTGAATTAATCACCGAAAAATTTTGGAATTTCTCGCATCAATTTACCACCAACTAGAAATTCACATTTTCATCACAGAAGTTGATAAGTTGTCATGTTCTTCAAATTTTGTCTTATATTTCCAATAAATTTACTTCTCAATTTTCAAAACTCGGTTTTAAACACTTAACTATATTTGTATTCCAAGTATACAACTTAAATATTTTATTCCTGTTATTTACAATTTTCTGAAAACTTTACATATGGACTACCGTGTTCATCAATCTGAAAACTTCCCTATCAACAACTTTCAGAAAACTTTTATTGTGTTAGATTCAATTTCTCCAATTACATGTTCAGAAGAACATGAGAACTCGCTAAGAAACAAAAAGCTATTTTGTGACCGACAATACGGAACGAGGAGCGCGTAAACTTCGACGGGTAAGAAGAATGATTCGCGGCATGATGGATCCTCGGCAAGGATAAATGATGAGTTCTCGCGAAGATCAGCAAAAAATTTCCGACTGGAAATGGAAATGAAGGCAGAAAAAAGAGATAACAATGTAATTATTGATATTTTCTATTGTAATTTAGTAAGGTTCATAAAAATAAGATTAAAAAAAATGTTTGATACATTCCACTAGTTTACATTTAAACTTAAAATATTACTAAAAAGTTAAAAACAATTTTGACATGTTTTGATTTGTTTTGATTGATATGTTTTTTTCTAAAACAAATCGAACAAAATTAGATCGTAGCATTGATGAGAATTTTGAAAAAATATTTTCTTTCATTTTCAAGGTTGATATCATGAATTTTTCAATTATTGAGTGGTACAAACGAATTTCAAATATATAATAAATTGTTTACAAACTGCATGATAAATTACAAATTCTGACAGTTTCATCTATCCAGAACTTTTACATTTTGTGACATACAGGACAGTTTTGTCATTTATTTTTTTTTTTCCTAAGTCTACACGCTTTTGACAACTAAGAAAGTCCCAGTTCGTTAAATAATAATTCTTGTAAGGTCATTGTGGACAATAATTTATAAAATAAAGAAGACAATACAAAAAAAAATCATATAATAAATGATTGAACATGAAATATTTATGTATAGTCAATTTGTATCATGAAAATCTAAACTAGAGATGTAATATCATCATCATAATGACGCAGAAAATCATTGTAAGTGACGCAGGTAAAATATCAGTCAGCCGAGCGCAAATGACAAATCCAGCATTTGGGGTTGCCGTGTTTTTCCGACTGCGAATATTTCGCGACAGTCCTCGCTCTCACGTCGGTGCTCACGTTTATTTCTGGAAAACGCCACCCATATTTTTCGCGAAACACTGGCACTTGACCAGCGAACAAATGATTCGCTCGTCCTCTTGAGCGTTTCACTCATACTCCACCGCGGCTTTCATTCATCGCGGCTCATTTTCTTGGGCTCTTCAATTGGACTGAATCGCCTGTCAGCTTAACTGGACAGACGCCTGATTGAATTTTGGCACAGGCTTTTGTTCTCGCTTTGCCTATTATTTTCATGGGCGAATTCCATCAAAATACATATGTTGCACAAAGAAAAAGGATCAACTTCTTGGCATCGTTTTTGGACAAGAATATCATTCAAAAATGAAAATAAGATGATGAAAGTTTAAGAAACAAATATCGAATGGAATATAATAATATTTGCTCTGGAAATTTCAATTTTCGATAAAAAAAGTGATTGATATTTTCTTCCTTCACTTCTTTTTTCCATTGAGATTATTAGAAATTTTACGTTCATTTTTTTATTTTAAGAGAATTAATTCTCACATTGGTTGGAAATATGAATATATATGTTTGTTTTCTGGTGACATTTCAAACACTCACAGATGTTTGTAGATTTTGAAATCATTCTGTTTTTGTCAATAATCCCTAGAGCTTCACTGCGAATCCCATGAATCGAATCATTCTTGATATCTGGAAAGTCACGAAATCGATAGGAAAAAGTCTCGAGTAGATGAACGTCCCACCCGAAAAGCGCAAGTTGATTACGACGAGTGTACTTCAGCGTTTCAGGACTCGCGTACGTAAAGTTTGGAAAATGTTGTGCCAGGAATAGCTTCCGTGCCAACCTTAAAACTTACATCACGTCCCTGGATTCATCGCCGTGCTTACGATTACGAGCAGAGTTGAAACTTATCCTTCATCCCCGTACTTTTGTACCAAAAGTTTTTACAGCTCCCTCACACGAATTGCCGACAACGAATGCACAGAAATACTCTCGAGTCGTACACAGTCGTGCAAACAGAAATGTTTATTAGCGTATAAAATGACCAATTTTTATTAAAATTAATAAAGATATTGACTATGAGAACATTTTTTTTGAGGTAGATTTGAGTATATTTTGATCATTTTCTAGTGTACAGTGAAATTTTTTGTGTCATAAGGTTCTCGCTTTACTGGGTGACAAACATTTTTCTTATTTTGAATTTTCTTGATGAGTTCAGTTTAACATTCTTGAATGGAATCCTGTGTGATCGAAAAATTCGTCAAGAGCCAGAATCTCAACTTGGGAACTTATATTTACAACTACTCTTATATTTACTACTCATGGACAAGCAAATATTTTTTTAATCGAATTGATTTACTTTTTAACTCGGATCAAATTAGAACCATTTGTCTTGGATAATCTGAGAATAAAATCATGTTTTGATTTGATGAACAACAAAGGAAAAATCATACATAATAGTGCATGAGAAACAATTGTTGATCTTACAAAGGGTTTTTATTATCACGGTACAAAGATTTAAAGGGAGATGTTTGAAATTTTATACTAATTGTAAGTCACATAATGTTTGCCTCGAAAATCACAATAATGTGAATAATAATATACAATTGTTTCTTAAAGAATTAACAATTTTAACTTTTAACTTCCACATGAAGATATACACTTGTAGAAGTGTAATAAAGAATGATTATTTACTCTTGACGATCATAACATCTTCGTTTGCTAAAATATTGAAAACGAATTCTGAAATTACATAATTCACAGTACATACTTAAATAAATTATATTCAAAATGATTGTACAGAAAATTCACAATGGAGAACACAAATTGAATCATGTTGAATTTAATAAATAGGAGCGAATAAACTTTTTTTTTTGTTAGTTCGAACTTTGTCCTTCAATAACCTTCCAGTATCCTAATTGTTGTAATGAATAATAAGGTTGAGAGACTTCATTTATATCATTTTCACTGACCAATTTATTTGTTGCATATTTTGATTTTCATGTGTACATTTTGACACTTTATATCGCGACTGCATATTTTTTTTCAAACAAAATCTAGATTTATTTCAAACATTGAGAAAATGATAGTCCATTTTATGGAAAACCAAACCAAGAAAAAAGAAAATCGTTAGAACCTTGAATAAACAAAAAAAAAATTTTTTAAAAGCTCAAGAACTGTGTTCTGATAAGTTCATTCAATGAATTTTACATTTTTTATACATTACTTTAGACATTGTTTAAAACAACATTTTAATTCAAATTAACGAAGATATTTTGCTAAAGACTTTGAATGACACTTTGGTATAATTAATAGGATCCTTTTCCAATGTTTTTCTAATTTTTTTTTTTCTATTGATATTTTAATCTCTGATGTAAAACCATTTTCAAGATTAGAAGAATGTTCAATTTTTGCAGCTAGGATGTATATGTATTGAACTGAAAAAAAATTCATGAAAATTTAAGTATATTCATTTCGAAAAAGGACTGACGTCTTGAAAAAAAAGGACTTTGAAATTTTATTGCTCAGACAAGTAAATTATCTCAAATTTACTGCATCAGAAGATTTGACGTAGATTTTGGACAATGCCTGATGGACCAAAAAAAAATTGAAAAAATTGCTTCTGGTTGCACTCAGAATCTTTATAAACTTTTGTCGGTTACACAATGAACGTTTTTCAAAAATAATGTCATGTTAGTAAAAAATGACGTCTAACATATTTATCCTGGTAAAAAAATCACTATTTGAAAATCCATATGGATTAAAAGTTACGTAAGTTGTAAGATTTTTATTGGCTTCATCCGAAGAAAATAAACTTTGAAGAATTATCTGTATAAATAAATACCAACTGAATACATAAAAATGTCATGAACATGTAACTGCTTTTGAATTTTAAATTTAATGCTTTTCTAGCAGTATGCTATAAAACCTTTTTTCGGAATTTAAAATACATTTTTTGAAATCCAATTACACCAATAATTTGTAAATCTTTACAGAAGAAAAGAAATTCAATAATACCTCGAAGTCAAAGTTCGTTTTTGGTTTGGAAAGTAATTTTATATCTATTCATATAGGCCAAATGAAATCTAATTTTTATATATAACTGAATTACAAATTGGAAAAATCTGTGCATCTCTACTAAAAAAATTAAGTTATGTTAAACAATGTAACAGGATTTTGAGTAGAAAATCTTAATGAACATCTGGTTTGTTAATAATAAAATTCAAATTTCACTCTATAATTTAATTTATAAACAGTTGCAAAAAAACCTGGACTTCTACTTAGTAAATTATCATGAAACTCTCAATTCAGATTCATATTTTTTTCAGGCGGATATTTCACAAGATTTATACATGTATGCAGAATCAAAGAATGTTGTCCGCAAAAATTTTACTACTTTTTTACTTGGTATTTGAACTGGATTTTTAGCTGTTAGGACAAAATAGTTTTTTTCTTTTGAAATCTAAATGAAAACTCCATTTTCAATAGCAGTTGATTACTCTTTAAAGACTAAAAATGAATTTATTTTGTAATCATCGTTTTTCATTGTAACATCGAAAACCTAAATGAGTTCTTGACAGAAAATGGAACTGGATTTTCAGCTTAAAACCGTACTATTTTTTAAGCTGGAAATCAAACTGAATTCTTGCTTGAAGAAATAGAACGTCCCTTTGAATTAGAAATAAAATAGAATCCAGATTTTTGGAATTGAAATATAATTTGATTGATAATAGTACAGTCAGTTATATTTCTTAACGAAATTCGTTTTTTACTTTGTCTTTTTTTTTCAAAGAAACACGAGTGAATTTTGACAATGAAAATTCGGATCCATTCTAAACTAGGTATCTTATTGCATTGCCAAATGAGATTTTATTTTTTTGTAGTAGACATTATTTGTTATTTCTCGGTAAGATTTTCTTTAAATTTTACAATTATAAGTCTAATAAATTTTCCAATAACGTTTCAGTTAAAATTCAATCGATCAGACAATTTGTTATACCGTTGGACATTAGAGTGAAGTTTTTTTGTGTATTTTTGTGAATTTATATTTGATTTCCAGATTAATTACTTGAAAAAAAATTCTTTTCAGTTTCTTAAATAGAGATTCAGTTTGTTTTACAACTGAGAATCTGTTAGATTCTCGAATACAAATCCGTTTGCGTTCATTAAAAGAAAAATAGTTGAATTTCTTGTTGCATTAATTCAAAAACAGAAAAATATTTAAAAATCTGAACGTCATCACAATAAAGATGTCAAAAGTAAAAATTTGTCCAGAAAATAGAAATATTGTGCTTTGGTTTTTTATACTCATACATTTCCTTAAAATTTCTTTTCAATTACTAGAAAAACCTGGCGCCCTCAAAAACACACTCTCACAAAATAATCGAAGAATTGAATCTCTCCAAAAAGATGCGTTAGAAATTTTTGTCACCCTAGCCAAAGACACCATCCTCATCAAAAATACAGGAAAATCACAAGTTCTATGAAAATACCAGCGTAGAAATAACAATTACTTTTATCACAGACTCGATACCTAAACTTTTTTAATTTCAGGGCCGGCGTTTTCCGAGAGGAACGTATCCCCAAATTCGAGCGCGAGCTCGCCGCTTTGGCAAAGTTTCAACGGCGTAACCTTGAGCTTTGCGAAATCGGCGATTCCCCGCGAGAAAGAGGAAAAGTCGGGCCATCCGTCAGGGTTGCGAGCAATAGGCATTAATTTGACCGAGTTGGCGCGAGACGTTGCATCGCTATCACTCCCCCGGGGCCGTTCCCTAACTGATAGCCCTTGCCTTTATTCTTCTTCCGAGCTTTTCCGCCCTTCGAATCGATCCTCTTTACGAGCGCGCTCCTCTTTACGAAGCTGGGGGCTCTTCTCCTCCGAAATCGTTAGAAAGCCTTTGTTTCAAATCATTGGAAGAGTTTTAAGGATTCGCGTTTTCAGAAAATTATTTTTTTTTTTCGATATTTGATGCTTCATTTCGTTATCTCGTCAACTGATACAGTCAGCCGAGAAAAAAAATGTTAAATGCTCGAAAATCAGGCACGTAGGCAGAGGGGGGTTTTGGGGGTTCAAATCCCTTCCGAAATTGAAACTAAACTGATACTCCATTTAAAAATAATAAATATTATAAGAATAAATAAGAAAAATATAAATTATGAAGAATAATAGAGGCAAATGAAATAAGTAGAAATCATCATAAAAGCACTCACGAAAATCTTGAGGGATTAACAAATGGTTTCATGTAAGTACTCAAAGTTAACAATATTCATGACTCTCAATTGTGATAACACGAAAAAATGATTTTGGATCAAAAAGAATTTTTTCTTAAACAAAATTCTAATCGTAAATGTTTGCTAAGTATAACGTACGAAAACAAAAATTTTAAAAACTGTTTGAACCTAATGGAATTATACAGAACTCACGAAAGTTTTAGAAATCTGGGAAAATACCAGAATATCTTTCAAATTCTACAAACTCTGAAGAAATACTAAAAATAAGAGTAAGTATTCTGTCAAAGTATTGTTTTCTAAAAAATCTGAAAAATAATTGGCTTGAAATTCTTGATCATCAAATTTTAAAAAAACTTACATACCTATCAATCTGTATGAATACTATAAATCCTTAAAAATACAAAAAAATTATAGAATTGTACAAACGCTATCAAAATGAAAGTATTATAAGTAATCCAGATCTCACGTAAACTTTATGATGGTGTAATTTTCCCAAAAATCTATGAAGTTATTAAAAATCGATTTAAATATGAATTCTACAAACTCGACTTCTGGAAACGTAGGTACTTTTTAAAAATCGAAAAAAATACACATGATCTAAGAAAATATAAGAAACATCCAAGAAATCTTCAAAATACGAAAATAAATAGTGAAGTATGAGTAATCTGTAAACACTGAAAATCGATACACGGGGTTTTCCCGAACATCTATAAAATTACTGAAGATCGGCTTAAATTTGAATTCTACCATATCGAATTCAAGAAATCAACATGTAAATACTTCTAGAAAATCTAAAAAAACAACCACGATTTCTAAAAATACAAAAAAAAGTTACAAATTCTATGAACACTAAAAAAAATATAGGAATACAAGAAATTAATATACGAAATTACCAGAAATCGTAAAATACACTGAAAAATATTTCATGTTCCATAAATAAAAAAAAAACGCAAGAAACAATCTTTGGATGTGAAGTAAATTTGGATACTTTGATTGATGAATCGATAAGATTTATTCACCTAACATACCCGCTACTAATATCAATACATTGAAAACGCACGTGATACTGGAAATTATTAAATACTCAAACATTATGGGAAAATGTTTTTCTGAAAAAATTCATAAAACTTTGAGTTCTAGAGCATACAATTAGAAACCTATAAAGAAATTCATAAACATATTATAACCTCCTTCAAATGGTTTGATTAGAACAAAAATAGGAAAAAAATTCAATGAGTATTGAAAATCTAAGTGAAAGACGCTGTTTTTTGAAAATTATTTAAAATACTCAAGATCTTTGTAATTTGTAATACAATACCATTTAATGCTAAGAATCTATAAAAATTAAATATGCTGAAAATGTTACACAATTCTTTAAAAATATCTTGTATACGAAATATATGTAATACGAAAATTCTGGAAGACAATAAAATACTGAAAATCTTTTAAGTATAATTTTTCAAAAAATCTAGAAATGTATTGAAAACTTGAGGACTTTCATAAAGTGTCCAATTTTAGAAAGCGAGGGAAAAATTTTTATCATATATTATTTGAAAATCCTTCAAACTTACGTTCATAACAGTACAAAAGGAGTCATGAAAAATGCACTACTCTGGAATTCAAGAGTTGTATAATATTGAATCCTAAAATCCGAAAAATTGACATCCTGAAAGAAATATATTTTTTCGAAAAGCACCCTCCGAAAATTTTTTCTGCCAACACATCTGTCAAAAATACAAGAATTTTCTGTAAGTTTTTAAAAGTTAATATATCCTTGAATTTAAATTTACAGAAATAAAACAAAAAATTTTTTACTTAGATTTTAATTGATTTGCATCGCAAGGAAATAACTTGAAAAGACTATTATTCATATTTTTTCAATGTAAAATCAGCTCTCATTAAAACTCCTCGTTTTAAAGCTTCCAAACACAGTAGACTCTCGTTATATGCAAATTGATCTCTTTTACTTCTGCCTTATTACATTTTTCATACTTTTCAGGTCATGTTGAAAAAAAACTTGTTATCATGACCAGAATTCTCCCCTTGTTTTAGAAAAAGAAACTTCGTGCAGAAAATTCCAGAAGTGCTCGTAATAATTAAACCGAAGCCTCCGTAAAATAAATCGATGACTGTGTATCGGTGAACTAATGCGCTACTCGACTTGCATGAGCGCGATATAAATATACCTAAAAGCTTCGAGGTTCTCAAGAGTCAAAAGAGAATTAAGTCCTTATCTATTTTGCATGTCAATAAGATGGGGAAGCGGGGATGCAGTTAAGTACAACGCACGTTATACAAAGTTCATCTCGCGAGGTGACGTCGTTAAGCGTCATCGTGGTTACGGTTATCGACGTAATTGTCCGCTCGTTTATTAGTGTGACATCTTTGTTTCGCAGCCATATAAACGGGAGTTTTTGATGATTTATTTATTCCCTACGGATTTACTTGGTTGTTTTTATTTTGTGGTAATGTTGTTCTTGAAATTGACTTGCCTAATTGTATTTTCCTGATGATTATATTATGAAGTTGTAGTTTATTCCTGATTTTTTCATTGCGGCGTATTAGCTGCTTTTATAGAAAATTTTTTATTATTTTCTGAATTTTCGTAGCATTTTTCTTGAGTTAAATTAAGACAATCTTTTCCTTTTTTTTAACTTTTTTTATCTATTTAAAAAGGTTTTGTTAAGGATAATTCGAAGTAATTCTCCAATATGAAAAAGAATGCCCATTTTTGCTTTGTTGTGAATGTAAAGGAGAATATGAAAGAATTCGGAAAATATTACGAACATGAAAGTACGAGACTGATGAAAAGTAAATAAATGTCGGGAACACACATAAACAATGTTTATGAGTTGCATTTAATTAGTTAGAACGAATATATTCGCGATAATTGAAAAATTTTTCAGGAAAAAGTATGATTCTCGAAATGTAATCAAGGAAACTCGGTCAGGAGGGTTGAAGTAAGGAAATTTTTTATTGAAAAATTGTTTTCAGGAAATTGTAAGTAGAAAAGATGCCTGAGCGAAAAAGTTGAAAAATTTTATACTTTCATCAAGTAAATGATGGAAGGTTACTGTAAGATTTTCATTTTAAAATTTTTGTAACTCATCAAGGGCAATAGATTTACAATAAACAATGAAATGTAACTGGAAATTATAAGCTTCTAAATAAAATTGACGATTTCAAAATTTTGTTCTTTGAGTTATTTTCGTTTAATTAATTATTTAAATAACTAATATCATATTTTTCGCATATGTTTGTTATTTATTGTTTAACGGGTGTAACAAAAGTCTTGAGACAGATTCAAAGGGTCATGGTTTGTCTAAATAAATAAAATATCTGAATATAAATGACCAAAATTCTTTGTTTCTATAATAATCTTTAGAAAAACATTTTTACATGATTTTCAACGGGCCATTATCTTCGATTTTCCGGAGGATTTTCTTGATGTCCTTCATCATCGCCTGGATGACAGATATGTCAATTTCTTTTAACTTCCTTTTGATTCTATCCACCAACTGCCGCTCAGTTTTCGCTTCCCACCCGTTGTCATACACCATCCGAGTAAGAACACCCCAAAAATTTTCGATCGGACGTGCCTGTGGTACGTTTGGTGGGTTGTCATCTTTTGGGACAAAAGGCACTTCATTCTCGGTGAGCCATTGCAACGTTTTTTTTAAATAACGACTACTGGCAAGGTCTGGCCAGAACATTATTTTTTCGTTTTGGTGGTAAGTATTAACGAATTTTTTTAGTTTCGTCAGACATTCATTGATATATACATCCGAATTAACCGCTGCGCCACCAATTGGCCGAATGAATGGCGCCGACACACCCTTTGATGACATGGCGATCCACGCCATTACCTTAGGCTCATATTTCGCATGACCGGCAAACCTGACATCGTCTGGTGCATTTTTGATATTGTCCGTGTAAAATATATCGTTCCCTGCCAATTCATGATGAGTAAAGTGAAATATTTTCCGTCATCCATAACAATTGATGTGTCTTTTGTAAAATGTTTAAAACGGAGTGCGCGGCATCATTTCGGAATTTTCTCGAGCTGTTTGGCAGTGTATTTTGGAGCGCGTTGACGTTTGTACTTTTAAATGTTGTTTTCTTCCAATATTCGATGCACCGTCATGCGACAAACACCGAATTTTCGCGACAATCGCCTTGTTGATTGGCCAACCTTGTTTATGGCGCTTGGCAATAGTTTTTTTGTTGTTTTTTTGTCAAGTGAAAAAGTACAATAATATTGTATGATTTACAATAATATTGCAGTTTTTACAATATTATTTTAGTTTTTACAATATTATTGTAAACACTGCCATATTTATTGTACTTATTACAATAGCGTATAGTAAAACCACTATTTTTACAAATGACAATATGTATGCTCCTTTTTGCTACATAATTTCGGAAAAATTAAAATCTGAAAATGAAAATTTTACCATAAAAATTGTACTATTCACCATACGTTTTTTCCACGTTTCTTAGGTCAGCCAATTGGAAAAAATGCTTCGCTTTTTTCCAACTTTTTCGAATACTGTATCATATTACAATATCATGAACTTGAAACCTAGAAAGTACACAAAAATGTTGGAAAAAAAACCTATACAGATCTGTTTACTGAAAAAACTGTATGAGATTTTCAAAAATCTAGATGAATAGCAATTATATGATATTGCAAAAAGTACAAGAAGTATAGTAGAAAACGGAAGATGTAGAGGAGTTTTTATTACAAAATATATTCATAATTACAATATCATTTGACAATATTTACAATATGTTATTCCAAAAACTGATATGTTATTTTGCAAATAGTACAATATGTCAGAGTGATTCCCGTTTTCTATACAGTATTGTAATGATAACTATATTTTTTCCTCAGTGTGATGAGGATCGAAGTTAATAATCAAGATTAATCGAGAATAATTGTACTTGAAACCAAGCCGACTCACGTTAAAGCTGGAACGTGGACAAATGTAGATCGATAAATAGATTAGCAGGCGAAATCGAATAATCCTGCGGCATTTTCTAATCGCGAAAGCGTCGTTAGCAGGGGCGCACGTGTGGGGAACAGAAGCGGAAAGGAGTCAATCAATTACGGCGCCATCGTTCGTTCACGTCATCTTTGCGCCGGAACGCGTTGTGCATCGCGTATATACGCCGTCACATGAATTGGATGAGAAACTCAAAATCGAAGTTGCGAGTTGAATAGAGGACTGTTTCCCTTTCATATTTGAACGCCACTCCGAACATGACAATTTTCTGAATGAACCCTGGATTCGAGAGTTATGGCGAAGTTGATGCGAAAGTGGAATTTTTCAAGCATTTTTGCAGTATTCAGGATTTCTGGTTTGGTTCGTGAATTCGTTTTTTCGTTACACGATAAGATGATGACTTGAGAAATATTTTTGAAGAAATTTCAGCAGAGGTGGAAAAGAAGTTGCGATTCTTATTTAAAATTATAGATGGTAAGAAATGTGAAGATGTTCGATAAATTTCTTCTGTAAATTTTTTGAGAACAGTTAATTTCTTGTTCATTCAAAGTTTTCCTGAATTTCAAACCTGTTAAAAATTATGTATTTCCTGATATTCTATGAATTTTTCGAAAATATCAGAATTGTACTTAATCTCGAGGATTTCATTATTTCTTGATTTTTCAAATTTTGTCATATTCTAAACGTAGCACTTACTATTTGAAAATTTCCGAATGTCAGAAAAAACTCACAAATGTGTATCTAAAGTTTTAAAGATCTGACAAAAATTTCGATTTGTATCGTAGAAATAAGAATACATTTTTTTTTATGTTTTGTATTGTATGTATGTATTTCTTCACATTTAACGAAATTTCACAAACTTTTCATGTTTTAGAATGATCGACAATACTTATAGTACTCAACGATTTTTGATTCCGAAAGGTTTTTAATCTTTGACTTGATACGAAATATTCTAAACTTTTCATATTCTGGCAAGATTTGAGAAAAATATTATGCTCTAGGATATGTGATGAAAAATTCGTAAAAATTCGTCCAAGGTATGAAGGTTTTTCTTAATTTCTTAATATATGCCGAGTTCTTCAGCTTTTGGTAAGGACACTACAAAAGGTTACCACGCACATACTACGAAGAAAAGTTGTATGGCACAAAATCACCAACTCTTAATAACATTTTAAAAAATTTGAATTTTCAAAAACTATTTGTGTTTTAAACATAAACTTACAGAATTCTAATAATCGTAAGTAATCAAACAATTTTTAAATTAGATTATGGTAGCAGCATTTAAAATATTTTCAGTTTCATGAAAATTTTTTCAACTCGTTTGAAGTTTTTAGAATTCTGTTATAAAATTGCAAGTTTCTATAATTTTTATTTGTTATAACAAAACATGTACCTGTACATTCTGAAAAAAAGACGATTATAAATACAATTCTCGTAATATTTTAACATCTCATAAATTTTATGAATTTTGAAGAATTTTTTTCATTACCTAGAATCGGTGAAATAAGACAGTTTTCAATTTTCCAAAATACATATTTATATCATTATACAACTGTTCAAAAAACTCTTAAATTTCATGAAGATTCTACTAATTTAATAAATTTTTTTATTATTTCTCCAGACTTCAAATGAGAAAAAAAATTTTTTAAATACAATAGTTAACACAGTGTCCAAAATCTATGAACTTTTTCTATGATCTCGAAAATTTTGAATTGTTGAGAGTTTTTGACGGTTATTAAAACTGTAATGTTTTTGAACTTTCCGATGTGTTAGAAATTCGAAAAATCATACGATACATTTAGATGTTACTGAATTTCATAAAGATTCCGGAAACCTACGAATATTTTTCTTATTTTTTCAAATACTTGTGAGGTGTAAAATCAAGACGCTTCGACTTCTGTTTCCCAAATAGTTGGCAACAAACAAAAATTCACAATTTTATAAAAATTCTCTAAAACCCTGCAAAATCATCCGAATTTCAGAGAATAATTGACAATGAGTAAAATTTTGAAAATTCTCGTGCGTTTTCAAAATTTCAAAAAAATAGTACACAATTCGCACTTCAGAACTTTGTCCAGATGCACCTTATTCATAAAGATATTTTCCGGCATTTTCATCTCCTCATTTTTCTTTTAGTAGCTTTCTGAGAAAATGGAAAAAATCATTCTTCGTATTTCATAGAAAAATTATAATAAACTCCCATTATTTCTTTTAGTCTTAATGATTACGTTCTAGAAAAAATTGCTTTTGGCCACACTGTCTACAAAAAAAGGCCTTCATTGTCTACGAATTATTACTCACGACTGATGATTGAGAAATACACACATGTGACTTATTATTAAAACAAAATATTTAAAATAAAACACTTCAAAATCTAACGTATTCGATGAGATAGTAAGGAAGGATAAACATCACACTGAGAAATAAATATCGTAATTATTACAATACTGTATAGTAAACGGGAATCAGTCTGACATTTTGTACTATTGCTACATAATATATCAGTTTTTGAAATAACATATTGTAAATATTGTCAAATGATATTATAATTATGAATATATTTTGTAATAAAAACTCCTCTACATCTTCCGTTTTCTACTACACTTTTTGTACTTTTTGCAATATCATATAATTGCTATTCATCCAGATTTTTGAAAATCTCATACAGCTTTTTCAGTATGCAGTTCTGTATAGGGTTCTTTTTGCAACATTTTTGTGTACTTTATAGGTTTCAAGTTCATGATATTGTAATATGTATGATACAGTATTCGGAAAAGTCGTAAAAAAGCGAAGGATTTTTTCCATGTGTAAATAAATTGTGGGCGAGAAAAAAAACCCAGTCGCCACCTGTTCCTAGTTGGCTGACAATAAGAAACGTGGAAAAAACGTACGGTAAATATTACAATTATTATAGGAAAATTTTCATTTTCAGATTTTAATTTTTCTGAAATTATGTAGCAAAAAGTGGCATACATATTTTAGTTTGTACAATACATTGATTTCACTATACGCTATTGTAATATGTCAAATAAATATTGCAGATTTTACAATAATATTGTAAAAACTAAAATTATATTGTAAAAACTGCAGTATTACTGTAAAATATACAATGTTATTGTACTTTTTACAATATATATGGCAAAAAGTACAAGATTTTTTTCTCAGTGCAAGTTCCCCAAATACAGCCCTTTTGTACAATCGATAAACCGGACTTCATTTGGCTTTGTACCCAGTGCCGCGCTACGACTGATTTTTGCCGATGGTAGTTTGAGACCTAACATCGTTACGATAGGTCTCGCGCATTGAGAACGTCTGCATTCCTTGGCCGATTGCCCAGGGAAGACTATCGGCTCGTCGAATATGTGATTCACTTTGCAGCGTCTCGTGGAAACGTTTGAGGTCCCTGAAAAACTCTTCCACAAACAATAAACGCCGCGTGTGTGCCAAGGATTAAGGAAAAATACACTGCGCCAATCAAGAGATGACTACTTTAAAAAAGAACAACTTTTTGAGCTTGACAGATTGCGAATATATGTTAGGACTATTCTTGATTGCATCTTCCATTTTCGTTCAAGAATGATTAGAAGGAAATATCTAAGATAAATAGTAGTGATTTATTACTGAGCTTTTGATTTTTCTGCACGAGCTTTTAGCCCTACCAAAAATTTTTTTATTAATCCAAATATTCAAGACTGTGATCTTTTCATGTGAAATAAATTCCACCTTTTTATCTTGCAAGAATAAAAAACCCGATTACAAAAAAAATTCATTTCTTCTCATATTCAATCTGTTCATTGTAATTTTCTGTATGTGTTTTTATACTTTCATGTTACCGACGTTTTTCCTTTATAATATTTGAATGATTAAAACTGAACACGCCTGCCACGCGAATGTTCGAAACTAGGTTTAATGACGAGGAAAATTCGTATAAATGCTCAGCGTCAAATATGGAGCCATCAATGCTCTGAATCGCAATCGAACGTGGGCTATTCATGTACCAGTACAAAGGTTTCCAATTAATATCATGGTGGGTTCGTATTTGCTGAAGTAAATGTTGTAAAAGGTACGTTCTGGAATATTACTATTGATTTGTGAGTTGAAATTACGTATTTTAATATGCACCTACATCCTGCCTTCATTTTCCATACACAATTTTTGTGATATGGTTATGTGAAGAGACGCAGAAAAATGATTAATTCTTGATTTAATACGTTTGTAATGAGAGAAATCGTTTTTGTACACATGTGTATGAATAATTGAATCCATTCACTGATAATATGGAATTTGAAGAATTTTCTCCTTTTGTCAGTGTGAGTAGCCAGTTTTTTTTTATATTTTGAAAGTTTAGTTGTTACGTTTATTCATTAACAGAGAGAAGCTTTTTTCATTTTCAAAAGAAACAAAACAAAATAATAGAATGTTTTTACAGTTTTTTCAGGAAAGATATCTTCTGTTCTTTGGACGAATTTCTCACATTTAATGCTTACAAAATTTTCAAAAGCTGCACGCTGTGCTTGGAACAAATTATTTTTATAGCGAAACTATTAAGAAAAAATTACTATTCTTTTTTTTTTACCTACAGTAATTTTTTTCACAATTTTTTTAGACAGTTGTCACTATACATCTATCTGTATTATTTTTTGAGGTTGAATAAAAATTCGAGAAGACATCAAAACTAATTTTGTGTATTAAATTGATCAAGAAAAATACTTTGAAAATCATTTGTTGAAAAATAGGATTTTTCAAGCCGTTTCATTAATATTTTTATAACATTTATTTCTTCAAAAAATATGAGAATTGACAACAATATACATTACATAAAAAATCATTTAGTAATTTGCAAGTATTTTTAGCTATCGTTGTGATTTAAAGAAATTTCATCAATATTTAAAAATTCATGTAAATAACCGCAACTTTTGACTGGTTTCTCCGAATTCTGAATTTTTGGAGACCATATCAAACACTTTTATAGCGTATTTCAAATTCCATCAAAATTTATCAAATTTTAGATCTTTTTCGAAATTTTTATAGTTCATTATAGATAGTCTGTTCCTCCTGAAAGAAATTCCATAATTATTCTATTTGATATTTTCAATTGCTAGAATTATGTCTGTACTCCTTTAAAGTCTTGAAAAAATTTACTACATTGCAATGATAAAGAAATTTTTAAAAAAATTAAATTTTTCTGCAATAAATCTTCAAAGTATGACTCTTTCTAACATAAATTTTTTGAAAACCAGAACTTACTTCTTCTTCTCGATTCACGTAGCAATTCTTTTCGTGTTTAACTGATAATAATCATTTAATTTCTAAAGAAAAGATTCGATTTCGTGTGCAATAATTCAATTTTGAAAATTTGATTCAATTCAATAGTAACAATTATTAATATAGATTTTTTCCCTCAAAATTATAGTCACATGGTTAGGTAAAAAAATGATCAAAATGAAGAATATATATATATATATATATATATTCGTGAATTCTAATACTCCAATAATATGCTGAAAGACAGCTGTAGATTTTATTTAATAAAATTATTATTTTGAAACAGTAAAACCTGAATTTGATTTCATCAAGTCTCAGTTTCTCTTTGGTTTTCATCACTCTGTTTGATAATTATTAATTAGTAAAAATAGTTTTTTCCTTATTCCAGCCATCATTATAAAATCATTCAGTGACGTCATTAAGTCTTTTACTTTTATTTATCGTTTGTTTATAAAAGTCAAATATATAGAATACAAAATCTTTCCTGAAAAATATTTCAGTAATATAAATGATTGTGAAAATGAAAAAAAAACTTACTCATCAAGTTCTATACAGTTACAATGAACTTCAAACTTATATCTTTCAACACCTAAATTTTCCAACTCATTCAATTATTGTCAATTCCTGAAGCGATAGAAATAAAAAATTCCATCCTCCAGAACAAAAATGTAGCTGAAAATGTATGTTTGAACTTCTTTCGAAAAGTACTCATATTATCTTTTCCTTGGTATTCAGTATTTCTGAAACTCATATGAATTTCAAGTTTGACTCCCAAAATTCCCCTGAGTACTTAAATACAAATTTCACTCATTTTTTACACAAATCTACATACTCCCATTCCAAAATTTCCATCCAACCAAATGATATACCACTAAACATTCACCATCCCATATTCCAAACCACTCCATAAAAAATAATCCCTAACCTTCCCTCGTTCACCCAAATCACTGTCATAAAATCTACCACACGCCATTTTCAGAAATCAAAACGAAATCAGTTCCCGCTCATTGCCGGGAAATTAAACGAGGAAAATTTCCCGCGCTTCGGAGCTTCTTTGAAGCCAAAAATAGTGGAAATGTCCTAGATTTATGTTATGTTTCGCGTATGAATGTGGCACTCAAATTTGCCGGTCTCCCGCACAGGCACAATTGCAGGGGGAAAGGTCAGAAGGTATACATTGGGGCATTCGTGCGTGCCAGCGCTGCTGACTGCAGACGGACCAAAGAAGCGAAGTAACGTTTCGAAGGGATGAGTAGATACAGGGGTTTCGTGGTTGCGGGGGGTGACGTGGAGAGAAAGGGGTAGGGAAATGGAGGATGGGGTAGAGGAAACAGAAGGCAAGCTAAATGTTGGCAATTCGAAGCACTCTGTTCCGTGATTGCATTTAATTACACGCACTCGGCCTGCTAGCGTCTGCAATTGCTACATTGTCTGCGACGAGATGTCAGAGCGAATCCGCAGCCATGGCTCGGGATAAAGTACAATGACAAGGTTCTTAAAATTGTAATCAACTTCTCCGAACGTAATGAGTGCGTTCAGACGTTGCGACGGTTTCGAGAGTTTTGACTTTTACGACAGGTCTGAAGATTTTGGAATAGTTGGGAATGGAGGTAAAATTCACTTAAAGGTGAATTTTGATTCGTTTTAATTATATTTTGCCTACATGTTGGTTGTTTTAAAGATTTGAACACTCCAGATTCTTTCTTTCATTGATAGGGATTTTTATATTGAATGAGATAAATGAGGATGCATCGTCAGTTTAGAGAAATCTCATTTATTTATGATCATTTTGATGATGTATAATTATTTGATTGAATTAGATCAGGCGCGTAGGCAGAGGGGGGTTTTAGGGTTTCGAACCCCTCCCGAAATTCTGATGAAATCAACCAATATTCCATGTGAAAATGAAAAAAGTTACATTGATAAACAATAAAAATGCATGGAAATGTTAGCAGTAGATATTTATTGAAAAAGTAAAAATTATCAAAACGTAGGATTACTTAGAAAATATGAATTAGAAAAATTGTTGCAACCCAGTGAATGATCGAAAAAAAAGATATCTACGAAAATGCTAAAATTAACAAAACTATAATGTTGGATCATCAAATTCTAGAACTTTCTATGAAATTCATATAAATATTGAAAATCTTTTGATTCATACAAACTTTAAAGAATAACGAAATGAAATAAATTGTATAGAAAAAATGTTTTCTGAAAAATTTTGATAAATACATCTACTATCTAAAAATTTTAAGATTCTTGAGCATCAAACTCTGAATATACTATAAATCTATAAAAATTTTAGAATACGCAACATGATCCTTGAAATATTCCAAAAATACGAAAATAAAAAAAAAAACCATATAGAACTTGAAAAATGTATATAAATGTAATTTTATACTTCATTCTTGAAATTACTGAGAATAGATCGAAATTCGCATTTAAAGGCATCGAGTTCTTAAAACTCTGTAGCAATCTATAAAAATACTTAATGATCCTCTAGAGTTTCGTATATCATACTAGAAAAATAAGTTTACTAGTTTACTAGCTTACTTGTTTACTAATTTACTAGTTAGCTAGCTTATTAGTTCACTTGCTTACCAGTTTAATAGTTTACTAATCTATTTCTTAACGAGTTTACCACATCACTAGCTTACTAGATTACTAGCTTATCAGTTTATATTTAACTAGCTTACTAGCTTACCAGTTTACTATCAAAAATTCGACAAGTTTACTAGCTTACTAATTAACTAATTCACTCGTTGACAAGTTTGTTAATTTACTGTTTTACTTGTTTACTTTTTAACTATTTTACTATTCTACGATTGCAGTAGTTTTAAAGTTAAGAATCTTACTTGTTTCCTAGTTAAGTAGTATACTAGCTTACTAGTTTGCTAGTTTACTCTTTTACTAGCTTCTCAGTTTACTAAAAATCTTTTAATACATAAAAATTATGTATATGTTATTTTATTAAAAATTTATAAAACTTACTGTCCTGAGGCATATATTAATTAATATTGTACTATAATTATATATAATTTTAGAAATTATTCTAGAAATTCATGTAGAAAACAAAAAAAAGGCATCCAATTTCAATTACAAAATTTATATAGTTAAACATACTTTTAATTGTAGAAACTAAAAAAATATGAAGTAAAAGTATTGAATACATTCATAAAAGTAATTGTCGTCTGAAGAATCAATTTAAATTTTCCAAATCGTTAAATGTTTCAATACTATAGCATCAATTACTATAAATCTATTGATTGATCAATAGAAATATTAGAAATATATAAAAATACTAGAAAATATTACAAAATTTGATGAATAACATACCAAACGAAAATGATCGAAATTTATGATGAACCTTTCAGCTGTGAAGTTAGAATTGGCTCAAAAATCAATTTAAATATATATACATTTTTTAGAAGTTTAATTCCTAGATCATCGAATTTTAGAAAGCTCTGTAGAAACCCATATGACTTGATGTCAGATAATTCTGAAAGTGGTAGAAATACAAAAAGTATAAGTAAAAAAGTTGAAACCTCAATTACTAATTGAAAATCATACAATTCAAATTCCACCATTTATGAACATGAAAAATGAACAATTAGTTTTTTGGATTCAATAAGTCGTATAAATTATAAATTCCAACATGTCAAACATTTCAAAATCATTCTTTTGTAACATATTGTCAAAGGTTACAACTTATGAAATCTGGAAGGAGAAATATTTTTCAGAAAAACCCCGAAAATATTTTCTGCCTACGCCCCTGAATTACATAATCCTGATGATGACCAAAATGTATAGGTTGAAAGTTTGAAGAGTTTATTGAAATAGGCTCTTTGATTGCTGAAAATTGAGGTTTCTGTCAGAAAAAAAATTTAGATGAATGTCACACTTTGTTAACACCAACAAAGTGGAAAAAAACTCACCCTACAATATTAATTTTGAATGATCAATCTATCACTGGATAATATCCCAATGAAATTCCTAGCTTCCAATTTAAAAAAATTCTAAATCAGAAAACCGAATTCAAACGAATTCCACAGTCATCAACGTCACTAAACTTTCATGACAACTCTACTCAAATTTTCTTCAACGTATGAAAGCTGAGTCGATATTGACGATGAAGCGACGTAGATTAAGTTTTTCTTCGAATGACAATCACACTTCCTTTCCCGTGGAAAAAAGATTTTAAAAAGTTTCCCATCTCGCTGTGGGTCTGTCTGCTGTTTTATTCGGTACGTCACGCGTTTCTTTTTCGTGATAATATACGAAAAAGCTATTCGGCTTCCCGACTTGTAATATTCTGTGGAGTAGAGAAGATTGTGGAAACTTCTAGAAACTTTGCTTACTGTCTTTGCCAACATCTCTCGTCTTTTTGTAGTCTCCTTTTTTCCCCGGTGCGAAATAAATAGTAAATCGTCCTTTGATAACAAAAAATGGAGAGTTTTTCATTAACGCGAACGAAAAGATCATCGATAATCATTCATAGTAATGCTCCAAAGTTGTTCAAGAAATAGAAGATTACTCAGAGTCCCTTTTACAAGGATCTGGAATATTAAATTTAATCTATCAACAGTAGCTGCAAGTAATGGTGTTTCAAAAAAAAAAAAAGGAAGAACGAAATTCTGTTATTTCTTTCATGAAATTCAGAATTTTTGGAAAGGTTTCAGATGCAGGATCGAAATTTGTTTAAACAATTTATCGATCCAACGATTATCATAATATTCAAGTCTAATTGATTCCTGTTGAAAAACTTAGTTTTATCAACGGGGTCATCAAAGTACTGTACAGTAGTGCAGAGTGAAATACTGGGAGACAAATTTCGTTTGTAACGAATTTTTTTCAACTAGTTGAGACTCTTGAAACATACCAGGTGTACTCCTAAGTAATTTCCGGTTTTTTCAATGGATGGCGTCCTGTTTTGTATCGCTGTTGGTAACACATACCATATGTCATTTTGTTCAGTCATATCGAGTGCTTGAACTGCGTTGACATTTTCTCGAAAAAATCTTCCAGTAAGTTTTTATTGCGCTTCAAAAATGTCGAATTTTGTACCGAATTTTGAGCATATGCGCCATGCATTGCTTTTCATGTTCAATCAGGGGAAAAAAGTGTCCGAGAGCCACTGTGCGCTTGTGGAAGTTTATGGTGATCGTGCATTAACACTTCGAACATGTGAAACGTGGTTTCGACAGTTCAAAAATGGAGATTTCGACCTGAACGACGCCGCACGCTCCGGCAAGCGAAAATCGTTCGATGACG
This sequence comes from Platygaster robiniae, assembly GCA_028476575.1. NCBI lineage: Eukaryota > Metazoa > Arthropoda > Insecta > Hymenoptera > Platygastridae > Platygaster > Platygaster robiniae. Next base: position 39,508,764 of record CM052020.1, read on the forward strand.
CCGAATCGCAAGCATTATTAGATGAAGACAACACGCAAACGCAACGACAGCTTGCAGATGCGTTGGGAGTTCAACAGCAAGCAATTTCCAAACGTCTGCGAGTCATGGGAAAAATTCAGAAGTGTGGAAAGTGGGTGCCCCATGAACTGACCGAGAGATAAATGGAGAATCGAAAAGTGACCTGTGAAATGCTGCTTCAACGATACAAAAGAAAGTCTTTCTGCATCGTATTGTTACTGGTGATGAAAAGTGGATTTTCCTGGAGAACCCTAAGCGCAACAAATCGTGGGTGAGTCCAGGTGAAGCATCGACATCGGCGGCACGGCCAAATCGTTACGGTCGGAAGGTCATGCTGTGTGTGTGGTGGGACCAGTCCGGTGTTATATACTTTGAACTGCTGAAACCTGGTGAAACTGTGAATGCCGTTCGCTACAAACAGCAAATGAAAGATTTGAGCCGAGCCATTGTGGAAAACCGACCAGAATATCAACAACGACAGAAGAAGGTGATTTTGCTCCACGACAATGAGCCGTCGCATAAGTCGAAAGTCGTTCGTGACACGCTGGAAAGGCTCGAGTGGGAAGTGCTTGATCATGCGGCTTACTCACCAGACCTGGCGCCATCCGACTACCACCTCTTTGCCTCGTTGGGCCATGCCCTTTCTGAGCAGCGCTTCGACTCGTACGAAAATGTACGAAAATGGCTCACCGAGCGGTTCACCTCCAAAGGCAATGATTTTTACTGGCGTGGTATCCACAATTTACCAGAAAGGTGGGAAAAATGTGTACAAAGCGATCGAAAATACTTTGAATAAAATAAAGGTTACGGTTTTTTTGGAATTATTTGTTTTATTTGCAAAAAAACCGGAAATTAATTAGGAGTACACCGGGTAGTAGAAAAATATCCTTCTTGAAAACAGTTTCACAAGTCATTAAAAATGAATTTCCAACTTCAAAAGGGATTTACGAAAATTCAACCTACTTTGAATAAAATAACTGGTAAAATAGTATCAAAAAACAAAATTGTCTGTGTTACTGAGAAGCTGTTATAACGATCAAGAGATGTTGAAAATTATGTCAAAGTATTTTCGAAGTTTCTACTGTTTGGTCTAACAATGGGAAAACTAAAGAATGGAAGAAACTAATTGAAAAGTAAATAAATTTTCAGATCAGTTTATTTCAAAAAAATTGGTCGTACTTATATCGAATGATAAAAAATGGATTGTTAGGAATTTTGTGTCATCCATTTTAAACAACAATTTTTTCAAATGAATTTACTACAAATAAAGGTCAGAAAGTTGATAGAAACACAAAATTTCGAAATTTAAATAGTTATCTATTTTCTATTTTTAATACGAAAATCTTGGGATCATAAATTTGTGAGATTTCAAGATTATAAAAAGTGTAAACATGCAACAAAAAACAAAATTAAGTGAGCAATCTTTTGAAAAAAAAAATTGGTTTTCATCATTATTGTACAGAGTTTTAGGCATATAATATTTTAATAAATTTTTTGTTTATCGAACTAACTACAAAGTGAGAGAATTGGGAATAATTGAAAAAATATACGAATGGAAAACAGTTATAAGTTTAGAATATAGTGATGTAACATTCAAATTTAAAATTCAAAAAGAGTAGTGGTTGAAATATTTTGGATGAAGAAGATTAGTAAATTTATATATTTTAACTTCAGAATAAGTAATTAATTGAAAATATTGAATAACATTGACTGCATTCTTATCTTATTTGATTAAAGAAAAAAAAAAAATTTTTCTCTGGATTGAAACTCAACTGCGTATGTGTGACATATTTAATGATAGCAAATTTTTGCTTAAATGACTAAACATGAAAATGAAAACCTTTGGAAATATTAAATGTGTAATATGGATATTCTATTTTCAACCATCGTTCAATGAATGTCAGTAAAGGCAAGGATAAAAAATTTAAGCTACTTTTTGCTGCTATTTTAATTATTTTGAATATTCATTAAAAGTTCAAATGCAGATAATTACAAAATTTATACAAAATATTGAACTTATGATTACTTCCGAAATTATTAATTTCTACTTCTAAATAATTAAATCCACATCCAGGACTTTTTTAAATTTGCTGATTTTTGCTCTTCCTTTTTTACTTCTACTTAGTAGTCAATTCGATGAAACATGAGCATTAAATATTCACTAATGACAATATTGAAAATTATCAATTCATCAATAACTAGTAGAAATTTTCAGTTTGTCAACACAAATTCAATAACTATTAGAAATTTTCAGTTTGTCAACACAAATTCAATAACTTCTTCATTCTTTAACGTTACGTTGAATGAATTTCAAATAAAATTGAAGTGCTGGAAATTATTCACTAAGAAAAAAATCTCGTACTTTTTGCCATAAATATTGCGAAAAGTAAAATAATATTGTATATTTTACAATACTATTCCAGTTTTTACAATACTCTTTTAGTTTTTACAATATCCTCTAAGATTTATTTATTTTACTCTTTACAATAGCATATAGTAAAACCACTATACTGTACAAATTACAATATGTATGCCTTATTTTGATATATAATTTCAGAAAAATTAAAATCTGAAAATGAAAATTTTCCTATACTAATTGTAATATTTACCTTACGTTTTTTCCACGTTTCTTATTGTCAGCCAACTAGGAACAGGTGGCGACCGGGTTTTTTTTCTCGCCCGCAATTTATTTACACATGCATTAAAATGGAAAAAATCCTTCGCTTTTTTACGACTTTTCCGAATACTGTATCATATTACAATATCATGAACTTGAAACCTATAAAGTACACAAAAATGTTGCAAAAAGAACCTATACAGAACTGCATACTGAAAAAGCTGTATGAGATTTTCAAAAATCTGGATCAATAGCAATTATATGATATTGCAAAAAGTACAAAAAGTATAGTAGAAAACGGAAGATGTAGAGGAGTTTTTATTAAAAAATATATTCATAATTACAATATCGTTTGACAATATTTACAATATGTTATTTCAATAACTGATATATTATCTAGCAAATAGTACAATATGTCAGAGTGATTACCGTTTATTAGACAGTGTTGTAATAATTACTATGTATATTTTTTTCTCAGTGAATGACTAAACATGAAAAGAAAAATATTTGGAAATGTTGAATGTGTAATATAAAGATTCGATTTTCAAATATCATTAAATGAATGTCAGTAAAGGAAAGGATAAAAAATTTAAGTAACATTTTGCTGCTATTTTAATTTTTTCGAATAATCATTAAAAGTTAAAATGTAGATAATTACAAAAGTTCTACAAAATATTAAACTCTTGATCATTTTCAAAATTACTAATTTCTACTCCTAAATAATTAAATCCACATATAGGACTTTTTCAAATTTGCTGATTTTTGCCCTTTCTTTTTTACTTTTACTTAATAGCCAATTTGATGAAAAAATTAGCATCACCTACTCGATAACGATAATATTTAAAGTTATCTATCAATTATCTATAACTAGTAAAAATTTTTCAGTTTGTCAACACAAATTCACTAACTTCTTCATCCCTTAACGTTACGTTGAATGAAGTTCAAATAAAATTGAAGTGCTGGAAATTGTTCTACGTCGTCAACAACGAATTCTCCGTTCCTTCCTATCAAAATTAAACTGTTCTTTTTGGAACGACGTGCCACATGCCTCAATATGACACCTCTTTCCAACATTCCAAAAGGGAGAGTCCCGAAAATTATGCCACACGTAATTCACAACTAGACCCTAAAGGGACTTCCGGGAATGATATCGTCGATGCAGCCCCATTAACCATCCATGAAAACGTACTTATATCCGCGTCCAAATCACCTGTGCACCCACCAACAACAAGTTGTTAAGCCGAGCGTCGCAGTTGCGAGCGAGTGGGATATATTCCCGGGGGCAACTGACCGAACGGGCCCTTTTTTGCCACGGGGAAAGCACGCACGCCGCGGCTCCCTAATGGCCAAGTTGCGCCATTGTGCCAAGTTTTGCAAGCTCGAGGGCACACGCTACTACACGGCGGAAGATGGAGGAAAAGCTCGGGAAACAGAGAGGCGCGGGGGAGGGGGAGGAGGGAGATTGGCGAGGCGTCGGGGGTTGGGAATATATAGATAAAGCGCGGGGCGAGGGAAGGAGAGAAACGACGTAGTAGCGCGACCGGAACCGGAAGCTCGTAGAGGCGCCACAGGAAGTGACCTCGTAATTCAGGTCCAGCCATCAAGCCTGAATTATAGGCTGCCCCCTAAACCTTTTGTCCGCGCTTTTCTCCACGGGAATGCAACTTCTCTCTCTATATAACTCCTTCTCTTTCTCTCTTTCTCTCTCTCTGGTTCTCTACGATTCTTGGAGTTTCGGGATTTTTGAACTTTTGGGGATTGTAGGGAGGTCGAGTTTGAGATTGGGGTTTTGGGGAGAAGATAGTGAAATTGAGTGAATTTTTTGGTAAATACAAGAGGAATGGATTGATGATTGTATGTGAAGCATTTTAAATATTGGATATGGGGATCACAAAAGTTTGAGAGGTTTGATTATTCATTTTTTCAGGAATATTATGAGATGGTCAAACTTTTTTTATTTGAATTGAAAACGCTGGTTAACTGTCCAACATGAAATACACCATCATACGTAATTTTATATCTTAAAAATTTTCTTTTATGAATAATAAACTATTTATCGAATAGACTTGTATACTTAAAAAAAATATGAATAAAAAGTCTTTTGCGAATCGTGAAAGAAATTGATGATAAGTTCGTTGTTAAATGTCAAGAACTGATTTTTTCTAGTACATAAGTAATATGTTGATCTTTCATTTCTAAATTAAACTATTTCCTTTTTAAATTCGATACATTATAGTCACATTCACGATTTAGGAATAGGCTCTAAAATTTCAGTGGACTAATCATGCCTAATTATGGTTTACTGCCCTTGCAGTAACTTTCCTCTGGAAAATTCCAATTTTTCAATGGTTTTCTACTCAATTTTGTTTTGTTTGTTGTTTCTCAAGTCTACAACACTGTATATTGCATGGCCCTTTAAATGTACTGAACGATAATAAAGGAAATTCATAAAATATATAAACATTCTTTGGAATTTTTGAGATTTTTAGGATTTGGTAGATGCATTTTTAACATAACATATTGAATTTTCAGGAATTTCTAACATTTCAATACAATGCGAACCATACAGCACTTTCTACACTGTATTTAAATTTGTATTATTCATGGGCAATGATATTTTTTATAATTTTCAATAGTTTCAAAGTTTTTCATGTCTACTCATGTTAAATAATAGAGCATTATTAAGGATAGTAATAATTATACTATATTGAACATAATTTCCATTATTTTGAATGATTTTTCAGAATTAAACGGATTTTTTTCAACTTTTTAGGGGCTTCTGGCGACCTCTGAAATTTTCAACTTCATTTTATCATTTTGAATTTCCAAAATTTTAACACTTCCTGGATTTTATTTAATTTTATCCAACTTGATGAGATATTTTCTATTTTCTGCAATTTTTAGAGTTTTTGGATAATTATTTGAAAATTTTAAAAATAATTCAACATTTCGTAGAAATTTAAGAATGAACTCAAACTAGAAAATTGAACAATTTTTTTCAAATTTAACAAATGCTTTGTACTTGATGAGATTATCGACTTATTTTCAAAATGTTTGTTGCATGTTTATCATACAAGATTCATTAAATTACCTACAAACGTATTAGGAATAACTGAAAACTTTTTAATTTTATGAACATCTTTGAATCCTAGAATTTTTTAATACTTTTTTTAGTTTCCAAAGTTTGAGTAATTTTTTTCATCATAAAACACTATTATATCTTTAACAAAAAAAAATTCCACGTGACAATGTCTGCCTCTTCTTGATTCATCATTACTATATTAACTTTTCATCCCGAAAAATTGCGTTTTGTTATTCCTGTTCAAATAGATAATAAATAATAGAAATTATAATTCATAAAAAGATTCTTATTCTATGTTTATTAGTAAAAAATGGTACCCTTTAGACGTTCAACACTTTAGATTTGATGATAAAGTTTATTATTAATAAGGCATCGTGAGATTCATAATTCATTACAATTAGAAGATTCCGAAATCTTGTTCAACTTCTTTGCTAATATCTTTTTTCTAGTATTACTTTATAAATTAACATTGATTTTTTGAGTCTAAGGGATCATATACAAATTTACATCATTTGAAAGATACTGCATTTCATTTTTTTTCATTTTATTTATATACTTTTTGAAATAGTACTTCAAAATCCTCTGATATAAGGAAAATATTGAAATACAAATTTCAGGGCGTCCTAAATTTTACCACAGATAATTAATCTATTTATCATAGATTGCAAACTTATCTCAACACATGTTTCAAAATTCAAATAAAGATATAGATAATGTATATCAATAAACTTGATCTCAACAAATCATGAATTCTAACAGTATAAGCACTTGAAATCAATAAATCTAATCTGAATTTCTTACTGATAATTTATAGAAATTAAACTATGCACAAATTTTGTTTGGGATAATTAGAAAAACGAAATCATTTTCTATAAAAAAATGAACTTTTTGTTTTTTCTAGATTCCTAACAAACGCGTTTATCAACCTCATGTCTGAATCTTTATAATGTAAAAAGTAAATTCTTCATTGCCATGCCTGCAAGATTTATTTATCCATCACCCTTCCAGCACAAACACACAAATTTTTACAGAAATTTTTCAAAAAAGACAGTATATTACTTGAAAAATGAACGAAAACGTAGCATTCTTGCATCAACTTTACATGCTATTTTTTCGCACCAGGCGAAGATAAAATTAGGTGACATTCCGTAATTTTACTCCGGAATTCCTGGCGTAAATTATCCTCCACTGTTTCGCTGGGGCGTGGAAAAAAGGCGCGAGTGGAATTTCTTCACGCGAGAAAATGATCCGGGGCGAAGTATGGGAAGACGGGTAAAAGATGGCACGGTGGAATTGCGACGGTGCGCAGACGACGACGACGAACAGCACCACTAGTTTGGTAGGTAAATTGCCAATTCAACAAATTCGCAAAGTTGTCGTACGAAAACTTCAACGTCAGGAAACTCGGAGCACTCATTTCATAAACAAAACGGAATATCGCGATACTGGTACAGTCCTAATTTATGCTAATGCCAATTTGGATTCCACCTCTCCAATTGTTTTATTTTTCTTTCTTTCCATTGTACTTCGTGTCGAATTTTTTCAGTCGCTGTTGAATTACTAGGGGGAATTTTTCACCATGAATTTTAGGTAGTTAACATTCATTTTACGTTTTTATGACATCTTTTTTTACAAAAATGGAGAGAATAGAGTACTGGAATCGCGGATCCAGAGACAAAGGAAGATTTTGAAATTCTACAGATAAAGTGTCCAAAAATACCTTTGTGTGTATTCATTTGTTAATAGCTTTAAACTTTTAAGAACATTTTTCACCTATTCTTAGACTTTGGATTCTTTTTGAAATTATCGAAAATGTCGACCTTTTGCACACAGTACAAAATTAAAGATTTTAGACATTTTTTGAATATAACAACTTTTGTGTAAATTCATAGAATTTTCTGTACCTCTTATTGTAAAAAGATTGAATTCACATTTTCTGAAATTCAATTACTACTTATTTTTTTATATCATAACGATTTTCCTCAGTGACGAATGTTCTTGGATTTTTAGAATTTTTTTGGACTTCGAATATAATTTTAACTGTTTAAAACTTTCCGAATTTCATCGCAGAATCCGTCTGATTTCAAAGAAATGTCATATTGAACACATGCAGAATTCACAAGATTGATTAAAATATTGTGAAATTTTACAATTTCTTTGAATCGTCGAGAACTATTCACAATCTTTTAGATTGAAAATTTTCTTACGTCACTGTTTCCTAGGAAAAAAATTATAAATTTTTTGAACATTTTTCACAGTTCTACACATTTTTTATTTTTTCAGATTTTTTGGCAATATTCAAAATTTTTGATTCTTTTATTATGTTTTACAATTTCAAACATTTCAAACTTGGTACTACCTTATGCGACTCTAAGCTTTCTTAATTTTTCAGCACTTATACCTCGCATTAAGATTTTTTGTGATATGTCACCTCGGAGCAGTTTTTTAGGTAATAAACACGTTAAACATTACTGTAAAAATTTCAAGAAAAAATCATTATAAACTGAATTTATGGGAGTCTTGAACATTTCAAGGAATTCTCAAAACTCTTTGATCTGCATAAAGTAGTTATATATCTTACATTTGTCAACGTTTTCCTTTTTTTAAATGTTTTAAATTTCAAACCTTATTCGAACTTATTTAATTTTTCCATATAATAAAAAGAACTAGCACACTTTTTTAGATTTTATGTAATTCTTCATAACTTTTCAAATTTTTCAGGTATTCAATGGTTTAAAAAAAAGCACCATTGTGTACATTTAGTGAATGCTTTATTATGAACACGTAAAATTGTAAAATTCAACAACATTTTTAGAAATTCTATAGCTCTTTCGAATTTCGTGAACTCATGAATCGTTTTTGAAATTGAGAATGTTTATTTTTATACAATTATAAAACTTTATAGTACATTTCCCATTGAAGGAAAAAATAATATTTAAACTATTCGAAGCATTTTAAAACTTGCAAGACCTTGTTCAGTTAATAATTTTGTTCCTTTGTTTTTTTTTATGGTTTATAATTTTTCAGATGTTCAGTAAGACCAATACCACACTATTATGCATATTTTAAAACAATGTACGTTCGTTCCTCCTCTATTACCCTAATCACCAACGTTTTAATTAGTCGTCATCCAAAAAAATTGCTTTTATTTGCTCTTAGATATATCTTCTAGAATTCCAAGAATCTTATGAATATATCAATTAAAAATTCAAAAACCTAGAAGCAACAATAAGGTAGTCATTTTACTATTTGAATATTTTCAATGAAAAGATTTTCCAACGTTTAAAATAAAAACTATACATTGATACCTAAATTGAATAACAAGGATATTTTTCCAGGAATTGAAAGAAGTAGACATTCATTTACAATTTTTTTATGATAGGTTTCACACTAAAACAGAATATCAGAATCTCTCAAAATCAAGTACTACCTAGAATTCGTTTTTTTTATGGATCTCACGTAACAACTTAGGAAATAAATTGAAAATTAAAATATGGAATTCCCGAAAATACGAATATCAAAATATTTGTTCGAGAGCCTAGATGAATATGAACAGATATTTTCTAGAAGTTTGAATGACATAACACTCATTTATAGAAAAGAAACATCTCTTAATGGTGATAAATTATTGTTTCACTCGCAAAATTATTGACGACGGAAAGTGCACGTGGCCACAAAGGAAAAAAAGATAAAGAAAGACGGGGAAACTCGTTAGCTTCAACCTATCATTTCAATGGTATTCATCATTGGTCAGGGCGCCCTGTAATTCCTCTAAAAACAAAGAGCTTCGCTAATTTGAATGCTTTAATCGGCACTGTACATGCCCTTTGTATTGTGACTACTGATGCTCTGAAGCAGAGAGACGAAAATCAATATTCATGATGGAGCAAAATTATGAATGACAAAGCGTTTATCAATAAAATAAACGTTGTAGTATAAAACGTTCACGGTATTTTAAAAATTTTTATTTTTAAAAAATTGCTAAAATAAACAATCACTCGATATTCTGAAAATTTTTTTGACAAAATTGATAGTTAATTATTTATTTTCTACAAAATTAAATTTTGGAAAGAACTCACTATCATTTTTCAACTTATCAGGATGATTTTTTTTTCCAGCATGAAATAATCCAACTACAAATTATATCGTTGAATCATCCTAAAAACTATTTTAAACACAGTCTAATCGAAAAATAGTCATTCTTGCTGTAATCATAGATTAAGTCGTTTCTCGTACCGATAAATGGGAGGAGACATAAAAATAAACGCGGCGTTGATTAGCCAGAAATTCTGGATGCTTGCGAAATTAGAGCTTGTAGATAAAATCACGGAATCGGGTGAGCAGAGGATTCGACGAGGCTGCTCTGATATAAATGAACGTCGCGAGTTGCAGCTGCCACGCATACATCTTAGGAAAATAATTCGCCAGATTATGTAAGTTTCACCGTTGTCTCATCGGGAAATCGCCGGTATTTCCACTAGTTAAATTATCAAAGCGGTAGGATTAAATCATTGTCCGTGATAATTGCAATTCACTGAGTCATTTGAGATGGTTTCCAGCTACATTTTTATATATTTTTCTAGGTAGGGTAAAATTTTTACAGTTACTGTCTAAAATAATATCATTTTATACGTAGATATTTATAGAAGACTTTGATTCTATTCATTTCAGGATGAAGCTACATTCAATCAACATCAAAACAATATATCAAAAAAACAATTTTTCACTATTCTGCATTATCAAAATGATTTCTCGGGCAACTTGAGATTCTCTGACTTGATGTATCGACCCGAACGTGAAACCTGTGACGCGAAGTGATCACCGGTTTCTCGTTTGTGAAACCGCCGAATGCGCACGTACGTACGCGGACGTGTAATAACGATTCCTAATTACCCCTTTGTAATTGTGCTTTTCACCCGTAAAATTCCCTTTATCGTTGCACGCTCGTTTTCCCGCCGAGTTCTAATCGACGATTTCGCCCTCGCTCGCGATTCTCCGAGCCCGCTCTGTACTGTTAAACAAATGCCGCCCGAAAACGATTACGCCCGGCTATCGAGGATTAACGAGATTGTTAATTTATAGTTCGAACCATTCGCTCGTGATAAAAATACCAGCTTTGTTTATCTTCATTCCCTTTTTTTGCCTCTTTTTTTCCCTGGGATGTAGCTTCTCCTTCGCTGTAATGAAGTACAGGTGGAAATTCACCAGTAAAATTAAAAGAAAAAAGAAATTCGATAATCACTGAACCACCCAGGTAGTCTGATTACCACGGCAATAAATGTGAAACTTGATTTTGGGAATTATTCTAGAAGTAAACAATAGGAATTTTTTTTATGTATTGGGAAGAAACTACAATGTAGTTTTTTTCCCTCAGTGTGAAAAGGTTTCTCTTGAAAGTAATAAACTCGCAACTGGAAAACGCATGTATAGCTCGTGACCGTAGAAGTCTCGCTGCAAATTAATCGGCTCATGATAAATCGCAGATTGGGGAGTTGGTGTAGGTGCACAGGTCGGCTGGCAAAGAGACGCAAAAAGGGCACGTCAAGGAAGATGGATGCGCCGGGCTTCTTTCTCTTTCGCTCTTGCCCATCAGCTTTTGATGCATCGCAAAACGCGCTAATACGTTACTTTGAATTCGGAAGCATCATTCTTTTCACCTTCCTTCTTCGAACTTTCTGGAGAGGTTTTTCCTTCTTTTTTATTTATTTTTGCCGAGAAACTGTGGTTCCTTTAGATTCCGTGTTTTCTTGGTGTGAGGTTTTCGAATTTGGTTTTCTTTTCTTAAGTCCGCTAATTCTGTGTTATTTTCGAGAGTTTCTTGATTGGATGAGGTAGTTTACAAATTTGGAATTTTTTCGACTAGAATTATTCATAAATTTCTATCCGAGAATATAAACATCCATTTTTATTCAATTTAGTATGTAAATTGGGTTCGCTAAAAAACTTGAGTCACAGTTCATAATATTAACTTATGTTACAAATTATTGAGCTAAGGAAAAGAAAATTTTGCATGTTTTACATTACGATTATCGATAAATACATCAAATAATGAAATAGTACTGCTAATAATCTAATAAGTAATCCAAAGAGTAAAGAAAAATTCTTTTTTTTTGCCATTATGATGGGGTTTTTTTATATTACCTGGAACTCTGTTAGAAGGTAAGAAGAAGTATTTCAACTTTCATGATTTGAGTTCTTTACCTCGAAAATAGTAAATTATTACACGTCTTTTTGAAACTTCTTGAAAGCTAGACTTGTATTTTTCGACATAGTCAAAAGTATAAGAATTTCAAAGCTATTCCAGAAACTTATCATTGGAGACGCTATTTCTAACTTGAATCGAAAATCAGTAGCTCCAAGCCAATTGAAATTTTTCTAATCTAAAATCCTTTCGAACCGGAACCTAGGCAAAAAAAATTTTCGGGGGGGGGGGGTTAAAAATGTATATTCCGCATTAAATTTTATCATTTGTAATCTTCAACTTTTGTGTAGTACTATTATCCAATCTTCAAATTCAAGGAATTAAAAGTTAAACAACTTTTGGAGTCCAGAGTCGCTAATTTTTTAAATGCGAATTTAATATAATGGAATTCGATTTTGGTGATTTTTGAGTAATTGAAGTTAAGATGGTTTTTTTTCTCATACTTTTCCACAGATTTTTTGTATTTACACGGATCGATTTTTTCCCGAAGATCTTTGATATTTACAAATCTTAGAGATTTTTCTGCTTTAATAATGAATTGTTATTCAGCTTATTATGCATTAGGCATTTATCAGATTTCTAGATTTTTCGTACATTGTGTATTATTGAAATTTTGTTGTACTTTTCAATAGTTATAGATATTTCTCGTTTTTCTAATGGATTTCACATTGGATTTTCCGAATTAGATGCTTCGATATTGTAAATTTCAGTCGTTTTTAGTATTTATATTGATTTTTTGACAAAAGTTTTTGTTTGAAAAATTCCCAGAACAGTTTCAATTCGCATTTGTATAGTTTTCATATGATAAAAATATTTTCATAGTATTTTATTGAATAATTTTGTGTAGTTCTAGAATTGTACGCTCGGAGATTCGAAGTTCTATAAATTATTGAAACAATAAAAACTAGATTGTTTCTGTGCAGTGAAAGATTTTTAGTATATCTTGCATTTCTTAGATTTTACAATATTAAAAAAAATTTGAATGATTTTTATAGTTTTATAATATTTGTATGGATTACAACATAGATTCTAGAATTTGATGCTCTGGAATTCAAATTTTTATCAATTTTTAGTAATTCTACAGATTTGTAGGAAATTCACAACTAGTTGAAAATTGATTTTTCGTGTTATATAGAAACTTTATTTTTTTGTAGTATTTATAGGATTTTGTAGCGTTTTCTAGTATTTTAAAAAATGTTTGGTACTTCTCCACATTGCTCAATATAGTTTTTAGAAAGTGACACTCTAGAATTCAAGTTCTATAGATCTTAGGTATTTCTATAGATTATTCAGAAACAGTTTTTCTATAGAATTCTGTTAGTTTGAGTATTTTTTCAAAGCTAAAATAATAATAAAGTATTTGAAGGTGATTCTTTGTATTTTATCTTTCAGAATCTGAAGCTCAGGTGTACAAGTATTTCAGATTTTGGTAATTTCATAGATTTAAGATTTTTTCAATAATTCACTGGGTTAAAATAATTTTTCAATTTTCATTTTTACGTTACACCAGCCAAACATTCTTGCTAAGAATTTTGATGATCAAAAAACTTTTTTGAATAAAGGCTTACTATTATGTTTGAGTTCCGAATGTTTTTAATAACGATTATTGTTCAACTTCGAGAACTTACATAAAATCTTGTATTAGGCCCTGTAAATTTCGGTTAGTTAGTTTTTATGATAAATACCTTTTTTCTTGTAAGGTACAACTATTTTTTTGCATTTATTATTTTCCGTTTTCTGAAATATTAGAATTCTCACTTTTTGTATTCAATTTTTAAAATTTTACCTAAATTTCAGGAGGAGTTTGAATCCCCAAAACCCCGCCTCGCCTACGCAAAGTTTTTAAATTCTTGTAAAAACTCTTAGCAACAATCCACAGTTTGCGATTTAAGTAATGCAATCTGCAATAAACATTCAATTAGTTAAATAAGGAAACCTCATCAATATCATCATTGATTTTAAACATGTAAGGTTTCCAATATCTTATATTCAGCCTGTAACGTCTCAAAAAACTCAAAATCCCAATTAAAGTTGCATGAACTTCTTTGAAACATTAAAACAGCCCAAAGAAAAAACCATATAAACCTAGAGTAAAACCATCATCTCCACTCCCAATTATTCCAAAATCATCATCATCTTTCTCTCCCCAACTATACGAAAGTTCGCAAAAACAATCGCCCCCCTTTTTCCTCTCCTCGTTAAGACCTAACAATGACTCGAGGACCCAGTTCTGCGATTGTTCCCGAGCGCGCTTTTGCCGCGGTGCTGCAATTTTTCGCCGACAAATTGTGAGTTTCGTCGCATGAAAGGCAAATAAAGGCGAGTTTCGAAGCGGCGGGCTCAAAGGTTGATGGATTGACACTGTTAGCAAAAGCTCGACGCAGCGAGGGAAGCGCGAACAAGTTATTCGCCGAACGTTAATGCAAGCTCTGCCTACATGGATGCCACCACAGCGGCTTTAATCCCGGCTGCCTGATTATAATCTCGTCAGTGAGTTATCCAGCCCACCGCCCCCAATCTCCGACCATACCCCGACCCAACCTTATCTACGCTTTTTTACCTCAGTTCGCTCTGACGAGTTTTCTATGAATCACGCTCAAACACTCCCGGCGAACAACTTTTCCATTCATCGTTATCGATTCGAGACTTGCTTTTTTGCGCTCTTTCCGAGCTACAATCTGGGGATGAGGGTCGGGGGTGGTTTGGGGGGGAGGGGGTGGTCTTAAAACTCTTCCGAATTTCTTTGATAGTGTGTTTAGCTAGCTACGGATTTTGGATGAGTGTGAGGTAAGTTGTCGAGAGCGTAGCGAGGGTGGGGGTCATGTGGATTCATGGTCGAGCTTTTTCAGAGTAGAGTACGCGATGGTTTTTCTAGAATTCTTGGGAAAATGGGGGATTTATTTTTCCTTTTAGGTGGTGTGAGGGGCTGGTGTTTTCGGTGGAGGAAAAACGTAGTTTTCTTAGGAAGTGGGAATAGGAGGGTTGTTCTAAAACTTTATTTGCAAGAGTGGAAAAAGTGGTTACATTTTTAATAAATTGGTCTACCTTATGATCTCTGGGAAAAAGCTTTCTGATATTGAAAATTTCAGGATGATGAGTATATCATATTGTTTTTTTTTTTTCGAGTTTTCAATCAACTATTTTCTAGTCTTATACAGGAATCAAAAAACTTGTCAGCAATTTTGAATAAAATCGAATGTTTTTACAGCATGCATACAATAAATTGGATTAAACTTATAAATTGTTAGTATGAAATCTGAATATCATATTGGACAAATCAAAAAAAGAAAATGATATCATGAAACATAAATATGTGGAGTATTCGTCATTAGTATATTTTAAAATAAATTAAGAGATAAAGAAAGAATAGATTTCATACTTCAATTGGTAACTGCAATTTAGTTACATTGTATGATAAAGGAAAATTTGTTTTTATTCATTAAACTAGATTATCGATTTGGCTAAAGCTCTAAAATTATAGAGAAAATGATGAACTCACGAAAATATTGTCGTATTATAATAATTACGATCGTTAATTTTTTAATTTAGAATAAGAGAAACTGGTTTCATGAGATTATAAAGATGATAAATTTTACTTATGAGGAAAAGTAAAAAGTTTCAATTTTTATACCAAGATAAAGCAAATTACTCTTCAAAAGGGAAAAATTGTAAAAAAATTCGGCGTTTTTGAGACTTGAGGTGAAGTGAATCTGACGCTCAAGATTCGAATAAATGCATATTTTAATTCAGTTTGTAAATAGTTTTGTCAGCAAGTTAGCAAGTCAACTTTTTTCATAGTGAAATACACGAGAATTTTCTGTAATTTTTTGAAAGATTTACAGAAAATATGTGTACTCGAGAGCACGTAGATTGTCTTTTAAAGATTAATAAAAAACTCCTTACGATAGAAAAAAAGTAGTAACTTCTAGCATTTGTTTTTTGTCATTGTGGTGATAAAATTGTGTGTTATCTCAACTAGAAGAATTGTTCGTCACTTTTTACAAGCAACACAAGATGAAACTAGCATTTTTTTTAAATTTATTAAGAATTGCTAGAGGTGTGCAAGATCCCAACTTTTCAGGAATCCCGAACTTTGCAGGATTCTCGGATACGACAATCCAAAAAAGTTCCCTGATGCCGGAATTCATAGGAAAATGTATTTCGCATGATTTTTTATTTTTGCAGACACAAAGTCTGTTTCCCCGACCCTGAAAAGTATGGATCCTATGAAACTGAAGCATAATCTTGTTCTCTTTTTTTCACTAGATATATTCCATCAAATGCTCGGGTGAAAAAGTGAATTATTCTAAGGAAAGAAGCATTTTTGCAAATAAGAAATTTTGAAATTTCTTTGTTCATCAATACCAATTCATGAGATTGCAGTAAATTCGGTTGTCGGGCGCAAACAATTTATATTTTTGAACAATGTTTATCCAAAATATAAAAAATGCTAATTGTTTTACTTTTAAAACTTTCATTCCCGATCAATCGGAAATTTCAAGATTAAATCACTTTCATAATTTTGTTATTTTCTGCCTTTGTTTTTAGCTCTTATTTAGTTGTGAACCAAATGAAAAAATTCTCATATTGATGAATTTTAAAAACCTAGAGATTTATTCTCAATCTAGTCGAAATCAGTGAGGTGTATTTTTTTCATTCAAAATAATCGTGAGTCACGAATTTATTACCTTAACATGCATTCTTCATTGTTGAATTGTTTAGTTATTCAAACAAAATTTAAAATTTTCCATCTACTCACAAATTTTTCTATCCAGATTTTAATTAAAAAATCGTAAAATTTGAAATTCTCTTTATTGCAATGATAGCATTTCGAATACAAACTTGCGAATTAATTCGTTTTGAAGAGAATTAATAAAAAAAAAAAAATACTTACAAAGCAATTCTACAATCTAAATGTCTGTACACAGTTCATTTTTTTCGATTAATTACAACAATGACAAATTCCCGTAGATTGCTGAAAATCTTAGTAGCAACAATATTTCTCTGTGGTTCGAAACTCTGTGATTTAATAACGTTCCGCTACTCACTATGTACTCGTATTTCAGAGCAGAAATTTGTATACTTCTCATGATCCTGAAGTTTAGATATTTTAGGACTTCTGAAAATAGCCAGATGTTTCGGAATTCCTGCAATTTTCTGAATTTCCGAATTTTTCGGGATTCCCAACATTCTCGAGATTCCCGAAAAACTCGGGATCCCGTCCCGACCCGATGCAAAATTTCCCGACTTATCCCGATCCCTGAAATTCTCAATCTCACACACCATTAGGAATTGCATATTATTCTAAGAGTTAAAAAAGTGATGAATTCCAGATAAGGTTGAAGTTCGTTATACAAGCCTAGCGAAATACGCTATTAGAAATAGAACCTACGATTAGGTCATTTTGAATAAAATTAAAAATGTAATTGAGTCGAGTCTTTTTTTTGGGTGGTATTTTTTCACAGCTTCTGATTATTGAAAATTTGATTATACATTTATTTTTATTTTTGCTTGAATTTTAGTTGTTTCGTTGTAAGGAATTTTTCAAGTATCAGCTAAAAATTAAATTCAACTTATTTTCCACCATTGCGTTACATTAAAATTTTTGAAAATCAAATGATTCATGCAGAAATTTGATTGATAAAATTTTTAATTGTAATACCTTTTTTTATTACTTTGCAGGTCAATCTTCATTTTCACACACACATACACAACCTTTTTAATTTCATGTTATGAAATAAATGATCTCGTAACTGAAACTTAAATGATAAGAATTTTTGAACCTCGAAGTTTGCACATTGAATTAGATTTTTTCCCTGATTTTTGACAAGTTAGTTATATGTATAAACAACATTTAGTATAAATGTCTGTCAGCTGAAATTTTTTTTTTCAGAACTTTGACTTTTTTAAGTTTCATCTTCCCTTTTTTGGAGTTCGATAGTTTCACCAAAATTTTCTTTATTCAAATAATTTCTATTTGAATTTGTTGAAAAGTATCTACTTTTAAATAAATATTCTTTATCCTTATTAATTCCAAAAATTATTTGAATTTCATAGGAAACAATGGACAATTTATTTCGATTCCAAAACTTTCCAATAGCATCTTTTCTTTGATTTTTTTTTTGAGAGAAAATCTTTCGTTCATTTTGAATTCATTATTTTTAAATAACAATGAAATGTGCCACTGTAATATTTAGAACTATGCAAATCATTTAAAAACTTGGCTCTGAGTGACCATTTCCATTCCAAAACTATGATGAAAGCAGAGCAAAAAAGCAAAAAATCATATAATATACATTTAAATAATTTGTTCGATTTTTTAATAGCGTAAGTAGCATATCTGCAGCAGCGTGGAAGATTAAAGATTTTTAAGATTGTTAAAAAATAAAAGTAAAGCAATAGAGTGAAACGCGATTCATGTCTTCAAAAACTTGTGAGGACATGTTAGTATTATGCAAAACATTTTACGTTGGGAATTTCATAAAAAAGTCACAATGATAAAACTTCAAAGTCATGAAATCTACGATTTACTTAAAACAAGAAAATTTTAAATGTTCATTCATTTATATAATTTTTCTTTTTATTTCATCTCGAAAAAGAACTTAACCCACAAAAATCAATGTAAGTTCACAAACACAAACCTATATGTTCAAAAAGTAATTATTTTTTGAGCCAACGAAAACTAAATTCAAAATACAAATTCTCAACCAGAAACAAAAACCTAACTCTCCGAACCCCTGAAAATTAATAAACCAAAAGATAATCTCCAAAATCATTCACGCGAAGAATTTTCCAGGGAAAATTCTAAACAAACTAGCATAAAACAACAAACAGCCTTCGTTTCTTCAAACAACGAAAAACGAATTTGTTTTTCGTCGAATAATCGTGCCGTGGATCCGCGAGATTCGAATGCAAATGAATTTCACTTCCTCGCCGAGCATCCGCTTATAAAAACCTCGGGCTCGCGGGCTCTGGAAAAACAAAAACATTCTCGAACGTGACAAATTGTTTTACAGCGAGCGATCTTCATTTTCTTTGCCGTCATTTGTCTCGTTGTCACAACAGTCTGAGACATCGAGCATGTCGGTCGCTTCCACGACTGAACAAATATCCGAATCGCAAAAAAGAACAGTCGATAAATATTCTCGCGAGCGAAAATGTCGAGGAGCAGCAAAAGTTTGTGCAGCGGATTGGACGGGCAAAAATTGATCGAATTAAGAAACCGCGTTCACGATTTCGTGGATTCAGGCTACCAACTCGACGAGAGCATTCGCAAAGGCATTTCCGAATTAGATGTTTCGGGTGAGAAGATGCTGGAAAATATTATTTTGTAAAAATTCTTTTCACTATACAGTTATATTGAAGTACTTGATTGCATTTAGTCAGGGAAAATGATAGTTTCTTATCTTACACTTTCTTGAGACTTGTTTTGAACAACTGATTACCTCATCAGCAGTTCCGGTGAAAAAAAGGATGTCGCAGATTCACGAAGGAAAAAAGAAGGGCAAAAAAGGGAAAAATGGCGAAGCTGACAGAGGCACTTGCGGCGAGGACAAGGCGATGGAAACAATCATCGGACGGAAATCTCTGCGATCGCACAACGCGGACAAAGAGGCCAAGACCCAAGAACCCATCGAATCCTCTTCCAAACGAGAATCCTGTTCGAAAAAGTAATAAGACCCGAGCAACGTTACTGCTGACCATATCGATAGACAAATGCGACAAACGGAATTTCCGGGATCGTCCAATTACTTTCTTATCTCTGACGACTCGGACCTAAAAAATCATTGAGCACTTGGAAATTTATTTGAGAACTTTCAATTGTTTGGAAACTTCAGAATTATCTTGTAAAATGTCGAAATCTTGGTTATTTTATTCTATTTTTGAATGAGGAGTTTTATGCTTTATATACGTTTGTGTCATGATGTGGAAGGAAATGATATCAACAGTATAGAAATATGAATATTTTATGATCCAAAATTAATTTAGTGTAGAATTGAATAATTTGAATCGAGCAGTGTTATAAAAATCATCAAGAATTACAAGAATAATGTCGAATTTTTCATAAAAGTTTAAAAAGTACGAAACTCTTGGAGTTACAGAAAGATTAATTTTCTTGCGTTTGTAATTATTTTGATTTTTTTTATCTTGAGTTATCTCATGACAGTAAAAAGTATTTTCAAAATTACTAGAAAGTTACAATTAAAATTTGAAAGATGGACCTACATTATTGTCTTTTTTTTTTTAATTTCCTGCGAGAGTCAGGGGCGTAAATAGGGAAAATTTTAGAGAGGGGTCCTTGAAAAAAACATGATTCAGTTTGTAGAATTTTTTAATATCCGATTGCTCGAATTTCAAATTTTGGTAATAAGATTTCCACTTTTATTTAAGTTTCCAATTTTCAATTATTGGGTTACACATACTATATATTAGTAGTCTTTAATGTATGTAATTCTATTCCACAGTTTAGTGTTTGAAAGTTGTCTCACTTTACATGTGATAAGATTGAAAATTATTATCTTTTATGTAATAGTGGAATATTAATCAAAATATGAAAATCCTAACTTTCCTCATGCATAATTCTTTGGATTCTAAATGTCAAGTAGTGATTTACAGAAGAAAAATATAGTGCAAATTTGGAAAATAAGTTTAAAAAATATTCTGTTAGTAAAAATATCACTTCATCATAATTACTCTACTAGCTTTGTAATATTGATGATTTACAAAATTATTACAAACAGAAACATCAGTCTTTCAGAATTATATTTTAAATTTCCCAATTTCTCGCGCAGATATGGATTGCATATTTAAATAAAATGTTGATCTATTAAGTTAAATTGTACATTTTCAACTTTTGAAATAAGCTTTAACATATTAAATTTATGAAGTTTTAAATGTGGAGTCTGTCTGATTTTTCAAGCTCGTTTTTTTGCCTTTTCTATTTCTCAATTTTTCTTCTTTTTCTAGAGAAGATTTTTCTTTGTCAATTGTTTTTCAAAGTTATTAATTTCATCAGCAATGGAGAAATATCAAGATTTTTTAATATTGAACTCTTCAGATTTCAAATACCTTTTAAAAGCTTTTTTTCTTTATACAAATTTTTCCCCATAATGTAATGTAAATGCACTCTTAATTATGAGATAAACTTTTCACATGCTACAATATAGTACTAAAATGAAAATAAAAATTTTTTTTTGTGTATTCTGATTTTGTGTATGACGGTGAGGATTAAAAATACATTTATGTACCTCTGGCATAGAAAACGCGTTTCTGTGCCAGCTCAAGATATCTAAACGCGTTTTCTATGCCCTCGGTACATAAAATATCGCACATCCGTGCCTGTTACGAAATATACTAATTTTACTTTCTTACTTTTAATAGAAGCTATTTTTGAAATTATTTCAAAGTTTTATTCTCTTGCAATTCTAAACCTATTAATTCGAATTAGCCAGTTGACTTATACGGTAAATTTTTTTTTCTCTTCAACATTTTACATTGTTTCACATTGATTATATAAATAACAACTTGTTTCAAACATTTTCTTTTTAATTCCATAAAATGACTTAAATCTTGACTTTTAAAATGAAACATTAGTTCAAATGTCAAGTTTTATTCCTGGCATATTTGCAGGCATTTTTTGTAAAGTAGAAGAAAAAACCATCTACACAAATTTTTTTAATAGTAGGTTAGGAATAAACTATAAGCAAAAGTAAAAAAAAATCTTTAAAATTTCTCAAGCATAACGATAGAAAAATCAAGTGTTTTTGAAAAATGATAAAAAATAGTACAGTATGCAACAGTTTCATAAAATTACAGATTTAAATGAGTTTCAGTTTAGTTTTCACATCACACATGTCAAAAATCGACATTTTACTATGTTACGTAAAATAATTTTTCCATAATTCTCGATACAACAAAATACTTCTTCCATGAAGTCTAAAAAACAATGAAAGAACAACTTTATTCTTTCTCTAATAAAAAAATCCGTCACTTTTAAACATTGAAACAGTAAAAAAACCCATCAAGTTTTCAAGAACGATTGAAAAAAGATATTTGACGTTTTATTGTACATTTATTTAAGGCAAAAGAACGAAGGGGAGCGCGATAACACGAACGGCAGTGACCTCGTACTGCCAGAGAAGAGGCACTCGCTTCGATCGAAGTCTCAATTGTCGTCGATTTCCGAATCTGTCGGAACGAGCGACTCCCCGGTTATGGAAACTACTATTGTCGCTCAAGAAGAGCAGGATCCCGGGACTCCGGTTATTGATACGGGCAATCAAGAGAACGCGCTATCGGATGGCGAAAAGCAGCTCTCCGATTTCGCTCGAGAGTAACGCAATTTTCACTTTACACCTGTCCGAGGAAATTGTTTCATCAGGACACTTTACACACGAATTTTCCACAAACCCTCTATTCCAAAAGCTATCAATTTTCATTCATCCAAAATATTCAAAAAAGGGCCATCTTTTCCACTTTTTTCATAAGTTTCTAACAATAATTTTTTTTTCATAGTGAAGAAATTGAATCGTTGGACAAAGCTGTGCCGAATTTGACACCAATCGAAAATTCGGAAAAGATGATAGTTGTGGCTCATGGAAATGTTGGGGTGAAAAGCCTAGGCAATTTGGGCGACTCGATTGTCCGCTTTTTCGAGAGCATGGCGATGACGGTAGCCACTTTCCCACAGCACATTCAAGCCTCGATTAAAGCGCGCGTATGCAAACTCGTCGTGGAAATGGAGTACAGCCTGTCATTGCCTCCAGCGCTATAAACTTTTCGAAGGGATTTGGCCAAGGCGACCTTAGCTCGTGTCACTCACATCTCTCCTTTTTACTCTGTCCTACAATTTATTTTTTACATCAATAATCAACAGAACGTCAATCCTTTTTTATCTATGGTTAATCCTTTCTAATAATTGAATAATTAGAATGTCAGTTGTGGGATTTCAATGAGTTGAATTTTAATTATGTTGCTCTGAAGTTATGATCATAGTTGTGAATTTTGGAAATAAAAGTGTTAGTCATTTGGTTGACTTTAAAGTGATGTTTTTTCTTTGTTTTTTTGGAATAATTTAAAAGCATTATTATGAATCTTTTGAGATTTTTGTGTCCCCCTTTCCAGTCTTGCAGAGAAGGGTTCCCAGGTGCCTAAATTGAATTTTACTGAAGTCGAAATGTTTTACAAGATACTAAAAAATAAGGCACACAGTTTTTTTAAGTAGCTGAAGGATGGCATGAAATGAAGTTTTATTCTTTTAAATAAAGAGGCGTCAGGGTCTTATTCTTACATATATCACATACTTACAGTGATATTTCAAACAAATTTTCTTCTGTATGAAGAATAATCACGTAACACTGGAAAAAATGCACATAAATTCCTGCGCCAAGAATAAAGAAAAACTAACCTTCTAATTGGCATTTTTTTCCATAATTTTTCGCTGAATTTGAGTTACTTTCAAATATAATGAACAAATTTGAGAATTGGTTTCTTTCTTCCAAAAGTATCGAAAATATGGAGCCTACTTTTCTCAAACCTTTTTTTTGCAAATTTTTCCCAATGGCAAGTTTTATTAATAATTCTATTCCAAAAATCAATTTTTTTCTAATCTATCTCGTCCAAATTAATTTCTTTTACCTCATTTTCCGAAGATCAATGTTTCCAGAATTCTTCACCCAAATGCATTTTTTTTCTAATGCTTTACGATTTCTGTATAAAATTAGACAAATCAATCTCACGTTCGCTTATGAATCTAAACAATTTATCAACGGTCTGTAACTTTTATGAGTCAAAATGTCAGGTAGTATCTATCGTGAAAAATGTTTCTTAATTGTTTAATACTTTTGGGACTTTTTTCTTCGAGTGTCGAGATTTTTCTGACTTTTTTTTTATCTATACATTGATATTATAAGAAATTCTACGTAAGGGTGCATTTATTATGTTTTGTTAATTTAAAGAGGTTGATATGATAATGGGAAAATAATAATGAGACCATTGTTATTTGACCAATAAATCAGAAAAATCAAGATCTAAGAAAGAATAATAAGAAACATAATAATAAATACATTTAAAATAATAACTGGACTAAGAACCTTGAAAATATTAGATATAACATGCAATTTCACCACAAAGCATTATAGAAATTCATCAAAATCCTCAAGAAAACAGATATTTACCTTTTATACTGCCTTACAATGAAAGTATAGTTAATTAGTACAATTCTCTTCAATTCTGTTCGATTTAGACAACAACGAAATATTTCCAGAAAATGAATTTTTTTTCTTCTTGAATATAAAATAAACAAAGAAACAAAAATCAGGAAACAAAAAGTTGTACGTAGACGATATTAAGGAAACTTCACGATGAGTTAAATAATTATTTCTCTAATATTTCTCCTAGAATAACTGATTACCAAAAGTGTTATCCAATCTTGAAAAATTTCACAACATTATTCCTCCGGTTTTTTGTCAATATACTTCATTTGGAAAAAGTTCGTTAAAATATCTCGATTAATCAGTAAAACATGTGTGGATATCTGATTTTGACAACTATAATTTAGTATCAAACTAGCTTTGAATCACTTTAAAGAAATCATAGCAATTAAGTATTTATTTGTGTTTTTTGCGGATTCACTTATTATATTATGAAAATCAGGAAATAATTTTTAAATTCCTAACTGCGTTTGTACCGATACATGTGATTCGCGTAGCATTTTGTTTGTGTTATTCCAGGTTTTTTCTATTGATAGAAATTGAAAAAGGGCTTTCAAAACATAGATAAAAAGTTCTGTAGTTTTATACTCTGAATCTATTATTCTATAAACAATTATTTTTCGAATAAAATCATTGAAATCATTCTAAGAATAGAAATGTATCATACATTCATTTCATCTTTTTGTGATACAAATTAATCTAGCTTGTCTAAAAATAAATGTTTGATAGTAAGAAGCCTTCGGTCAAATCTGAATATTCACTATATTTTCAAACACCTCCGTATTACCATTCAATTCCAGTTCCGTCATCATTGTGTTTATCATATCATACGATTATACATCAAATCGTCTGACTAATTATTGATACACACTACTAGATTATCATTTTTTACCGCTATAAAAAGATATTCGTTTCGTTCCTATTGTTCTTCAATACCATATTTAAATTACAGTAAGTTCAAAGGGCAAAAGGGACACCTGAAAACCCTTCCTTGTTAGTCCACCACCAGCTTACAAACTATTCTCGAATCATAGCAAAACAAATTTCGCGGTTTCTAACGAAGGTGTTCTAGGAGCTTAGGGCAAAGAAGGAAGGGGGGGGGGGTGGCAATATATTAACTCGGCTGGCGCGAAAACGTTTCCAACGGCGCGTTCGGTATCAAAGTGACCGCGATGCCTTCTCAAAGTGCGCGTTGGCGCTCGGGTGTCAAACGCTTTTTATTGAAATTCAATCCATCCGTTGACTTAAGAGAGCGATACACGCCGCTGAAATAACGACTGAATATTCTGGCGCGTGCGTGCACCGCGATGTAATTCACACAGGGCGGGGCATGTAATGGTCGAAGCATCATTTTCGCGATGGCAACGAAGTCCGTCAAAGCAACGGCGTTTTATCAGGAATATTTCCTTTTTAAAAAAAACAATCTAGAAACTTTTGAGAAGAGACTTATGTTCGTTTTTGAATTTGTTTTTATCGAAAAAAGGATTCAGAAAATTATTATATTTAGTGATTTGTGAAATTTGTTAAACTGGGGCAACAGTGTTTTGAAATTATTCGAATACACTTGATTCAATGCTCCTAATTTTTTTCACAAACAAGCATTGGGTATAAATATATTGAGTTTTGAATGTTTCGAGGTCTCAGATCTCTAAGAAACAATTCTCACTTTTTTTTTTCACACCAGATTTGGTTGATATCTATTAAAAAGGATATCCACATCTACATCAAATTTTTTTGCTATAACTTTGGATAAAATTGTTTAAAACATATTCTCAAGAATTTCTTGGTCTCTTGGTCTGAAACTGTCGTAGTTATTCTGACCTTTCCTCCTCTCTCACTCATCATCTAGGTCCATGAAATCAATTATGAAAGCTCTTTCATCAAGAATCAAAAAGTTAGCCCTGCATGGATAAATGAAACTTTTTTCATTTCCGTGGTGATTAATAACCACAATGAATTATGGATGACTTAACGTTGAATTTGTCAGGACAGCGTGCTTTTTCTGGGAATATTTTCGATGTAAAAAGAAATTATAATAATCGAATGTTTATTCATGTTCTTTTCGAATTCACTTATTATATGATAATCGAGACATAATTTTGAAATTACTGTCTGCTTATGATTCAAGTAGCATTGTGTTTGTGAGTATTTAAGGTTTTTTTCTTTGAATACAAATTGAAAAAGGGCTTTGTATAGAAAAAAAAAAAAATTATTCCATAAATAATTGTTCTTAGAATAAAATCATTACAATTCTTCCACCGAAAATACTATAACTATCTGAATTAATGCATACATTGATTTAATTTTTTCTAATACAAATGAATCCTGCGAATCATAAAATAAATAATTCATAGCAAAAGAGCCTGCAGTCAAATCAGAATATCTATCATGTTTTCAAACATCTTCGTAATAATATCATTTGATTCGAGTTTCGTCATTATTTTGTTCATCATATTATACGATAATACATCAAACTGTCTGACTAATTATTTAGACGTGCTAATAGATAATCACTTCTCGATATACTGCACTCTCTGACCTTTAGGTATATTCTGCCATTCGAATATTTATGAAAATATTTCTGTGAATAATCATTTATGTATACATTCTACTCATTAAACATCCATTATTATGTTCCATTGATTGACTTGTTATTGATTATTTCTACTGGTTAGCCGATTTATACGCATATTTTATGGATGACTTATTGTACATATGTTGTACAAGCTCATCGATCTTTGATGTATTCTCTTGTTGTAAAAAAAATGAAGACTTCGTGATTGTTCCTTTATTAGATAACGCGTTCATCATAAGGAAGTAGAGGGCTCTAAAGTTATGGATTATTTCCAAGGAAGAGTTTTTCTTGTGTTATTAAATGATTTTTTTTTTTTTTTTTTTTGTTCATCATTATAGAGAACAATCTTCAATAGAAATGTAGAAATTCTAAAACAGCATTACTATACAAATCTGGCTGACTAGCGAACGAACAGAAATAAATATTGAAGTGTTAGATATCGAAAGAGAAAATTTCTAGCTTTTACAATCAAAATAAAAAAATTTGGTAGATAGCTTAAAAATGTTTTTGAAAATATCGATATTTTATGGTAAAATTGAAAACTGAATGGTATAACTCGGAAGTTTCTTCAATATTATTCTAATTAGTTTAAGTTTTGTTTCTATTTGACACATTAATTAGTATTTGTAATATTTTGAGAATCAACAACACGTTAACGAAAAACTATTGTACTGACGAAACTATTTATTTTAGAAAACAACGACATAATACAACGATAAATTCTTTCATGCGAATATCCAAAAATTAATTTAAAAGAATTCGTTACTTTTTCTGATTTCATCACGGTCTTGAGAATGTGTTTGAATTGCTAAATAACTGTTTAAAATGAGGATTCATTTCATTCATAGATAAATTTTATTTTAAATTGGCTAACTTGTGGGTATGGCAAGAGTTTTCTTGAAAACCATCATTATTATTTTCGTAAAAAAATCTATTGTTTTCAGTATTCAGATCCTGATAATTTAAATGAATTCAAACTCGTGTCAAGAACTAAATTTTGATACGAACGCATCAACGACTACTTACTTCTGCACATATCACAGAGTTAAAAAGAAAATTTCTTACACCTTAAAACTTCTAATTTTATCTTCAAGTCTAAGTCACTGTTTCTTTTAAAACATTTTTTGACAATCGATAATTCAAAATAACTGATGAATCTCGTAGTGATCATATTAATATGTGTTTTATAATATCGTTTAATTTTGCAAGAATTAAAAATAATATACAGATAAATAGAATGTTCAAGAACAGAATTTTTTTTTAAATCATTACAGATGATCGTAAAATAGAAATCAATGTAATTTTACTGTATTCAAATTTTATATGGAGTGAAAAAAAAGGTTTTCAAGTTTTCAGGCAATTTGACACACATATGTAATTAACATTTAAAAACCTCAATTGGTCAGGGAATTATTTTGAGCGTAAAAATAACATCGTTCTAGTGTTTAAATCAAAATTTTTTCGTACATAAAGAAAGTGTTGATGAAATTTTGATTGTTTAAATTTACTTTTTTCAAGTATCTTCATTTTGATTGCTTTTTCAACTTTATTATAAAATACACGTTTTGAAACAAATTTTAAATTTGGAAAATAATGTACAACCCTTGATGGACAAATTGAAAATGTTAAATATTAGGTGAATTAGGACCAATTGTAACCAAAGCTTTCGCTCAAGAAAAATTGATAAAAAAAAAAACCAAAAAAAAAAAAATAGCAACAGTAGTTGAAGATGTGAAATGAATATAATAAACAAGAAACTTTCTCAGTATGTATAAAAAATGGGATAATAATTTATGGATGAGAATACATTAAGTAAATTGTCACTGAAAAATGAAGAAAAAGTCGTTCATCAAAAAGAATAAGTATTCAAAACCTAAGTGCACTAGATAATTAATTGACTGAAAAAGTGCAAAAAAAATTGATTGTTTATTAAAAAAATGATAGAAAAAAACATTTATTCAATTTTGCCTATTCATTCTACGAAAAAATTCTACCCTGACCTCACTGAATGACTTTGAAATTTGAAGTTTAGTAATCACTAAGTCGATGTTTTTCTGAGTTCCAAATCCCAATTGTTCT
The DNA here is from genome assembly GCA_028476575.1 of Platygaster robiniae. Classification (NCBI taxonomy): domain Eukaryota; kingdom Metazoa; phylum Arthropoda; class Insecta; order Hymenoptera; family Platygastridae; genus Platygaster; species Platygaster robiniae. The sequence continues at coordinate 39,537,549 of CM052020.1, forward strand.
ATTCCTAAAGAAGTTAAGTATGTATCATAGCCTGTATAAACTTTGAGAGCATTTTTTGATTTTAAAAGCATAAAAAAGAACGAATTTTTACAACAAAAATGTTTACTATAAAAAATAGCTTTGTTTTCAGTGTTTCATTTTTCGTACAGTAAGTTTGTTTTTAAACAAAATAATGTTTTTCTTCCCTACAACACAAAAAACATTAGAATATCTTGTATTGCAACAAATAGGTAAAAAGACTACAAATATTGTATTCTGATTCCACAAAAAAAAAATTCAACTCTCATTTCAGGATCCAGGTACGAATTTGAATCAAGATAAGTAAATCAAGATCTTTTGAGGTCTAAGCCAACATTCATTGATATACCCACTCCCCCTACCTCTTTCAATTAAGAGCCAAGTACTGCCTGACAATTTTTTTACACATCAATTTCCAAAAAGAAAACATAAACTACGCAAGGCGTGAGTTATTCTGAAGATGAACAAAATTATTACTGAAACATAAAATTTTGCAACTGGCATACTATACTCTTCTATTTCTAGTAATTGCAAAATTATGTTTACTTCCATCAAGTGCATGAAATTCATCAATCACCTTACCAAAACAATGATATATCAAATAACAAAAAAAATCATACTCATCGTCAACAAAAAATCATTTCCCATGAATTTCAATTTCAAAACCCCTCTCTCACAAGAATCCACTAACACACATACCCTTCAAAAATTCTATCTAAAAACACAAATATTCGCCACTCATTCAGCCAAGTACCACAAAATCACAAACCGGGCCCAGCGAAAAATCAAAACAACCACGTACCTCGAGGAGTCGAAGGAGGAACCCCTCGTCCCCATTTTCCGGCGGGTCAGCAATCTTTCACGCGCGAACTACGAAAATTTCCTCCTATCCCAAACAGCCGGTCCGCACTCACGGGAACTCATGAACAATGCGCGAGGGAAAGAGCGTATTTCCCTCCCCGATCGTGGAAAATGTACGCGAGGATGCCGGGTAACGCACAAAAGAATACGGAAAAGCGTCACTACACCCGGCACAGAAACAAGCACACTATTTCACATCCCATGTCGAGGGTAGTACTCCGGAAAAAAAGAGTCGACGGCAACCTGTTAGTGCCGCTTCGTCTGCGCCGAATCCTCGTTTATTAGGCCTAGGTCAAATAACACGGAACTGGCTACGGAAAGCTTTTCGAGGGCTCGCGAAATCCCGCGACGTTTGGGCCAATATAACGTGTGTGTACGCGTACGATCGATCGGTTGCGGATGCTGCTTCCGGTCGATTGGTTTTTTATGGTTCTTATGGTTGCCTGGAGGGGTGGTTCGAGGGGGTGGAGGGGGTTGCAGTCGGTACTTGGATGGGTCGGTATCGCGGTACAGGTGGCCGGCGGATGTGCCGGGGTGCGAGCTTACAGCGGAATGAGAGGAAAGCTCGGCTTAAAGGGGCCGCGGTGTGGCATCGCAGCCGGCTGCGATGAGCGAGAGAGTTGCGCGTTATCGACCCATCCACAAAAGCGCTACGATACGCGAGCATGTTCGAGCGCACGCACGTTCGCGATACGCGTACGCGGGCCAAGAAAAAAGCACAATGGTGCCGTTTTTTAAGCCTTTTTTCGGGAAGGCCATGGAGGGTTTGTTTGTTTACTTTTGGGGAAGGGGATGGGAGAGAAGTTTACACTTTTTTTGGGTTTCAGGGTTTTATAAGCAACTTTGTGGGATGATATCGATTGTGCATAAATTTATTGAGCACCTCATTTATTGTGCAACTGGTCGATTGTGCACATTTTCACAATTTTCATTACTATGAGATATTTATTCGATAAATTCGGATATAAAAACTTTGAGATTTTCAAAATCATACTGTGGAACAAATTTTGTATCATCCTGCGTACAAGTTCGTAAAAATGTGCACAATCGCCCAGTGCACAATAAAAACGGTGCTCAAAAAATTTGTGCACAACAGATACCATCCCAACTTTGTCTACTTCTGGAGGACAAGTTTTGAGTTCATTACACTGTAAAAAAAATTTATGGTATATTTCCCATACCGGTATTGAAAACGATTAACCCATTCCAGGGTTAGTAATTTTCCTGTACCAGTGTATAGTAGCTTTACTGTATATTAATAGTAGTTACCATACTTCAGAATAGTAGTTTTACCTCATTCGAGTATGGGATATCGCGAATAGTGGTCATAAAATAGGGCATGTATATTTTTTTCTTATACTCAGGAATAGTTAAAATTTTCTATCGTTCTATGGTGAATTTAATATATTCATTTTTACTATACGAGACATTAAAAAAATGCAGAAGCAAAATATAGTAAAAAAGCAATGGTCATGGAAAAGTGTCGAATGAAGTATAGAAAAATGCAGATTTTCGGAAATTTACTATACCCGGCATGGAAAAATTAACCAACTTTTTTTACTGTATAGTTGAAAAAATTATTGAAAAATGTTTTAAATTTGGGTAAGATATTATCAGTACAGCTAGAAGGTAAAAATAATATTTTTCCATAGTAAAATTACTATATTTATCTTTCATATACCAGAAATAGAAAGAATTCATGAAAAGAGTAGTAAAAGTCCTATGGTAGAGGAAAAAATTCTATTATAGTATAGTAAATTTTGAGATATAGGAAAATTACTCTATTTCGTTATGAGAAATTTCCAAACTTTTTTTACAGTGTATGTTTCGCGGCTTTTGTATGCTTTTTTTGAACCATTCTGTAGCTGTGTAGAATCGAATTATTTTTTGAAACAATTATTTTTTGAGGATAATACAAAAACAAATATACTAGTATATTTTTTTCGGGGATGGAGTCAGTGTGGTGAAGGATTGTGGTACTTAAGCCACGGAGGGTTTGTTTGTTTACTTTTGGGGAAGGAGGTGAGAGATATTTTTACACTTTTTTGTGTTTCAGGGTTTTAGGTACAAGTTTGTCTACTTCTGAGAGACAAGTTTTGAGTTTATTATGATTCGAGGATTTTCTATAGTTTTTTTTTTTACTAATTCTATATTTGTGTAGAATTGAATTATCTTTGGAAGCAATTATTTTTTAGGGATAATACATTTAAAAAATATGCTAGTATATGTTGAGTTTACGGTTTTGCTGGAGCTCTCTTCAGTAGTTTTTTTTTTAATTTTCGATTGACGAAGTCATCGCAACCAAAGCAAGGAAACACAATATAAATACATGAAATTAAAAATATATATCAATTACAAACCGTCGTGTGAAATAATTATTTGTTCATTTTTAAGTTAAGTCAATGTAAGTATGTCCTTCACAATATTTTTTCGATTCTATTTTATCTCTACATGTCAAAAAGGTTTTTGTTATTCATTTTTACATTTTGGGTGTAGAAAAGTATTCTCAATAAAATTACACATGGCCCAAAAAGCTCGCAGTCTCCCACTAGTCCAATGAAATCGATTCGTCGACTTTTTGTTTCCACGGTATTACAATATGAAAGCATTCATGTATCAAAAGCTTTTTTCCTCTCGTCCAATCAACCAACACTTTTAATTGTAAATGTGCATGAATGCATGCAAAATACAAACTCGATTCCCAGCGCGCATTAATTTCTAAGGCACATGTGGCACGTTGCGGTTTTTCACACATATTACTCAACGCATTACTTTCTCGGAATTCTCGATCATTTTCAAATTTGCACGAGAACATGAATGTGCTGTACAAAAAAATTATGACAAAGTGCTTCATTCGAACGAAGAATGATCGTTTGACGTTATTAAAAAAAGTTGTTTGCTAAGTACAAAAGTGATCAATGTACAACAATTATTTTCTGTTTTCATACAAGAAGTTAGATTTAACTATGTAATGGCCTTTGATTGGAAATGGGTAAGGAAAAAATAAACATGAGTTTTTTCTTTTAAATAAGACTGTAATTATGTGACACATTGAATAAAAAAGTCACTTGAGACATTTTCGTTTGAGATCTAGCATAGTGACTTTTTCAGGAGACTTTTGAAACTGATTTTTTCGTAATTTAACGTAGTATCTGAAAATTTTTTCAGATTCTCTACAGTTTCGGACATTTCTTGAAAGCGTCATATACTCATTAAATTTTTTTTATCACTTAAAATACAAAATGAAAAAAAACATACGATGCTCCTTTTATTCGATAGTCGAAGTCAAGAAAAGCATTTTTTTCTTTTCCTCTGCACTTAACAATGCAATAACCTAAGGAGCTCCCATAAAAATGGAAAACGTTAAAAAGACGTAAAAATAGCATGAATCTGGGAGAAGTATCGAAGCTGGTGAATGAAAAAGCGAGTAACAAAGTCCTATTTTCACAAAGCCAGGGATTTCGTTCGAAAATGCAAAAGCATTCGGTTGATTCATTAGTAATGCGACGCGAGCCACAACTGACAATGTAATTACAAATACACTCGTTATGGTTAATATATTAAATGCGTTTCGAAAATGTAAACATCGTTATGTACGTTCAATATCGTTGGGCAGAATTAGTACTGAGTGTGGACTTTTCGTTTGCTCTCCTTCCATTTTTATCAATTACGATTTGCGCGTTTATTGACGTTCATCGGGCGTAAAAATATAGCCAAGTGAATGGCATTGATAGTTGATGAGTTATCAGAAAAATCATTACCATACAAAGGAAAACTTATGCTCCATTTTCAAAAAATTCTTTCACAGAGTCGAAGATGAAAATTGAAATGAATTTATGTGTAGTAAAAATGATTGTTAAGAAAGTTTTCTCTGGGAGAAATTTAAATTCTAAAATAATAATTCGTATTGATACTATGAAATAACGAGGTTTAAATTATGTAAGTTGACATTTATTTATCTAACCCAACGTTGATGAGTATAGATTTCAGTGTAAAAGAGTTTGTTTTCAGGTTTTTTTAAAAATATTTCTCTCAAAAGATAAATAACTTTCGCAACAGAAAATTGTGTCTTAGGTTTTTACTTTTCCCTCAAGCGAATTTTCTAAGAAAATTTAAATTCCTTCATACATTTTTTTCTGCTTGTATTTGAAAAGTTGTCTAGCAACCTGTGAAATTAAAATGACTATCACATGAAAGGAAAAAATTTGGCGTTCAATTTTTGTGCTTAGGTAATTATTTCAATTAACGTATTCATTTTCGAAAAATTCTCAAACATATGTATATGCAAGTTTATAATGTTTTATAAGATTCTCGAGAATTTTCTTGAAATCACTGTATTTATTTTCATGTTATCTTAGAACTTTTTAAAGTCTTATTTTTATAAGGTTATATGATAGAATTTTATGTAGGTAATGTTATCATGAATTATATATGTTTTCTACAATATGAAATATTTTCTAGCATCATATTATACTTTAGTTTATTGGTTATGTATGTTGATTTTTTTCATGCAATACATACACACATGTGCTGACTACATTTTTGTTACTAACATTTATAATAAATTAAGGTTATTCAATATGGTTGAGAAAAATTATTCATAACTGTTTCTGATAATTATTTATAATCATAACGTGAGATTTTGAAGATTTATTTTACAACATTCAATTTCGAAAATATGAATATCCAATTAAATTTTCGCAAAACAACTTGTTTAAAATTTTACGATTCCAAACCATTTTCAATAAAATATTTTCATTACTTGATATTTCTAGTTTTATCTTCAAAAAATTATTCACCAACATGTACAATTTTTATCTATATTGCGAAAAACTTGTAGTGAACTTTTTTCATGCTTAAAAAACTCTTTCAATCAGGATGTTTTTTTTTTTCAAGAAGTTGATGATTTGATTTTCAATTTTATATTTTTTAATAACATTCATCATACCTACAAGTTCAGTTCTTTTATTTGTATTGTATCTTTTACTTCATTCTATTTTTTCGTAATATATTTTAAGATATACTTAAAAATATTTTTAGCACCAATGAACAGAACTACAATTTTTTACTCTTATAAAAAACTATCCATAGAATATGAACATTCTTCCATCAATTTTTGCTTATCCTTTAAAACTTATACATGAAATTCGTAGATTTCTAAAAAACATTAATCAATTCAAATTTAAAAAATGACTTAATCAAATTGGAGTAACATTTTCTCATTGTTTAAAACAAAATACACATGAGCTAGAACAAGCTTGATGTACACAACGCAAAATCCGCGCTAGTTGAACGCCAAACAAAAAAGTAATACGCAGTCGGAAGTAGCACTAAAAAGTGGACGCAATATTGACACAAGCTGCGGTTTAATTTTCCCCGTGGCAAACGTTCTATTCCCATTTTCCCTTCTGGCCGCTCTTCATTTGTGCCAACTAGTTTTTTACAACGGAAATCCTGATTTCATGTAAGTTTTTTTAAGTACGTGTACTTGCGTTTCTGTTAAAACATCTGAAAATTTTCTGGCAGAATAAAGTATTGAAAGAAAAATAATAAATCACTTTTTTCCGTTAGTTATGATTTATCAGATGTTTTTTTATCATTATAAATCATTGATTTAATAAAACTGCATACACCAGGAGTAGTACACAAATTTAATCATTACGTCAGCAAAATATATGATCAATTTTTTTAGAATTGTTCAACTATCTGTAAAGGTAGACAAAACGCTTTTGTAATAAATTTGTAAACATATAGCACAATCCATGTGAAAGAGAAAAAGTTCTTTATTAAATTTTCAAAGGCCACAGCTATTAGGAAGGCAGCGGAGCGAACGCATAGCTCTGTGAAAGCAACTCGGTTGCAATCTCCAGAGACCATTGTATCCCGTCAATAATCGATGTCCGTCTATTTAATTGTCCACATATAAAGCCCGATCTTGTGTTCAACATACACGTTTTCATTAAAACATGAGTACATTGTTCATTCGGAGCTTTGTAACTCTAACTATTATTCGGCGTCATGACTATGTACGCTTCGATCGAGCTCAAACATCGTCATTCAATGGTTTCTGCATTTTCCTGAGTTTCTACAGGGTCAAAGATGCAGTTCGACAAAAATCGTGTTGAGGAATTCGAACGAAACATTTTGTTTTTATTCATAGATAATTTGAGGTTGACAATAAATTGAAGAACATATTCCTTAATTTAAAAAAATGTATATATAGTCCGCTTTAGTGATCAAGTTTTCAGATATGTAAGTATTTCATTGATTTTAAAAATCATAAAAGAAATTATGTCATCACAATGCTTAGGTCAATAATGAAAGAACAAGGAATTTTTTCGAAGAAATAAAGGTATGGACTTATGAGGAAATCAAAAAAATTATTTGTCATTCAATTGTTTTTTCGATTTTCCAAAATCCAACGAAGTTTGAAAGCGCAGAAAAAAAAGATAGCATTCGGTAGTTTAAACGGAAAAACTTTTTTTGCATTTCACTTAACATTAATAGTGGATGGTAGATTTGAATAAATATTGTCGAATAGCGAAAGCAATAAAAAAAATTAAGTGTATTTGTATCATTGTAGTCTATTTAATTGTTTAATATTCCAATATTTCAATTTTTGTTTCGATTGATACACTCACATAAATGAAAAACAATAACTATTTGTGACAGAATTTCTTCGAGGTACAAAAATATTCTTAATAATTAAAAAATACTTTCAAAATGTAATTCGTTGAAATTTCAAAGATTTGCAAATAGTGTTATTATTAGAAAAATGATAATAAGAAATTATTAAATCACATTTTGATATTGTTAAAAAAAAATCAATAAAAATGTTTCCAATCATCTATAATTAGTATAAGGTTGGAAAAACAATATATTTCGATGGTAGCTTAACAATTAAAAGTCAATAGTTTTCAAATTCTTTCCGAGTTTCACTCCGATTGAGAGTTAAATGATTTATATAAAATAGTTTTATATTATTCCTGTAATTTATCAAAGTCTCAACTTTTACCATATTATGTTCTCACTATTTTCACTTTTAATACAAAAAGAAGAATACATTTTATTGATCAAAAATTATAATAATAATTATTCGGAGTGTACAGTTAATAATACTTGAGAATCTAACTTTGAGTGAGAAATCATTCATGCTCATTATTTTTGAGTGACTACATTTCGCATTATGTAATCAAAGTTGAGAAATTTATTTGTTCTATCAGCCCTGCAAATAAAAATTATGCCTTCTCAACGGGTAGTTTTTGTACATCATAAATGTGAACGATCCTCATTATGTAAACCTCAACAAAATATGAAGATGATTTTATACGACTTCCAATAAATTTTTTGATTCATATAGTTATATAGTAGGGTGCTATTTATTTTGGTGATGTTGGAATTATTTCCCTCCTGGGGCCTTAAATCAGTCAAGACATTAAAAATATTTTTTTGTTAAATATTTGACTCAAATCAAACATGATTCACACGTGCCACAAAACGACTGAAGTCTTAAATGAGATTCACATGTAGTTTTTCAAACATTTTGTTAAAAAATTCGTAATTTGTGCAAAACTTATGATTAATATTTAAAACTTGTCACAGTTTCAGTGTATAATGTGACGTTAAAGGCCAAATTTTTCTGGATTTTTCTGTCACTGTTATCTATGATTTACAAGCAGCGAAAAAAAGAAAACTTGTACTTTTTCGGTGCTTGTAGAATATAGATAATAGCGATACAAAAATCCAGAAAAATTTAGTCTTGACTGTTACAGTAGACAATCCAAGTGTGACAAGTTTCAAACATTTATTATTAGTTTTGCGCAAGTTATGAATTTTTTTTAAAAATGTATGAAAAACCTCATGTAAATCTCGTTGAAAATTTCAGTCGTTTTATGCCACGTGTTCCCTATGTCTGATTTGATTCAAATTTTACAAAATTGTTTTCTCAATATCTTGATTGATTAAAAGCACTGGAATGGAAAAAATTCCGACATCGCCAAAATAAGTGACACCATATTATATAGTATAATTAGGCCATTTTATAACCTATTGTCATAATTCTAAGATTTAAAGTGAAAGAAGAAAGCATGCACGAATGCGATTTTTCTGCAAAAAACGTCATAATCAAACATTTCCATAAAGAAAATACATCCTGGTGATTTTTATCTGAAAAGAAAAGTCGACAAAAATGATTCTGATTAGGAAAAGAAGTCTTCTAGAAGAAAAAAGCTCCTACCTGTTTGGAAACAAAGACCATGGCAGATAGCCAACCTATACCCTTTTTCTGAAATTTCCTCCTATCTTATATCAATCCCTACTACTATCTTACATTCAATCCAAGCAACATCGACTCAGCAATCAATTCTCCCCCAATCATCTTCCCAAAAAACCCCTCACTTAACTGACTATTCCCTGAAAAACTTGTAAATTCCCATTCCCAAGAACACTGGAAAAAATTACACCCGCGGAAATCGATGAAAGCTCTCAACCTGCGCAATCCGCGCCACCGCCTTCGCTCACGATAATTCCCCCGCGAAAAAAAAGGAACAAAGGGAAAAATTACCCAAACAATACGCCGCTTAAAAGAAACAATCCACGTCGTAAATTTTCGCGCTCGGAAAATCCGACACACAGCGTTAGCATCTGTGAAACTCATGCCTACCCCCTTTCCCCGTATTTTCCTTTTCCCTTTCATCCCTCGCCGCCCCCGAAGAAAGTAATGTCCTCGGTTTTCTCTCGCGGAGAAATATATATCTTGAATATTATTTTCCAAAAAGAGACGAAAGCCGCGGCGGCGTTATAAATGGCGCCGCGGCGCCCGCATCGCGTGAAAATAAAATCGCTTTTTCAAATCTACCAAGTGTGATACGTTTTTAAAGCACGAGGGCTCGCGAGAGCGTCGCCATGAATGATGCGTCACTTCGCGGGCGACTCGGGGCGGTTACAGCGCACGCGGCGTTTACGACGGCGTCGCTGAGGGAAACGCGTTTCTCGTATCTCCAATTCTTTTTTCCTATTCTTCTTCAGCGTGACTATTGTAGGGAAAAATATGCGGGGGCGACAGGTGTGGGCAGGGAGAGCGAGGAAGAAGAAAAAATTAAGGATTTGCAGCTGGTTTTGAGATTTTTTTGAGAATTATGAAATATTTGTGTCATTGAACGGTGATGGTGCCATCGAAGAATTCTTAACTAAAGAAGAAATTTTCTATTTTCTATTTGACAAGTCCTTTTTGGACATGATTTCGAAGGTGAAACTGTAGGTTGTTGTTTATTGGTCAATTTTATTCGAGAATTTTTTTACTGGTCTGAGAGCAAATTATGTTTCACTTCTATAGTTTTTTAAAACAAAACAGCCTTTCCCTTAACATTAAGATTCTCATTTTGAAATCACTTTAATTTTGATGAAACCAAAGAAATCAGATCATAAAAAAAATGCTTTTTAACACTTTTGAAGAAAAATATACACAGTTATTATTGAATCGTAACAATTTTTTTCAATCAAGTTAAGTTCCACTTTCGTTTGATTTTTGTTCAAATTACTTATTTCTCTATAGAAACTTAAAATTTCTAGAATAATTGTACGATCTTTCCACAAAATTAGAAGAACAAGTTCATTTTATAAATTTGCAAGGTATGTATCATAGAATTTCTCTTTTATCTCATGTAAAGAAAAATCAAACTGCATGAATTTTCGAGTGTAATGCGTCAAATTCTGCGTTAAATCGTTATTTATGAAATGTTTTAGAATATGAAATGGAAATATATGCTTTGCTTAAATATGATTCTTAGAGAAAATATACTAGAAACTGCTTTCTTAATCATTTGAACATTTTGATATATATTTTTACATGGTCAAAGTTGCATGGGTGTTTTTTTTTTACAAAATGAAACCTGCATCTAAAATAATATTCATCATGAACACTTTTTTAACACAGAATTATTTGTCACTTCACTCTGAAAGTTTGTAATTAATTAGATATTGAAAATCTCATTTGTACATGTGAGTAATAAATAAACTTTAGTTTCTTTTTTTTGTTTTTCAGTGTAGGTTTCATCGTAAAAATAGAAGTTTCTAAATTTCATACGAATTTCTGTTTAAAACATTAACATAAGTATACTATTGAACAGCACATAAATGAATTCCTTACTAATGAAGAGATTTTCTTGTTTGAATTTACAAGTCCTTTCAGGATGTGACTTTGAACATAAGTGAAACTATAATGTATTGTTTATTGTTTGATTTTATTAGAAATCTCTTCATTCTGTCAGGCCTAAGAGAATGTTTCGTTCCACTTTTACAGTTTTGTTATCCTAAACAGACATTCTCTTTTATTTTATGATCCTGTTTTTTAAAAACCTTTAATTTTAATAAAAACAAATAAATCATATCAATTTAAAAGAAATGCTTTGAACGATTATAGGAAAAACTATAAACAATTATTTTTGAGTCGTAATAATTTATTATCTAGCAAGAAACAGAAATGACAAATCTCATCCAAAAATCAAGAGTCAGCTTAAGTTAAGGCCTCAACCAAGTGAAGTTACAATTTCCTGGCATTTTTGTTCCAATTACTAATTGTTCTACAGAAACGTACAATTTCTAAAATTTTGGTACGATGTTTCAAAAAAATTAATAAAAAAAATTAATTTTACAAATTTATAAGGTATGTATCATAGAATTTCACTTTTGTCTCATGTAAAGAGAAATAAAACTGTATGAATTCATGAATTGTATACTGAACTTTGAAAATTTAAACTTTTTTTTCGCCTTGAATGCAAGTTATAATTACGACCATTTTCTCAAGAAAATAAGATTTTTCCTCCTGCAGATTGTCTACCTAATATTTTCAAGTGTAATATGTCAAATTCCGTGTTGAATCATTATTTATGATTTTTAATACCAATTTAATTCTAATGGAAATCTATGCTTTACTTATATATGATTCTTATTCAAAATATACTAGACATTGCCTTCCTAATCTTTTAAACATTTTTAAAAGTATTTTCACATGCTTATCGTTGCAGGGGATTTTTTACACAAAATAAGACTTGCATCTAAAAAAATGCTGATCATGCACATTTTTTTACCACATAATTATTTGTTACTTTGTTCTCAAAGTTTGTAATGAATTTGTAATTAAAAATCTTATTTGTACATGATACGAATACATAGAATCCAGTTTCTTTTCTTTGTTTTTCAGTTCAGATTTTTTTGTTTCAATATGAGTTTCTTGATATCATACGAATTTTGTTAAAAAATGTTTATAAGTATGATTTACTATAATTCTAGTTTAAAGCAAGGAACGAAAAATGAATTTCTCGTATAAATTTGGTTACGAGTTGCTTCTCCCTACAGTATAAGAAAACTGAATACTTTGGATACATAATTTTCGAAGAAACTATATGAAAATTTTTTTAAAACGTCAAATTTTATAAAAAATACCATTCAACAAGCTCTTATAAATTTATCAAAAATATGCCTTAAGATACTATGTCTTACGAAACATTGAAAAAGGATTATATCTTTGAAAAAGAAAAATCTCATGTCTGTGGCAAATAGCTTATTTTAGTCAATCATGACGATGTTCAGAACGATTAAGACATAGCATTTTGAGTTATTGATTTTTATCAAATTTTCAATTTTTTCCTTGCTGCTCAATAAATCAATGAAAAAGTACGTCTTGTCGCCTATTGTTAATGATTTTGTTTAAAAATGTTAAGAATAATATTTGAAGAAATCATCATGTAAACGAAAATAATGATCATGATTTAATAAATGAAACAACGAAAAGTTGACTGCACAATTTTTCTGAGACAAAGAAAAAACACGTGTATACTGAAATGAATCAAACAAGGACACATCATAGTTTTACTAGTATTTTAAATTCAAGTCCCAAAAGAGCTAGTCCATTAAAAAAAAAAGTGACAGTTAATTTCGAGCAGAATAAAACAGCTCTAAGTAACACTGAAAATAATAAAGAAAAAAAAGGTGCACGTCGAATTGACTATATCAAAACTTCAATTTCTTAATTTTTTTTGCAACCTCAAACGATGTCAACTTCTTGGCCACTTTTCTTCCGCATCCTCAATCCAGTATTTTCTCGACAAAACTCTAAGGAAGGTTGGAGGGATGCACAAAATACCTCATCCACTTATACATGAGCACTATCTCATGTTCGTTCGCGTACACGAAATTTTGTAAGCGGTAAATCAAACTGCACAGGCCATTAGGGTGGGCCATAATTCGCCGATATCTCGGGGACCGCCAGCTTATTATATCCCGCATACATAATTCCTGGGAATATCCTTTGGTCCACGTGTAGCTCCTTATCTCACCTCGCCTCGTGCTCGAATTTTCCGAGCTTTTGGGGGCTAAGAAAGTCCGATACTCGCGATACCCATCCGAACGGATGTCACGTTTCGCTCAAGAATTCTCGCAGTTGGCTTAAGGCGCTTTTACAACTGACTATTTTCCTTGCACATTGACACTTGACACATACGCAGCCATTGCATGTGGCTGTGTTCACTATGGGATCATTATTTTTAAAATCAGTTTGGTCGTCACTGACCATATCACCGATTTCTCCCAATTTTTCTGAATAGTCAGGTAAACTAGTTTTGAAGCATACGTATTTTTTATTTTTTGCTGAACATTGGTTATTGTCGAGAAATTCAGATTTAATATTAGGCTGTCAAATTCAGAGTAACCTCACTTTTGTCGAAAAGTTTTTTATTAATTCTTATTTCTCATCAGAAAAATGTATTGAGGATATTTCTTGTAGCGTTGTTGAATTGTTATAAGTGTGAATGAAAAAGTGTAAAAATTTTTTGAGTAAATAGTTTTCATATTGCACAATTTTTTTTCCTCCCGTTTTTATTTCATTGATTGGTAAAGGTATGAACTACATTCTGTAGAAAACGTTACATGCCAAAACGTTTCTTTTGTAAGTGAGAATTGTTTTCCGATTCGCCAGCCTGCCATTAACAAGTGATTATGACATTTTAATATATTTTCACTTTTCTTGATCTTCAGACACTGTAGTATGTCGTATTCTATAATAAAGTATATTTTTAATGAAACTTTCCTAACGTTTTTATTCATTACTCGGGATATAACATGACATTAATTTTACGTGCGTGTCTCTTGAGAATAACTTTTATATTTATATTTACTTGCGTGGACCTGGCTTAATTGTAAAATTTTATGCATATTGTTTATAGATGATAATAACCGAATTCAGCTTATATATGGATATTTAGAAAATGCATTTTAAACGCGAAGATTTTCGAGAAACTGTATAATGGTTACACATCAGATATTATACCTTATGATTTCACACGTTGAAAAATACTAAAATTCAAGAAATTTCCGAAATAAGATTGCTAAATTGCAATCTTTTATTTTTTTATATAGTAATTCCATGTATCTATATTTAAACAAAATGGTATAATGACGAAAATCATCTTTGTTTACTTAAAAAAACCTTGAAACGTGAGTGCGTTCAACATGTTGAAGAATTTATTTAGTTTGGAATAAAATAAATGTTTCTCAAACATGAAATATCGATTTATACGTATTTATTTTGCTTCAAAGTGTGAGAAAATTTTTCAGAAAACAAAAAATATCAGACGAAAAAATTGATTACATTATCGCACAATTCCACAGGTTGAACATTTAACCGATAGATAATAGACCTACCTTAAGAATTCTACGTTAACATGAAAATGTAATAGAACGTTTCAGAGCAATGAAAATGAAAGTATTCTTACGAAATTATGTGTGATTATTAGTAATTTAGCAATATAGTGATCCGCACGAAAGCTTTATTTCAAGTTGTAATCTGAGCCGTTAAACATCTAGTTAGGAATTTTTTGTTTAGAATATATATCGTCAATAAGTAGAACGTATTACTACGTCTTAAGATCAAAAAAAGGGAAAATATATTGAAATTCCATAATCACTTGTTAATGACAGGCTGAAAAATTGGATAACAATTCTCACTTACGAACTAAACGTTTTGGCATGTAATGGTTTTTACAGAATGTAGTACATACCTTTACCAATGAACGAAAAAAAAAAAAAAACGGGAGGAATAAAAATGATGCAATATGAAAATGATTTCCTCAAAAATTTTTTACACTTCTTTCATTTACGCTAATAACAATTCAACGACGCTGCAAGAAATGTTTTCAATACATTATTTATAAATTTCGTACAATTTCGAAAGTTTTCATACAAAAATTATTAAAATCCATAAATTTTCTGATGAGAAATAAGAATTTAAAAAAAAGTTCCTGCCATAAGTGAGGTTACTCTGAATTTGACAGCCTAATCTAAAATCTGAATTTTTCAGCAAAAACCAATTTTCAGCTCTAAATAAAAAACACGTATGCTTTAAAACTAGTTGACGAAACTATTTAAAAAATTTGAGAGAAATTATATATTTAATCAGTGAAGACCAAACTGATTTTAAAAATAATGACCTTATGGTCCCTGAACACATATTTTTTTCAAATGAAGAATAATTTGTTGATAACTGAGAAAGTTCGATACATTGCCATATGAAAGTCTTTGTACACACGTTTTTTTGTATATTATAAGAATAAAACTGCTGGATTAGTGAAAAACAATTTTTTTTATCATTATTGCGGCGTTCCTGCAACTTTTATAGTAGTAAAATGCATTCAAGTTGTCCTCCAGGTAAATTTTTGTTGTTCAAATCTGTATCTATTTGTTTTAGGTAGTTCAATCCACAGTTATGTATTAGTGAATATTTACTGTTTCAAAAATCATCTCATAATTACTCAAAGAATTGAATACCTTTATGATAAATACTGATTTTCGAATACAGATTTAAATTAATTCGAAAAATAAATTATAAAATTCAAACATGTTTTATCAATAACAACATTATTTTTCTCCAGTTTCTCTTAATCTCTCATTCCCAAAAAAAAGCTATTATACCTCGTTATTCCGGAAAAACTCTCATTACCACGGCTAAAAATTTTCATTAAACCCGTCCCAATTCCGCTGTTTAAATCTCAAACGCCATCTCCTTTTTTGTAGATTAAATGCCATGAATGAGAAATGAATAATCTATTTCGTAAATTGCAAAAACTCTTATTCTGACGCACGAGCTTTTCCCGGGTTCGCCTATAAGCGTATGAAGTTATTGCAGTCGGATTAACAAGACGGACGATTACAACGTCGAGCGCACGCTACGTCCACAATGACGTGAGGGGTTGGGAGAGGGGGGAGGGGGTTTGAGCGAAGGGATTTGACGCGAAATCTGGTAGTTATAATTTGCGATATTGGCGAAACAAGCAAGCGAGTCTGAGCCGGATTCGGAGTGGTGAACGATCATCGTTATTGGAAAGGAGACAAGGCGCGAGAGACGTATGAGCGTGCCCGATTCCGAAGCCGGTCCACCGAATGGCTTGTAAGAATAGATTTGCGACGGTATTATATTCCGTAACTAGGTTAATTCTTCTTCGCCCTCTTGTTCTCTCCGCCGTATCAACCGTTCGCCGACTACCGAGGTCTTTTATTTTTCGTTCTTTTCTCAATTACCGTTTTATCGTGACTCTGGCGTTTTTCTTGGTTTTTAGATTATTGACAGGAAATTGAGAAAACTGTGAAGTTGATGTTTTGGGATCAGGTTTTTTTTCTGGGTTTTTGTTAAAAGGGTTTTGTTTTTTTGGAAAACTTATTTTTTTGAGTTACTTGATTTTTTTTCTATTGGTTCACGTGAAAAAGTTATTGACATTCATTTCTGTATATGTTTTTCTGGGATAGCAATTTAAAAAAAATATTTTCATCGAATATTGATTTATCATTTACAGGGGTTTCTTATATGTATTTATACATCATGTATAATGTATGATATTTTGAAAAATGGATTCGTAACTATGTATACTACTTTCTTTCAGAAAGATTATATAAGTTACAAGTTTACAACTTGTAGTACAAAAATGTTCAATAACTCAGGTTTTTTCAGCCCAAGTCAAGGAGTAGTGATGTGAAAATCGGTCCACCCATAAAATCAAAGAACCTATTATTACGATCTACGTTCAATTTGTTTGTATTGCAATTACGACAAAAATTACAAAACCATGTCCAAGTATGTGCAGTGGATCAGCAAAAGATATTGAAAGATGAGAAAATTTTTCATACAATGTATATTCATAGAAGTCTATAGAAAGGTAAGAAAATTTTTCAAATCGTATAACTCTGTGAAAAATACAAAAAATATTGCGGGCACTCTTAAATACTTCAGAAAATTCAAACTTCCAATTTTATCTTTTTCCGGAAATTGAAAAAAATATATTTTAAAAAACTCAAAAATTCCACAAAAATTTTTAAATGCTTAGAAATAGAGAAAGAAAATACGTAAACGAAAATACGTGTAAATATAATATATAAAACATTGGAAATCTTTCTAATTCCAAAAATTCGTACAGCAATATATGAAAATATTGAACGATCCTTGGATTCATAGAAAAACTAAAGAAATACAGAAAGTACTTATATAAGTGAAAATCTATCGAGACACTGTTTTCTGGAAAAACTTGTCAAATACAGGAGATTTCATTATTCCCAAATTCTAGAGTCCGAAATTTTTAAAATGTATTAAATAATTTATATAGTAAAAATACTGAAATTACGTAAACCAGGAAATTCTACAACATTCTATCATCCTCAATAATACGAATAATTTCAGAAATACTGAAAAATCCTTTGAATCATAGCAAAATTTAAACAGTATCAAAAAAACCAAAGGAAATGAAAATCTCCTTAGACACTTTATGCTAAAAAATACTCTCAAATTCATATAATTTTATAAACTTTGAATTCCAGACCATAAAATTTTTGAAATCTATGTATCAATGTTCAGAAAAATAGTCGAATCAATAAAAATACTAGAAAGCCCTGCAAGATTTGAAACCTACTGAAAAACATACAAAAATTCAAAAAACCTGAGAATCTTGGTAGGTATTAAGGTTTTCTAAAAAATTTTTTTAATTTGTGAATATTTCCTTGTGTCTAACATTGTATCAAATGTGATACATTTTCAAAAATTTTTTGAACTTGAAAAAAAAAAAAAAAAACTTGAACAAGCTGATTGATTGTTTTCGGGTGGAAAAATATGGATTATCATTTTTCATTATATTTTGAATAACAATTTCTACAAAAGAAAACCACGACTACGTTAATATTGTTTTTTTCAGCCTTAGTTTTTCGACGTTTTGTTATTTGCATTCAATTTATTTCAAAAAATAACGTTAAAGTATCAAACGCTCCTTGTTTCAAGTGGTAACGGCAACGAGTTACTATTTCTTTTCGAGTAACGGAAACGTAACGAATTACTTTTTTCACCTTTGTAACAGTAACGTAACGCGTTATAACTTTTTAGGTAACTTTCCAAACTCTACTTCATTTCACGTGCTTGCGTGTTTGATAATTCTTTTTATGTATGTACCTCTGACATATAAAACTAGTTTCTCGTTCAGTTCGAAATCTCTAAACTCGTTTTTTAGCACTCGGTACTTGGTACATAAAATATCGTACGTAACTAGGACATGAATTTTATATTTACTCGTTTAATTGTTGTTGTACGTTGGTCGTAAAACCGAGAAAACCGTCAACATAGATAAGTTTTTCGGAACGGGAGATTCGAGCGTTTTCGAGAATGTTTAGAACACTCGAACTTTCCCCGCTGCCTTACCGGGAGATAAGAGCGGCGAGTGGAGAAAATTATCGAAGTTTCCTGATTGGCGAGCGGATCGCGACCAAGAAGGGACTTCAAGCATCGCGCGCGACAGAAGCGGCAGATTCCATCGAGCCTTTCTCGGCTCTGGAACTCCTCCCAACCCATCAAGCTCCTAACCTCGTGCAGCCTCTCTCGGCTCCGAGCCCATCCAATATCCTCACCCCGTGTAGCCTTTCTCGGCTCCGGGCTTTCCGCCGAATACCCTCACCCCGTGTAGCCTTTCTCGGCTCCGGGTTTTCCGCCGAATATCCTCACCCCGTGTAGCCTATCTCGGCTCCGGGTTTTCCGCCGAATATCCTCACCCCGTGTAGCCTTTCTCGGCTCCGGGCTTTCCGCCGAATACCCTCACCCCGTGTAGCCTTTCTCGGCTCCGGAATTCCCACCACATTCCAAACCGTGTAGCCTTTCTTGGCTCCGGCTCCCAAGTTACTCCTCAGAAACTCATCTCGGCCAACTGGCCAACGCAACTGCGCCACCGAGGGAATTACTCAGGGGCTCGTCTCGGCCAACTGGCCAGCGCAACTGCGCCACCGAGGGAAGTCTTCAGGGGCTCGTCTCGGCCAACTGGCCAGCGCAACTGCGCCACCGAGGGCCTACTTTAAAGGTCGCAATTGTTAATATCAGATATAAAATGAATAAAAATATAAGTGAATCATGTAGAAATAGTGGCTAATAAACGACTCCTTGGGAGCTTAAATTGTTGATCCATGAACTTTTACTTGATAACGCCTCATTGTTGACGTCCCCTCCTTTTTGACGTACAACATTGTAAATATAAAATTAATGTCCTAGTTACGTAATATACTATATTGTTTGTTGAAGTTTCACTTCTGTTTTGTGTTCTTTAACACACAGACCATTTTTCTTTCCAGAATATTTATGTATCTTATAAAAAAAAATCAGAATAATTTTTACTGTTATCTAAACATTAAAATAATAAGAAATATCTTTTATATATATCTAAACTGACATATATTATGATAAAAGATATAAACTTTATATATTAATTTATAACAGCATTATGTTTTTCAAGATATACATGAATAATTCATAATTTTTAATTGGAACTTTACTTATAACCAAATTCTACTAAATTTTGCTTCAACCCGAATCATTATCTTGGTTTCCAATTCTTACTAATTTTAAATTCGCAATCTCTTTGACAAACAGTCATATGAAGAACATACTCTACTTTCACCATAAATAAAATCTCTGATACTCGGCATTTTCCATCTGCGAAAACCAATCTCTATTTTGAAAAATCTGTTGGATTTTCTGACTCCCATTCTAAAATTCAAATTTCGAAGAAACACCTATTTTAAAATTAGAATTCTTATGTCTCACAATTAGTTGAATAAGATTTTTCAAGTCATTATTAGAAAACCTAGCCAACTACAAATTCTCCAAACATTATTGAAGAGTATATTTTACAATCCAACATGACACACTTCAATAAAAATTTCTCAAGATTCTCAAATCAAGCTAAGTACATCGAAGTAGTTTCCACGATTATCGGATTTACAATTTTGCGAAAGTCACGTGCCTGTCACGAAAATGCCGAAAACACGCGGGAAATTTTTGCCTGCCTCGTTAACTAAATGATGCATCGCTTCCTGATGCGTGCGCGCCCGCTTGCGTCTGGCAGAGCGTTTACTCGCATCACTTCTGCCAATTCCGCGCCCGTAATATTGCTTGCGACAAGTGGGAAAAATTTTCCCGACATCGACAGACTGCACCTTCGCATACAGTAAAATAAGAGCGAAAGAGAATGATTAAATTCGTCAATATTTATTACTATTTCCTGCAATATCTGTATTTGCTTTTCAGATTGACTGACAATTACATATCAATATCGGTTTGTTAATCATGAAAATGAGAAATAGTAGATATTTTCAAAAGATGCGAAAAATTTCTATTAATAAATGTACGTAATACTTGATATATTTTTGAGGAAAACTAGATAACAAATATTTCTTCAATGAAAATTTCCATCAACAGAGAAATTCAATTAGAGTAATTATATAAGAATAAACTTGGGAAAACTAAGAAAATATGCGTAAGATCAGCATTTTCATACATTATATCATGGCATTTATAATAACTAATGTTAACATTCAGAATATTAACTAACACGAAATAATTATGATTTTAAAACTTCCAATAATTGTGAGTATACTTAGAGAATTGACATCGTAAGAACATAGTTTCTTTAATAAAAATATATAAAATATCAAATAGCTCAGAGAGAAAGCTAAAGAGAAAAAGAGAGAAAGAAAGAGAAAGAGAGAGAAACCATGTTTACATAATGACGTTCACGCGCTAAGCTTCGTGGAGGGCTGGTTTGAAAATCCGAAGGTAGTAATCCCGTGTCGCATGCAGGGAAGAGGCACACGTACTCGGAATTAAAGTAATGGATTTTACTTTCGCGAATAGAACTTGACAAAGCGCTGAATAAACTTGCCGGGGAACGCTCGGGACGTAGGATTTCGCAGCCGAGTGTACCGAGGCTTTTTTCATAGTACTCTGAAAGTAAAAATGTTCGCTGAAAGCACGGCGGTGCTCCAAGTTTTTGGAGCAACTGTCGCAAAATACTCCGGAAGCTTAGATTTCTATTTTTTGAGTTTTTCGACTATCGCGAGCAGCGAAATACGAGTTAGGTGTACTTTGAGTTTCGATAAGATTTAACTAGAAAGTGTTCTTACTTACCTGAAGATTTCTCTATGGGTCAAATACAATTTCAACCTAAAAATGAAGTTTTACATAATCATCAATACCTCTTTATTACATCTAGATAATTTTTCAACATTTTTTGTGATCCAAAATTTTCATTCTAATTTTTTAAGTTATTGATGGTCTCTACAAACGTATTTTTGATATTAGATACCCTAATAGTATTTCATATTTTCCGTGGTTTAACAGTATATTCAACATTTTTTACTGTCTAACAAATTAATGTACACTTTCTGGAATGCTACAATTTTTAAAGTTTAAGACTCATTGATTAGGAAAATTCTCAAGTTTCTATCATTTTTTTTTAATTTTCGAAATTTTAAACATGACACGAGCTTCATGTATACAAAATTTTCTGTATATTAGGAAATCAGTCATACTCACGAGCAATTTTCGAAATTTCTCTTAATTTTACAGTAAAAAACTAAAAACAAATACTTATTTACGTTTTATAATAATGAACATAATTCAACATAATTCATAAGTATATCCTGATGAATCGAATATTTTTGAAATCGTTTTCTTACTTTATTCTACAATGGAATACTCCATGTATCATCCATAACATATTTATGTTTTTCAAAATTTTCTTCTTGGATTTTCGACCTTACTAGTTCCAGTGTTTTTTTTCTGTTGTAGTAGATGTTTCGAAAAAAAAAATTATATCTACTTGCATCGATTGATTTCAAATTTTAATCTACATCGATTCCTACATTCTTTGTAATTTCTCAAACATAAAACATCAAAACCATATCAGTTCTGGGGAAAAACCCCGATTAATTTAGTTCTGTAACGAATGAAAACGAAGTCATCAAAAACTAATTCACTTAAGGAAGAAATTCGAAACTGGGTGGACTTTCAAGCATGTTGTTTCATTAAACTGAAAAACCTGGAGCTGGAATTTTTCAAAGCTAAGAGGTGCTTACCGAGAGCGACTGTAACAAGCGCCAACATGAAGTGCCTAAACGGATCCGAAGCTTTCGTTAACGTTGGAAAAACCCCTCAAAACAAGTTTACACAATCGTCTCTCGAGAATAACTCTCCACGTGTGGTATTTTATTAAGAATAATTTGTGAAAAATCCTTGAACCATAACACCAAAATCAAAATTAATTTGTTTCTGAAAAATTCTCATTTCTTAATCAAAAATTGTGAGAAAATTTAAATTTGAAAATTCAAAACCAGAGAAATTTTAATCTCCGTCGTCTCGTCTTTCAGTAAACACAAAAAATGGACCTTTTCCATTTCATCAAACGATTCATTGATTAGACTTTCATCATCCCAGCTGAAATCTTAATCCACGCCAAGATTACTGAGAATTAATTTCGAAAAAGTTGCTATGAAGCCCGTAGCATCAAAAAGCACGAAGTCTTCAAAGTTGCTGCCAGAAATTAATTAGATCCGGGGCAATAAATCAGAACGATTCTGAGGACAAAAAATACCTCTCGTACCATTGCGCCCACAAAACAGGGGCAAAAATGTGGATACGAAATTCTGTTCGAACGGGGCGGAAAAAAGGAAAAAGTCAGAATGAAAGATTCCGTTGCAAAGAAATCCTTTTACCACAATTACTCCTCTTTCTTTGTTTGCAAGTGCCGTCTAAGATTCCATCGCGAGATTTTTCTTCTGTCCTTCGTCTTTATTTGGCTTTGTTTTTTTCGCCTCTTTTTTGCCAACACAGGAACGAAGGCTCAAAGGAAAGCAGAAAAGCCAACGAGAGACAGATGAATCGAAACGTGACGACGCATTGGACACGTTCCACTACTTTATGCTGCACACCCGAATGGACGTTCGAATTCCGTTACTTTCTCGATGTGTTCGATTTATTGGGGCCGAAAGTCGCGATTCGTTCAAGTTTTGTATCGCGTTCGGGGTGGAGATTCTGGGGGAAAAATAGAACTCGGTGAATGAACTTTGGTTGTACGGAAAATCCGATGGAGTATATGTGGATATCGCTAAAGTCTTCGGAAAAGTATTACTTTTTCTTTTTTGGGATATTTTTTGGGGACTTTTAGCAACTTTGGAACTCGTAAGGGAAGAGACATTACGGTTCGAAATTGAGACTTTCTGAGACTTGAGGGTGGTAAAGGTAGTGAAAATGAGATTTTCTGAGACTGCAAAATACTGAAAAATTGTGAAAGGTCTCCACGAGAAAGGACTGTAAGATACTAGAATATAAAAAAAAGGTACTTGGTAAAAGATTGCAAATAAGAGCTACACTGAGAGAAAATGCTGTATTGATTTGACTATATTCATTGAGTACACTCTCATTTTATCAGATTGGCTAAATTATTTAGTAGCTTCTATGAAACAAGATGATTTACACAAACTGCATTAAAATAGTCAAAAATTTGTCTAGTGTTATTCATTCGACTCAAACTATTCAAATATTTCGAATAACATATTGCAGATATAAATAAAATTACTTTTTATTTTCAATAGGTTTTTTTATGAAGACTATATCTACTTATTGATTTTAAATATTGTTTCGTCTGTCTCACGATACTTGCTTTGTAAAACGTAAAGAAAAATTGATAATATAATGAAAACTACGGTGTTCTTTTATCTACAGCCTTACAGGTCCATTCTAAAATCAATTTTTCTTTTGTTTTGCAGGTTTAATACAATGAAAATATATGACACTATAGAAAATATCAATCTTCTGTAATACAATAATTTGTTCATTGTTTTTTATCTAAAGGTTCCTTGGAAGTAAAATCAATGTTAGCTTTCCGGTTGAATTCATAATTGCAAGGCCAGCGTATGTCTAGGTATAAAAAATGGTGTAGGCTGGCATAGATTGGTGTAGATTGGAGTAGATTGGATTAGATGGGCGTAGATTTGGCTAATTTTGTTTTTAAATACTTGTAGAGGTTCCTTGGTAGTAAAATCAATGTTAGATTTTCGGTTGAATTCCAAATTCTGAGGCCAGCGAATGTCCAAGTGTAAATAATGGTGTAGGTTGGCGTATATTGGTATATATTGGAGTAGATTGGATTGGACAAAAACTTTTTTCTAAATTTACGTCGTACATACAGACCAACACCGTAAAACAATATAATTATACTTATTTTGTATATAAAATAATATAAATCTTGTGGATGTATATGAAAAATATACAAAAATAAAAAACAAGAAAAAACTGTAACTAAAAAGGACGTTAAAAGAAAGTTATTCACTTCAACCAACTATATCGTCAGGTTTAATTGAAATAAATCATAAGCTGCATCAACCAAAAACTGTAATATTTCATTTAATAAATCAATTTATATTATCTTTACCATGGCATATGATGGACTTCATTTTTAGGTTGTTTCCACTACGTTATTAAGCCTTTCTTATGTTATTTGTATTTGAATGTATAAAAATGATTTTTTTCATTGAATTTTAACATCTTACCATTAATTACAATTAAATTATCTCTCAGGAAAGAAACTTTAATTATTGAATATAATCGACCACATTTTTCAGTCGTTTCAACTTTTAGCGAATGACCAAATTTACTTAGTCAAACGTAATATATTCTTAGTAGGCTCATATATGACTTAATTTTCTCAGTCAATCAGGCACAGTTTTAGTTGAACCTACACAACCTTTTATCTCAATGTATAAGGAGGAAAATTGTTTTGTAGAATATCAAATCTATAAAAAATGCAACAAAAATAATAATAATCTTCCATTGGAGAAACTCGAATTGTTAGTTCACAGAAATTTGTAGACGGCTCTGTAACTTTTTGAACCATATCCTGAGCAAACTCTTGGAATTTGGAAATAAAGAAAAAATTTTTAAAAATTTTGAATTAAAAGAAAAAAAGTATCATTAAAATACAATGAGAAAAATGAGTTAGAAGTAAAATGTTTTCAAAATCCTACAAAATTGGAGATAATTTAATTCAGAGTATAAGTAGAGAGTCATACGTTGAACAATCGATTTTTTTTATGCTTCAAACATTTAAACTAAATAATTTCGTTGCAAAAATTTGGCTATTTCCAGAAGTCCTATTGTGGAATGCTCAGTTCTCCTAAAAAATTGATTCTATTTCGCCCCCATCAAAAATTATACGATACTAGGAGACTTTGAGTTTTCTGAAGTCTCTGGAACAGTCTTTAAGACGTCAGAACTTTAAAATAAGAAGTGGAAGCAGAATCTTCTACACCGTTTAATAAAAAATTACGAACCTCGTGAGGCTTAAAAAAAGAGCTGAGAGTAATTTGAAAGACTAAAGTGAACACGTGAAATGCTCTGTATATTTTGTATAAGTTTGAAAATTGTAGGGTTCATGGAATTGTAACTACTGATTGCTGAAATTTAGATGTAATTATTTTCAAAAATGTACAATGTGTACGTGAAGAGACTCGTCATTATTTTGAAAACCTTAGATGATTGATTCAAACATTTCCCATAACTTTTTAATTTTTTTTATCAACAATAATGTAATATATTTCAGAAACTTCAGCAGAAAATTTAGTATGCAAAAAACTTTGAATATTTTGAAGATTATTTATTTCTTCTCATTTCTAACATTTCCGGGATTTTTTATTGTTTTATAAGTATCGTATTCTAGATACATCAGGAAACAAGTGATCTACGAATATTATACTGTTTTTATTATTTGAGAAATCACAAAATGATCTTTCAGGAGACTTGAGTTCTTCAAAAGAAAACTTCAGTTTTTCATTCCAGGACTTTGATTTAATAAGTGTCTAGATAATTCTCGGTCATATCATTGAAAGAAACTTTTGATACATAAATAATTCATGTATCAGGGATAAAAAATATTGTTATCAACTTGGAATAACATAATGACCTATGCAAAGCACTCGAGGAACAAAATCTGATAAGAATTTCTTGAATGGAAGACCGCAATAATGTGTGCACGTGAAATAGGCAGAAAATACGACTACAATCGGGTAGATTCGAGAACGGACAATGAATCGTGGGGAAACTCGGGTCTAGAATGCGAGACCGGCTTTCCCAACGTTTTCCTTTTTCACCGATTCCACGGTGGTATTTTCCCTTCGGCTCGAAAAAAAAGGGCCGTTATGTGGGCGCACTCGTGAGACATTTAAAGGCATCTCTAAAGCTATCTAACGATACCGCAGAAATCCACCATCAGCACGACCGAAAGCGCAATTATGAGCGTGGAATAAAAGCTTTCGTACCGAGTAAATTGTTGAAATTGTGATTTAACGTAACGAAAAATAAAATGCTCCGCATTGTCAGAAAGGCCCCGCGTTATTTTGCCGGTGAATCGCTTTTTGTTCTCGAACGGTGTCTCGGGATGAAATTTTTCGTCGTGATGTTTAACGTTTCATTTCCGTCGTTTTCAAGGTGTACTGTAGCTCGCGAGCATAAAAATACAGCCAGCAGTAAAATATTCCCGAGAAGCATGAAAAACGCGAAGATTTGCTCTTGTGTTTTATTATATTTTTAGGGTCATAAGTTTTTTCCACGTTTATTCCGATGAAAAAGAATAGGGAGCTTTCAGTTGCTATTGTTCTTTTTCGACGATTTTTGGACTTGGGTCAAGTTGGAAATTAACATATTTGAATGGAATATGCAAAAATCTATGCAGGTGATTAGGAAAACTTTAACTACATATCCTAAGAATTTAAAATTATTGAATATTCAAAGTTCATAACAGGAATTAGACGTAGATTCTCAAAAAGTGTGAAACAATAGAATATTTTGAATTTTCTATAAAAGTGAAATTGATAAATATGGTAGAAATTTAAAACTTATCAGAAATCAAGAAAATTAAAGTTGCTTGATTGTAAAATAGGTCTTCAGAAAGTTTAAAACCAATAGTTCTAGAATTTTTAAATATTTTAACTTGTTTTTTTTATTTGTGCAGGGGTTAAATATACTGTCCATATTTTTTTTTTTTTTTTTTTTTTTTCATGTATACCTAGATAGAAATAGATGAGGCGAGGGTTTTAGTCTCTATTGTTATTTGTTGATGATTTGTGAATTTGTTTCAACTTCATGCTTACATACCTGTAAAATAAAAAAAAGGGAAACATCTAAGTACCAATAACAACGAAACAAAGCAAATTTTGATAATTTGAAGAACTAGGGAGCGTTAAAAATTTAACACAAGGTATAAATCTGAAGATTTAAAAAATTGGAAAGGATGAGTTATAATGCCATTTTTAGAGTTAGTTTTTAGGAAATTTAGAGGATTCAAGTTTTGTCATCTCAAAAAAAAGAGATTTTTAAATATTAATAATGAGAAGTTCCGACATTGAACAATTTATTAATCGTAACTCTATTTGTCTGTACTTCAACTTGATCATTTTAACGAAAATTGCTTAGACATTTTTTTAACTGCATTTTTTTCTTTGAAAGGAAAAGTATTATACAATGATCAATTTATGCAATATGAAGAGTGATAAAAGTTTCAAAAGTTTAAAACATGTTGATCACTTTTTAATTTCTAACAAACAAAGGATCTCGAGACTTAAAAAAAGTCAAACCTTCAAAAATGTTGATTTCAGGAATAATTTTATTGCAATATCACTTTCGTTCAAAAAAATACTGGTAATTTCGAACTTAGTGCCAATCCTTCTGTTTTTCGAAGAGTTTGTGTTCATAGAACTCAGAGAATTGAAATTTTGTTTTATGTGAATCAAAATTTTGAATGAAATATTTACTAAACATTCTAAACAATGATTTTCATTCATTTTCTTAGACTATCATATTTTTAGGTCTAAAAATTTGTTCGACGTAAATTTCATTTTAAAAGGAATAAAAGTGTAAGGGAGCTATTATTGTTCATTGTCATTTTTAGACAATTTTGGGGCTTTCTTTAACTTTGGACTTTTGTTTGAATAAAGGAACAAAAATTATTTTTATGGAATTCAGGAAATTCCATGGATATTTATAACTGGAAAGTGTTAAAAATTGAAATTCGGAACATCAAGTAGATATAAAGACTTGCAACGAATATTGTAGTTTACAGCAACTGTGGTGATTTTCAGCTTTGTTGAAAATTGATCATGATTTTTTATTGAAAAACGATTATTGTTCATTATATAAATCTAACCTGGGATTTTCGAGATGAAAAGTTGTAGAGTTCAAGGATTTTTTACAAAATTACTTATTTCCTCTATTGCGATTGTGTTGTATTTTATTTTGATATTTATTCTGATTATAGTTATTTTGGTGATTTTTTTTGATGATTCGTTGACAAGTTTCAAGTTAGTACTTATTTTGTTGAAAAAGTTCAAAATAAGTTTCGTCAGGCTCAAGAACCAAAAGTTTACATTATTTTAAATTTGAAACAAGAAGTCGACGAGAAGACTTGAAAAATATTACAAGATAAAAAATGTGTTCTTAACTGTATATAGTTGAATGTTTCAAATCAGTGATTTAGTTGAAGCTTGTTGCAAAATATATAAGAATTCTCAGAGTTCGTACTAAGGTAATTCATAAAAATAAATTTTCGTTATTATATGATAAAAACTTTTCAAGATTCAAAGATTCAGTAACCATAATGTTTTTTTCTTTGCTTGTGATGAAAAAACGTTAAGATTTTAGGAGAAGTATGAAAAAATAGCCATGTTCATGCATGTACTTTGAAAAATAAAAAATATTAGGTCAGAATAAATACTTTGTAAAATGATAACTCTGATCAATTTTTACTCCAAACTTGGGCTATTTATTCGAAGCATTTTCCATTCAAATTTAGCTTTTGGCCTTAAATTTGCTGCGAATGAAATTCTGAATCTCACGAACCCAATACAAAATTATGACTTCGTCGAAGGGAGGATTATAATACACAAAATAAATATATCACAGCTTTAAGAAAACCATGTTTTCACTGGTCCAACGTCATAAGAATCATCAAAAACCTAACGAACTCAGACATCACACTCCCATATAATTACCCCATAAATTACTCCCCGTTTTTATTATTCCACTCGCGTATTTGTATGGAATTTTTCACGCGAGTGTTGACGACATTAGTCTCGGGAGCGACGTTGCTGATGCGCGGAATGACAAAAGGTATTTCATTCTGTACATCATTGCAGACTCTCATTATCCCCCGTTATCTCGCATCTACATGCACAAGTGTTCTTGCGAGCAAGATGAGCTGCAAATTTCGCGTGTACAGCCGAAACATATTCCCGAGCCACTGGCCTGCTCATTTCCTCGTCCTTCCCGAAAACGTCGCTCCCTCAACACGACCAATTCGCGGCTGAAATACGTCGTTAGCGACGTATAACTCGTACGCAAATTGTCGCTCCCAATTTGCATCAATGAACCGTCGTAAAAATACATCGCGCAAGAGTAATCAACTGCCAGCAACGCCGGATACAGGTAGGTAATGGTCGAAGTAACCCCCCCCCCCCCCTTGGTTTTAAAGATAGGTATAGTTTTTCTTAAACTCGTTAAATGTAAGTACACATCATTTGCCTTGTATTTATTTCAATTTTAGATGCATTTATAGATATTTAAAAATATTTAATACAATGGATACAGAAAATACAAACTATTATGAAATCCTAAGTAATTATTTTAAATATTTCTATCCTGGCATAAAAAATTTATGTTAATTTCAAGGGAACTTCTTTAAGAGTTGTTCCATTATTTTTGGGATCTGAAGAAAGACGCCCACTTCCTCGCCACATTTTAACCATAAATTTTTGGGTACCACGAAAAACTTGTTATACAGGAAAAGAGGATCGACAAAAACGACTAATTAAACGTGAAAATATGTCAAAACGGGACCAAAGGTAAACTCGGCACCGTACACGACACGGCCATAAAACAGCTCGTGTGGTATTGTGTGCAGAATGTCGCACGTGTTCCACACATAATGTGACACGTAATACAATTGCGGCGTGCAAAATTTTCTCGTCAACGCGGCTACCATGGAATCGCTCGTAAAACCGTTTGCGCGTGAAACGAGCAAAACACATTTATATGAAGTTTGACTTGCCGAGTTAATTGTGGCTCTCTTGTTTGATCCAACAGCGAAAATTTTACCTCACGATATCTTTCTCAAAGGGAGTTAGATATGCGGAAGGATTCGAGCCCGTTTTTGCGCTACTCAAAATCACGATTCCGAGCTCTTTCAATGAATTATGCGACTGAGAACGAACTTGAAATTTCGGAGACTTCCCTTGGAGCGGACTAGGAAATTATTTATTGAGTATGGGAGTACTAGGGGTGTATATGTTGAATTTTTTGAATACGTTTTTTGGGAGGACTTGATTATTCAACAGGTATTCCATTTGTTAATAATACCCTAAAAAAAAGTTCAAAAATCTCCCTGCAAAATTTGTATTTTTTTTGCAGCACAAAAACTCACTGCAATACTGTGAATTTTTACATAGCATTTAAAAATTTAAGCTAGTAAAGATTATTGTAATTTATTGATGAGTACCAAAATACCCAAAGCTGGCATTTTTCAATTTCATGTATGGGATGTTAATAATTCATTCATGCGTCATTATTTTTAAAATCAGTTTGGTCGTCACTGACAAAATCACCGATTTCTGTCAAATTTTTAAAATAGTCACGTAAACTAGTTTTAGAACATACGTATTTTTTATTTTGGGCTAAAAATTGGTTTTTATGGAGAAATTTAGATTTTAGATTATGCTGTCAAATTCAAAGTACCCTCACTCTTAGCAAAAACTTTTTTTAAATCCTTATTTCTCATCAGAAAATCTATGGATTTCAATAGTTTTTGTATGAAAACGTTCGAAATTGTACGAAATTTATGAATAATGTATTGAAAATATTTCCTGTAGCGTTGTTGAATTGTTATTAGCGTAAATGAAAAAAGTGTAAAAAATTTTTAGGAAATAGTTTTCATATCGCATCACGTTTATTTCTCCCGTTTTTTTTTTTTTCATTGACTGTCAAAAGAATGAACTACATTCTGTAAGAACCGTTACATGCCAAAACGTTTCGTTTGTAGGTAAGAATTGTTTTCCGATTTTCCAGCCTGTCATTAAGAAGTGATTATATAATTTTAATATAGTTTCACTTTTCTTGATCTTCACACATCGTTATATGTTCTATTTAATGATGGTATACATTCTAAACGAGAAATTCCTAACTAGATGTTTAACGGCTCGAAATACAACTTGAAATCAAGCTTTTGCGCTGATCACTAGATTGCTGAAATACTAACAATGATCCATAACTTCGTGAGAATACCTTCATTTTCATTTCTCTGAAACATTTTATTACATTTGAATATTCATGTTTAATTCTGAAGGTAGGTCTATTATCCATCGGTTAAATGTTCAACCTGTGGAATTGTGCGATAATGTAATCAATTTTTTCGTCCAATATTCAAAATTGTCCGAAAAATTTTCTCACACTTTGAAGCAAAATAAATATGTATAAAAACGATATTTCATGTTTGAGAAACATTCATTTTTTCCAAACTAAATAAATTATTTAACATGTTGAACGCACTCACGTTTCAAGGTTTTTTTAAGTAAACAAAGATGCTTTTCGTCATTATACTATTTTGTTTGAATACGAATACATCGAATTACTTTATAAAAGAATAAAAGAATTCAATTTTTGCATTCATATTTGGGAATTTCTTGAATTTTAGTATTTTTTAACGTTGACATCATAAAGTATAATATCTGAAGTGTAATCATTTATCAGTTTCTCAAATATCTTCGCGTTTAAAATGCATTTTCTAAATTTCCATAGAAAAGCTTAATTCGGTAATTATCATCTATAAACAATATGCAAAAAAAAATTTACAATCAAACCAGGTCTACGCAAGTAAATATAAATATAAAAGTTATTCTCAAGAGACACGCACGTAAAATTGATGTCATGTTATATCCCGAATAATGAATAAAAAAGTCAGGAAATTTTTAATAAAAATATACTTTATTACAGAATAGGACGCACTTCAGTGTCTGAAGATCAAGAAAAATGGATATATATTAAACTGTCATAATTACTTGTTAATAACAGGCTGGAAAATCGGAAAACAATTCTCACTTATAAACGAAATGTTTTGGCATGTCCCAATCAATGAAAAAAAAAAACGGGAGAAAATGAAAATGATGCAATGTAAAAACTATTCACCCAAAAATTTTTACACTTTTTTCATGTGAAAAAACCCATGAAAGTTATTAGTCAAATTTGAAAACAACGTCTCGAAATTTCAGGAAGATTTCCATAAGTTAGGTTGTTTTATTTTATTTTAATGTTCGTCTCATTTTATGGTTTTTTTGAGTTTATATCGAATAAAATTTCTAAAAAAATAAACAAAAAATTTTTTACAGTTCAGTTTCTTTTATCACAAAACTCATCAATGCCCCCAGGTAATTTGAAAAGCTCAACATTCACAGAAAATTCATTTTTTACAACTATGCATTAACTGCTGAATAAATCCCCGAGTGGAATCCAATATTCCAGCGAGTTTTTTTCACTTTACATGTACTGCACTGACGTTGAAAAAGGTAGTCTGAAAGAGACGTATTAAATTTATTCATCCGTAAAATATGAAACACATGAAAAATTAGAACACACTACGAAAAATTATTTTTATTTTCATACATATTGTCCCAGATACGTAGAGTTTAATCATATGCTTCACAAATACAAAAATATTTCAAAAACAGGTGAAACTAAAAAAATTCATCCTGTTCACACAGCGAAATAATCAGGTAAAAAGTTCAATTAATTATTCTCTCTCAACTTGATGATAAGAATAAACTAGAACATACCTCTGAAATAATTTTATTTTTTCTACTTTAATTAAGTTTCATTTACAGAACAATTTTTTACTCTAGACGAATAAAATGAATTTTGAATGTGAAAAATTTCCAATTCGAAACAAATTTTCATCGCAGGCAGAAAAGTTTCAAGAAATGTGGAAGCACCGAAATAAAAAAAAATGTTGTGAACTTCTCTACAAGTTTCAAGTCTTTCCGGAAAAAGTATATATTTTTCATGAAAATTTCTTCGACTTATTCGGTTTCGAGTCTGAAAGGAAGTGGAAGAAAAAGCATGAAACTGTCGCGCGTTTTGTTGTCGAGCAAACCTGGAGTGTTCATGCTCGGTTGCCTTGATGTGAAATGTCTGATATTAAGAAAAGGATGGTTTGAGAAAAACACGTAAACAAGGCAAAGTTTCTACGTGACCGAAAGAATTTGGCTTGACAGCCAACATTTTATTAATTGTTTATTC
This sequence comes from Platygaster robiniae, assembly GCA_028476575.1. Taxonomy (NCBI): domain Eukaryota; kingdom Metazoa; phylum Arthropoda; class Insecta; order Hymenoptera; family Platygastridae; genus Platygaster; species Platygaster robiniae. Next base: position 39,571,108 of record CM052020.1, read on the forward strand.
TTTCTCCATAGTACTGAATATTCAAGTTGATTGAGAGAAAGATAAAATCTTGATCTTCAAAATTAAACATCGTCCATAAAAATTCAGGATTTGGGATTAAGTTATGCTTCAACAAATTTCATAAAAACAATCTACTTGCAAACATAAATTTTAGTTTTCTTATTTAAAAACGTTTTTTCGCACTTTCCCCATCGTTTTTAAAAGTGTGATGGCAAAGATGGGAAAAAGTTGGCTCTCGCATTGGAGCGAAATTGCGACTGCAACGCAACGTGACGCCGGAGAAGGCGTTTTCCAGGCCTGTCGTGTTCTTGGTTTTGTGAATGCTCGCGGAATTTCGCAGAACGCGAGATTAGATGGATGGTAGCCCAGGGAAATTTAAGCAGGTTACATGCAGACGTGGCTCCCAGAAAATCGTTTAAACGGCCCGAAGAGCGAAGATTAAAGCTCCGAATGCGCACACAGAATATATAAGGCCAAACTGTTGCGGCCATTTTAAAAGAAAAAAGCTCCGGTCAAGTACTGCACAGAAAAGCTCGAGCTTTGCAATTTTAAGATTAGGATAAATACCCAATCTATCCTTTTACTTTTTTTCTAGTAAATATATTATGTTCCTCCATAATTTGCTTTCTTTTCCGAAAAGAAGTTTATAAAAGCTCTAGCATATTTTCAAGTAAAATCAATCTCTCGTTTTACGGCGCGAACGAAAGATATTAAAGGTAAGGGAATAAAACTAGAAGAAGTTTCAAGTTAATATATTCCAGACGCGAGAGGATATTTGCCTCGAACGCGGGAATCATTGAAAACATCTCCTTTCTTTTCGAAAAGCCTTTCTCGTGACCTGATAAACACCCCTGGAAGTACACAATCAAAAGTTGCCATAGCTACGTTTCAATTCTCAACTTGGCCTTGAGCCCTCGAACATCGCGCGGCTGAATGTTACTTGACAAAATTGAGCTCACTCCTGAATAGCTTATAAAACCGCTCGACACGGCGCGTTCATGAATAAATTGATTTTTTGTCCGACCCGGAATTTCATTTCCGGAAGGAATGTTCAACATTTTCACTCGAGGTGGAGAAGGAAAACGGAAAATTCGTGTTATTTTATTGTGCTACTCAAGGTGGAGAATGTTTTTCTTTTTTTGTGGGTAAGGTTTGGGAGGAACTTAAATTGCAATTATAAAGCTTTAAATTGAGGGAAAGAAAGTGCGTTTATTTTAAAAGGTGAATTCGAAAATCAAAATTTCGTTCATCTTCGGTGTATTTTCAAAATAAAAAAAGTGTCATAAAAATTAAAACGTCATACACTCTTAAGTCTTGAAGTTAAGCACGATACGTATTGTGCACCCAACGTATACCAAGTCAAGTTTTGAAATTCCAAGGCGAAATCAGGAAAACCGACGAAAGTAAAAAATGGATTTGCCGTCCTCGTTTGCTTCGGTCGGCGAAAGCTCCTCCGTAAATCCGGCTCAAAGCAGCTGTGTCAACGTTGACTTATATTACAATCACGGCACCTGAGTGCCTATCTTGGCTGCAAATTAAGTACGGCCGGAACTCTCGCATCGCGCAACCCCGTCATCGACCGCTTAAAGCGTGCCATGAAAAAAGAATTCACTCTACGATTTCGTTCTCCAGCATCTGATATTGACTGCCTGCTGAGCTTTTTCCTACTTTGGATGTTGTTTAATCTCCACTGTTCCTGCTCCTGGGAAATTTCAATATGTGAAAAAAAGAAAACAAAAAAAATCTCAAGATAAAATGTAATAGTGAAAGTTTGAGATGATGTTTACAGTTTTGGGAATGAAAAATACTCCTCTCTGACATCTATTTTTTTCAACGCATCTTAATTTTTCTAAGGTCTCTTTCTTTGATTCTGTGGAATTCTTTTTTATCGTTTGATGATAAATTTTTGTAGTGAAACTATTTTCTCTAAGAACTATCTAGTAAACTAAAAATAACCTCAAACATATTTTAAATGAAATAATAAAATGATTTTTTTGTGGCTCAGTGGGTGCATAAGTATAGTCAAGAGATGATTTCCCAGTCAAGTAACATGTTTTTTTGAAGTCTTCAATGTTTTTGCTCCTTATCAGCTATACATCACACTACAATATGTAGATAATTGAATTTAAAATTGACAAATAGTTTTAATGTTGCTTAACAGTGTTAAAGCATATGTTTCGATTCTTAAATTAGACATACGGTCAAAAATTTGGACATTGTCAAAGATGTATTTAATTTATCCCAAATCAAACAATTTAAATCAGTGTTAACAAGATAGATTCAAAATCTTGAAAATAATTAATAAAAAAACGTGAAGACGGAATTTAACCTCTAATAACAAATCCAATGTAGTGTATAATTTTTAATGTTATAAATGCAGTAATGAAGCGCATACTGGCCAAAACTTGAAGATATATTGAAAAGTGGAAAAGTAACATCAGAATAATATACATCAACCCAATGTGAAAATGTCTCTAATAAGTGAACATACGACTGCAAAATACCATGAATCAGATTGAAAAAAAAACGTTATCAGAATGTATAAGAAGACAGATGATAAAAAAATGCTATTAACTGAAATGACACTCATGAAAAATAAGGAGTATAGAACGATCAATAAACAAAAATATCAACAACATCAAAACTAAAAAAATGACCGTACTTATTTAAACTTTATTAAGGATACTTTTATGTACCAAAACATTTTTAATTGGTTTCAGTGTTGAAGGTGAATTGAAACAGACTGCATGTGATCTTATGACAATATCCAAATTTACTAAAAATTAAAGAGAACAAATGTTAAAAAATATGTCTAATTTATAGACGACATGTATGATTTTCGATTGAATACGTGAGTGTTAAAACTATTTATAAACATGGAAATTGTAATTATTCATTGAATCAGATATTTATCTTCATAGTGCAATATCAAGATTCAAGACCTACATCACATACCTAATATAGGTCTTGAGAAGGGCTCGAAATGAGCCGAAACATATAAAACTATATAATAAAATATTCATATAAAAAATCGTCTCTCCACTGTAATGAAATAAATATTGTTTAGATAAATTTATCTAAAATAATAATAATACACCTTCGAACTTCAGCTTCAAAATGAATTGATAAGTGGACTGATAATATAAAAAGACTTTTCACTGAAATGGCTATTATTGAAAAATACGAGAAAAGAAAAATCAGAAGACAAAAATATCTACAACGTAGGAATAATATTCATGACAGTATAGTCGATTTTATTAAGAAAACTTAATTGGTTTCTGAATTCTTAGTTACGGTTAGTTGCTGCATTCAATGATTATTGATAAAGCATAAGCTCTTTCGACAAAGCGAAATTAGGAAAAATAAATGAACAGAACATTAAGATTCTGAATATGTTTTGTTCATTATTTATAATTCATTATTTTCTATTCAAGTTACAGTTAACACAAAAATCATCGTATCTTCTGTCAAAGTAACTTTGGTTACTCGAGATTTTGACTATCCTTTGCAGCAAAATGTTTGCAATTTGGCTGTGCAGAAGAAAAATGAACAGCTGTTTAACCTTCCTCATGATTAAAGGTTTTGCTCAAATAAAATGAAGTTGGCACATCTATGTGCGTATCTTCTCCCATAATTACTCGAATAACTCGAGACGTATAAAATTATTTGCCGCAGATTAGTAGCCAACTAGTCGTGCAAAAGGAAATTTGTTCTGTTTACGCTTGTGCAAAATTTGTGATGGTGCAAAGTGACCAAAATTAGCAAAGTAATTAACGTATCGTCTTTGATAGCTACTTCGGTTTCTTGATACTGCTACCTTAATTTTCCGCATATCGGTTGCGAATTACCTGTGCGAAAGAAAATTTACAGCCTGTTTACTTCCCTCAAAATCATAGGTTTTGCCTAGTTTAGTTAATTAAGAATATGTGCAATTCACTGAAAAACTGTTAAATACAATATGTAAGTGTTTAAACTGTGTTTAAACGTTGATATTGTATGTTGTTATTTTTCGATTGAATGATCTTGCAAAGAGCCCAAAATGAGCTCAAACGGCGAAGACTACATACTTAATTATTACATTGTGTTAATCGTCTCTTTGCTGAAATAAAAATAATGAACGAACCTGAATAAAATAAAAATATCACAATGTCATTCAGATTACAATTGAATGATTCTGGACTCTCCCAAATCTTAAGAACTATTCACATCCTCATACCAAGATCACCCTCTAATTCCTATTCTCTAATTTGACGAAATTTCCTTGGCACACTACCCGCAAAAAAACTCTTGATACTTCTAGAACACATGAAAAGCCAAATTTGCACGTCTTCAAGAAAAAAATCTTCGTTATTTTACACTTGGCTCGAGAAGGGACCTCATTCTACCATGTCGCGAAATGATCGAACTCTTGGAACGTCGTCGAAACATTGTCAATACTGTCAGTTGATTTTGGAACGAGATCCTTGTGTGCACTGCGTCCATCTGCTCGACGTACTTCCCAATAACGCGGAACGTGATCAGCGACATTCGATATGATTGCAAGCCACTGCAAAGACGTAGAAACGATCACAGGAATACAAATAGTCCTCGGGCCCGGGGTGATAAATGCAACCCGCTGGCCCCCTCGGAGACTGGAAAAAATCCAGCCTCGGATGATAAATGAGCTAAGAAATCGTACCACTGAACAGAAGCCACGGAGCGTTAAACGAGAGCCGCGGGCTCGAGCAATTAATTGCATTTTTTCTCATTCCAAAGTGGCAGCCAACTTGACCTAGTTTGCGGTGTCATGAAAACACATCGAGAGAAATTCCGTTTTGTTTTGAGTGTTCCGTATAGTTTGAAGTGGGAATTTTTCCCATGCGGGAGAATGTCGATTTGCGCTGAATAACCTGAAAGCGAACAAATATTGGAGGCTTATGAGTATTGTGTAGAAGAGGTTTTAACCAACTTAGGTACCCACTCTTATATTGGTAATATATTATTCGTACAGTTTTTTTATTATTTGTTCAATAGCATTCTGAATATTTATATCTTTCATTCTGTGTAGCTACTGTTATTGTTGTACGTTACTGTATTATATGATTATTGTATGATATGGAGAATTGATACAGTTATATTGAAAAAAAAGAGAGCATACTTTTTCATCATTCTGAATTTTTACGATTCTCAATTTTAATGATACATAAAAAAGTTTGGATGAAAAAAAAAAAATATTTTATTGAAAAACATTTTCGCATGTTTCCAGCTTCCAATACGATCCTTAGGGCAATATACTTTCATACCGAAATTTTTGCAATCAATTGCAGTAAAATTTTCGTGAACGTTACCAATGAATAAATTATCATTGTTATGCATTAGCCAAACATCATGCTTAAAAATAACGTGGTTTCTGTGTTAGAGGTTAGCATTTGAAACTGGCCGTAAAATACAGTGCTTGGGTTTCGATCGAAACCAATTATGTATTGCTGGTTTTGGTCTCATTGGTTTCGTTGGAGATTATTCCAGGCGAATAGTTGCCCTGTGGTTTATAATTTATTCGCTGTTCTAGAATGTTGGGATGTATACTGTTTTATTTCAGAAGTTCGTAAATGAATCCAGCTGAATGGGAAGATGGTTAATTCTTAAAAAAAGTTGAAGTTTAATTTAGTTATACTGGCTGAGCACGGTGGGAAGACGTATATCCCACCTAGAATACTACCACTTTTTCAGTTTTCAAGTGCATGTGACTCGACTTTTATGATTTTAAATTTAAATTTACTATATTCACATGTTGAGCCTTGAATATTTTGACTTTGTTATCTAATGTTGTTCATTAATTTGTCAATATCAATAAACAAATAGTGAAATAAATCACTTTTTGCAAAGAAAATTCATTATCTTGAAAAGTTTTCAACATTTGTGATAGATTTTCAAAACTCAAAATGGCAGATCCAATATGGCGGACCGAATTAGTTAAAATTATTCATATCTGTATGAAAATTGGTATACAGGAGTTTACAGGGTCGCTGATTACGATTTTAATACCAGAATTTCGAAATTCAAAATAAGGGATTCAATATGATGGACACAATAACTATTATTGGTACCAAATTTTTTGTTGTTAAAGAAAAAAAAATTTTTCCAAGTTGATGACAACAATAAGTACCGCTCTCAGCCGAACCCGGAGACACGAACGAGGACGTAGCGGCTATCGTCTCCTTTTGTTTTTTTTTTTTTTGGTATTTTTTTTCATTTTTGGAATTTTTTTTTTTTATTTATTTTATATTATGTTATATAATGCTCTATATAATAATTATAACTTATATAATATTATGTATTTTCTGCTGAATCTTCGAAAGGTCTAAGCATAAATTTTCTGCTTTATGTCCGAATGAAAAAAAAAGAAAGGGCCCACCCATCGCAGCATTGTCAATAAGCTGTGACATGGTCATCCGGTCTAAAAAGCATCATTAGGCAGATACGAAAATGATAGCGTGGCTTCAAGAATTTGTCTGGAATTCTTGTCTAGGCTTATTTATCCGATAAGCCGTGTTCACCGATTCTTTTACGTTGATGGGTCGAGCAATGTGATTTATGGTCAGATTTTCAGACAGAAGCGTAAAACCAGTTTGAAAACCTTTAGTTGTTGAGTATCGAGTTTTTCCTGAAATACGCTCAATGCGTACCTCTACGTTAGAGCTTCCATTCCATTCATGCTGATGCCAAACGCGGACGCAAGACGTGGAACATCAGAAACTGGTAATCTTTGGGCAAATTCATATCGCGAAATTTTTTTCTTTTTTTCTCAAATGCCGGAAAGAGTAGAACTAACGGAACTTCCAAGTGATGCAGAATCTGCTGATGGACTTTGTGATTCATCGGATGATGAAAATTTTACAAACAAAGGCACAAGTGTACTATAAAATGATTCTGATGATGACTTTTCTGAAAACGAAAATGAAGCTGAACATTCAGTAGAAGAAGTGTGGACTAGTCGAGGGGAAAAAAAATGGGATTTATCATTTACGAAAGATCATGGGCCAAATATTCCCGACAGTGCTACATCTCCATCTGAAATTTTTTTCCGTCTTTTCCCTGATGACTTGTTGGATTGTATCGTTCAACAAACTAATCTGTATATTCAACAAAATAAAAGTGTCGAATCTATCGCAAAAGATGAATTAACTACTTTTATAGCTATCAATATTTTGATGGGAGTAAAAAAGTCCCCTTCGTACCGTGATTACTGGTCATCAGATCCGAAACTAAACGATTCATTTATAAGTCCACTGATGACGGTCAATCGTTATGGATTCATTTTGAATAATTTACACATTGCGGATAACAGTAAAGAACCAAAGAAAGGTAAGCCAAATTATGATAAACTCTATAAGTTGCGACCCCTATTGACAAGACTTGGTGAAACGTTCAAGAACTGCTGGAAACCAAGCAAATATCAGTCTATAGACGAGTCCATGATCAAATTCAAGGGTCGAAGTAGTTTTAAACAGTACATGCCGGCAAAACCAATCAAGCGAGAGTATAAGTGTTGGGTACGTGCAGACGAATCAAGCTAGTATGCGAATTTCAAGTTTACACCGGCAAGACAGAAAATTTTGAAAAACAATTGGGTGCAAGAGTTGTAAAGGAGCTTACACGTGAGCTTGTTGGTGGAAATCACCATGTGTATTTTGATAACTTTTTTACTGGCGTTGACCCCATGATTTCATTAAAAAAAGACCAGATATTCGCATGTGGTACAGTGCGTTCGAACCGTGCAATATTACCTAAAGGCACAATACTTGACAAGAAAATGAAACATGGAGAACACGAATTCCAAACTTTAAACACTGGCATTCGTTGGATCAAATGGATGGACAAGAAAGCTGTGTATTTTCTATCTAACTATCACGATCCACGCGATGTCACTTCCGTGAATCGAAGACAAAAAGATAGATCTCTAATAGAAGTAAGCTGTCCAGTAGTATGTTCTGACTATAACAAGCACATGGGTTATGTTGACAATGCTGATCGTTTGCTATAAACATATAAGATTGATCGAAAATCAAAAAAATGGTGGCTCAGGATATTCTGGCATTTTGTCGATCTGTCGTTGACTAATGCCTTCATCATATATTCAGTCAGAGACCATGGCACTGCTTCTTTATCGCTAAAAAATTTCAGATTGCGCATAGTAGATGAAATCGTTGGACAAAATATACCCAAAAAAAAAGGAAGGAAACGCCAGTCTACAGTAGTCGGCCACCACAAACCTCACGTGTCTCTTGAAAAGAGACGTTCTCAATCGTCTCACATGCCGGTCTATGGTGGACATTTTAGACGATGTGCTTTGTGCAGCACAAAAGCCAATGAAAAAAGGAGTGAATGGATGTGTAACGTTTGGGACGTACCATTATGTTTGTCAAAAACGAGAAATTGCTTTGCAAGCTACCACACTTAGATTAGTAACTCTACACTAATGAAGTGAAATACGGTCAAGATTCACGGAAGATCATGTTTGTTGAAAGAAAGTTATAAATAATTTAGAAACTTGACTAATCATGCAATAATTTGGGAAAAAAGGTAGAATTAAGAAAAAATTAAAAAAAAATACCAAAAAAAAAAAAAAAAATGGAGACGATAGCCGCTACGTCCTCGTTCGTGTCTCCGGGTTCGGCTGAGAGCAGTAGATATTGTTGTTATCAACTTGGGAAAATTATCCTTTCTTTAACGACAAAAAATTTGGTACTGCTAATTATAACATATATATTGTTTCTACTATATTAGATCCGCCATTTTGAATTTTGGAAATTTGATATCAAATTCGTAATCAGCAACCCCGAAAACCCCTGTACACTCATTTTCATATTGATATGAATAAGTTTAACTAATTCTGTCCGCCATCTTGGATCCGCCATTTTGAATTTCGACAATCTGATATCAAATTCGGGATTAGCGACTCCGAAAACCCTTAACGCGACTATTTTCATGAAAAAATAACTATCTGAAAAATGTATGCTTCAAAGGGTTAGAATTGTAAATATAAAGTTCAGAATTCTTTTAAGCAATAATTAAAGTCTTGCCAAAATACTGGCAGTGTCACTATTTACTAAACCTAAATTTCAAAAACTCAAAGGATGAAATAGAGGAATACATATCAGAATTTTTTAATAATAATAATAAAACAGTTCGACACATTTTCGAAAAATGTCTTCTTTGATATTGTTGCAAATGATTTCGCTGCAGTTTTATTGTTTCTCAAATTTGAAACAAATCGAAAAACAGGATATTTTTAAAAAATTTGTTTGAGTGGAATAAAATCTTTTTGTCCGTTTTGCGAAAAACACTTTAAAAAGAAATACACAAGACAAAAGGTATTGAAAAATAAGGATCACCAGGATTGTTAATTTTGACAAAAACTCTAAAAACAGCTAAATACTTATAATATTTAATATATAAATAATAAAATATTTAATATGTAAATACTTAATATATTTCTTTTATCATTAAATATTGTCATAGCTGTCCAAGCTGTCAAGACCGAGTTACAATTTTCAAAATTCATCACCTGTCCCAATATCCAATTTGTTAAAAACCACCACTATCACCAAATCTAAGATGAAGTATACTAACTATTCGATAATGTTAAATCCTTGAAAAAAATTCCACTTTTTATTTTCGAGCTTAATTGTGAGAAGAGCGAAAAATATTTCTGAAACGATCAAAAATTTCAAAAAATGTGTAAGCTGTCAAAGTTGAAAATCATTATAAGTTCTCACTAAAAAATTTTTTGATTCTTTTCTAAAGTGTCAAAGAATTCAAGTAGTATCAATACTACTTATGTTAATACTACTTAATAAACTTATGATAAATGTTTGAAACTTGGTATCGCCTGAGTGTATGATGCTAGAAGGTATAATGATTCAAGATCAAGTTTTTCTGGATTTTTATTTCACAGTTTTATATGTTTTGTCTCGGTGTTTGTAACACATAAAAATTTGCGATAGAAAATCTAGAAAAATTTGGTCTTGATTGTAATATTATATACTCAATCTATGCCAAGTTTCAAACATTTAACATAAGTTTTGCACAAGCTATGAATTTTCGAACAAAATGTATAAAAAACTACTTTTCAATCACATTTAAAACTTCATTCGTTTTGTGGCACGTGTGAATCATGTCCGATTTGTTTCAAACTTTACAACGAAAGTTTTTTTCCATATCTTGATTTATTTAAATCTCTGAAATAAAAAAATTCTGACATTGCAAAAATAAGTGACACCATAATGGAGATAGTCCTATTTCTTAGAATTCAGTAAACTAAAAATAACTGTTGAAATTCATGTATCCGTCTAAAAACTGTTACAAATGGTAAATTCAACATGATCCATCAAAACACTCCAAAAATGTCAAATCTGTTAAAATATATCGAATTTGTCGTTTCTATAGTCAATCGTGAGAATAAATCAAAATTTTTAAAAGTGTCAATGTTGACGAAATTCGTATATAGTCTCAGATTCTCTCATAAACCTTAATCAAATTTCATACAATCCAAACCATTTCATTTCTAAGAACTCAAAAAACCATATGAACTGTCTTATCCATAAATCTGTCAAGTCACAATCCTCAGATCAATCAAAACCCATGACAACAACTCCACGTTATCCAAAAAGTCAGAATCACCAAAACTATTGAGAAACTGTAACTGCCATTATGTTACATTTTTCCAATTTCCATACATGTCTCATACGACATAAATTAATATTTCGGTTCATTCAAGACAGGATGTAACGAATATATATATGGATATATTTTTTGATGGTAGCCTTCCATGGAATTATGTACAATCGATATGATAGGGAATTTTAGTATCGAGTGGAGAATGTTGGATCGATATGGGCAAGGTTGATGAGTATCGATTCTTGTTCCCCTTCTTCTTCTTTTTCTTCTTCTTCTTCTCTTCTTCTTCATCTCTGAAAATTAGGCGTCTCCGACCGTCATTATTGCATTTGTTCATTTTGGCATGATTGTACGTCATAAAAGTGCCACAATGAAAAATCTCTATATTATCGCTGTTGAGTGCGAAAATCTTATTTAAAAAGGTGATAATTTTCTTTTAATTCGTTTTTTGTCGTGGATTAGTAAATTTTTGGGTAATAAATTTGTGTCGTTTCATCCAGAAAAGAATTTCCACGATTTGTAATAAGGGATAAAGACGAGTCAAGGAGGGCGAGATTTCGGGAGGTTGCACGAGGATTTTGCCTGTTGCTGCTTTATGAGTGATCGGCATTTCCATTTTCGACGATGTTTTGGACCTATTCCTAGGTGGATTTGGATCTTTTCTTGGGTGGTCGAGAGGAAGTTGTGCTTCCAGGATAACTCCAGACAATCGATCCTCGCCATAAACCCTGATAAGCTAAAAATTTCATTTATTTTGAAATTTATTAGTGAAGGGGAAATGAAATAATATTCATGATTGGTCGACAATGTTTATGATTGGTTGATAATGTTCATGATTGAGTTGACAATGTTTATGATTGTGTTGACAATGTTTATGATTGGTTTGAAAATGTTTATGATTGGGTTGACAATGTTTATGATTAGTTTACAAAGTTAATGATTCATTTTTGTTAGTTCAAATTGGCTATGATAAAAAGTCAATCAAGTAAGGGAGAATTCATTTAAATCGATATTCCAAAAAAGTATAAAAAAAAAACAAAGAGGAGATAAAAAGTGTAATTGTCATAATTCTGCGAATTGTTACAAATAAACAAAATGAAAGTGAATAAAAATGTTACAAGGATTCTTGGATACTCTCGTACGCAGAATGAAGCCTGATGTCGTTTTATGAAGGGACACTTTTGGGAGTCCTTTGTTTCCCAGCACTCTGCATATAATCCCCGTGCAACCTAGCCGAACGTCGTTCCAATCCCTTCTGACCCTTCTCATCGTCTTACAGCCCTTGGCCCAACACACCCGCGCGAGTCACTCGACCGCACCAGCTTTCCTGCAGGCCGCCTGAATCCTAAAGCGAGCTTAGCGTGCTACGTACGAAGGAAAATAAGCGCGTCGGCGATTTCCGAAAATACCCTCGAGGATACATTAACGTAATCCAGAATTCCGCCACTTCGTTCATGCGGAATTCATGCGAGCGGAGCTTGTCCGATTGATCTTGGAGCGCATGTGGCTTGATGCCGCTTCTGCTCATTACGTTCGCACAATGAGCTGCTTTTGGCTTTTAATTGCAATGCATGGAAACGAGTACGGCTTCCTAATCGGCTGGAGGATTCGATTGATTGTCGCATGTGACAGGAATTCGTACTGAGGAAGGTTGTCGAAGTTGAAAGGGCTTTTTTGAATGTGTGAGGGAGGGGGGGAAGTGGAAAGCTCAAGCATCTCTCCAAAGTGCAGTATCCTTGAATTGTTACTGACTTGATGCCAGGGATTGCAGAACGTGGTTTTTTTTGGATGGGTTGTGAATGAGAGTCAAGCTATGGGAGAGGAGGGAGTTGATTTTATTGTGTTTTTGAGACAAATGGATGATTATGGTTATTTAATTTTTTTGAGAAAGATGGAGAGATCGGAGTATAGTGAAATATGATGAAAAAACTTGAATAGGAAAGCAATTTCGAAAAGTTATCAAGGGCTAGCACTTTTTTCTTCGAAATTAAATCCTGATTGATGAAAAAGAAAGGCAGATTTTATGATTCAATCGTTTTTGGAAGAAAATAAAACTTCAAGAAAATAAAGAACAAAAATAACTGCAGAAATGACACTTTAACTCTTTGTAAATGTAATTTCCAAAACAAAGAGTTTTGACAGTTGAAAAAGATTATAAATTTTTTTTACACAAATATACTTTCTATCAATAAAAATTGAGGTACAGGAAACTAATGCTCAGTATTATTGTATGGTAAATAATTTTTCAATTTCTCTAATGAAATCACGATTTGAAAAAGAATTTTTCGAAAAACAAAGATTTGAATTTTTCCCTGTTAAATGAAAACTTGACCTACGTAACAAAAAAATTGTAAAGATTGGACAATTTTCGGTCTAGTCATTTAATTTTTATGGAAAAATTGCATGTAGAGTTTTCGAAATATTCTGTTTTTTGACTTTTGGAAAATTAAATATGTCTAGATTCTAATTGATAGATGTGAAATTATCAGCTGTCTGCGTACGATAAAAAACTAAAATTTCAAGAAAATCATACACTGTCTATATTACCAGAATCCTCTGAATTTCCCGCAATAGAGAAAATTTTCAAAAATGAACCGAACTTTTGAATATTACTACAATTATTGTGAACAAATGTTTTTTTTCTATTTTAAATACAAACCTAAAAAAATTAACAAGTATTAAAAATTATGTCAAATTCTCATAAGTTGGATCTATGTTTTAAATATTTGAAAACTTTGAATACCTTTTGCCATTTGTAAAATTTTGATGACCAAAAAATTTGTTTTTAAATTCAAACAATCAAAAACCTGTCCGTAATTTAAAAAATTCTTCAATATTGGTCGATTTTTAAAAAGCGTTTATACAGGGTGTCTCAAAGTCAACAATCTATATTTTAGGGGTTGATAGTTCTCAAAATTATAAGACAATTTTTTTGCCATTTTTCGAAATACTCAAAATTTGAAAAGTTGTTTTAGTCACTAATTTGAACAACAAATGCGCTTTCTTGACAAGTGGGGTACACACCATTGACCAAACTTGACCCAAATTTTCTTCATGTTTTTTTAAGTTTTTTTAAGTAAAAGTTTTTCTCCACTTTTCAGAAAAATAAAATAAAAAAAAAATTATAGCACAGAATCTAGGAAATATGATTGGTTAAAACTTAAGAACCGAATATCTTTTTTTATTTTGAGTCGTGTGAAAAGTGGAAAGGGACTTTCAATTTAAAAATATATGAAGAAAATTTGGGTCAAGTTTGGTTAATTGTTTTCATCCCTACTTGTCAAGAGAGCGCATTCATTGTGTAAATTATTGGCTTGAATAACATTTAAAATTTTGAGTTTTTCGAAAAATAGCAAAGGAAAAATCTTCTCAGAGTTTCGAAAACTGACTTTTAATTTTGGGACACCCTGTATATTTCGGAAGTTGTGTGCATTGTCATATTTTTTTGTTTATTGCATCTTTTGATTTTACAATAAAAACCTTGAAAATTTCTATAATTAACACAAATTTAAAACAATTTCAATGAGTTTCCATAATTCTGACAAATTTCGATGAAATTCAAAACTTTTATTAATTTTGCCTCATGTATAAAACTTCGAATACATTTGTAAAAGTAAAAAAGAGGAAATATTTCGAAAAGTATCAATAATTCTTTGAATCTAGAAAAATTTTTAAGTTTCCAGAAAATATTTGGCGAAATTGTCTACTTTGTAGATGATCATTTTCTTCGAATGTTGCTTGCTGTTTGTTTACTTCTGAATTTAAATCTTAAAAACTTACACGCAATAAATTTCATATGATAAACTTTTTAGGAGTTAGATAAATTTCGGTCGCATATCTTTTGAAATAAATAGAATTTAAAGAATTTCCAGAAATATTCATCAATTGAGTACACTGTACAAAATTGATGGATTATTGTAAGACTACCGAAACTGTAATATATCCTGAAATTCCCTAAATCCAAAAAATATTCCATAGCACTGAGGTCGTCCATGATTTAAGAAATATAAAAAACAACTTCAAGTCAATAATATCGATTATTTTTCTTTATTGTGCAATCTTTGGTAAGATGGCTAAACTCTCTAAATTATTGTATTTTCTCGTGTTATTTTTTCATATTCTGCCCATCTTAAATTTTCCAAGTTTATCTACAATACAACCCACCATCCCCACATCTTCTGTTACTCCTTTAAACAAACTTGCAACAATTTGCATAATATTCAATGAAATAAATCGGATCAATCACAAACGCAAGAAGCAAAACGAAAACAGCGTTATAAAAGGTCGCCAGAGTTTTCGGTCGTGCAGTAAATCCTTTAAATGTGGCTTTCTCGCGAACCACCATTTTTCTTAGCTTGCGTCCGGCGTCGCCGTAGCGGTGGTCGCAAGGACTTCCCCGCTTAAAAGATTAGACTGAGATAGTCATCTCAGTGATGGAAGAGAGAAAACGGAGACCGGTCACGGACTCTCGAGTTCAGAGGGCGAGTTTTCACTACAGATGAGAGACTCCGAGCTTAGACGACGTAGAATCCAGAATTTCCTTATTTTGGAACCCATTAAATCATTATTTGTTGGAACCTTGAAGTGAACCTTGAATTTTCACAGTATGAATTCATTAATTTACTTTTATGAAAGGCTAAAACCACTCTTGGTAAGATTTTAAGTTGATTACGAATAAAGAATAGGATGGATTAAGTTTGTTCTACAACACAATTGTATAAAAGCAAACTTTCTTTGTGTTCTCCACTGCGAAATTTTTACGTTCTCATTTAAAGCACTCGTATTAAGCAGAGTAAATTTCATTGCTATCGTAAAGTTTAGATGGGACGTTGTCCATCGCACTATAGCGAGAGATAGTTTCGCGTCGTTTAATATTCACATCGCTGGAGGCTTCGGGTAATGTGATATAAGACGACACCTTCATAGAACAAGGAGCTTAAATTATTTTAGGGGGCCCTAACTTTTGCTTCGTATGAAAGTAGATTTTTTTTCGGAATGAATAAATAAACTTCCTACGTCCCTTCAGTTCATCAAGACTCGCAGAGTGTTTCTCTCAACTTCAAGAGGGACGTTAAAAAATGTGGATTAAGATACGTTCTTTATTCCTGAAAGAGAAACGATCCCGTCAACAGGTCGATAAGGACTCGCGTTACTCTCGGCACGGACATCGATATATCCGGCGTCGCCGACAGGAATCGAAGGAACGGGGCTGAAAGATGTCGACGAGGCCGCGATAAAACCGATAACTATTAATTCAAGCTCTGCCGCACATTTGGTAAAGTCCGCGAGCCTCGCTTAGCATCAGAAGGCGGGTATGCGGGGCGAATCCCCCCGAACCACCCCCAATAGCTTCCCCTAACGAGCGCCCATCCCTCACTTTGCAGCCCCTACTCTTTTGCCTTTGCGTTCGCCTTCACTCTTCCCATTATCATTAGCCGCATTTTCCCTTTTACCCTTCAACCCTCATCCCTCGCTTCCCCCCAAAATGCGCACGCGCGCACCCCTCATTTATCCGAATACACACGCGCGCAGCCCGAAATTCCGTCGTTCATACAAGTTTTATGGGACTAACTGGCTCTTTGAATTTCGAATGCGGCGCTCTTTCATGTAATGAGTCATTACGAATTCCAGTTATATCAATTTCGCTCGGCGTGCGCCTTATCAGTACGTCCGCTAATCGGCCAATTTGGTATGAACGCTTTTCACTGTCGGCGATTGAACTCTCGTGGTTTAATGAAGATTGATGGGTACACAAAAAGTGAAGGACCCTTTTTGTAAAAACGAAGTCTTATTTTATGATGGTACGTTTGCGAACGAGAATTAGGATCAAGGTATGACCATTTTGAGACATTTTTTTGATGAGTGATGAAGGTTGTGGAATTACTTTTTTTTTCTTTCTCTTAATTTTCGTCGAATCTCGTTTTCCTTGATATCTAGAACAACACTAAAAAAATGTTGTAACCTTTAACTCACAGGCGTCTGATTCCAGTTAGCAGTAATCCACAATAAAATGAAAAAATACTCAAATATTCACAACTGCATACTTGCAGTTGTGAATTCGCACTCCTCTGTGACATGTAAGTAAAAAACCAAAAACAAAAAAAAATGAAAAATGTGCAAATCTTAACCTTATAGGTTATATAATTTGTTAGTACACGGAGTTTAAAAAAATTTAATAATATTTCTGTTGATGCAGGATTATCAGTGATGAGAATCATAAAATCCTGTTGAAAATATATTTTTCTTATGAATCTATCCCAAAAAATACGATAATCGAAAGAATTTGAAAAGTGGAAATCTGGAACAATTTCAAACTGATTTACGATGAAAAATGACTATTTTTTACTCGTTTATAGAAAGAAAGAAGTAGTGATGTTCAATTTTTCGGAAAAGATAGTTCATTTGAAAGATAATATAAAACAAAATCGTTGATCAAGTTCGAAAAGTCAAAAATCAAAAATAGTTACTATTAGACATAGACGTGATTCCCAAAAGATGGAATTAATTTTTCATTCTATAATTCTAAAGTGGTTCAATTCATCGAAGTTTAAAAACATTTACAAATATAAATAGAAGATAATTTCTTAGAAGCATGTGAATCATTAAAAACCAAAAATAAAACAAATAACAGAAAATTATTTACTGACGTATTTATCAATATGAAAATTCATTTTTTTGCTCCAATTTCCACCTAGTCTCATACGCCATTAAAAGCCTTTTTCTCCAACTCTGTGAAGCAGATTTTCCACTCTGAACGAAAAACATTGATAACTCGGATGTTTCTTGTTGTAGGATCTTAAGCGTCTCATGAAATTACAATTCTTTTAATCCTTCAGAAGATTTGCGCAGCGGAGATGATAATTAATCCTCAACTTTTCGTCATTTTGAAGAATCTTTTCACCAAAGCAGAACTTTTTGCTCGACTCGTTTGCAAAGATTTAAAGATTATTTTCACTCGAAAAAAAACGTGCTTTCATTGAGAAAAAAAATTAATAATATTGTGTGATTGATTGAATTAATCGGAAAATGTTTGGGGTGAATTTTTGACCTTGAAAAACCTAAAAAATAAATAGAAGATATCGATGTTACCGAAATTAGAATATGTTTATGATTTGTGTTATATTATTAAAATAATTATTGCATACAAAAATTACAAAAAAATTATTGATTTTCATTACATATTTTTTATTTTAAAACAATGGTTATCTTCTGCATAATATTTTTAACTTCATATTACTGTCTTTTTTTGTTATTCATATATCTTTCAAAAATCCCATGATTAGCGTTTTGAAAAAAATTGTGCAGAACCTAACTTTAACATAAAAATTCTTCACTCTCAGATAAAATTTTTCAAGAAATAATCAAATTCAGAATTTTATTTTTGAATTTTTACTTTCAAACAAAATGTTGATTAAAAACTTTCTTGACTTATGCAGAAAGCATTATGTACTTCAGTACATTTTAACGTTGACAACTTACATATTTATTCATATTTAATATATTATATTTATTCATATTTAATATATTATAAGTCTCACCGGTTCACAATCTAGACAATTGCTTTGTTATAAAATATAGTAGACTGGAATATCAGGAATAGGCGGTCTCGTTTCCTGGACCACGTCCGAAAAGGCGGACAGTGTGGAAGATCAGTGACTCGTAAATAAAGGGAGCCAAATCAGGGACATAAGAACTCGACTCCACAAATACGAAATCAAGGACGAAATCAATTTTGGATGAACTGGTCACGTCACAGTGATATAAGATAGAACTTCAAGACCTCATTTTTGTACTTCCATTTTTCTAATAAATTTTTTTTTTAACAAATTTCAATGAATATATTTTGTTTGTTAAAAATATAATTGTTTTAAGGATGTATAATTGCTTAAAATTAAAAAACAAACCCAATATAGTGCCATTCTCTATACAGGAAACAAAATGAAAGCAAGGTACATTCTTGATAACTAATTCGTGGGGGATCGATTTTTAATTCGACGCGACTCGAAACAAAGAGATGGAATGCGCGAGGGGCAAGACGCGTTGTACCGAGAGTAATCACGAATTAATTGAAAATAAATTCGATGGCGTAATTGCACGTTTTAATTTGAGACAACCCCATATCAACCTTTTTCTCCTTCTCATCTCGTGAGATAAGAAACGAGCAGGCCACGCCGTAATTAAATTAATTTCCTGTTTTATTTCGTTCACTACTTCACTGTAAAATATCCTTATGAAAAAAACAATGAACTACTGTAGCTGTTCTATACCTCAAAAAAGGAGAGAAAACTATCTAGAATTAATAAACTCGTTTGTTAAATTAACAAAATTCACTAATTTTCATTTATACCTACTCTTTTCATTTTAAAATGACAGTTACTATGTGCATTAACTGAAATTTTAAAAATTTTGGTCTTGTTAAACATTTCATCACATCTTCGTATTCAATTCCCGATAATAAAAAACACGATAACATGTTTTATTTTTCTTTATGGTAGGATGTTATTCATTTCCTTCTTCGAATCTTTGCAAGCAGTTTCACAATCGATTCGCCTCAGCATGGAACAAACATCTGGTCGCTTTTCTCGGACTCGGGATTTTCTTCGGGGTTCATAACATCTAAGTTTGAACGTAGCCTGGCGCGGCGCGAACGGGAACGTCAATCCATCGTGGAAATACAACGACGCTGCTCCACATGACCGAAAACTTGATACACTAAACCTTGGCCAATCAAAGTTTTGATAAGCCTGGCGCCAAATATACAACATCCTTTCCTAAGTTTCTCATTTATTATACAGATGCCAGGGTCGCGATTTGTGAATCATAATCAATGGCAGGGGCGTAGGCAGAAAAAATTTTCGAGAGGGGTTTTCCTAAAAATATTTTTTCTTGAGGTTTTTATAATTTTTAATCTTTGACAATATGTTACAAGAAAGCGATTTTGAAATATTTTACTTTTCAGAATCTAAAAGTTATGTATCTTTTGGAATCGAAAGTTCTACATCTTTCATGTTCGTAAATGATGGAATTCGATTCTTGTGTTTTTCACTAGTGACTGAGGTTTTAATTTTTTTACCAATACTTTTTGTATTGATACCACTTTAAGCATTATCTGGTATTAAGTATAGTATCTAAAGTTTCAACGATTTTGAGAATTTAAATTGATTTTTCAGACGACAGTTTCTTTCATGAAGATCTTCAATACTTTTATTCTATATTTTTTTAGTATTTCTAGAATTAAATGTACGTTCAATCGTATAAATTGTGCAAATTGAATTGAATGTATTTTTATTGTTTTCTATATGAATTTCTAGAATTTTTTTAAAAAAAATATAATGATAGCATTACATTAATAAATATGGTCCAGGGCAGAAAGTTTAATAAATTTCAAAGAAAATTTGATCTACATAATTTTTATGTATTGAAAAATTCCTAGTAAACTCGTAAGTGAGTAAACTAGTAGGCTAGAAAAAGAGTGAATTAGCAAGCTCGTAAGCTAGTAAACTACCAAACTAGTCAACAAGTCAGTTAGTAAACTAGCAAACTAGTAAGCAAGTTAGCTAGCAAACTAGTAAACTACTGAAATTGTAGAATATTATATTGTAAACAAGTGAAAAAAAAGTAAATTAGCAAATTTGTTGACATGTGAATTAGTCCATTAGTAAACTAGTAAACTTGTCAAATTTTAAATAGTAAATTGGTAAACTAGTAAGCTTATAAACTAGTAACCTAGTGAAAGAATAAACTAGTAAGCTAGTTAACTTGTCAAATATTTGATAGTTAACTGGTAAACTAGTAAGCTAATAAACTAGTAAATTTGTAATAGAAAAAACTAGTGAGCTAGTAAACTAGTAATCTAGTAAGCTAGTACACTAGTAAGCTAGGTAACTGATCAATCAATAAACTCGTTAACAAGTGAATTAGTAAACTAGTAAACTGGTAAGCAAGTAAACTAGTAAACTTATAAGCTGGTAAGCTGGTAAACAAGTAAACTAATAAAATAGTTAGTTAGTAAAATTAGTAAACAAGTTAATTATTAGGATAGTAAACTAGTAAGCTTGTAAGCTAGTAAACTTATTTCCCATATTTTTCTCGTATAATATACGAAACTCTGGAGGATTTCTAAGTATTTTTATAAATTACTTATATTTTTGTAGATTGCTTAAAAGATTTAAAAATCTGGATGCTTTGAAATGCTGATTTCGATTTACTCTCAGTAATTTCAAGAATGAATAATAAAATCCCATTTATATAGATTTTTCATCTTTCACATCGTCCTTATTTATTAGTATTTTTGAAATATTGAAAGATTTTGTTGCGTTCTCTAAAATTTTTATAGATTTATAGTAGGTTTAGAATTTGATACTCTAGAATCCGAAAATTTATAGATCGTAGAGGCATTTGTCGAAATTTTTCAGAAAACAGTTTTTTTCATAGAATTTAATTAATTTTATTATTCGTTTAGAGTTTGTATGAATCCAAAGATATTCAAAACTTTTATATGCATTTTATACAGATTACTAAAATTTAATGATCTAAGATCCCAATTTTTGTGAATTTTTAGCATTTTCGTAGATTTTTTTTTCTTGATTATTCACTGAGTCGTAACAATTTCTCTGATTCATATTTTTTACGTAATCCTGCGTTTTGATAATTTTTACGTTTTTATTAAATACATACTGCTAATGTTCTCATGCATTTTTTCGTAACTTGTATGTTCCTTGTTTATTAATGTACCTTTTTTCATTTTTACATGGAATATTGATTGATTTTATCACAATTTCGGGAGGGGTTTGAACCCCCAAAATCCCCCTCTGCCCATGCGACTGATCAGTTATTTGAACAAGAAAAAACTACGAAAAATTCCTCTTGTTTACAATAGTGAACACACGTTTATGCCCTGGCGTTCTTTTTTGAAATTATATTTGATTTCCTGTGAATCGAATAAATAGTGAGTGTATAAAACTACACACAATGCGGAAAAATGATTGAAAATTTCGATCAATACTCAAGAAAGACGTGAAGTAGAATTGTAAAGACTTCTTTTTCAATCGAACGGATGCGCAACTGACGCGGTTATTTAGCCCAATAACACATCTCCGCTGTGTATTTTACCCCATTAATATTGCCCCGTTGATAAGGGAGTTGCTGATAATTCAAATACAGGGGAGTCAAGTAAATCCGGCGGAGTCGTTGATGGAGAATCCGAGTGGAAATTGTGCCTGGATTGCGTTTTCTAGGAACGAATTCATGGGCTGTTGGACCGATAAAAGTACAATTAGTCTGGGATCTTGGATTTGTGAGTCGAATAAACATCATTTTCGTGAATAAGGGCCTTGATACTACGTGGATGTATTATTTTAAAAATTTCAAGAATCGGCAAAACGTACAGTTTTAACCACAAATTTCCTCAATGTCTGACTATACTACTTTGTTCTACTTAAAATAAAGCGATTAGAAATTCCAGTGTAAGAGAAATGTTGAATGTTTTTGCTATTTTACATGAATGAGCAGAATCGTATTCATTCAAATAAACATTGAACATTTATATTATCATAAGAATGGTTGAAATGTTTTGTATAATTATTTTTGCGGTGGATATTGGAGTTTTTCTACATGAAATTCAAATGAACAATTAGGAATAGGAACATTTAAGTAAAAATTGCATTATGGTACCAATGATACGACATTTTTTTTTAAAAGATGTCGTTTTTGAAATATTTACAGTTTTTCTGATTTTTGATATCTTTGAAAAATGATAAGTTATGAAATGTTTAAAGTCAAAGAATTTTGAATCATTGAAAATTCTTAAAATCATACATAAAGTACAATTATTTTAGATTTCTCATCACAAAAACTGAAGTTTTGAGTGTTATGAATCATGTACATCGTGAGAATATTCCATTTCCCATAATAATATATGACGTTTTATTTATATTTTCTATTTCGTATAGTTATATTTTATATAATATCTTTCCATTTACAATGAGATAACTATTTCATCATAATTGAAATATTTTATTGATTCATCGCTCTAGTAATTTTGATCTTGATAAGAACCTTATTAGAAAATAAAATTTCTTACAATAATTTTATTTCTTATGAAGTGCAGATTATGAAAACCTTATAAAGAACTGAAATTTCTTGTTGGGAAATGTTCAAAAAAATTTGATAAAGTTTTTTTCCTTAAGATTTTACCAAAAACATTCTTATGAGGAATTTATTTTCTTATAAGGTTTATATAAGGTCACCTTATAAGAAATTGAATTCTGATAAGGATTTCATAAGATGCACCTTAAAAAAAATTAATTCTTACAAAAAATCATTTTCTTCTAAGGTTTTTATAAAGAACAAAATTACTGTAGTCGATAATCATTCTAAACTATAATCAGTAATGACTAAAAATTATAAATTCTCAGTATTTTGTTCTTTTTTAGGAAACTTTTATACTCACAAATGTAAGTCAGTGGTTTTATTGAAATTAAATTTGGTGAAATAATAATCCTAGTAGTTATATCTATATATGTATCTTTATTGTATTGAGATGTAAAAAAAATTAAGAATTGTGAATTGTGGACCTCAAATATTTTTTTCCTCAAAATTAAAAAATCCCCTATTATGTTAAATTTTTCGAAACCAACAAGATTATAAATTAAAATTTCGATTCCTTTCTTGTCTGATTTCTAGTTATGTGTACGAATAATTGTTTAGGAAATTATGAAAATAAATATATTTTTTTACAAATTGACATCACAAATTTCTTATTACTATTTAATTCTGGATTTTTGATTATCATTTTTGCGTTAACTAGGGAGAGTTGCGAAATGAAAAAAAAAAATTTTTAGCCTAAAAGCAAAGAAAAATACAAATTGCATGGTCTCATTGTACGTACTTTATGCTGTACAATATTGTCATCATGAAAAAATCGCATTAATATTGGGTGATCTACGATATGAACAAAACATATATAAACAAAAAAAAAATTTATATATTCTCATCATCGAGAAAAAATATTATTTATAATTGTTATACATTATTTTTCTTTAGTATTGACAATCAGTGATAGCAAACGTCCATTATCATTATTAACCTAAAAATAAACACTTTTTGCATTATTATTCCGTGGAGCACTTGCCGGAAAATTTGTAGTTAAACAATGAAAAAATCTAAATTGGTGTACAAAATTTAAAATATTTTTTATTTTAGGAAAGTATCAATGTTGTGAATATTGCCAAGTTCATTAATTTCTGAAACTTAGAGTTCCTACGAATTTTTTTAATGCGACATTTGCAAACATAACTTTCTTTCGTAGAATAACATAAATATTTAGATAAAACCTCACTCCAATATTCATAACCCATCCAATATTGGACAATCCATTTTCATACTCAAATAACAATGAAAAAATTATAAAAGACACTTTTAAAACAAACAATTTTTTCTTCTTATCTCAAAATTCTCACAGAATTTAGTTCCTACGAATCACCCACAAGTCCATACACACTGGGATTCACAAAAAAGCTCCACGAGAACGCAAGTTCGCAGCATTGAAAAGCTGATCCGATAGCCTGATAAAGAGGCCATTAAAAGAAAGGGTGGTTCTCCACTCGGGAAATGTAGGTCGCAAGGCAACGCGAAAAAGGTCGTACATTTCGAAATGAATCCTCTCGTGAAACGCCAAGTGGGAGAGCTTTTCAAATTCTTTAAAGAATTTCGAGGTAAAATAGGGACAAGGGTAGAATGTGAAACATAACGGAAATGCCTCGTGTGGGAATTCGCATCATTTTCGAATGGTTACCTACACGCTCGAAAAATTTTCCTGGCTCTTTGAAATTCCACTCAGTATTCCTGCGATGCACATGTGAATTACACTTCCGAATCAATTGGAGTCATAGATATATGTTATTGCGTGTTTGATTTTACGTTACTTGGACACAAAAGCGACGAATATCGATCGTCCCTTCACGAATAGGAAACTGGAAACATTAAGACAAATTCATTGAATGGTCTGTCAAGCTCGGTTTTCAATTTTCTTTTGTTCTTGGAAACCATACACGAATGAATACCGAATGAGTTTATACATTTGAAAAAAAATTGTGGTGTGTATACAGCTTTTCTGAAACAAATGTCTGAAATTATGTGATTGATTCTGATGATTGTGAGTTTCAAATGTGTGTAATTAAACATGAGGATTTTTTTGCAGTTTATTACCTATCAGAATACAACAATGTGTAATAAGCCTGAATTAGAGAAATATGTTTTTATTTAAAAGTAAAACGTTCATTTCCATTTTTTGAAAGTGATGTCAAGTAATGAACTTCATGTTCTTTTACGTAATAATTGGTAATGTGTGATCAATAACTGATTGTTTGTTCATTATACTAATGAACAATCTCGTATTCATGTTTACAAATCCATAAATATTTACATACCCTTATTAAGCCCTACATTATACAATTTCAGAGGTACATTACTAACTTAAATTATCAATCCTAATACATCAGTGTTTGACAGTGATTTCGATTTCTATGTCAACCTTTGGAATCCAACTGAAACGTTTGGAGTTGCAGTAAACAAAACCCGATCTTATTTGAAAATTCTCATGATGCACCACTCTGTTATATTCATATATAAATATGACCAGTCAGAATATTTGATAGTTTTGATGAAACAGGAATCATTTTCAAAATATTCTCTCAGTAGTCCATAAATTTTACACTAACCGTTCAAATCCTTTTGCCTGTTCAAAACGTTGATTTCTTTTTTTCTGGTATAAACTTTTTGCAAAAAAAAGCAGTCATGATATCTTTTCTATTATCCAATTTCTTTATGTTTTTATAATTCATTTCATGTCTTCTATTACTATCGACTAGCATTCTATGTATATTTATGTCAAAAGTTTCTTCGTTAGCATAATCATTACTTTCTAATTTTCAATACTCCGATTTTCAAGATAACTTAGTTGTTAAAAATTCTACCTTCAGTTTTATTTGTAACATTATATATTACATGGACATTGAATTTTTTTATTATTTTCTCATTTTTCGAAAATTACTAAA
Organism: Platygaster robiniae; assembly: GCA_028476575.1. Classification (NCBI taxonomy): domain Eukaryota; kingdom Metazoa; phylum Arthropoda; class Insecta; order Hymenoptera; family Platygastridae; genus Platygaster; species Platygaster robiniae. Next base: position 39,596,823 of record CM052020.1, read on the forward strand.
AAGGGATTGGCCATTACAGATCTTTTTTTTTTATAAATCACCGTATTCATCATTAATATTTTTCAATTTGTTTTTCTCTTCAAATAGCCAATTTTTTTCTGAGTATATTTCAAAATAAAAGCCTTGGGAAACAAACTCTTTTTAAATTTCATCAATTTTTCCAAATTTTCATTATGAAATGTTCTGTCAGATGATAAAATATCACAATCAACAAGGCTTGTTAATATGCTGATTTTAAATTGTTCAGTATGCACTGGGAAAAAAAAGGTACAGTAATTTTTACAATAATATATTCTACGGTGGGATCAGTTTAAATTATTCTGCTTTTGACTAGATATGTATAGCAGTTTTTGTCTTAATATACAGTTAATATCGTTCAAATATATTGTAGAAGTAGCTTGTTGTAAAAACTCGTATACATATTTCGTTTTCTACTATTCTTTTTTTGTACTTCTTGAAATATGTACTACATTGTAATTTCTACAAATCCAGATTTCAGAAAATGCCACCCAGTTTTACCAGTATTCAGATCTGAAAGTTCTTTTTGCTATATTTTTGTGTGATTTCTAGTATATCGTATTGTGATTGATGCAATATTGGAAAAAGTCAAAAATATATTGTAGAATTTACAATATGATAGAAATTTTTGCGATTCATAGCTTACATGTGCAATATTTACTTCTGGTACGTAATTTCATATTTTAGGAACCCAAAAACAAATGTTAAAAGGAAAAATATAATATGTCATATTTCACAATACACACATCATAAATCCGGTGTACTAGCATAGTAAAAACAACAGTTTGTATAGTAATAATTGCATTTTCTGGATCTAAAATTTTCCGAAATTATCTCATTAACTGACATACATATCGACATTCGTAAATATAGTACAATGATTTTTACTATACAATAATATAATGAGTTATATGTATAATGATAACGAAATTTGCAATAATATTTTCATATTTGCAAAATTATGGTGAAACTTGGAATATTGACGTAAAACTTGGAATATTATTGCAAAACTCACAACAATCTCATACCTTTTACCATATATATGTCAAAAAGTACTAGATTTTTTTCACAGTGGGGTTAAAAAAGCGATCCCGTACCTTTCAGCTCGATTCTAGAGACTTTCGATGTATCACAGTAAGAAAAAAAGAAATTACATAATCTATTGATGAGTTAAGATAAAGATGTACCTTGGAAATTATACAGTGTAGAATTTATAAGGGTATGTTTTATTTTTTTATTCATTTATTGATTCATTTATTTATTTGTTTATTTAAAGACGTAAAACAACGGTCCAACACCCAATACATAAAGATCAAAATATAATTACATTGTAAATGTAAATGTATGTTAATACTAATGAATTCGTGAATATGTTAATGAGATTGTTCCTTATTACAATTTGTTCATGTAGTCTCGATGATGATTACACATTAGTAACCGAATCATCGACATCAAAATGAAATAAACTGACTGGGAAAGCAATGAAAATGAAGAAAGAGTTTGTATTCTCATATGATCAAACTTTTGTTTTATTCTTCTGTAGAATATATTCTTACGACCTTATTAAACTATCGAATGAATTCAGAGTATCGAATGAAAAAGTTGTTTGATGAATTTATTTACATATATAGAAGAATACAATTAATTTTTGAATAACCACGTTCCTTTAAAAACAGTATTTTGCAATATATCACAAACCAAATCAAACGTAAAAAAACTATGGGTAATTTCAGAATCATTGGAATAGCAATATCTTTAAAAATATACTCAGAATCTATCGTTTCTGACAGATTTCGTTAAAATGAGACTTTGACGGTCACCAAATTCTAATCCAAAACATTTACTTCAAAAACTTCGCAGTACAGTTGAAAGGAATTCCGTTTCAGAGTGAAAAATCCACCCTCTCATTGTCAAAGAGTCCTTTTACTTCGAAACATCGACCTTTTTAAAATGAAACTGTACACGTTTCATTTCGAAAGGAGATGATTTTGATATGCTTCTTGTTCAATGCCTAAACAGGAATGTCTCTGATTGTAGTTGTAAACGCTCGACAAAAAAGTGAAAGGCTTTCACCCACATGACCATGACCGCCACGGGCAGATTACTTCATTGATCACGAAGGTGTCAATGTGGAATGATAATTTCCGAGCAAGAGGCAAAAAGCTCGGTCGCGAGGAGGCCAGTGAATATCTACCGGAGGAGGGTCTCTTCCTGGGGCCCCGCTGCATCAACCACCGCCGCCTCTACATCTCTTTGCCGCGTCCTCCTACCCCGGCATTTGGTTACATGCATATGCAAATATATTCGACTCGCCACAGTGTGTGTCCTCCCATAACTCCCGCCTATATCTCACGTGTCCTCTCTCCGCGTTCCTCCGACCGTTCGTGTGCGTTCGTGTGCACGCGGCAGTGCACCCCAGACTGGACCGAGGGAGAGAGACGTGGCCATAAATTAAATGATGTAAATGCTGTGACCACCCTCCCGGAGCCCCGGCGCTAGCCTCGAATGTGTTTCGATACCTGCGCTGGCGCCGCGCGGGCTTTGACTCTTAACCGAGATTAACGCCAAAGTACAGGGACGCTAGGGCTCCTGCGAGGCCCGGGGGTGACATTTTTCCGACGACTTTTACTGTGGGCACCTCTCTTTTCTCTCATCTTTACTTAAGATTAAAAAAAATTGTAATATGTATCAAGAGAAAGTGAGATCTTATTACTTTAAAAAGGGTTCAAACCCCTCCCAAAAGTCAGATAAAATGGATTTTTGGTCCATATGAGAAGAATTTTCAAGATAATAATAAAATAAGTAGAAATTGGCAGAAAAATAACGGAAATCTAGAAGGAGTGACAAAAGGTTTCATGTGAATTCTGTGAGTGTACCAATATTCAGAATTTTCAATTTTACTTTTCCAGAAATAGTGATAACCCCAGCCTAAATAGAATTTTTTTTCTGAAATAGATGTTTCAATACATGTCGAGCTAAGTTGACGTGAATCATAAAAATTTTCAAAATTTATAATCCAGTAAGAGGCGTAGATAGTTGAGAGAGATCAGGAAGATCGGTTACGCCCCCCCCCCCCTGATTGTAGCAATCAAAATCTAAAATTTATTATCTATAATAATTCAATATCATAGGAATCTACGTTCTAGAATTAAGATGCTCAGAAAAGCATCTCCATAATTTTGACTCTCTTAACTTCAATAGTTCGAAATTCTCTATGATCAACATCATCAGAAATCATATACGTTATGAGATTGATGTTTCTAAACACCAGAATTGTAGACAATTGTAGAGTTCTACATAGTAAGATCTGAAATTCCGCAATACAATACTATAAAATTTGAGATGGTGGAATCTTAACTCTAAAAGTTAACCATCTTAAATCAATTACTGTAGAACTTTACTTCTTATGATTTCTCATCTAACCCTCTACCTATCCTTCTACCTATCCGACTACCTTTCCTACTACATATCCCACTAACTATACCTCTCCATGTCCTACTACCTATCCTACTATTTATCCCTCTACCTATCCCACTCCTTATCCTATTAACTATCCCTTTCTACCTATCCCTTTACTGATCAATCTTTCCATTCCTCTATCTAGCTCTCTACCTAACCCACTACCTATCCCACTACCTATCCGACTACATATCCTTCTGCCTATCTTACTACCTATCCCACTATTTATCCGACTATTTATACATATCCTACCATATACCCCTCTACCTATCCCACTACCCATCCAAATATTCATCCCACTACCGATCCCACTAGTTATCCCTCTACGTACCCACTATTCATCCCACTATTTATAGCACTACCTATCCCTCAATCTATCCCACTATTTATCCAAGTACTAATTCCACTAGCTATCTCATTACCTATCGAACTACTAATCCCTTTGAATATCCCTCTACCTATCCCACTACCTATCCCACTAGTTATCCCTCTATGTACCTACCATTCATCTCACTATTTATACCACTACTTATTCCTCTACCTATCCCACTAGTTGTCCCTCTACGGACCTACCATTCATCTCACTATTTATACCACTGCCCATTCCTCTACCTACCCCACTATTTATCCCACTACCTATCCCTCTACCAATCCAACTACCTATCCCTCTACCTATCCAACTACCTATCCCTCTGCCTACCCCACTACCTATTTAACTATTTATCCCACTATCTATCCCACTACCCATCCCACTACTTATCCCTCTTTTGATCCTACTACCTATCCCACTACCTATTCTACTACCTATTCTACCACCTATCGCACTACCTATCCCACTTTTGATCCCACTACCTTTCACACTACCTATTCCACTATTTATCCCACTAACTATCTCACAACCTTTCCCGTTACCTATCCCACTGCCTATTATGCTACCTAATCCACTACTTATCATACTACCTACTCCACTAACTATCTCACTACCTATCCCACTATTAATCCCACTACCTATTCTACTACCTATACCACTACCTATCCCACTACCTATCACTCTACTTATCCCTCTATTCATCCTACTACTTATCCCTCTTCCTATCTATCTACCAATCCATCTACCTTTCCATCTACTTATCCTCTATCCGTCTATCTACCAGTCTATCTACCTGTTTATACATCCATCTGCCTATCCATTTATGTATCCATCTATCCATTCATCTATCTGTCCACCTATGTATCCATCTATCTATCCATCTATGCATGCATCTTTCCATCCATCTACTTATCTATCTTTCTATATATATATATATATATATATATATATATATATATATATATATATATATATATATATATATATATATATATATATATATATATACTTGGAATGGTTTCCATTCGAAACATTCAACTCATGAACGGAGTGAGGGATTTTCGAAAACTTTGTATTGTTTTTTCTTATATTGTCTGTAGAAGGTTTTGAACTGTATCTACTAGAATTACAAAACTGTAACTAGAAGGAATCGAAGGATAATGATACATATTAAACCATTCCAGCAATTTTTTTTTTTTTTCATCGACTTGTCAAAAAACTTCAAAAGTTTAATGAAATATTTATGTATGAGAAATTGATTACTGTAAGTCTTTGTTACACCACGACCTTCGGTTTACTCTAGATGGCTTATATCAGAAAATGTATTCTACTTTACTCACTCATAACTTTATACATTTCATGACATTATACTCCTAATGAGTTTATATTTTCTACTGTGAAAGGCCTGAGAAAAAAATTCTATTAATTACAAACAAAACCGTTTATTTTTTTCTCTCCCTTTTTTTTTACATATTCAATTTACTTCTTGACAGGACAACGTCTGCCGGGTACAGCTAGTCTAACAATTAGTGGTAAAATGCTAATAAGTGGAATTCAAAATTCTAGAATTTTGAATCCTATGATTAGGAATTATGTTATTTTATATTTTTCATCCGCCAATTTTCAATTTCTTTGTCTTATTTATTACAGGACTGACTTTCTACATTGTATAGAATAAAATATTTTATGTCCTTATATTTAATTTTATAAAGATTTTCGAAAATTTATATTCCAGACATTCAAATCTTATTCTCTTTTCGATAATTTGACATTCTGGGATTCTGTATTCGATTATTTAAAATTCTAGTGCTTGACATCCTATAGCGCAAGATTCCAGAAATATGTATTCTAGAATTGAGGGTTTTGTAATACGATCTTTTTAAGTTCGGTCCCATGCAAATTTTTGTATTCTGAGAACATCTGCATGATAAAAAGTATACTTTGTTTGATAATATTTTTATGACTGACACTGAATCCTTTTTTTTAATAATGAAAATGTATAAAGATTTTCGAAAATATATCGCAGTAAAACAGAATGATAATCTTTCTCTGCTCTGTACTGCAACTAAGAATTTTCGATTTACCATATCTCTTATAATAATAAGTTTAATAGAAATAATTTATATATTCTATTATGTTTGATAGGAATACTTTTTTGTGTGCTAATTTGTACAATGATACATGCATTATCAATTTTAATAATGAATTATTGTGATCACTTTGAGAAATTCATCGATCTATGTATTGATTTTTGTACTCTCCCGCAGAATGCAATTTTGTCATTCTTGCCTATTGTTGAAAAAAAAATTAGGAAAACCCACAGACTGAATTTTTAATCCATCGAAAATTTCGATAAAAATACCAAGATTCGTTTTTAGAAACTTTCTTCTTTTTCACCTCTGTACACAAATCACTGCTGTTTGACAGCTAGTTCTTCACTGGGTGTAAAATTTTGAAGGCTAACTTTACAGACTTAGAATCTCATAATGATATCTTCCATGACAGATTGTCGATATTATAATATTATTTGAATCTTCTTTGAGAATTTCACAAAAACGTCCTCACATAAATTAATGAATTCTCCCTCAAATATGTCTTCAGTTGCATTCCTAATCTACGAAAAATTCAGTATCCAATAACTTTCATTCCACACTGTACATGCATGAAATATCAGTGAATTCAGAAAAATGTCTCATTAGAAAATTTCCAGAGACATTATTTCTGTCCAAAAAGAAACGCTGCCGCGACACTTCACTTATTTTCGCGACGTGGAATACTCTTAATTCATTAATACAAAAGACTCCTCAGCTTTTGCGCTCTTTTTTTTGACGAGAACTTCTTTTTTTGCTTTACCGCAGAGAGAAAGTTTTCTTGCCAGTTCGCAATTACGAGTCAGTGCATAAATTACGAGTGACCGTGGTAATGGGTTTTTATGTCGTTCTTCGTTAATGCGGTGCGCGAATTCAAACGGTGGGAATGAATGAGGTGGGATCGCGAGTGGCTTTATCAATCAGTGACGTCGGCATAGATAATAGCAGTTGCATCAAAGTAGAATCACGTACACAAAATTCATTCAATTGCGAGAAGCATTTTTAAGCTATTTTGTAATTAAACTATGTTGAAGATAAAATTGCTAGCTTCTTAAACAAAATATATTATTTATAGTAATTAACTTTTAAAATGTGCATTTGCATATTTGACGTGATGATATATTTCTTTAACATACATGGAAGAATAATATATTTTTACCATGAGATAGAAAATCACATAATCTTAAAGAATCATATTTTAAATTATAACATAAGATGGGGCCCGCGCGGACGGGAGAGGAGGGGGGTTTGGGAGTTAGAACTCCCCTCCCTCACAAGATCTTTCAAACAATTCCGATGAAATTGGTTTTTACGTTTTGATATAAATTTTGATATCATGATATACATCAGAAAACAGCGTCTAAATAGATTTTTATTTCTTTTCGGTATTTTTCAATTGTTCGCATACATCTCAATTTAAAGGATTGTTCAGTATTTCTGAAACTATTCGTATTTTTCAAGATCTATAAAATGTCACAGGATTATCTAGTATTTTTATATATTTCTAGCATTTTCATTTCAATTGTTATAGATTCCGAAAATTTTGAACTGTAAAATTTGGAGTTAATTAAATTTTACGTGTTCAAAGGATTTTTCAGAAAACAGTGTCTCAATAGATATTTATTTCTTCTAGTATTTTTCGTATTTCTTCAGTTTTTCTACAGTTTCAAGGATTATTCAGTATTTCTGAAACTAATCGTATTTTTCAGGATGCATAAAATGTTGCAGGATTCTCTAGTATTTTTATTTACTTTAATCATTTCGATTTAAATTTTTATACATGGATTTCGAGAATATCGAGATATGAAATGGGAAGTGCAATAAATTTTTCATGTTTCAAAAAAATTTTTCAGAAAACAGGTGTCTCAATAGATTCATATTTCTTTCATTATCCTTCGCATTGCATCAGTTTTTCTACAATTTGAAGGATTGTTCAGTTATCTTATACATTTCTGTATAAATTTCTGGAATTCGATGCTCTAGTTTTAAAAGATGTATAGATTTTTAATATTCCATAGATATACTTGTATTTTTCTATACATGTATTTTCTTTTTGTATTTCCTAGTATTTATAGAATGTCGGAAAATTTTGAGGTTTTTTCAAAGATATCTCTTTGAATTTCAAGAATTAGATTTCCTAGAATTGAAAGTTTAAATTATTTGCAGTATTTTGATCGATTTTGCAGAAAACAGTTTCTTTATAGATTTAGAGTGTCTTCAATATTTTCTCAATTTTTAACAGATTTTTAAAATTTGATCATTGTTTTAGTATCTTCATGGTTTTCTATACACATATATTATTAGAATTCAATGCTCGAGAAATCAAAGTTTCTTGATTTCTGGAATTACAGAAATTTTTGAAGAATCTATTAGCCTTTAAAGAAAAATAAATAATATTTAGTTTTTTTCGTATTTCATTTTTTTTCTGTATTCATAAAATTACGTAAGGTTTTCTAGCATAATCTATAGATTTTAGGAATCCTGCTATAGATTTTGATAACTACGTTTTGCAGTATTTTCATGTATTTATATGCAGAATTCTAAAGTTCATTGTTAGAATTGTGAAAATTTTGTGATAAAAAGTGAAAAAGCATCATTCTCTTTGTCGATATTTGTACATAAATTGCTAATATATCACTCTGTTTCATCTCAAACTGTTAATTTATACAATTTTTATCTAAAAAAAAGGAAATTGAAAAAATTACTTATATCTGAGTCTCGAAAAATTTCTTAAAAAGTTACAAATCGTTTTAAAAACTTGATGAGACAGTTTCGACAGTTAAACGATAACTCGTATCTGTTATCGTTACTTGTTAATTAATGTAACGCGTTACGTTATTCTTACACTAAAAATTGCAACATTTTTGGATATTATAATTTCAATTAACTTATTGTATTTGCATTGCAGTTTCTGCAAGCCTCAAAAAAAAGTTGGGAAGGGGCCATAACTCCGCCATTTGTTGATATTTTTTTCATCAAATAATGTTTGTATATTAAAGTTAAAAATACTTCATCACAATCATATAACTTCCATGTTATAAAATTATGTGCTATATACATTAAAAAATAACCCGAACCGTCTTTAAAAAAGGTGTATAACTCTGTAAATTATAAAAAATGTGTATAGTTAAGTAATAAAAAGTGTTTCTTTTTTTATTTATCATGAATTCGTTATACATTCTAAACATGAAGAAGAAATAATAAACGTGTTTTTCACAATTGTGCATCTGTAATTATTGAGATGCTTGTGTTGAATTTGTTAAAACATAACAAAGATTCCATATATAAAGTAGAAAATGTTGAAAACAAATGATGTTTTGATCTTGCCTTATATATTTGATTATTTATTGAATAATTAATTAATGTATTTTCCTATTTAATTTACATTTATTATCTACATCACTATGAATGGACCATGTACTGTCAAACCATATCAATTTCAATTGCATGTTATTCTACAAGTACAACATAAAATTTGAACCCCCCTCCCCCCCAAATACAGGTTTTTGTGCACGGGCCTGCATAAGATCGTTAATTTTTTCCATCTCTTCTGAAATCGCCAGAAGTTGAAGTCTCCGTCCAATAACTCTCAATAGAAAATCACTGGCCAACTTAAATATCTACTCACTCTACTCAGCTTTGAAAATCAAGTACCAGCCAGGTGAACCTCCATTCAAGAAGCCATCCACTGATAAAATTCAAAACTGGATGCTTTGAATTCCCTGGAAAAAACACTCAACTCTGATATCGTGGAAATTCCTAAATTCCCAATGGTGATAAAGTAATTATGGAATTACCTCGTACCGAAAAAACAGCGAATACTAGTTTTCTCCCAGCGAAAACGCGAGAGTCGAAGAAGAATGGGATGAATAGGTTTTTTTTCATAAATTAAAGCCTCATTTCGTGGCTCTTCCGGTTCGTTCAAAATGGCACATTTGATGAAGAAAGAGGATGAAAGAGGAGATAAAAAAAGCGAGGGTTGGAATGTGGTAGGATGGACCATCGGACGATCAGAGCGGTCGAATTCATTAGGTTACGCGATGAACACCGACCGCGATCTGTGTGCGTGTAATGAGTTTTCGCGCCAAAATCGCGGCTCGGGAAACGAGGGCTTTCACATAATACGCGCCAGTTCCGGCTACTGCGTGTCCATAGGGACGCTTTTCTGTTCAGTGTGACTGAAAATTAGAAATTGGTGACGTGTCGTAGAGCGTTCATGCCACGAACGAACGACAAAAATCAGGAATGAATTCATGTTCTGATTTTCGAACCTTGTTAACAATTTTTGTGAATTTTTATCATGGAATACATAATGCTAGAGAAGGTTTGTGCTACGCTTGACTGCATTTGATGATGCTTCATTGAAGTTAATTATGTCCCTGCTGAAAATTTGCAGTGAGAGAACTCTGTGTAAAAATGGTTTTTTGAATTGATATTAAATTTGGTTTGTCCAAATTGAAAATCAATTGGATAATAACTTCAAAATTAGATCGGTTATTCCTATTGGAAAATTTTTTACAAAGAAATCTATGTAACAAATACAATTATTCTCCCATTTCAATTGACAAATATTATTTGACTTCTATTTTCAAATGTAACTGTGTGTGTTAAGTTTATTTTTTTCGTAAGAAAAATTCAAACAGGACAAAAGCAACAGAAAAACTAGTTGCAAGTAGAATCATTTTTAATATAATTAGAAATGAATTAAATATGAGCATTTTTTCAATCAGTTTTTCAATGAAGAAACGAATGTGAAATAAAAGCAGGGGAATAGTTGAAAAATTATGGAATTAGTATACTTCTACTTACGAATCGGAATATTTCTTCTAAACATTTCGAAACCAAATATTACGAATTTCGTCTTTGATTTATTTTGAATGCCAAATGTTTAAACGAATAAACTAAAAAATTAGATTTCAATAGAAAAACTGATAATAAAAAAATCAATAATAGTTTTAGTCATGGAAAAAAAAACGAAAAATTGTAATTCCAGAATTAAAAAAAAATGCAGGACGACGATTTAAGTATATTTTTTTTTTTTAATTGACATAACATAAGGATGGTTATCAAAATTGGAAATATGTAATCGTGAGTTCATTTTATTCATAACTCATAATTTTCTTCGATAATGCAGATTGAATGATTTTTAAATTTTTCTATACGTGAAAAATATTTTTTGTTAATTATATTTACAGTGAAAAAATTTGCTTTTTTTTTAAAATCACACATTGAGCGGTAAAATTTTAATGCAATACTTTTATATAATGGAAAATTAAATTTTTCTCGATTATAAACTGCCATACATATTACAATTCTTCTTTTAATCCAACATTTTAATTCATTAATTGTCGAAAGTTTACGAATGACAATTATTCCTTCTGTTTTTTTTTCTTCAATTCTTTTACTTTGCAGTGAAGTCGATTAATAACTTTTCAAATAATTCTCCACGTAATAAAAAACTGAATGATGATAATGAAAAAAAATAAATTCATGAACGAGACGAATTTATGATAATGCATGCATTTTGGTTTGTGATGCAAAAAAAATATAATTTTCTCAATCTCTTATTCAAAATGTATTAATGAAAAATCTTCAAGATCTTGTATGTTTTGTATTTTGATTACTGAATTCATTAATTCTAGGTTTTTTTAATTGTTCTTACTACTTTTTCAAATTCGAATCGACTGATTTTTGAATGGCTAATACCCTAGAGGTATATTTATTTATTTAAAAGGCTTTTTCAAGAAAACTGTATTTAAACTTACAATTATAAAATTCTTCATTTTTTTGACTTTTTCAATCGAATACTTTCAAAGAAACCTTCCACGCATTTTCAAACAAATTTTTGATCCAGATATTGGAAAATTCAATATCCTCTTTATTGTAATTATAGCTTGTTTTAAAAAAAGCAGTACATCGCAGTTAATGCAATAAAGGATAATCTAGTTTCCAATAGATTCTCAAAAAATTTTGATTTTTGATGAGAAATGATTTATCTATCATTTCTCAGTTATTTTTTTCAACAGGGAAAAATTGATTCGTCAAATTATTCTATTTTCTTTTCATAATAGAAATTCATTTATATTTCTCAGCCAGAATTTTTTTCGCTGATTCTTGCTATAATTCATTTAAACAATCTCATTGAGTTTCGTGAAATAAATTGAGTGGAAAAAAATGAAATATCTGTCGATCATGCTTAAATGGAAGTTTCACCACACAGTTAGGAAATGATTTTTAACTCCTTATATTCTCTTTTTATGATCTCTTTGAATTCAAATGGAGGTTTTTCTTAGCAGTAAATGAATTTTATCAACAAATTTTTAAATATTGTTGAAATGGGATGGGATTCATGATGTGGCGAGAAAACGAGGGACGCGACTGGGTTTCGCGAGTGACAGTCAGTGGTCTGTGACGTGGCCACCTGACATTCTTGTCTGATAGAGCTGACAGGCCCTAGAGATCATACATTTGGGTTCGTGTTTGCGTAGCAAGCCGTCTAACGAGGCAGTGTCGTTCTGATCTGTCCCTCTTTTAATGATGATACTAGAACTAGAGTAAAATGTATGCTCTAGATGCTGCAAATATAAAGCCAAATATGTAAATAACTGAATGATTTATAACGAAGAAGAGGTATTTATTTTTATGAAGTTATTTTTCTTTCAAGATATTTTATCTACACAATATTAGATAACAATTCATTTTTTTGCCATTTTTCCAATCCAGGTTATTATAAATTTTCAATAATGTGTAGAACTCATGCACAAAAATAATCCTAGTATTAAGAAAAATCCGTATTTTTTAACTGTTCATCTAAAAAAGTAAAATTGAAATTGAACTATGAAATTTATTGAAACCTCAGATACATATTAATGCCAGAAAAATATATTAGTTTAATATCATTTATTTTCTACAAGAAAATTTTCCCCATTATTACTATAATACTCTACATATTTTACGTATTTCAACAAGAACGTAATGAGCTTAGAATATTTAAGCTTCCACTATATTTGTGGTATGAAACAACCTTTGAGGCTGTTGATCTGCAAAAGTTCTGCTCAAATACTTTTCACAGTGGAAACATTTAGTTTTATAAAAGATTACTGCAACTCGAGGCTAATGTCGTGCAGCTCTAAATCACGCTGTTTCGTCGCGAGGTCGAGTGCTACGCCACCAGTCTGAGAAACATTGCCTTTCTCATTCTTTATCGTGACAAACAGTCTTGCTTCGATTCTCGCACTGGCAGATATACCACGACCATTCAACAATCATTTATTTATTTTATGTATTTATTCGCCTTTCTATCTCAAAAAGACGAGCTTCAATTGGATACAAGCATGATCCAAGATTTGAAGAAAACTTTTGAAAAAGGAGTGATTCTCTTTTTGGCCCCATGAGAATCAACTTTGTAACTGTAAAAGTCTTGGATCTAAAATCTGTTGATTTATTTTAAAATCTACTAGAGATTTAAAAATTTACGATACAACATATGAGGAAGAACAAAGTAAAAAAAATAGTTCAACTACAAAAAATCCGTGTCTATGAAAAAAAATCCTTTTTTTCTTTACAAATTTTTACCATTTTCAATATTGCAACGGAATTTTTCATACGTATACTCATTATTGCTGGACCAGTCGTTATATGAAGTCTCAATTTATTTTTCTTTCATTCGATCACAAAAATTACAAACTTGACAAAAGCACAAAATTTCACGAAATCACGAAATATTGAAAAAATCACGATGGAAGCACATATCACAAAATCACAATATGTCTCAAAATTCAAGACGTTATTTAAAAATTTTGTCACCAAATCTTAAAATAAAAAAAAATCATTATCACAAACAAATATGACAATATCACAAAACGTCGTAAATACCACAAAATGTAACAAATTCTACAATAGTAACATAAATCACAGAGAGTACAAAATAAAAAAATAAGAAGGTCACAAAGATAACAAACATCTATGACATCATAATACCTACCAACAATATAAAAATTTTACTCAACCAAAAAGTTTGATGAAGATTTCAAAAATAACAATGATCAAAAATATTAGAAAATATTACAAGAGTTCCATAAATATAACGCTAGAATTTTTCAATCTATTATCAAAAATCGTTTTTACGAATTTTTATCAAAAATATATTGAATTCAAATACATTTGTACATTGATTTCTTAACGCATTTATTGGTAATAAGTAAAAATTGGTCTCAACTGGATAAATTTCCTGGTAAATTACAAAAGGGTGAAAAATTGATGAACTGAGAAAAAATAACTTACACTTCATCTTATTTATTGTGAAATGTATTATGACATTATATGTTTTACAAATTTTTGCAGGTATGAGAATTTTTTCACAAATTTTAAAATTTGCATGTTACATATTTAAATATTATGTAGTAAAAACTGTTTTATTGTACAAATTGCTTTATGAATGCCATTTTTTAATAGATGATGTAAAAAAGTTGAAATTTTCAGAAAACGAATTGTACCATATGTATCGTATATTATACTCTACTATTATACAGAACGTTACATCTGTGTATTGCCAAATTTCAATTCTAAAATGCAAATAATTTGCCTCGAATTCTTTATGTTCCCTGTAATTCCACGATTGTTTTTATCATAATGAAAAAATACTTTATACTTATCAGTATATAGCGAAAATTTTTATAATATTGAATGATCTACAATATACGACAACTATTAATTATAATATAACATTCTAAAAAGTGCATGAAAAAATTTTTAAAAAATTTTAATTTGGAAAAAAAGAATATTGTACACCTTTTCCTTAATTAAATATGAATTATTGAAAAATACAGTAAAGTATTGGATAAACTACAATTAAAGTATGGTATAAAATGCATTGCATCTCTGTATTTTTACAGCAAGCTATATCTATACTACTACAAAATTATTTTACAGAGTTGACAGTATAATATGAAGAAAAATGCAGTAAATAGGTATTGAAAATTATTATTTTCCGTCTTACTTTACAGCACAATATTTTATTTTCTCACTTACTTGATTTTTTCTCACATCTAATTAGTAATCACACCGATACTATTTCTCTTTCCCCAAAATTTCGACGTTCTACCTTTACACTTTCGCCTAAACGTAGAAAATTTTATTAAAAACTTCACAAGGTACGTATGCGCAAATACGAGGCCTCGAAAATCGCGCGACTGAAACTCTTGGCGAGCTTCTCGACACTGTTTTTCTCGGTGAAAAATGGCCCTGGCGCTTTAACTTCTGCCAGGGAAAAATAATCCCGGCGAGTTTTCCAGGCAAAAACACGCTCCCGCACTAACTCGCTCATTGACAAATCGCTCGGTTTTAGCGGGGTAAAGTTCGAAGGGTCGCGGCGGTTTTGAATGGCTCGACAGTGGTTCGGGTCAACGAATGTCCCGACGCAGGGCGTCCAGCGAAAGAGAAAAAACCGAACTCGAGAATTTCGGTTTGGAAAATTTCCGCTTGAAACTCGGCGAATTTTGAGAAACTTGCATCTTGAGAGATCAGAGGTAAGTGGGTTTTTATGATAGGTGATTGTGGAGATTCGTGAAATCGAAGAAAAAATTAACGTCGAATTTCACGTTCTCATACACATTTAAAGTTTCGAAATAATGGTTTCTGAGACTAAATTATTGAGGATTTGACTTATCGCGTGTTTGTTCTTGAATTTTTAAGAAGATGGAATTCAAGAACCACAATATTGAATAACTGGAAGAAATTTCTTGCTGCAAGACACAATCATTAATATTTTAAATTATAATGCAGAAAAAATTGCTTACTTCAATTCTATAACTTTTCAAAACAAAGCGGTCTGGAGGTTATATATGTTTGAAACTATATGTTTCTCAGAAAAAGGTTTTCAAATTCAGAAGATAAGAGATATCGAAGTTCTAACACAAACACCCAGAAATGTGTAACGTTGTTTTTAATCGTTATATTCACATATAATGATGAATAAATTTCTTCTACTTCATGCAGCAATCGACAAATAATTTTTTCAGTTGTTTAAATAATAACGAAGCTTTAAAATAAAAATGTTGTATACATTCAAAATTCACAAAAACAAAATGTTTTCAGGATACTCTAGAAAATTCCGATTCAAAAAAGTACAATGAAAAGATTGACGATCTCGAAATTATTAAAATAATTATTAGAAATAGTACATATATTACATTATGAATCATCATCATAAACGAGGTGAAAAAAAAAATTGTTCTATTTAATTGAGAAGTGCAATGGAAAATCTTCGAGTTTTCTTGAGAGAAATTAACATTCAACTGTAATAATTTTTGAAACATGATATTTATTAAAATAAACAAAAATTTCAGAAACAGTTTTTTCTTGAATGAAGAAATGAAAAAATAAAATACAGAAACTTTGATGTTCTTCAAGCGAAATTTCGCTATTCAGAAATCGAGCATCTTCTGCTTTTTATTGTTTTTTGATCGCTTATCTTTACTTTATGAAAAATTGGTGTTCTCAAAAAAAATTATATTCTACAAAAAAAATGGTTAAAATTCGAAAATTGTTTAAAACGAAATAGTTTGCTGAAAACTGAGGGATAAAATTTTTCATTTTGAAGAGAAAAAAGACCCCTTCTATTCCGAGTTCCGTCACTAAAAAGTCTAAAATTGAGGTTCTTGTGAACTAAAAGTTTTCTGAATGACTGTTTGGAAAGTAAATCATGATATTATGCATCGCCTAAACCAAGATATATATTTCTTTCATGGCTCAACAGTGTACTAGAAATTTCATGATTTTTTCAAAAAAACAATCAAATAAACAAAATGACAAAGAGAAAATGGTCAGAATTGGTTATTTATAAAAAAGATTTTCTAGA
This sequence comes from Platygaster robiniae, assembly GCA_028476575.1. Lineage (NCBI taxonomy): Eukaryota > Metazoa > Arthropoda > Insecta > Hymenoptera > Platygastridae > Platygaster > Platygaster robiniae. The sequence continues at coordinate 39,613,618 of CM052020.1, forward strand.
AACATTATGTATTTACTGAAGTGGAGAAATTCGAGAGAAATAAATATTTTCACCTTTTAGTGTTTCTGCTTGGGATTTTCGTGTTTCGTTATGCAGAAAGTATACAATTTTTAAACAAAATACAAAAAGAAAAGAATATGCTATTATTTATCATTTAAATCTATAAGAGTAAACAATTTTTTTCTCTTTCAAATTTAGCAAAGTGTAAGAGAACCTGCTGGTTTCTTTAAGAAAAATTAACATTTTTGAGTAACAATTTTGTAAACTCCATTTTGATGAAGAAAAATGCTTGAAGAAAAACTAATTTTGAAAATAAAGAAATTCGGACGAAAGATACATCTCAAAAATTGGGTTCAACCCCTTAATTTGTTCTGAATATGAAAATTATAAGTTTGAATTTCTGAAATAAACATTCGACACAGTGCACTCAATTTTTTTGTATGATCTATACTGTGAACACAATAAGTATTTTTCATACAATTAAGCGATACGCATATGAATTTTTTTCAGTTTCTTCTAGAAGAACTAATATTCTGAAGCCAACATTGTTGGAATTCGATTTTCACACAAAAAATTGTTGAGTAAAACCATAAAATTCGTTTTATGGAAAATATTTTAAAAATATTAAACCTTCCATTGTCATTCAAACATTAAAAAAAGTTAACTACATTTTTCACCTTCCTCTATGCCGAGACAGAATCATACATTTTTTTCACTCACTTCAGCGATGCACAGAAAAATATCCTAGTTTCTCTTCGCTAAACTAACATTTTAGAGTAATAGTTTTGGAACCCAGGAGTTCTTTAGAAAAAAAGTGTTGAAAAAACTGAGATGTGCAGTGAAGAAATATGAGCATAATCTTATATAAATTTTTTAATTCAAAGGAAAAAGATCATAAAATTTTGAAGACAAACATCGAAAAACTTCTACTATGCTACTTTTTATTATCTATAACATACAAATATTAGTATTTCTTATTCAAGTCAGCAAAGAGCTTTTATATTTTCAAATTTTTTTTAAAGCAAACCAACTTTATTCAAAAAGTTCTCTAAACTCGATGTTTATTATAAAAAAGGTGCTAGAAAACTTATGAAGAAATTTCTTACCTAAAATAATGGGAATTAAAAAAGTAAAGAAGACTTTACACTACTCTAAATAACATCAAAGCAATATAAAAAACTATAAACGTCTATGCTCTTGTTTTTACTCAATTGAGCAAGGCTGAAAAAAATTCTAATGTTTCCTTGAGAAACCGATATTTCAGATATCAAATTTGTAAAAATGGATAGTCATATGAAGAATAATTTGCAGCAAAATAATCTCAAAAAAAATATCCTGTAAAAAACTGTACTCAAACCCCCAAAAGTTGCAGAATTTATGACGGGGCCAGAGATTCTGATATTTTCCAGTTTTACATCATTACCGAAACGTCTTTCAAGATAAATTCCCCGGAGCAAAGGCAAGGTGAGCCAAAACGTGGGTCGTTTTTTTCCTTGGATGAATACACGAGTCACGGCGAGTTAAACGAACAGATGCAATTAAATATGTAAACTGCTACTTAGTTACCCGAGGAACATCTGCGGAATTCTTTGCTCGGGAGTCGGGAACACGTCGCTAGAAAACGCCCCGAGCCACACGGACGTACGTGCGCCAGCGCCAGCAACACATCGAGGCAAATTTGCCGACCACGGGACTCCTCTATAGATACAACGAAAATATCTCCTCCCATGGCGATTCCCTGTATAAATTGTTCTTGGAAACGTGAACGCTAAAGTTACTCGACAACGCTAAGATGCATCTGATGCACTCTATTCCCGCGGAGATCGCTTTAAAAAAGTCATTTGCGCTCGCATTATCCCCAGTTTCCAACGAGTGCTGAACTTGGCTGTTTTGCATCGAGTGGGGACCAAGAATATAAAACATTTCATCTCAAATCGTTGAGATGATTCAAGTTGGGTCTTATCCATATTAATAAAGTTTATGTCGATTTGAACACTTCAGATTAGTTGATATTTTATTCGTGACGTCAACAAAAATACAACTTACAAGAAGATTCATGAAAACGTAAGCGCTATATATTAACTAAAAAGGAAAAATTATCAAAATGTAGGATTACTTAGAAAATATGAATTTTTTAATTGTTTTAACCCAGTGACTAGCGAAGAAAAATTGAAATCTACGAAAATGTTAAAAATCTAGAAACTTTGAACCTTGGATAAATATATTTTAGAAATTATTATGAAATCCATACGAAAGTATTAAAAAAAATTTCGAATTATAAAAACTGTAAACAGATACAAAAGTAAAAGAAATCAGTGAAATTACTATTTTCTGAAAATTCCAACAAGAAACCTACGGTTTATGAAATTTCAAATTCCAGAGCATCAAATTCTATAAAGCATACACATGGAGTAATTCATAGTTATACTGTTAATTTACAAAAATTTAGGAAAACGCAACAAAATCTTTTGAATACTTGAAAAATACGGAAAACAAAACAACTAAAACATGAGAAATCTATATGAGTGTAATTTTTTCATTAATCTATGGAATTATCGAGAATAGATGGGAATTCTCATTTTTGAACATCGAATTTTTTAAATCTCATATATGTATAGCAATCTAAAAAAATATTAGAAATCTATAGACATCCTACAAATGTTCGTATATACTAAAAAAATGCGTAAAATACTAAAAATTTTTTAATTTACAATAACTATGCAGACATAATTTTCTTAGAAAGAAGTACATAAAACCTCGAATTCAAAAGAATATGTATTAATATAATTCCAGAAATTATTCTAGAAATCCATCTAGAAAACAATGAAAATACATGCAATTCAATTCATTTAATTGAATGTTCTCTCAGTTGCGAAAAAATTGAAAAAATTTTTTTAAAAAGTGTAAAAAATATATATTAAAGGAACTGTTGTTAAAAAAATCAATAAAACACTTAAAATCGTTCTAAGTTTCCGTACTAAAGCATTTATTTCTAGGAATCTATAAAGTGATCTATAGAGATACTAGAAATCTATAAAAACATCAGAAAATACTGCATAATATGATAAATTACATACTTCATAAAAATTCAAGAAATCTTTGAAATACTCTAAATCTGTGTAATCAAATTTTCTCAAAAATCTATCATAATACTAAAATTATGTTGAACTTTGATTCCTAGAGCATCGAATTCTATAAAGCTAAATAAGAATACAGTAAAATATCGAAAAATTATGAATAATTATAAATAATGATATTCATCATTAAATGAATCACGAGCACGTATGAAAAACAAAGAATCAACAAAAATGATTAAACTGACAAATGGTATCGAGGAAAATATTGGAGTTGATAGAATAACATACGCATTAAAATAGTAATTTATTAAACTTTTAAAAATTGCAAGTATGGTATAAAAATTAAGTTGCATTAAAGTTGATTGACAGTATGGAAAAAAATGTAAAAGAAGAATAAATGTAAATTATTAGACAGAAGACACCAAAAAAAAGGTAAAATATATATATTTATGTATACGTAATAACAGTTAGATGATAAAATTAAAATTAGAGTAAAATGATAAAATTTATGGATTCAGACGTAAGTGTTTTTCGCCATATAAAATTACATCCTCGTCAATCATAATCAGTCAAATTTCAGTAAACCATGCTGAAAAAAAGAACAACGATTTTCTCGTCGATTAAAGTTTCAGTTTTTTGATGAACTTCGCGAGGGAGTACAGTTGTATTTTACACTCATGATATCGATTCGCGTGTCGAGCAAGTTGGTGTTGTAGGTTCGGAAAGGGAAAGAGGGCGAAATGGGGCACACTCGTATATTCCAACTTGCATGTATACCGAAATGAAACACGGATTGGATAGCTGAGTTGCTGCCCCCGGCGCTGCTCCAACCTCCGAAATCGGATGCAGTACTTGTCATGATATTGGCACGTACGAGCTACAAAATGGCAACATAATTTATGCGACTAGTGAACTGCGATCGAAACCTGACTTGCCAACGATCCGAAAATCTGGTTTACTTTGCAAACTCAAGCAAGAACCTTACGATGGATTCGAATACCAGAAATTTGTCCAAATCTAGAAAATTTTTTACGTGAATGAAATTAAATCATTCTATAATCATCACAATATTTCAAATATGACGTAGATTCAATCAGTTACAAATTACTCATTTTATAACATCACAAATTTACTGAAATTCACATGAAAACAGCAGAACAAACGATCACATCGTCATAACTCTGTGAGTTGCGAGCGTGACTAATGAAATATGATAAACAAAACAATTCGGTGAGAGACCGGATGCCACAGAGTTCCCGTGTGTCGCCCTGCAAAGTTGCTGGCAAATAGTTGCTAGATCCAAAGTCGTTCATCATTTCCAATGCGCGCGTACAAGTCGAGTGGCGTTATACAACTGTGTCAGTCTGAAACCTGAATACACGACAATGCATCACGTTTTTTTCAGTCCTCTCGGCGTTTTCTGATCTCGAGTAAAAAAACTTATTAGGAAGTGGGATAGCGAGAAATTTGTGTTACTCCGTGAATAACATTGAGTTTTTTTTTTTTTTTGTTAGTCTTTGATCTTGGCCAGGAATCCCTCAAAATTTTCAATATGTACTATGCAGTTAGATGCGTCTGAAAGATGACTCTCAAAAGAAAAATTATCATTGTATTTAAAAATATTACAATTAGAAAAAATTGTTTTAGGATGATGTTTGTTAAATTTTCGAAATTCTGAAAACAAAAATCACACTCATAAAATGCTTTTATCTATACAAGAATTCAAAAGCTAAAATATTTTCTTTCTGCCCGATGTGAAGTAGATAAAATCGTTTATAGTCAGACAATATTAATTTTTGCAGAAATTTTACGTAACTCTGATTGTCTTTGGAGAATGAAAAAAAATTTAAGCTAATGAGAAGCTTTTCGCATCTCTTGATATCGATATTGGAGGCTCATCATTATTTTAATTACCACGAGCATTGTCCCGCGCTTCTTGCATAATTTACTCCGCGGCTGCGAATAATGCCGCGCGTCGTTCGCCAACAACTTTTAAGTAGTATCGAATTTACGTTGTCACTCCGCATTACGTGGCTCCCGTTATTCCAGAATTATTGACGAAACTCGTGGGAAAGTCATTAGGGGCCGTTCGTCGCGATCGAGGGTGCATTGTCGTTTCGATGCGTAATTAAGTTTTGTCGCGTTTTACGATCTACGTTCTATTGGACTAGTCAGGAATCGCGTTTTTTGACAAATCATTTTTTTCCCTAAATAATTCATTTTGTGATGAAAACAAAATAATTGTACATTTGAATCTAAAATGATTTAGTGGATATGATTTTTTATTATCTGGGATTGAATGTGACTTTGAAAAGATGTATTTTTGTCTTAACATTATTTTACTAACAAATATTTTCACTCTAATTTCGCAATTAGAGTGTGAAAAAAAGTGGATAACAGCGACTATGAAAAACATGTGATAGGTGAGTGAAGATTGAAAGTAAGGTAATAAACATACATAATTTGGGCAAAAGTAAAAAAAAAACTTTTTTAATGGACACCATTCGCATTTTGAAGATATAAATATGAGTAGTTTGATAAATATTTACAAATACCAGGTCAAAAATTTTGTAAAGTTGATTTTAATGTGGAGCAGTAGAAATTTGTTTGTACAGTTGGTAAAATATAACAGAACTTTGAAATATGACTTTTTTCTGTTTAAAAATAAGACATGCAAAGTGAATTTAAAAAATTTATCAAAATACTGACATAATAGTGGTTTTTGACTTGTAAGTTTTGGAATAATACAGACCTTTACATTTACAATTACATAAAAAAAAATGTAAATATAGCTTTTTATGTATAATATAAAAATATGAAAATAAGAAACTCGGAAGATACTATGACACATCCGAAAAAAAACTACATATTCACATTGCTTCAAACTTAGATCAAAGTAGAGAGAATCGCGTATAGTCAGGCAAGTATAAGAATCCTTAAGATTAAAGATATCGGTAAAAATTTATTAATTACGTGACTCAAGTTCAAATCTTTTAAAATAAACGAAAACATTGAATTTTGTTCAGTTATATTTCGAAAGCGTTATCTCTTCCAGAAAATATTACAAATTATGCAAATTACAGTGTAAAATGTTATAAATGAAATATACATATTAGAAAACGAAAATAATACATAATCTAGATCCTCACACTGATTGTTGTCAAATACGATGTAGAGTATAGGAAAAACATAATTTCACTGTAATATTAAAAGCGAAGACTCTGAATTTAGGCTTGGAATACCTTTTTTCTTGCAGCAGAGATATTTAAAATTGTGAAACATATTTTATAGTATTTCGGAGAGGCAATATTTTTTTGTGTTTGGAAGAATTAGATGTACATTTTTTCAATTTGAGTAAATTAATAGTATTTTTTTGATTTTTTCTAGAAAATAAGGTCTGAAATTTTATTTATAATATTTTTGCATTTCTGGTCACAAGAGATACAAGGAGTACCTATTTAGATAGTGACAATATCATAATTGTAATTCACTTTGTCAATCTAATGTAAAAGAAAAACTTTGAAACTGGAAAACAAATATTTTGGTTTTGTTTTTTCAAACCATACTGAACTTTAGACTGCTTCTGATTTCAGAAAATTTTAAGAACAGTACGTGATTGTTAGAAACTTTATTCTACTTTCAAATCAAAATTGCATGCTCGATTCAGAGTAGATAAAATCTCGTATAATCAAACAATTATATTAGTCAATTATTTAAGGTAATATATATGTTAACTTTGCGAAATTGCGAAAAAACATGTAGGTTTTTTAAAATTTTCGAAAATTCCAATCATCAAAAAAACAGTATTAATGGCCTCATACGTGATTCACAGTAGATATCATCGTGTGTGGTCAGACAAATATAAATGTAACAGACATTTTGGCTGATTTTTATTAATTCTGAATGAGTTTGTAAAATCCTGATGTCGTTAGTAGCTTTTAATTTTTTTTCTATCAAAAAACTATTCCATAAACTCCATACTCCACTTGAAGTAGATTAAATCGTGTTTGGTCAGACATTTCTATGTATCGTGCACAGTTCATGATAATTTGTGTTGTTTTTAGAAAAATCCGACAAAAAATCTAGTAGATAACATCGGGTATAGTCAGCCAAATATTGAAATTGAAGAAATTAAGAGATTATTTTTGTTTTTTCTGGAAAACTTCAGGAATAACTGTTATTTAAATGAAAATCAGAATAAACTACTTCCTACTCTACTCAAAGTAGATAAAGTCACGTATGGTCAGACAGAAACCAAATTTTCGCATGTTTTGAAATTCTTATATATCCTTTTTCCTGTATATCATATTTCTTATATTTTCAAAGTCCGAAAATTCGAGGAGCAAAGTTGCGAAATTAAATATTCTTTACTTCCTATTCCTTCCATGTTCAGTAAAATTTCTGATTTCTTCTTGAAGACATACAAACACCCAACCTTGATTTGAAAACCTGACTCACACTCAGTCTGCTGCAAGGTTCGTTTCTTCTAATTGTAGAAGCGTCTCACCTTTATGCAAACAGTGAAGTACGCGCTAGAAATGCATTCAGCAGGAAAGTTAGTTATGCCGCTTTGTCGTGGCCGTAGCAGATTGCAAATTACTGGTCTGCGCATATTGGACGACCGCAATGATGCGCAACACTCTGTGCCACCGCCTCGCTGATCTACGACTACCGCGCGTATCGTTCTGACGTCCAAAGGAACTGCTTCGCGCAACTACATGCTCGGCCTGTTCTGCTTCGATTCTTATTGTAATTACCCTATAGTTATGAAATACGCGAGAGTGCACACGATAATTATCTCCTACGTCCCGTTTGGAGAATATGAGGTCCTTCATGTTTTGTATTCCATCAAGGTAGAAATTCCATTCAATAATATTGATAATCATTTTAAATAACAATTATAAATTTCATAATTGAGTCGTTTCACCTAAAGTTTTCGAGTTATATTATGTCACCTAAGTAGATATTGAGTAAGAAATTATGAATTTTGTTTGGCTCGAAGAGTTTAATTCATCCCGCATATTCAGTGAAAAAATACCAGATTTAATCATTCCAGTATCCTTTTTCCTCCGACTTCTCTAACCCAATAAATTTCTCGTTAGTTTCACATGGTCACCACGAGGAACGAAAATTTCTGCGACATCGAAAAAAAGTTGATTCCCTCACACGCAGTATAAAATAAACGCCGCGGATAATATCATCACAGCTGGTAAATTTATTCATAGTGCGCCTAACTCAGTTACGGCGTTTTACCGAGCGAGACAAGAGGATGAGAGTCGTTTCTCATCGGAATGCTTCCAACTTGAGACGATTTTTCAAACCGAAAATATACGCCAGAAATGCCTGTGCTCTCAAAGTCTCCTGTTGCAACTTGCCAGTTCCCATTCCGTGCCGCATTCAATATTACACCGCGTCAATACATCAACCTCGTGAAATTGTTCATTCATCACATTTATCCAGCTGAAGCCTTTTTCCCAAAGAAATCATTAAGCCGGATATATAAATGACCGCTCGCGCTCCCTGAAAACGTTCGATCGATCGGGAAAATGTAGTTATCAACTCACCCTAAGTGAGTTATCCACTTGACACTTTGCTAGTTAGAGCGATTCACAGGCCGCACATCTGTAACATAAATGAAGAGAAGTTTCGCGTTACAAAGATAAACAAGAGTTATGTTGAGGGAATATATCGCGTGACGCGTTTAACGTCGAATACGAGAAGGGTTCATTCATGGGAATCAGTGATTTTGGACGATTGAGGAAAAATTCAATTGAATGAAACTTTCATCTCCAGAATCCTAACAAAATATTTTTAAAAAGCGTCATAATGAGATTCTTGAGTTTTTTATGTATTTCAGAAACTCGTGGGAAATCACTCCATGTACCTCCATCATTGAGCTTTTCTTGTAGCTTAATATACATTTTTTCATAATGTTTGCGTTTCAAGCGTACTACGGTATTTTTTTTTGTAACGCTTCGAGTGAGGGCGTCGTTGGAGATTAAAAAAAAACAAGGTATAGCCAGCTTGAAATGGGCTCCTTTCCAGCAGCATATGGGCTTTTTCTTCGCGGCTCGAGTGTTTTTATTTTCGCGATCTTTGGCACGGCGCGGATGGTCCCATCCATCCATCCGCGCGTCTTTCGGGCTTGCACGAACGCGCGTCACTCTGAATAATACATGCCCGCTGCAGCAAGTATACGAAGAGATACGAGCTTAAACCTTACGCGTCCTACCCTTCGTCGTTCCGAACCGACGCCCTTTTTCCTTGTTTGCCCCAACATTCTCGTAACTTCTGTGTTTCGCCGTATACTCGATTGCTATTCAGAAAATGCTCACAACTTCACGGATACAATATTTTTTACCCCGTACGAGCTTTCCTGGATTTATGCCTTTTTTTGGACTGTTCACGTTCAGGTTTTTTTACGGTGTTGGACAGTTTTCATGATTTTGACAGATGGATATTTCTGGGAATTTTATTTGTTGTGGCAGACTTTAAGATTTTTGGGAGTTTTGAGATTTGCCACCGTAGAAGGAAGTATTCTACAGTTCTGTTATTTTTAACAGTTCAAGAATTTTGTGGTAAGGCAGGTTATATAAAAGATGTGATACTTTTTGAGATTCTTATGGTTTTGTTAGTTTTTTATTTATTCATTGTAGTATTTACAATTATGACGTGATGAAAGTTACAACACAGTTCTTTGACAGTGTTTGTAAGTTTGGATGTTTTCACCATTTCGAATATTTTTGCGAACTCCAAAGAAAATTTGTAAGTGATCTTGAAAAAAAAAACTTAAGTAGGGTAGAAAAAACATCCATCAAAATAAATTTTTCAGGTAAACTGCGTACTTTAACGTTTTATTTTTGAGAAATGAAGCATCATCTTTAACTTTAAAATTTTTTTTATTCAACTTTAAAGACTAGAAATTGTCCAACTTCAAATTCTTTAAATTGCTCAAAAGTAAACAGAAGTAAACAAATTAAATATTGCTATTGAATATTTATAACAAACAGATGTGAAATAATAATTTTTTTATGAGTTCATTAATGCAATAAAGTTTTTTTAATTTTTGAAATAATGCTTACAGGTCAGAAAAAAAAGAATTTTAAAAAATTGTATTAAGAAAAACGATGCTTTCAAATGACGAAGTTTGAAGATGATAAACGTTTTCGACTTTGGGTTTCTCTGCTACAATATTAATAATTGTTAAACAGAGGAACTTAAAAATTTCTAGAAAGAACAATTAAAATTTGAAAAAACTTTTAATTTTCTATAGCTAAATAAACATTTCATTGTGTTCATTCACTTCATTATTGTGCAAAAAATTTTTCAGTTTCTTCAAGAAAAACTTGTAATTCAGAATTAAAATTATGCCAATACCTGATGTTCATTTGAAAAATCAAGTTTCGAAAGAACTAGAAATGAAATCAAGAAATTTGCAGTATCTCAAGGTCATGTGTTCGAATTCAGAAGATAAAAGGTTAGAATTTTGGACACAGACATTCAAAAAAGTTCACCTACAGTTTTTCCTATTATCTTTGCTTTCAAAAGATCAATATTTTCATACAGTCCAGTTACGTGCATAAAATTTGTGAGTTTTTCTAGGAAAAACTAAAACTTCTGAAAAAGTTGTAGGTTATCGTTTTCTATTGAAGAAAATCATTTATCTTGTATATTACAAGACTTAAAATAAAATAATTTGGGTAGAACATGATTCTCTAATTGCAATTTTTTTTCAAAGCATAGCAACTCAGAAATAATTAAACCGTAAGTTAGCATAATGAACAATGAAAAAGTTGAAAAATATCAATACTTATAAGTTCCATATTCCTGAATGAAACATCTAATAACAAAAAAAGTATAAGTTTCCTCAAAAAAAAAAAAAAAAAATAACATTTCAGAGTAGAAATTTTGAGAACTGTATGTTCATCAAAAAAATTTGAGGAAACCAAGTGAAAACAAAGAAACATAAAAAAATATATGTCATAATGTAAAGGCTATCTGAAATTCTCAAAACAGATTTTGAGAAAAGTTTAATCTAATATATTGATGTACCTTTACAATGGAAAAATATATTATTCATTCAATCTAGCAACGCCTCAGTCAATGCGTTGGATTTTTGAAAAAAAACAATTAACATTTTAGAGAAAAAACTTTAAGAACTCGATAACATTGGAAGAGCAAGTTTGCAAAAAAACCATAAATTTTCAAATGAAGAAGGTCGAGAAAAATGAGTTTGTTTAAATGAAAATAAGAAATATCAGAAATAAATGAACTATGAAATTTTCCAAATGAAGAAAAAAATGTCTATTAGTTTTTATTATCTGTTTTCAACACCAAGGTTAACAAAATAAATCAAACTAAATGATAAATGAAATAAAATAATATTTGACTTTCCTATATTTCCCAACGAGCTGAAAAATCGAACTTTCGAAACTTTACATGAATTTCGTTTTCAAAATTTAAGTCGATTTGTGACACGTATTGATTTCATCCACTTAGACTTAAATTTTGAAGTAATTCAAAATATTAAGACCTCAAGTACACTAAGAAAATTTTTTTTGCCTTTTTTCCTATAGTTTATACGAATTGAGGTGTATCGAGCATATTCTTGTGTTTTTTTCTATACACTTGATAATGGCCTTTACAATGAGAAAATACTGGTGAAACTATAGGAAACACAAAAATAGCATAACGTCAATCCTATTGAGAATCTTAGAAATAGACCTGATAGTAATCTCCAATGTTTGAAAAATGTCACAGATTTTAAACTTCTCATTCCAGTATCTGAATTTCTCAATCTCCCACGAAAAATCAAACCGTATCAACAAATCACGAAATAGACTACATTGTTCCAAACTCCACCTTTACAAATCCAGCCAAATCATACATCATTCCCTCAAAACTAAATTCATTCCCCAGTAACATTGATCCTTATTTTTCCTCAAAAGTACAAAATCAAGTTTCCCTATTGACGTCGTTACTGACACGCCAAAACCTGCGGAGAAAATAACGGGAAAAACATTTTTCCGCGTGATATCATAGATTCGACGTCCAGATAGGACGCGTTGATCAAACATTAATTTCCCCCCGAGTGTAAACCGCGTAAAAAGTTAATTGAAACGAAAGATTAATAGCCGGCGAGAGTCTCTGCGAGAGCATTATTCTCTTCGCAAGCCGCGCAACAACAAAGCTCGGGAAAAGAAGCGCGCGGCTGAAAAATGTCGGCGACATTATCGGGTAGCTCTAGATTTTCGCTCTTCCCGAACTTATATATCCGGCAACGATAAATTCTCGCATCGAAGGCTTAAAGCGTTGGACGTCCGGAGAGCCGAACTTTCCGGCGATCTCGAATGGTAATGGGTCCTGGAGCGAGAAAATGTACTTTAATCCATGCAATGGCGTAGGCACGAAATATTTTTCCAGTGAATTTTGAATTTTATCGGTGAATTTGTGGAACGTTGTTTGTCAAATAGCAAAAAAATTGATGTTAATGACATTTTTTATATTTCAATAATTTTCATGCTTTACAACAGTTTTTGCAGATGTTGGAAGTTTTAAATGGGTTTTGACATTTTCTGATAATAGTTTTTACCTTTTGATGATTACAAAATATTCCACCTTTGAGCAGAAAGTTGTTAATAATACAGCAAAGAAAAGATGACTTGACAGTTCAACAGTCAACGGATTTTTAACAGTCTTGACATTTTTACACTTGTGATAAACCAGCACAGTTTTCGAATGCTTTACATTTAATGGCAATTTCGACAGCTTCGGTATTACCTCCAGCTTCATGTTTTATCTATATAAAAAGATTCTACTTTACTTCAATGTTAAACATTGGTAATCAAGCAAAAAAAAAGTCTTTTAAGTAATGAATATTTTACAACATTGCTGAAGGTTTGAATGATCTTCCAGTTTTAAATTTTTGGACCACGAGTTTCACAATTATCAGAATTTTTGATAGTTCACCACAGTTTTCTTAATAATTCTGAGAATAAAAGCCTCACCTCTAATATTTGTTAACAAAAAATAACAGTTCTGGAAATTTTAACATTATTTTTACATTTTTATAAAATATGGCAGTTTTGACAGTTTCAACAGTTAATTTGATATTTTTCAAACAGCAAATAAAAGTGATATGATACTATAACAGTCTACCACATATTTTACAGTTTGAAGATTTTTATTGTTTTAGTGATTTTCACCGATTTCTAACATTTTTGACAGATTTTGACAGTCTTGAAATTTCTCAAAGATTCCAAAAGTTTCTTAAAACTGTAACAGCAATGGTAAAATATTGAAATAGTCACAAAAGTTTTGAAAGCTTACAATTCATAACAGCACTGACAAATTGGACATCGTTCGTAGTTTTACAGTTTTTAAGATTTTTTCAATATCTGACCTAAAGGTTGATCAGAGAGCAAAAATATAATGATTTTAGAGTTAAATACATGACGAGGTTTGTGACATATTTAATATTTTTACAGTCATGACAATTTCGACCATATTTTTGACAGTACTTGATAAACTTGACAGTGCTAGAAATTTTGACATTATTGTGAAAATTTTGCAAAAGTTCTAACCTATTAGTTTATGACGGTTTCAATAGTTTTGGCATTTTATTTATTTACAGTTTAAAGCAGTTTTCAAATATTTCGACTAAGGGTGAAACATTGTAAATCAAGCAGCACAATAAGAGTAAATTGACAGTTTAACAGTCTAGGAAGTTTTGACAGTTTTAATGATATTGACTATATTTTTCATAGTTTAGACATTTTTGAAGAATGTCCAGCTACAATTTCAACATTTTAATAAGTTATGACACAAGTGAAACTTCAACCGTTTACAAAAGCTCTAGTAAAATTTACCTCAAAATAGAACACTGTTTATCAAAAAAAAATAAAACGTGACTTAACAGTTTACTAGTATGACCACAACTTTTCTTCGTTCACGACAGTTTAGACATTTTCATACAGTCCAACATTAGTTTTGACCTTGTTCAAAAATTATGAAGATATTTACTTTCCAACAATTTATACAGGTTTTGATGTTCTTAACATTTTTAATGGTTGAACAGTTTATTACAGTTGCAAAAGATACTTTTAGAAAATAGAAAATAGTACATAAAATAAAAAATGGATAGCATTGAGGCTAAAACTAGAAGGCCCAAATGAAAATGCTGAAAGACATGTTTCGCAGTTGAAGAGTCTGCAACGTTCTTACAGTCCTTTCCACAGTCTACTTCAGTCTCAATAGTTTCAACAGTTGAATAGTTGTCGAAATGACTAGATACAAATCTTAAAATTTCGTTCGAATTTTGAATAAGAGTCAGATATTTACTAAATTTCTTTCAACTTCAACTAGGCCAAATAAGATCCATCGAGTATTGACCTAATTAACTCCAATTTCCAACTTCTCTTGATGAAAACTTTTTCTGGCCGGTCAAGATTGGAGAAAAAATGAGATAGGGCTATGGGGGCTAGGGTGAAAATGAGTCGTCAATCGTGTTTGATTGCGCGGCCCGCGCACTTTCCATTTCCTAAGGAGAAAAGCCAGACGAAGCACGAAGCTCGAACGCGGTCGATATCCAATATCTGTTTGCTAATATTTCACATATGGCTGCTGGGAGCTCTTACTTTACCCCGGTCCTCCCCTATCTATCTCACTCTATCTTACTTCTTGTCGCTTCGCCAAACCCGCGTGTTTGCCAGCAACGAGATAGAGAAACTGCCATATTTTTCATGCATTCACTTTTCGCTAAATGGATTCAAAATGTCCCGCGATAGATTGCACAGACAATTTTGTGATGTGTGAATAACAGGAGTGAAATATCATAAATCCAGTTGAAGATGACGTGACGAGTTTTCTTCTTTTTCTTTTTTTAATTCAGACTGTCTTGAACCAATGACAATCTTAAAGATTTTGACAGTTTTGACGTATTTCACATGCAAAAGGAAGGTCATTCATATGATTCCTAATTCTATTTCATGAATATTTTTTTATTGCTTGGCATACATTCAATTTTCAAAATGGATCTTGGTTTCTTCTGGAACTACGCGGATTTGGAATTTCTGAATAAGGGATCTTTTAGGCTAAGAACTTTGAAACTTGACTACTTACTGTATTGCAGGCCCATGCGGACGAGGAGGGAGGGGGGGGGGGGTTGTTGGTTAGAACCCCCCCTAACGAGATTTTTAAACGATTTCGATGAAATGCTTGAATTATTGGTTTTTACGTTTTAATATAAATTTTCATACCTTGCATTTCATGATGTTTTTCAAAAAATAGCATCTGAATAGATTTTTATCCTTTTTGGTATTTTTCGTACATATCTTGATTTAAAGGATTGTTCAGTATTTCTGAAACTATTCGTATTTTTCAAGATCTATAAAATGTCACAGGATTGTCTGATATTTTTATATATTTCTAGCATTTTCATATAGATTGTTATAGATTCCGAGAATTTCAAACTGTAAAATTTAGAGTTTATTAAATACAACGTGTTGAAAGGATTTTTCAGAAAATAATGTTTCAATGGAGATTTGTTTCTTCTAGTGCTTTTCGTATTTGTTCAGTTTTTCTACGATTTGAAGTATTATACAGTATTTCTGAAACTATTCGCATTTTTTAGGATGCATAAAATGTTGCAGAATTTTCTAGTATTTTTATATACCTAAAGCATTTCGATATAAATTTTCATACATGGATTTCGATAATTATCAGCTCTAAAATGTAAAGTTCAAAAAATTTTTCATTTTCCAGAAGAAGTTTGCAGAAAACAGGTGTCTCAATAGATTCATATTTCTTTCAATATTCTTGGTATTTCATCAATTTTTCTACGATTTGAAGGATTGTTCAGTTTTTTTGTATATTTCTGCAGAAAATTCTGGAATTTGATGCTCTAGTTTTAAAAGTTGTATAAATTTTGAATATTCCATGGATACACTGGTATTTTTCTATACATGTATTTTCTTTTTCTGTTTCCTAGTATTTATAAAATGTTGAAAAATTTAAAGGTTTTTTCAAAAATATCTCTTTGAATTTCAAGAATTAGATTTCCTAGAATTAAAAGTTTGAAATATTTGCAGTATTTTGATCGATTTTTCAGAAAACAGTTTCTTTATAGATTTAAAGTGTCTTCAATATTTTTTTCAATTTTTAACAGATTTTTAAAATTTGATCATTGTTCTAGTATCTTTATGGTTTTCTATACACATATATTATTAGAATTGAATGCTCGAGAAATCGGAGTTTCTTGATTTCTGGAATTACAGAAATTTCCGAAGAATTCAATAGCTTTTCAAAAAGAAGTAAATGATATCTAGTATTTTTCGTATTTCATTTTTTTTCTATATTCATAAAATTACGTAAGGTTTTCTAGCATAAACTATAGATGTTATGGATCCTGCTATAGATTTGAAGAACTAAATTTTCCAGTATTTTCATGTACTCATATGCAGATTTCCAAAATTTATTTCTAGAATTGTGAAAATTTCTAATAAAAAGTGAAAAAGCATCATACTTCTTATTGATATTTGTACATAAATTGCTAATATATCACACTGTTTCATCTAAAGCTATAAAGTTATGCAATTTTAATCTGACAATAAGGGAGTTGAAAAAATAACTTATATCTAAGTTGAAAAAAATTTCTTGAAAAGTTAAAAATCCCTTCAAAAACACTATGAGACAGACATGAAATGAATAACACTATTTTTGTTACTCGTTACCAAAAAAAAAGGAACTCGATCCTGTTATCGTTACTTGTTAATTAATGTTACGCGTTACGTTATCGTTACACTAAAAAATGTAAAGTTTTTGGATATTATAATTTTAGTTGACTTATTTTATTGGCATTTCAGTCACTGCAAGCCTCAAAAAAAAAAGTTGGGAAGGGGCCATATCTCCACCATTTCGTGATATTTTTTTCATCAAATATTGTTCGTATATGAAAGTTGACAATATTCTATCACAATAAGAAAACTTCCATGTAATAAAATGATGTGCTGTACCCAATACAAAATTATCCAATCCGTCCTCAAAAAATGTGTATAACCCTTTAAATCATAAAATATGTGTGTAGTGGAGTAATAAAAAGTGTTTCTTTTTTTTATTGAGTATGCATTCGTCATACATCTAAATGTGAAAAAGAAATAATATACCTGTTTTTCGCAATTGTATATCTGCAATTATTAAGTCACTTGTGTTAAATTTGTTAAAAACATAACAAAGATTTAATATATGTGGCAAGGAACAACAAAAGGGACCTAAAGACCAAACTCGTCTTGGCTTACTTTTTAATGCTTACGAGTCGGATACTGTGCCCAGCTAGTTTTGGTCCATAGGTCCCTTTTGTCGTTCCACGACACATATAAAGTAGAAGTTGTTGGAAACAAATGATGTTTTGATACTGCCTTATTTATTTGATTATTTATTGTTTAATTAGCTTATTTATTTAGTTAATTAATCTACATTTATTATCTGCATCACTATGAATGGACCATGTACTGTCAAACCAAATCAATTTCAATTGGATGTTATTCTACAAGTACAACATAAACGTTGACCCTCCCCCCCCCCCCAAATACAGGTTTCTGTGCATGGGCCTGCTGTATTGAAACTTTTAGCTTGGAACTATAAATGAAGCATAGGACAGGAAGAAGTGACTTCTTCCTATCCTAGGCTCTTGATTAAGACGAACAACGCAGGTTATCAAACGAAACTGCGGTGAAATTTGGCTTTCGGGGGTGTGCGTCGTGTAGAGCGACGCGAAATGATAATGCAGCAATAGAAATGCAAAGAGGGTTCGAGATCGAAAGCTGGCGGGACGTGGAAGTAGCCCATTTCTTGGGCGACCCCTATTTAACCGGCCATAAGAAAGTTGGATGCCGAGGGCACGGGTAAATAACAAGCGAGCGCAAGAAGAGATATAGTTGTGCGGCGGGGACTGTAATTAAAACCGGTTGGTATTTACTTCGGGATAATGAAGGGGCAAACACACAGTTTGTCTCCGTTAGCTGTAACTACCTATCTTTAGGTGCGGGACCTGTTCCAGATCCTTCCTTTTTTACGGCCTTTTTCGTCCTGTCGAAGACGAAGGTAACAAGTTTTTCACGAAACAGAGAGGATAGAGGATTTTAGGAGTATACGGAACCTGGTTTGGATTCCTGTTACTGACCTTGAATAACATTCAGTCGAATACAATTGTTTTCATTACTTTTTGCTTGATTTTGTTTTACCTACTCGAGTAGTGAAGATATGAAGATTCTGGAATACTTTGACCTTGTGGCTAATTGTTGTCGATAAGTTTAGAGTATTGTAGATAAGACATTTGGTACTTTCTTCTGATCACTAGGAGCCAAGGAATAAGGGGAAACTTAATTCTTCGAAAATCCTATGTAATGATTTCCTATATTATTTTACAAGCTTTCGACTTTTAATCGAGTCCTTTCGGGCAAATCTACTACAAAACAAAGGAAACATTACAATAATAATAATCGTATCTCACTAATCACCCTTCTTGAAAAAACAGGTACCGAACACATAACTTACAGTATATAATGCTAGAGGATATTCTTAATATCTTGCAACGTATTGTTTTAAAAAAACATCAACATTCATCTTCGGTTACATTTCAACGTCAGTACGTATGATGGTTTGCTCACGACTGAAGGAAAACGAGGGAAACTGTCACATTATCTCATCCATGACTAACACACAATCAAGCTCCCCAAATTACATGAATAGTAATATTGTAGGTAAGGTAGAAATAAATATTTATTTGTAGTACAAATTGTACAAATATTGTAGGTAAGCTAGAGTAAATTCGTAAAGTAGATGGTACTGTCAGCAAAGTATATGACTAGTTTCTAAATGTCTTGAAATTTTCAAGTAATTGTGCTACTAACGGTAGAAAAAGTTTTAACGTTTATGAGAATATCAGAATGTTTCTCCTCAGAAAATAACAAATTTATTGAAAAACTAAAAAACAATTCAAAAATTCTTTAAAAGCGAAAACAAATCCGCGGTAAGTGAAGAATTCATTATTCTACAGTCGTAAAAAATCTCAAAATAACAAAAATTTGAGAATTCATTTGAAAACAAATAATTTGTTCTACCAATGGCACCATATATGTACTTCATCAACCATGATCTACTTTTCCTACAATACTCTACCTTACCTACAATAACAATCCTCAAAGTTAAAATGATCCAAAACCTCTATCTCTTTATTACTTCTTCACAATTTCCTTTTTCATAATTGTTTTTCATTCAATTATTTTACCATTCATGATTCTCAAATGTTCGTTTACAAAAAAGAAATGAGAAAATGAATAAGAATAGTAGGATGTCACTTATTTTGGCGATGTCAGAATTTTCGCATTCCACAACTTTAAATCAATCATGATATAATAAAATACATTTCGTAAAGTTCGAAGCAAATTGGAAATGATTAACACGTGCTATAAAGTGACTGAAGTTCTAAATGGAATCTACATGTAGTTTTTTATACATTTTGTTTGAAAATTCATAGCTCGTGCAAAACTTACGATTAATGTTTGAAATTGGCATAGTTTGAGTGTATACTGTTACGTTCAAGACCAAATTTTTCTGGATTTTTCGATCGCTGATAGTGATATTTTACAAGCACATAAAAAATGTGAATATGTACTTTTTCAGTGTTTGTAAAACATAGATAATAGCGATAGAAAAATCCAGAAAAATTTGGTCCTGAACGTCACATTATACACTCAAACTATGCTAAGTTTCAAACATGTATCATAAGTTTTGCACAAGTTATAAATTTTTAAACAAAATGTATGAAAAACTACATGTGAAGTTCAGTCGCTTTGTAGCACGTGTTGATCATTTCCGATTTGCTTTAAACTGTACAAAAAAATTTGTCTTAAGTTCTCAATTAGTTTGAAGCCCCCGAATGGAAAAAATTCGGACATTGCCAAAATAAGTGACACCCTAATGAATAGTATGTACTCCTTTACTTCAAAGGTAACATTTTTTTCAGATTGTTAGAAGTTTTTTGATGAGAATCGATTTCTCTAGGTACCTTTTTTTTCCATTTCCTCGTTCACTGAATGATTTTTTCATTATACATTCTTATACTTATTTCATTAGAAGTAATACAATTGAACACAATCGAGTCCAATTTTCATTTCATGCTGACCTGTTTTTTTGTCTTGATAAATGCAGAATCCCTGGAAATAATGAAATCGCAAAATATGTTAATAAGCCTTGTAATCAGCGCTGGTTTAACGAATCGTGAAGAGGATCGGGAAACGATTGGGGCTTGGCCATTGGGTTGACAGACAGCGCAGATGCGGCAAAAATATGCACAATTACATGGCCGGCGCTACAGCCGCGTAAATAAAACCAAAAGTTCGTCAGCTTCATAAAATTGTTCGAATTTTGACTACTTATCAATTAAAATCAATTCAAAAAAGTTTAAATATGCATTTTCACTGTGAAATCATCAGAAGTTTAACTGACTTCATAGTCTGTAGCATTCTAAATTTGTTCGATTCCATCCCTAGATTCTCTTTCAAATATTCATCCATGACTCCAATAGACGTTTCAATAAGCCAACTTTGTAATTAGCATCAAAGACATTCTCTTCAGTTCAACAGACAGTGAATATAAAAACCCTTATGCACCACCTGTAACTTCTTCCATTACATCAACTATAGTCGGCTCACTGACAGTGAGAATCGCAGTATTTTCACCATTAATTTTTTTACTGTAAAATCAACAAAAACGCGATTTCGTTGAATCAACAAAATCTTCCCTCCGAGTGCGTCCTTTGTTACGATGAACGAAAAGAGGGTCATGAAAGTGGATAGAGAGCGAGGGGCGGAGGGGAGGGTTGGGGTTGGGGGAGAAGTGAGAGGGTTGCCGCTATTATCGGGAAACACTCGTTTTAAAATACGTACCCGATTGGGAATTTGCAATTCCAACGAGTCCGAGCGAGTTTACATTTCACTTGGAGCCAGGCCCGAGGTAACCATCGGGGCGGAAGGTTGGTTCCTGGTCAAGTATCGGATCGGTCGCGGCGCATTCGACGCGCATTCATAAGCACCGAGTTACATAAATATATTGCCAAAGTGCGTATTTAAACGGCTGTCTGCGAGTGGTCTTTATTCGAATGTAACAGAGTTGATGAGGACTTTTCCCTGTGTCTGGGAAAATTTAGAAAAAGTTTACTTCCATCAAGTGTAACTTTGGATATCAAAACAGAATTGATTCTCACTAGTTTTCATTTTATAAATACAATTTGAACAGGTTTTTAATTTTTACTATTATGTATCATATGTAGCAGTATTTATAATATATGAAAGGCATAGAATAAAGCATATTGAAGAATTAATATGTATAGATTGGGGTGTCACTTATTTTGGCGATGTCTGAATTTTTTCCACTCCGGGGCTTTTAATCGATTGAGATATTAAAAAAAAATTTGTTGTAAAGTTTGAAGCAAATCGGACGTGCTACAAAACCTTTTCAAGTTTCACATGGGCTTTATATTCAGATTTACATAAATTTTGTTAGAAAATTCACAAGTTGTGAAAAACCTATGATAAATAGTTGAGATTTGGCATTATTTTGAGTGTATAATGTTCAAGACTGAATTTTTCTGGATTTTTCTATCACTGTTATCTATGTTTTACAAGTACCGAAATAAACATATTCACATTTTTTCGGTGCTTGTAAAACATAGATAACAGCGATTGAAAAATCCAGAAAAATTCAATCTTGAACGTAACATACACTCAAATTATGCTGAATTTTAAACATTTCTCATAAGTTTCGCACAAGTCATGAATATTTGAACAAAACGTATGAAAAACTGTTAATCTTCAGTCGTTTTGAGGCACCTGTTAATTATGTCCGATTTTCTTCAAACTGTACAAAAAAAAGTTTTTTCGTATCTTTATTAATTTAAAGCATTAAAATGGGAAAAATTCTAACATCACTAAAATAAGTGACAACCTATTATACATATTTATTTTGCAATATGCTTTCTTTTTAATTTCAATATGCAATAAAATCTAAATACTTTATGTGTAATTGATATACCACAGAACTTCAGCATTTATCAAACTGAGGAATTCAATTTGATATTTGTTACTCAAAATAAACTTTTATGGACAACATTTAAAAAAACGAATAGATATTTTGAGTATTTAAAATTGCAGTTTAAATATGCCTGTTTTATAATTTTGAGTTTTTCAATAATTCAATTGTTTAAAAGCATTTTTCAAAATTTGCAAATATTCCAGCTATGAAAATATAGTTTTGAATCCTAAAGCTACATGCTTTTTGTTGGTATCAAAAATCTACTTTAGGATTTTGTCTGAAAAATAAAGATTGAAGAAAAAACATTTTATCTTTTTTTTCTTATTTTCACCTTTTTCGAATTTCGATAGTTTTGAAAGTTTTTAGCAGTTCACAAAAAGTGACTCATTAAAAACAGTTGTAAGCTTACAACAGTTTAGACCATTTCGAGATAATTAAAATTTTCCGATTTCAAGTTTATTATTATTGATAAATTCGACCTTTCTAGTAGTTTTTCAATGATTTTTACTATTCTGTTATCCGACAGTTAAACTAGCTGTAAAAAATATTAACTGTTTTTCAGTTTAAACATCCTACGATTTTTTACAATTTTGCCTGTTTTAAAGTTTCTAAAAGTAAAAAAGATTTTAATTTGATTTGATGTCACCAAAACTCTAGCAAACAACTCAAATGAAAAAATGAAGAAAAATTATCGAAAAAGTGTAACTCTTCAAAACTTAAAAAATACTGTAGAAATCATCAAAACTATCAAAACATCCAAAAACTGTATTTAACTAACATTTCTCTAAACAAAGTTTTTGTTGTACATATTTCAAATGCAATTTAACTGCATTTTACTACAAACTTTATCGCTAATATTGTTCATATAATTTTATATCTAGAGTTGTATTACACAATTATGATAATATTACTATGGTAGATCAATATCATAAAGACTATAACTTACTCACTCAATTTACTTCCGAATTTGATATCTTACGTTTAAAAATTTGCCCCAGATTCCATATAAATAAAAAAAAAAAAAACCTTTGTCCTCAAATTCATGCATCTAGAATGAAAAATCAGAATCAGTATTAATACTTTAAAGAAAAAGAAAAATTTGTAAACAAATAACAATGAAAATAAATACCTTGTAAGCCATCATTATAATATTCAACATAACTTGCAATTCGTTGATCATGTACAACTATTTTCTCGTAGAAAATAAACAAGGATTTTTCAGAACATTTTTCACTTCCAAGGTTTGATAGAACCCTAACTATTCCTTTTACAAGCGATCGATTATAGTTACGAGATACGACGATGTCGAATTGCGAGCAAAACGTAAACTTGACTTTTTATGTCACACTTTGTCGATCGTAAAAAGGTGACGTTAGAAAAAAAGTTGTATTGTCTATGAAAACATCACACAATTGAGGCTGGATTACAGCTAACTTACAGTTGATGGTTCCCCAAATTTACTAGAATTTCTATGTTTTTGGTAATATTATCATATTTTTGACGTTATACATACTTCGGTACTTTTAAGAATAAGTCAACTACACACATTTATATATTATAGTATAGAAATAAATAAATATTTTGTGAAGGCACCGAAGTTTTTGAGTTTCAAAAAAGTAGAAAAAGTGAACAAAAAAAGTTCAATATATGAACGAAATGACGTAAAATAAAAACGATATTGAATTTTTTTGAAAAGCAAAAGTTATTGACAACGTGAAGTATAATTAAAAATAATAATCACAACAATGATTGCTCGATAAAAATCATCTGACACTCTGAATAAAATAGAATTCGAAATTTACCTATAAGATGTATGTTGTATAAATTCACTAACAAATTCGGAAAATAACTATTGATTTTTTTATATATTATGAACGTACTTGAGGCTAAACAAAATATTTGAAATGAATCATAATTTTTACAAGATAAAAATAAATGTTTCTAATTGAAAATCTATCAGATTCTAAAAAAAATCTACAGAAAATCATACACTTGAAGGAACATTTGGGTTCCACAACTAATTGGAGGTGCTCGTTGTTCAAAATATCCAGCGTCGCTATAAAAGCTCTTTTTTTTGTAATACAGTAAAAGTACTGAAGAACTGGTTACTTTTCTTTAGAGGTCTCTTATATTTCATTCCCAGTGTACACGCTCCTCTAGAGTTCCATTTTTTTTTTCTTCGTTGAACACATTCTCAACCTTCTCGTGACTGTTTTTTAATTAAAAATCACTCTTTGTTCATATAACTTCATTACGAGATCATTATTTTCCAGCGTCGCATTTTATTTCTAAAGTTTTTTGAAAAACATTACGTTAAACTTTTCTGCATAAATTTCAGCTGCGTACATTATTCCACATTAAAATACACATTGCAATTTATAAAAAGAAAGTTTTCGTTGACGTTATAGAAACGAACAATAAAAAAATATATTATTTTTACAGTGGAAGAAGTGTAAAACGATATATATTATAAAATCTATGTAAGATGAAATTCATGTTGAAACTTTGAGAGTCTTGTGGAAATTATTCACGTTGTACGTTAAAACACCACATGAAATTTCTCTTAAACTTTTTGACAGGCGGATCGAAATCCTTTATTCCGTTCTCACAATAAATTTCAAACGCTCTCTCACAAATCATCGCTCGCGCGGATCTTCACACGTCTGAAGAAGATTGAAATCTTTGTTTGGGAATCCTGGAACGCCCATAAACTATTTTGTGTTCCCTTTCAAAGAGCAGGAGTTTGCGAAAGATGAAGACCATGGAGATAAAAGTGCATGCAACATGAAAGCATCAATCCTTTTTCTTAATAACTTCTGAAACGTCAAACAACATAAATTTTATGAATTTCAAATCCAGGTTTCGTGCAATATTATCCTGGACGTTTTGTAATTTCATTTCCCTGAAAGAGTTTATTTTTGAAAATAATTTTTCTATATACTTATAGACATTCGTGTAGAACTGGTTATACTTAAGAAATTGTGTAATTTACAGGGTCTGGGAAAAAAAATGATGAAAAAATTAACAGTCTTTTCAAAATCTTATTGCCGATTTCGATCACGACAACACATTCTCGGATACCGTTTCCCATCGAAAAACACAAAACATAGAATTTTTTTTACTTGCCAGTCTTTGCAATACTTTTTCTGTGAAAACGCCAGAACTCTTGCAAACAAAACAACCCGTCTACATTCCCGTTCCTTTCATTCGAATTCTTTCATTTCGCTATATTTTATGTCGGTCATTCGATACGACGTCGCGATGTCATGGTAAAGTTTACAAAAATAAGTTGAAATTTCCTGCTATGAATTGTTTGTTTTAAAGCTGGAGTTTCTCTCGATGTTTCTGTTCACAATAAACGCTCCACTTATTCTAATTACACATATATTCCAGTAAAAAACTGAAAACCTGTTCGTACAAAGTAAACATGCGTTATTCAAATATTTTTTCTTCTCCTGAGATTGCTAGTTTCAAGTACAAAAAATTTATAAATCTCCCATATGATGTCTGACCATTGCAATGATATGCTACTTAAATTACGAGGTTCGGAAATTATTGTTATTTCGTGAAGTGTAATTTTATTATTTCTATTTATTTTCTCTCACTTTTTTTCAGTATGGAGAAGAAATCTAAAAATGCTCATTCAACTTTTCCCTCAGAATGGCGAATTTCATTCGCTGGAGATATTTTCCGCATTCTCGAAAATATACGTGAAAATAAGGCCGCGTACGGTGGATAAAAATGTAGCGAGGCCGAGTCGGGGAGCACATATTTTCATAATAAAATTTTCCGAATCTCTATCAAGAAGCGGCTGAAGACGAAGGTCTCGCAGCAATGGCTCGATATCTTTCAATTTCTCAGCTGCACGAAGCTTTACGAGATCGCGAAGGTACTGCTAACGTGGCAAATCGATATTCGACCCCCATCTCCGAGTTCCGTTTCAATACATTTCGCAACCATGGAGTTTCCAACTTGTCTCACTTTATTAGCAAACAAAAGCTATTTTCTCAGGCCGAGTTTATAAGTGAAAGGAATACGAATTTCAAAGCCTCGGCGAATAACGGCTTCATTGAACGAGTCCATTCGGTGACTCTTTTACCGTGATTGGTCTTTAAATAATGGTTTAATGTGTTTTCTTTAAAAAACGAATTTAAATACATGGATTTTGGCAGAACTTTCTTCTAATTTTTCGATATTATTAGAACTTCATGTGATGTGTTTGAATATGATTTTAACTCAATTTCTGTTCATCTTGAATGAATAACTCATAAGTTATCCATTCTATCGTAAATTTGTTTGACGAAACAAACAAATTATACATTTTAAAAAACATAAATTATTTATAATCTTGTCCCTCATGAATTTTCAACTCATGAATTCAATTAATCAAAAGCAGAAAATTCCAGAATCATGAAAATTTGTGATTTTGATATTTTAGGTAAATTTGGTTAAAATTTACATTAACACAGTTGATAATGAATCAAAATGGTAAATGTTTTAGCAAAATTTTATTAACTTTATCATTTTCCTCAATGATATCTATTAAATAATTTTTGGAATTACTATATTTACATATTACGTGTTCTTTGATTTCAAAATCAAGCAATGTTTGATTTTTTTCACGATGGACATAGAAATTTCAAAAATTTATTAAGCTCCAAAATTTTGCTTATTTAAAATAAATTCTCTTTAATGTACTCAAACAAAAGTTATTATCATTGAATCATTTTCAATGAAATAATAGAATTTCAATTAAGCAAAGCATAAAAATTCCTGCAAAAATGTCACCTTGGCGCCTAGAGAAACTATTACTAAATCTTGTTCTTTCTATTATTTGTTTAAAAAATCGAAAATAAAAGTTATACATACAATGTTGGATAAAATTTTCAATGGCTCGATTTTTACATAAAAATCACGATTGTAAGAAAAATATGTTAAAGATTTTTTTCATATTGACTAGTTGAAAATTTTTCCAAAAGGTTATAATTTTTATTGATTGTGAGCAATGGAATTATAATGAAAAATAACATGTATAAACAAACGAAATCAACTTCTTGGCAATTATTCTAGGAATTTCATAAGCCCAAACCACTAATACACAAGTGAAAAGAAATAATACGTGTTTAGGGATTTTCAATGAATAGAGGAAATATAAAAAAAATGTGACAAGAAAAAAAGACCTAACCTGAATAACCGAACAAGTGAAAATGAAATGACCTTATAACTTTTTTACATTCTTTCATGTCTCAGTTTTTTTAACTATTTTACTTTTAAGTAAGTTAAATCAAAATTCTTAATCGAAAATTCATGATTTTCAAACACTGAAAACGAAAATATATTATTTGTCAACAAACGTTAATGAGTATGCAGTCAGTTACTCATGAGAAATAGCTGAAATTTCTAACTTCATCTTTCAATATCTCGAACCCAAACATTTTCCTGACCTTAGAATGTTTTTTCTTAAATTATTAAAATCAATTGCCATTATTATTGTATATTTGTTATTTCTTGTCTTTCTTGTTTACTTGCATTTTGTAGTAGTTTCGAAAAAAATAGCCACTGTAAATTTACGAGATATCAAATTTTTTGTAATTTATTTTTAATAAGTCTAAAGCAGTAGAGTGCATTTTTTTTTTAAAGTCTAAGTTACGGTTTTATTACGGAGATACTTTTCTTAGTGTTTAATTAACAATTACTAATGTTGTGACATTTTCACATTTTAAGATGAAATTCTTGACATTGAAATCGTAATACTTGAAATTTTCCCAATGACGGCTTGGAAATGCAATTAATTTCCTTTAATGCAGTTAATAATAATAAACGAGAATAAGACAGATTTTTTAAACAAATTTCATTCTTATATTCGTTATTTTCACGATTAATTTCAATTAAAAATAAAAAAACAATCGATCTCTCATTCATATACTTTTTTCTATGATAGTATTGGCAAACTTTGTCAAATTTTTGAGAATACCGAATAAATCAAACAAAAAAATCGAACCCAAGCAAAAAGCTCGTAAAAAATGTTGGCTCTCAACATAATAGAACTTCAGTAAATTTTCATCTTCAAAAAACATGCCACCCTCCAGTGCATCCATGAAAACTCTTTGAACCCTTAAACAAAGAGATTCGAACCACGAAAATCAATACAAAAAAGGCGGCGACCGTTATTGATACCGGCTAGGATTTCTCTGGTAGCTGGTAAAAGTAAGGGCATTCGCGATAAGGGGATCAAGCTTTTTACGAGCCCCGTTTGTGACCGTGCAATCTCCAGTTTTCCGACTTATACATATCTTTCCGAAATAAAAGACCCGGAATCGCACAAAGGGTAACATTTTCAATGAGTGCGGGTAATTGCGATCCGCGGAATCTGGGAACGCCGAGTAACCCGATAAATTACAACTAATTCATATATTACGCGCATAAAAGACCGAGCTTATCCAATCGGAGATCCCGTTTATACGGGAATCGCGCGTGATATTATTGCTTACAACGTTCGAAGCAGTAAAGATTTATTTACTATTTTTCAGCACGGCTCTTTGTTAGATATTTTCTTCCGAGAATGTAAAAGGGCTGGAGAAGTTATTGTGACGATAAAATCCGAGACGCTATCGATGGGAATACGAGCTCATGTCCCAATATTTGGGATGAAAAATCAGGGTCTCGTCAGGTGTCCCGAAGTCACTGAAGTCTCTAAAATAGTTTTCTTTTGTGAGATCTGGAATACTTTTGCAAGAGTTTTTGCAGGGTGAAGAATTTAAATATGTACACTGCTGTGAACAAATTTTTGGACAGTGATGTGGGTGAGGGTTAGATTGCCAACTTTCCACTTGAACTTTCAAGGATATGTCGAATATAATGTGGTCATAAACTTTTAGGAACCCGGGTATTACAAATTTACGAACTCAGAACCATTATTAGAGGTAAATAGTCTGGCTATTAAGAGTGCTGATTTTTCACTAAAGTACCTGAAAAGTAGAAGAAAAAGGTCACTCAGAATAGAAGAAACTTTTTTTCGTTACCTTTTACACGTTTTGGATGAATATTGCCAGGGGCGTAGGCAAAAAAATATAGGGAGGGGTTTTTTGTTAAAGTGTATTTCCTTCGAGAATTTCATTATTTTTAATGTTTGACACTATGGTTAAAAGAACGATTATCCAATTTTTCACATTTTGGAATTCAAAAGTTATACATTTTTTCGGGTCTATATTCGCATGTTTTTCAAATTCGTATACGATGGAATTCAATTTTTGTGATTTTCAATAAGTTACTGAATTTGAAACTTTTTTTAAATGCTTTTTGTGATATTTATTCAACTTCAAGAAAGTTCTGACATTATAATGGATTTCTATACAATATTGTGGGATTCGATACTCTAGAAATCAAAGTTCTAAAAAATTTTGAAAATTCATATATGTTTCAGAGAAATATAGCC
The DNA here is from genome assembly GCA_028476575.1 of Platygaster robiniae. Lineage (NCBI taxonomy): Eukaryota > Metazoa > Arthropoda > Insecta > Hymenoptera > Platygastridae > Platygaster > Platygaster robiniae. The sequence goes on from CM052020.1 coordinate 39,643,219, forward strand.
ACAGGCATTTAAAGTATTTCATAGGTATATAGAATTTTTGTATATCCTGCTATGTATCCTGTTTTGTAGGATTTTGAGGTATTTTAAAATATTTTTAGTATTTCTATAGATCATTCAATATATTTCTAAAAATTTATACTATATTATTGAAACTTTCGACAATTTTAGTATACATATTGTTTCAGAAGACAGTGACATTTGCATAGATTTTCAATATTTTTCTTCGTAGTTTTTGTTCATTTATACGAATGAAAGAGTTTGTAATTGAGTAAATTGGATAAATGGGAAATGATGCATTTTTATCCTAGATGATCTCTAGAATAAAATGTAGAGGTCAAATATTTTCATATAATTATACATAGAACTATATAAATATCAATTTTCTAGAATTCAAAGTTTCATGAAATTTCAATAAAATCACAACCTCATGGCCCTTATACATGAAAAAACATTAAGTATTTTTTGAATTTTTCTAGTATGTAAGAAATCTTAGAGGATTTTACAATATTTTTATAGATTTTTAGTATTTTTATAGATTTCTATATAGGTTTGAAAAATTTTATGCTCTAAAATGCGAATTTCGATTTATTCTGGGTCATAGATTAATGAGAAAATAACATGTACATCAATTTTATTGTTCCAATAAGTTCTTGATTTTCCGTATTTTTAATTTTTTTTAAAATTTTTGTCGTGCTTTCTAAATTTTCATAAATTTTCATCATAACTACTTATGTATTGCCATCTACAAGTTTTAGAATTCGATTATCTTGAATTCTGAATTCAAATTCTGAAGAAATTTCTTCAGTTTGTATGATTCGAAAGAGTTTCTAGTACACTCATATGGATTATCTAGAGATCCATAAATTGTATAAATGTAGGCATTTTTTAAGATTTTTCAGAAAACAGTTTTTTCATAGTTTTCTTATACTTTTAGCGTTTTTTCAGAGTTTGTATGATTCGTATGAATTTTATAGAAACTGCTAAAATTTGACAATCCGAGGTTCAGAGTTTTTTAGATTGTTCGCATTTTCTTAGATTTTAGTTTTTCTTTGTTATTCACTGGGTTGTCACAATTTTTCAAATTTACATTTTCCACGTGATGCTACGATTATAGAATTTTCATTTATAAATTGAAAAATTATTACCAACGTTTTCATGCATTACTTTTAGAACTCTTATTTTTATCAGTTATGGTTACACCTTTTTTTAACAACATGAAAAAATAATCAATTTTATCAATATTTCGGGAGGAGTTTAAACTCTAAAACTTTTCTCTGCCTACGTGCCTCAATATTGCTAAACCGAATAAATCTAGCTTCTGAGTCAAACTAGTTCTAAAATTATGTCCAAGATTGCAGATTGTTTATGTTGACTTTCAACTATGCTCTCTTTATCAAGAAATTTATGTTAAAACGTATTATCATAAATTTTTCTCAATTTTCAATTAATGTCCTTGCAAGCACGTACATATTATTTTTAATATCAATATACAAAACATCCAGTATCCATTTTCACATCAATGTTGTTATTCAAACTTAACAGACGTTTATCTCCTAAAACTGCAATCTCATCAACTGTCAACAGTCAAATTTCAACCCTCTCTTCGCAGAACCATGCACCAACCATGGATGAAGCCCCCTATTATTCCCCACGAAAATAGCAGAAAAACATAAAACCTTAACTGAAATGATTTTCTAAGGTTGAACACGACCTTACGAAACGCAGTGTATAATACCAAGACGTTATCGCTCACGTGTAATCCGAAACGAGTTGTTTGGGGAAAGCGAATACGTGTTCGACGCGGTACATTTGGCGTGATGGCAGTAGTGTGTTATCTCGAGTACGTAGAGGCGGTCGGGAAACGACGGATCTGGTACAAATGTGGGCATACAAATGTGGACGACGCACAGGTGCGTGCGTGTGTTTGGCCCGTAGATATGAGAGACTGTAAACACGCGGGATCTGGTACACGAATCTCCGCGAAAACGTGTTTGCCCGTCGCAAAGCGAGAACGCATTCCGCGCACGTACGCTACCTGTACTTAACTATCCATCAAATTCGAGCGCCTACCTACACGTATATACCCTGATCGAAGAAGCGATGTCGATGACTCGTAGGACAACAACGAGTTTTTTTACATTTTTGTACGTTGTTGAATTTTTCAGCGATCCTAAGGGTTTTGATTCGTTTGACAATAACCGTAACAATCATAACTATCATGTGCTATAATATAATATAATAGCACGAGTGGTATTATATGGTCACGAGTGGTCACGAGTTGTACACTCACCTTAATTTTTCTAGGTCCATTACATCATCCTTAAATTTTGGGGTTTACCTTCAACGTTTACCGTTCAGGTTTAAGATTAACCTTCATTTTTGTTTTCATGCACTAAAACCAATTAAAGTTAGACCTTCAAATCCAAAACTTAACCTTTAGCTCTTCTTGATTTTGTATAAAAGTCTGTCCATAAATATAAGAAATCTCATTTTGTTCTTCCTTTAAACGTAGCATTTACTATTGACATGGACGGATCACTCACTGATTGCACTTAATGTGATAGAAATATTATGTTACACTAATTCATATAAATATATAACTGGAAAAACAGTTATTGCGCATGTCATCGCCCTAGCAAAGGCGCGGATTGAAAAAGGATTGGAAGAGGATCGTGCACGATCCTTTTCAAATCCTTTTTCAATGACTTTACAATCCATTCTCGAAATCCGTTTTGGATCGCGTCAAAATGCATTTTTTATCGTCATTATGTGAAATTTTAGATTTCTTTTTCATTTTGACGCAACTATTGATGGTTATTATTAATTTTATATCCATTTATTTATTTGTTGAAACTGTTTGTTTCAACAAAATATAAACAAATAGAATTTACCAAGTCGCATATGCATTCCACGGTTTTCCAAGCGGCTGAGCGTGAATCTGAGGTCGGATTTGCAAAATTCGATTGTTTATACTATTTGTTAATCAGATATTTCAACAAGTGAAAGGGTGATTTCATTATGTAATCGAAATGTTATGAAAATAAAGAAGAATATCTGTTCAATTACTGCAAGAGAATTTATTGTATTGTTCCGAATACCCAATTTTAACCAGCGTAACATTGAACTGTAGTATATAATATAATATTTTTTCAAAATTTGTTGAGAATTTATTTTTGTCAATAATTTGTTATAACAAATAGTTTACACAATCGAATTTTGCGAATCCGGCTTCATATTCACGATCAGTGGCTTGTAAAGCTGTGGAAAGTATATGCAACTTAGTAAATTCTATTTTTTTTATAATTTGTTAACACAAATAGTTTCAGCAAACAAATAAATTGTTATTAAATAAATAATAACCATTGATAGTTGCGTCAAAATAAAAAAGAAATCTTAAATTTCACATAATGACGATAAAAAATAATTTTGACGCATTCCAAAACGGATTTCGGGAATGGATTGTAAAGTCATTGAAAAAGGATTTGAAAAGGATCGTGCACAATCCTTTTCCAATCCTTTTTCAATCCGCGCCTTTGCTAGGGTCTAATGAACAAACTAGAAATGTGCTAAAAGCCAAAATAGTTTTTACGTAGAAGACTCATGATCGCAAATATTTTTTTTACGATAAATTTTTGGGTTTATAGCACATATGTAGTATTTCAGCTTGGATTTTGTCATTAATAGAAAGACAATTAGGTGAAAAATGAATACTTGGTGAGTTATAAACATATGTTTCCAGGGAAAATATAAAGAGACATTTTTAAATAACTCAAATTTTCATCAACAAATAAGAGAAAAAATTTTTAACTAATTAAATAATTCAATAGTATTTTCGTCAATTCCTGATTGGTACTTATTATTTTGATTTTTTTAATTATCTTATCAAAAACATTGTTGAATGATTATTATTCCCTTCAAGTATCTAAACTATTGATCGATTAGAAACATATCATTTTAGATATTATTTAAAGCAGCAAAATTTTCACTTTTTTGTGTATTTGACTCGAATTATATCCGAGACTTACTATTGTTTCAAAATTATTTAGGTAATATTCATATTAGGAAATATAATTATACATGGAGATCCGTCTGCAATGGGGAGGGGGGGGGAGAGAGTTAAATTTCATGACATGGGAGATATACTCATTTTACCCACTCCCCCTACCTTCCTAAATTTGTGAATAATTATCATAAATTTTATTTCACGTTAATCGTTCAATGTTTTCATGAATAAGATAGGGAAAAAACTAATGATTTTTTCCAACAAGAGCAATGGATGCAACAGTATAAAGTTATGAATATTTATAATCATTTCAATATTACAGATTTTGTTATATTTTGTAAAATTATGGATTTGAAAAATATATTATCACCAGATTAGATTAAAATGAACCTGAAAAAATTTTAGGCGCCTAGAAAAGTTCGAAAAACAGAAAAAGTTGGCTTGAATTTAAGATCGATGAAAAATCACGAAAAATGCATAACATAGCTAATATACATATTTCACAACATAAATGAGTTCAATGAAGTTTTGGGTTCTTTAAAATCAATCCTACGTCTCTACATATACATTTGCAATATTTGTATTATATATGAACAGGCATATATATTCCACATTAAAAAACACTTTGTGTCAAATTTGACGATTGCAGTATATAATCATATGATTATTGAGATTTTCTTTTTCGAGATGTTTCTTTCGACATATTATACTTGATCTTGATATTTGATTGAAGGACAGAGCAGTAATGAATAATACTATAATAATAATATATTCTAAATAATAACGTCATCTGAATGAAAATCGATCAAAAATTCAATGCAATAGATCAATTTATTATTCATAAAAGACCAATCTTTTTCATTTTCTCCGTATCTGCTGTTTTTTTTTCATAATTATATGCTCAATTTTGAGTTTCATATGACTTCAAATGAATTCCACGTTTACATATGATAAATAGTCTGAAAATTAAAGCAATTTAGGTTTTACCTACATTCGTGTTTTACCCGTTACATACACATCTTGAAAATTTTCATTCTATATGTATCTCATGTCATTATAAATGATTTATAACCAAATTTTTTATTAATTGGTACATTTTGCTTCTTGATTTCAAGAATCTTGAAAATAAATATTTACTCTCTTCCATTTCTGAATCGACTTATTTTTCCAAGATTTTAGCCTATTCAAATCGGAGCAAAGTCAAATTGGTTCATAATATGGTAATGAAGATATTACAGAGTGTAACTTTTCCTTGAAATATTCATATTGACTATGCAAAAGAGAATAAATGAGTTCCACATCCGATTGCAAGTTCAGTTGCGCTTTCACGCATATGATCTTCCCTTCAAAGTTTAGAGCTGGTACACAAATAAGCTTCTCAGAGTTTTAGGTTCCTTCTATGTAGTCCAAATAGAATAAAACTGATGCACGATGAAAAGGAGAGCCGATTTTCATGTGAAAATGTATCAAGGCTCCTGAAAAACGTCTGTGAAAAGCAATCCTTTGCATCAACGAATTACGTTAAACTCGTGGAATTTCGAAATCACAGAAATTCGAATTTCGTAATGTTCAGTTCCATGAACGTGAAGTAACGTAACGTAAAGTAACGTATGAAGTAACGTTAGTATGTTTTGAAATATACATATTACGATATTTTTTGATGTTTCATCAGAATTTTGGCAGGGATTAAAAATTTGTAAAACCCTCTCTGCCTATTCTTCTGTTCATAATTCTAAAATCAAACTAATATGCTGTCACAACGTGTGAATAGGGAGAAAATGACGAGTCATTTCGTCCCTGTTTTATAATTACAATCGTTGATTTAGGATTCGCACGTAGGATGCACGCATTGTTTGGCCGTTTGTCTCGTGCCTAGTATTGTTAGCCCTTTCATTGTCCGGGCTCTGCGTGTTATGTCCAACCGGCTTCGTGTTCCAGCTCGCGCAGCCGTTATGTTAGCTTTGCACCTGATTTCATTGCCTTCCCATGACAAATTCGTTCTTTTTTCCAACCACGCATAACTCGATTTGCCACAGCAATATTGCATTTGTCGATTTCAGATGGAATAGAAATGCTGTTCCCAGTAAATCACATTGTCGAAAAATTGCCCACTATTCTACTGTTTTCTACATCAGTTGGATCTTTTTTATCTAGAAATCGTTGAAGAAATACTGTATAGTTTATTTTTCAATTTGTTTGAAAACCATCTATTCATCGAATTTCCGAGTAAACGTGGATTTTAATTGAAGAAGACCGGAGGAAAACATTCGTTTCCGTTCCTCAAACGAGCGGCAAGTTTTCCCACGTCTCGAATTTGCATTGGCTTCGGGTAAAATGTTTATTCATTAGCGTTGAACGCAAACAATATACAAAATTGCAAATGTAGATAAGGCACACGCAGTTTTGTTGATGGAAGAGATACATCGTGTAGCTCGTTTGTGTTTCTGTCGTCGTCATCGACACAGCGATGTTTGGTTAACGCGCTCGGCGAATGCATAACATTGTCGAAATGCAGCATGTGACGGTGATGTAGCTGCGAATTGCGTTGTTCCTGCTGAGGCCCACTTGCGTGCGTGAACTTTGTCCTCTCGTGAAATTGCGTTTATGGACGTTGGCTTCTATCACGCAAAACTATAGCCAGATGATTGCGAAACTCGAGTCTTTATTTGTTTGAAGCGTATTTAGTTTCTGTTTTTACTAGAATTTAGAATATGGTTCTTCTGAAATTCAATGATTTGATACACAACTTTTACAGGAATAAGCGACTGTGATGATATGAACAGGCTTACGTACTATACTTTTACTTTATTATTATAAAAAGAAAATTTCTGAGATGCTTTTGACAAAGAGACACGTGTAATTTTGATGCTATTTATGATAAATTTTTATGTATGATTTGAGACGTTTTGAACCAATGTGATAAGGAAGGAGGCAGAAGTTTTATATTTGGATTCTCAGTTTGTTTTGGTATTAGTTTCTATCATTAGATTTGAGATTTTGTCAGTTGTTGTTAGTACGTTCATGAGTTCTGATATAGACACTCTGTTCCTCTTTTTCCTCTACTTGAAAGTTTTTTGATTAGTCAGGTGACATGAATCTTGACAACATTTTTTATGGTACATAAAAAAAGGAATTATGAAAATCTGATTTACGTGGCTATTGTTATGGCGGATGAATCGGAAGATTCGATTACCAAATAATGAATAATGAAGGTCACTTTAACATATTATTCTGAGTTCTAAATAAGATTATAATTTTTTTATGTTGGTAATTTAATATTATTATGCGTACTAAGGAAATCTTTGTGATAGCTCCTGAAGAGTACCCGATTGGGGTTGAAATGTAGAGGATATACTTTTCAATTTTGAAAGGTCAAAAACCCGTCTGCGTGGTTGTGAGTGATCAAATTTCATTCAATTATTTGTATACTTACGTTCCAGCTTACATGCGATTTGATAATATGAATATTTTATTTAGCTTTCGGGTCATCATTAAATGAAGAAAGACCAAATAAATGATAAATCATAAATGAGAGAAAACAATTTTCAAAAAAGAAACTGAATTTAAATAATACAGCATTTTATAATCAAATTCTGGCTACGCTTTTAATTGTTTGTTTATATAGTACTAAAAAATAAAAATTATTGAATCACAAGATTGCAAAGAAAATATAAATTTGAAATATTTTTAAACCAGTAAATGATATAAAAAAATTAGAATCTATGAAAATGCTAAAAATCTAAAACACTAAATAATAATAAAATCCATGTTAAAAGGTAAGAATTTTTTCAAATCATGAAAACTCTGAAGAATAATTAAAAGTAATAAAAATCTATGTAATAACTGTTTTCTAAAAAATCTCAACAAATTCCTACGATCTCTAAAACTTAGAATTCAAGAGCATCTAATTCTAAAAAGCGTATAGAGAGTTGTATTACAAATCTATAAAAATTCGAGAAAAGGTGAAAAAATTCTTTGAAGTACTTATTTGAAATAGACAGCAAAACAAGAATTTAATAAAACATGGAAAATGTTTTTTTTTAGTAAATCTGTGGAAATATCCATAATATATCGAAATTCGCATTTTAGAGCATATAATTTTTTAATTTCATACAGTGCTCTACCAAAATATCAAAAATCTATTAAATTCATGTAAAATCAACTAAGGTTTTGTATACACTTGAAAAATGCGAAAAATAATAAAAAATTTTTCATACTTATAAAGACTACATCCAGGTATAACTTTTTTGAAATTGAAAAAACTTCTAATCCTAGAGAAAAATACTAATACATATAATGCTACATAACTTTTTATATTTCTGAATTTAATTTTAGAAATCACGTGAAAAACAAAAAACCCATTCAATTCAATTCGTACAATTTAAACAAATAAAAATTTTCCAACAGTATAGATAATTCAAAAATATGAAAGAAAAATACTTAAAATTCACAAAAAAGATACTATTTTCTAGAAAAATATTTGAAATACTCAAAATCGTTAAAAGTTTGAATACTGTTGGTGCTACAATTTCTAAAAATTTATAAAAATACTAAATACTTAAAAATAAAAAAAATATAAAAATATAACAATTTTTTATAACTTTGATTTTCAGGGCATGGAATTCTAGAAAACTATATAGAAATCCATAGTAATGCCTGAAAATCCTCTAAGTTGTCTAAATATGAATAAAAATATAATTTTAATAAATGTTAACCTTAGTCACTTACTGTTACAACCACAAAAATTGAATTACATTCTATGCAAACATAAAAAATGCGTGACTCTGGGCTAGAAAAGTTGTATAACTTTTAAATTCTGAAATGTGAAAAGTTCATAAATCATTCTCTTGCAACGATGGTATCAGAGATGAAAAAATATGAAATCTCAGAGCAAATACACTTTTCCAAGAAACCCCTCAGAAAAATATTTTCTCTCTAAGCCACTGGTTATGAATTGCGAAAATAAATTTTTTTGCAATTAGCTCTTTAGCTTGTAATTTTCTAAGAGGTTGGTATATTGAAAAATGTTCAATTTTTGTACCAATCACACCATATTCATCATCATTAGTTCTGCCCATTTATAAGAAGTATAATTTTCGAAGGTATGATCATTTGAAATAAAAGTACAATATTTGTGAAAAAATATTTTTTAAAGCAATAGTGGATATTTCTTAAAAGCAAACACTTCTAATTTCTTGCACCAACTTTATTTTAATTTCCTGTCCAAAATAAACCCGTAATTATTATAATTCAGAAGTGCCTTCATTGTGGAAAACGACAGTACCGATGTTTATATAAGGAAAGTGCGGTGTTTTCACGATAGCCAGCGTTTCTACAATCGTGTTAAAAATGCGGTCATCCTTTCTCGACCGAAAGTGGTGCTTTTTATCGTCGCCAGCTACTCGAGTTGTTGCAACTGACGTAAACGCCAAAAGCGCTTGGCATGGCAAGTGCTTTTATCGGATTTTTACGACTGCGAGTTAACAAATCGCGAAAAAAGGACCACAGCGAATTTTCCAAAAATTGAATTTCTTAAATAATCCACACGTCAAGTATATTTTTAGGAAATGCAGATTTTCCGTTTGAGATTGCATTATGAAAATTGTAATACTTACATTTTTGTATATTCCTCGAAAAAATGTTCAAATTTCTTTCGCTTTCTTGGGTGTCAAGTCTTCATAAGAAAAAATAATATTCTGTTTACTGTTTTATCATAAGATTGTAAAAAAGTAATATTTCATATGAAGTTTTTTGTAGATATATTCATTGGGATGCAAAGAATATAAAAAAAAAAAACAATATATTAGAGCTTCATTGTCATTTCATAGTATCGTTTAGTAATCAGGATTCCAGTATTACCCTGTTGAAAAAATTCATTATTGAAATCACTTAACTCTGATGTTTATCATTGATTAAATCCATATGTTATTCAATAATTACCGAAGCCGTACTCCCTGCAGATACGTAATTTTCGATGAGTTTAGCTCCATTGTCATGAGGTGCATTGATTCCAGTATTACCCTGAATACAGAAACAATAATTTGATAAAAAAGGGAATGAATACGCATATTTTCTTCCATACAAGTACACTTTTTTCTTACAACTTTTTTTATTTATTCACGAGGGAAAAAGTTATTATTTATAAGTTGAAAAATTAGAAATCAAAAACTTCAATAAATGAATATTTCAAAGTTTGTAGTTCAAAATACATAATTATTTCTTATTTTTTCAGATGTTAAAACTATGAATTCAAATTTTTTGGTAAATTCTAAATTGGATCAAGAAAGGATAACTCGAAAATTGAAAAAATGAGAAGTTTGTTCACAAAAATACAAAAATGTTAAAAACAATAAATTTCTACACCAAACTCGAAAATTGCAATATTTTACAGATAAGAAAAAAATTGAGTTAGTATGAATGTAGATATAACAAAATTGGAAAAGAATCTCGAATTAAATTCAAGAATCGAATAGCTAGTCAGCGATAAAAATGATTTTCAGAGCAATTGAACAAAATATTCAATGATATAGCAACTCAAAAACTACGGAATGTTAACACTCAAAGTTTTCAAAAGAAAATTTGAAACAAAAATCGAAGAAATTCGGAAATTTACGAAAACGAAATTGCAGGTCTTTAAGTTTAATAATCTGGAAATTTCAAGTTTTAAAAAATAGAACAATCCCGTATTTCAACAATTTTAGTTCTCGAAATTTCGAAGATATTTGAGTTGAGTGAAAATTTTTTTCTGCTGATTTCTTCTTATTGACTTTGAACATTGTAATTTGAAAAAACCTTATATCTAATAAATTTTCATACTGTGTCCAGTTGATTGAAATTTAAATTAACCGAAGCGTTTTAACATTATATTTTGGAATAAAGTTAACAAGAACGTGTTTTTTCAGATCTTTCAAATTTAAGTTAAGTATCTCCGAAGATTTTGCAGGCTTGATCAAAATTTTCCAGCGAAAACCTTTTGAAATAAAATTTTTATTACTGAAGCAAAGTTCCTAGTGCTGTAATTATTTATGGTTGCGCCATTCAGCTTAACACCCTTCTCAATAAACACGCCAAAATTACCCTTAAAATAAGTATAAAGAAGTGTATTTGTTGATTTTTCTGAGTGTCACTGATTTTTTTCAAAATATTTAAATTTTTCAATAATTACCGTTGCTATGTTTTTGGCCGCATCGTTCAAGTACTCCGTTCCAGCTACCTTTATTGTAATGGTATCATGCAAAGAATTAGTAATAGAAAAACTACGACACAGTTTTCAACAATATACTGAAATTTTTTGAAAGAGTTTTACTGACGATCTCGAAGTTTTATTGGTAAAAATACCTTTCTTATAAGATTGATCATTATTTTGAATTTAGTGATACTGACAATTGTCAAATTTTTCTAATTTTCGAATTTTTCCAAAAATGTCATGTTTTTATCCTAATTTTAAGGAGCTATATAAATGTTGCCAACTTTTAAAGAATCATTATTGATAATGACTGTTGTATGTTTAGGTTCTATCAAAATTTTCTATATATTTCAGATTTTTCAGGTAACTAACTCTTGATTTAAAAATAAATATACGATTGAAATTCAGAGTCTACTGGAATACATTTTCTGCTCCAATTGATCCAAGTCTCAATGAAATAACGAAATGACAATTTTGAATAGAAAAATCGTTTAATGAAAAATGTTTAACCATAATGTTTTTTAATCTGAATAATTGAAAGGATCATGATTTTCAGAAAACTTTTCACCTGAAGTTTTTTCACTGCTGGACGAGCGTCGACCTAATAAAAAAAATGTCAATGTAATACCAATTTAATTATTGTGCATATTCCGTAAAAAACAAAATTATTTATATTTCAATACACATTGAAAAAAAAATGGATTTTGAATGATTGGAAGATTCAGAAATTTACACTTCTAAGTAATCATTTTTTTCATTCATTTTCACATGCGTAACAGTGAAAGAAACTGCCACTTTTTTTAATAACGTGGAAAAATAAATAAATGTCCTTACAAGGACGTAGGCCACGACAAACAGGACAAAAACAATTTTAGTGGACATCTTTTATGTATAACTTGTGAAGTCAAAAGAAAAACTATGACAGAGATACGGAAAACTTCGCCTTTATTAAACATTGTTATTAACGAAACTTTTGATAGTAAAGTGTAATGACCTGTATAATACTAGAAAAATTTCCGAACACATTATCGAAACTCACGTCCGTAATTTATAGAGGGAAAAGATTTTTTAATAGAAAAGAATCAGCATACAAAAACACTCTGCAGTTATAGATATGAATAAAGTTGCTAGTACATATAATATCAAAACGACACAGAAAGCATTTCCTCTGATTTCCATATGTGATAATCGTTTCTTGTTCTAAGTGCATAAACTCCAAATCAAACATAAATAATAATTATCATTTCATCCAGTATAACATTGTAGTTTCACGAAGTCTATCATCCTTTTATTTACTTACATCATTTTTTGATGAATTGTACACTTGAAAGTCATTCAGAGTTAATACGTGATACTGAAATTGCGAACGATAAAATGAACTCAATGACTTTCGTGATACGTTAATTCGATACCACTAGAATAACATGTAAAACAGACTTTCATAAAAAAAAAATTCTCCAGAATGAAACGCTTTTGATGAAAACTTGTACACACTAACTGGAGTTTCGATAGAATTTCCGGTTTCCTGTGCGAAGTTACTCATACATTATTTTTACAATTACCACGTGTCATGCACAAAAAAGAACCCTCGAGGAAAAATTTACATTTCGCTTACAAATTCGATTAACACAATTTCTGAAAAAATTTTGTTTTTTGTTTTCAATAATTAGGAGTTCCTTTTTTATTTTTTTTCTATTCGGAATTTAGATTTAATTTGAATGAAAAAGACATTTCTTTACGAAATTCACTATTATTACGTGAATGTATTAGAACATTTTGCTGGCTCAAAAATATTAAATATTATGGAAATCACATGTTTTTGTATTTTAAGGGGGGTTTAGGGGCAGACGCCCCTTTTTGTCTCGACCAGCGTTCGCCGCTACAACATCGCGACTTCTGACCTGAAGTTTTATTCTCATCTCGCAAAATCTGGCCGCTCGAGGGGATTCCCTCTGAGAAAATCTTAAATGAAATGCACGAGGTAAATCAAGAATCGCACGGAGACATCAAATCCCGGTGGAACGTGACTGAACGCGACAGTGGCGCAATGTCACGAGAAAATGCAACTTGAATCGAATCGGCAGATGGCTTGGAATTGCGTTGTCTCGTAGAAAACAAAAAAGTCGAGGACGGGAAAAAATCCTGTATCTCTCGTGTACTTGTCTGTTTTCAATTCCACTTTCTTTCGTCGCTTATTATAGCGTATTTTCCAAATACGTTTTCGCTTTTATCGCGCAGTCTTGAGAAATTTGGACTATCCAATAAGGGAGTGTTTCAGAGATTATTTTTCAATAATCCTATTTTGTTTTCTCCAAAAAGTTTGTTAAACAGAATACCTCTCTTTCTTAAATCGTCAATTTTCATATAAGGCTCATTGCGAGCTACGAGAATCATGAAAATGAATCATGGCTCAAAATTCAAATTTAAATGAATATTTGATATTGAATTTACGATTTTGAGGGTGTATGATTACTTTACAACCTCCAGACAATCTTTTGTTTTCTGAAATAGTAAATTTTTTTGTTAAGGTTATCTCGAGCTACGACAATCATCAAAAAAAGTCATGATCAAAAGAAAGTCAAAGTAAAATGTAGAATTTTTTGAAAACCCGCAGACGATCTTTTTTTATTGTGTATTTTATTGTTGAGCTCATCGCTAGCTACACAAATCAGTCGAAAAAAATCACCATTTAATGTAGGGATTTTAATGTCAAATATACAATTTTGGGAGTATTATTGGTCTGATTGGTTACCTTATGTACACTCAACGTTACTAGCAATAGTTCTAGAAAAACTAAAAATTAATAAAATACTCCACTGATTACACTCATTGGCAAAAAATTGTAATAATTCACTCAAAAATTATATTCCACTGGATTACACATAAAATATAATTGATATATATATCACTGATATACCACGGGTACTTTTTAATTATTATTCGTTATTGAACAAATACACTGGCTGACGAATACTCGTCATCAACTAGACATTAGCATTTCAGTGATTGTGAGGTACATTGAATTATTGATATGAATCAAAAATCTATTTTTCATTGATATGTTCTTCTAATTAAAAATTTACTGAAATATCCTACTAATTTACGAATTCTACTGATTTACTTCCGAATCATACTCTTTTAGAGTAAGAAAAAATATTAATAAACATCACTGGCAGAGTTGCCACTGAGCCATTCTAAATATCGCTTCTTTATTGAGATACTTTAATGACTGATTACTTTTTGACTTATTCTACTGATCAACTTGTGAGCATTTCACCAAGTCACTTCAATTCATAATCATCATATATTTCTTCATATCATATATTTTTCATCATATCTTTCATCATATATTTTTTCATTGATTTATTTTACTTGTTGAAGCGTTTTTGAAATATTCCACAAATTCATGAGTTCTACTGATTTACTTGTCAATCATATTCCTCTTGATTCCTACAAATTATTGATGTGCATCACTGGCAGACTTACCACTGATTCATTTGAATAATTATTATGTTAGTAAAGTCATTCGATGACTAACTAATTATTAAGAAATACTACTGATCAACTCGTCAGTAGCATTTCGCCAAGTCACTTTATTCAACTGATATGAATCAATTATAAATTTTTGATTGATCTATTCTACTAGTTTATGCATTCTCAAAACATTTCATTTTTTTCTGCTCAATCATATTCTACTAAAGTACTGAAAATTATTAATATGCATCACTGACCGATAAACAAATGATCCATTCTACTGATTATTCATTATTGAAATACTCTAATGCCTGACTATTTATTGACAAATTCTACAAATTTATTTCTGAACCATATTCTTCCAGAGTCCTACAAATTATTGATGGGTATCACTTGCAGACTTATCACTGATGCATTTTGATAATTATTTCGTTAGTAAAGTAATTTTATGACTGACTATTTATTTAGGAATACTACTGATCAACTCATGATTAACATTGCACCTAGTCACTTGAATCAACTGATATAAATCAATAATAAATTTTTGATTGATCTATTCTACTGATGGATGCGTTATCGAAACATTTCACTTAATAATGAATTCTACTGATATATTCTTTAATCATATTCTACTAAAATACTACAAATTATTCGTATGCATCATTGACAGACATACAACTAATCTATTCTACTTATTCGTTATTGAAATACTCTAATGCCTGACTATTTATTGACGAATTCTACTGCCGAACTTGTCATAAGAGTTGAATCGAGTTACTTGAATTTACCCATGAATTAATTCATTCATTTTACTGATTCACTTGTCGACCGTATTCTACTGATTTATCAGAAATTATCGATTTGCATAGACTCACCATCAATTGTTCTAAAAAGTTTCACATTGATAGTTTCTCGTTCACCTCGAAAATACTTACTTTCTATAAAATAATAAACTTGACATGAGCTTTTTACCGAGTCACTTCAATTTATTGATATTAATCAATCATAAAGTTATCATTATACTGGTCGACTTGTTATTTAAATATTCCACTGATTCATAAATTCTACTAATTTACTTGTGAATCATATTCTTCTGGAATAATACAAATTATTGATATGCATTGGTGGCAGACTCACCACTGATCTGATTTACTGAATAATCGTTATTGAAATACCCAAATGCCTGACTATTTATTGACAAATTCTACTGCCCAACTTGTCATAAGCATTTTATCAAGTCACTTCAATTTACTCATATGAATTAACTTATGAATTTTACTGATTCACTTGTTAATCATATTCTACTGATTTGCTAGAAATTGCCGATATGCTTACCATCGATTGTTATAAGAAGTTTCACAATAATGGTTTCTCGTTCACCACGAAAATTCTTACTTTGTATATTAGAACACAAGTTACTGGCTTACATTGCCATTATGCAAAAGAGCGATGGAAACCAAGTGAAGAGTGCTAGTTACGTGTGTAGGTGGTTGGGGGGGGGTCGAGGGAGTAAGCGATGCACGGATAGAGACGGATGTAGCTTGTTAGGGGATGAATGAAAAGTTGTCAAGACGGTCCAATTAATGTCAACTTCGGGAGCAAAGCTTACGTTGGCTTACAAGCCGGTTTCCATTTTCCCCCTCGATTCCCTTCGCCTCGCCCAACCCCCCCCCCCTATCCCCTCTCCTCCCACCCACGATCCTCGCCAAGCCGAGCTTCTAGTATTATAAGCTTTTCTCATTCTTCATCGCCCGCCTTCGTACGCAACCCACCGTCATCCATTCCTTTCATTCTTCGTCCACGCGATATTAAACACGCAAGATATTCGTTGGCGCAAAAACTGCTTGCCCCTAACAAACCATTAGCAAATGTTTCGAGAGTTCCCTAAATTTTTCGAGGGAGTTGTTTTCGTCTTGGATCGACTTTTGTAGGAAAGGGTGTGTGGAACCTGGTAGAGATTCCTGCAAAACATGTTATGGAGTGACACCAAAGGTCTCGAATGTGAAAGTTTTTTTCATAGATATTCGAAAATTATCAGGCCAGAGGTAAAAATTTGGGTATTGCTGGACTACTGATCCTAATCACTTCCCTTTAAAAAAGTTAAGGGTAAGTAAATTGGCATTTGTGAAAATAGCTCTGCCAAGAGATGGAAAAAAAATGACAAAAGGGGGAAAAAGTAAGCCCAGACGTACAGGGTTCTATCGTAAAACCGTTTCGACGAGGAACATTTCCGAGCTAAGGCGAACTGCGAAGCCCGCGAACGACATGGGCGGCGTTCAACGAGAGCAAAATATACTAGCTTCCTCCCTTAAATCCAGACTACCACTCCCATCCTGAATCGTTCCGTGCATAAGTGCGCGCCCGGTGATTTGTTCGAGTTGTTGGATCAAAACAGGGTCACTATTCAGTGTCGCGCTTATGCCCCCAAACCACCGTCGCCAGCGGCAACTTCCGTCAACAACGCGCCAAGTACCAAGGTTCAGTGGCGGGGACAGGTATTTTGTATAAAAAAGAGCGATCAGAGATGTAACAATATAAATAAGATTATGGATGAGGGTTATGGGAACTTTCTTTGTAGGATTTTTGATGAAAGAATTCATTCTATGTTCTGGAATTCTGTGGATTTTTATTCTAGAATTCACAAATTTGAAATGAAATGAAAGAACTCTTGATCTTAGTTAAAAAATAATATTAATCAATGTTTTAAAATAATATGAATCAATGTTTTAAAATAATATGAATCAATGAACCAACGTTGAAAAAAAATTTAACAGATTTCATGACTCTGAAATTCTTTTTTGTAAAAATCTACAACTTTGTCAAATATGTCCGTTTCTTCGACTTTTTTAATCATTTTTTGAAATTTTTTATAAGACAAAACAACCATTGGTTTTTTTCAAAAAGTGAAAAAACCAGTCACCTTTCGAACCTTAAACAATATAAAATACTGGTTCTTTTTCAAGAGTTCTAGTAAAAGTGTTGCTGAGGAAAATGAAAATAAATATCTATGGCGTGCGGAGAGATCCCTGATATATCAGAAAATTGTTAATTTGTTTAGTGGGTTAGAGGAACTTTGTTCATAGAATTTTTTAAGAACAAATTTCATTCTCTAGACTTCTGTGACTTTATATTCTTGAATTCTCAAGTTTGAAATGTTATGAAAATCTCAATCTTGAACTCATAAAAATATAAATCGATATTTTCGAACTCAGAATTCGAAGATACTGAGTAGAAGTGTCTAGGACTTCTGTTTCCTAGAATGGAGAATTCTGAAAAAATACTGCAGATTTCATGGCTCTCAAATTCTCTTCTGTAGAATGTAGAAATCTTCTTTTTTTTTTTTTCAAAAAATTGTCAGTTCCTTTCACTTTCATATGGATCTTTTTTACAATTTTCCCTAAGAGTTAGCAACTATTCCTTTTCTTTAAAAAGGTAAAAAAATTGATAACTTTCCAATATAATAAAAAAAAAAAACCATTTTTTGAAAGTTGGAGAAAAAATATGAATGATACTGAAAAAAACGGAATGAAAAAGCAACATGGTACAGGGAAATCACAGATAACACAGAATAGTAATTTTTTAGATGGTGGTACTAGGAATTCTTTTCATCGAATTTTCGATGCAATAATTCTATGCTCTGAAATTCTGTGACTTTATATTCCAGAATTCAAAAGTTTTGGAATGATACGAACACTTCTTAATCTCTGATTTCAAGATAATATGAATCAATGTTTCGAAACTACAAGTTCTAAAATACCATCTAAAAAAGCTTAGGACTCCTGTTTCCTAAAATATAAGATTCTATAAAAATACTGTAGATTCTATGGCTTTTACATTCTTTTCTGCAAGAATCAGAAAACATATACAATTTTCAGAAAAATGTAGGTCTTATCAACTTCTCCGTCTATTTCATTCACCCTTTTTTTTAAGAATCAACAATCATTGCTATTTTTCAGAAAGTGAAAAAGTCGTTCAGCTTTCATACGCAAATCAATAAAATAAAAATTGGCAAATTTTTGTGAGTTGTAAAAAAAACATGTATTTTACTGATGAAAATGAAAGTCAAAAATGATAGGGTGCTCAGGGATCACAGATATAACAAAATAAATAATTTTCTGGATGAGGAATCTAGGAAGTTTTTTATATAATTTTTAATAAAAAAATTTTAAACTCTAAAATTCTCTCACTTTATATTCTAGAATGTACAAATTCGAAGTGGTATGAAAGATATCTAAATCTTAATTTCGATATAATGTGATTGAATATTTGGAAATTCAGAGTCCCAAAATATTATGTGGAAGAGCCTAAGACTCCCATTTCCTTAATTAGAGAATTCTAGAAAAATATGTATTTACTACAGATTCTATCACTATTAAATTCTTTTCTGTTAAAATCAGCGAACTGTCCATAATATTCTTAAATATGTCAATTTCTTTTACTATCTTAACATTTTTTCACACTTTTTTGGAGAGTAAACAATTTTTGCTTTTTATCAGAAAGCGAAAAGACCGGTAAATTTTTACACTTAAAAAGATAGAATAAACTGAAACTTTTTAGAGAGTTGTAGGAAACATGTTACTTGGTATAAGAAAAAGTAAAATCAAAAGCTGAGGTACGAGGTGATCACAGACTTGAAAAAATCAATAATTTTATTATTGGGGGTTTCAGGAACTTTGCTCATAGAATTTTCGATGGCAGAAATTCATGTTGCGGAATTCTTCGACTTAGTAATTTGGTATTGTGGAATTCACAGGTTTAAAACGTTGTAGAATATACCTTCATTATGATTTCAAAATAAAATGAATAAATATTTTGAAACTCAAAATCCCAAAAAACTATAAGAGTTTTGGACCCATGTTTTGTGAAATAGAAAATAATTCCAAAACAATACCACAGATTCCATGGCTCTCAAGTTTTTTTCTGTAAAAATCAGAAATCATCGATAATTGTTTGAAAAATTTTTCATCTAAAAGCGAACAATAATTGCGTTTTTCTAAAAGTGAAAACAACGTCAACTTTCGCACGTGAGACTTTTGAAAAAAATGGCACTTTTTCGAGAGTTGCAGTAAAAATATGTATGATACTGAGAAAAACGAAAATAAAAATTGATGGGTTGTGGAGAGAACACAGCTATCTAAAAATTAAAAATTTTATAGTTCAGGATTTCAGGAGTTTCCTTCATGGAATAATAAATGCAAGAATTTTGTACTGTGAAATCCTGTGATTCTATATTCCAGAATGCACAAGTGTTAAATGTTCTAAAAGATATCTCAATCTAGATTTCAGAATAATATGACTCAATATATTAGTTCTAGAAAACTATCTGAGAGAGTTTAGGATTCCTGTTTCTTGTAATAGAGGATTCTGAAAAAAATACTGCTGCCTTTAAGGCTCTCAAATTACTTTTTTGTAAAAATCAGCAAATCGATCAATCAATTTCTTCTACTGTTACATTTTGAAAGTACAAAAGAACAACCATTGCTTTTTTAGAATGTATATAAATTGGTCACTATTTTTACAATAAATAATGAAACAAACAAATAGAAGAAACTGTTACTGTATCGATAGTTATATGTAAAGTTGTATTATTCTGCGAAACAAGAAAATAAAAAGCGATGGAGTACGAAGAGAACATAAATATCACAAAATCGATAATTGAAAACATCAGGGTTCTGCCAATTTCTTTTACAGAATTTTTTACAACAAAATTCTATGCTCTGAAATATTACAACTTCATATTTTAGAATTTACAAGTTTGAAATATTATCAAAGTTATCTTATTGGAAAATATTTATAATTATATATAAATATTCCGTAATTTCAGGATGATATTAATCGATATTTTAGAACTCAAATTTCCAGAGTACTATCTGAAAGACTTCCGGACTTCTGTTCCCTAGAATACACACTGTTAGAAATTTTTGTTTTAAATTTAATATAATGCGTATAACGCGAATTTCACGAAACCTGTATTAATAATGCATTAAAAATATACAAAATATATACACGCTTACATTACTTTGATACACGGGTGCCTTAAATTTTATACAACATGTGTGTTAAAATTTAACAAGACATTAATATATACTTTTGTTCTATTCCAGATGAATTTAAGTCAGATTTGTATTAATGCACTGATGTACTAAAATCATACAAAAATGTTCGGATTAAATTTAATACAAGTAATGTGTAATTTGCCTTACATCCCAACAAACCATGTTGACACCAAATTTTTTCTATTAAAATTCTCATACAAAAAATTTTGGTTTTGAGAAAAAATTTACAGAAAACATTCTCACATTCAATTTCCCTTCTATTTATTTCAGTTATTAGTATTTTTGAATTTCAGCTTAATAAAACACTTTCAAAGATAAATAATTTTTTGCATGTAATATTCCATCCGTCAAGTCCTTCACCCACCTTCACCTTAATATTTATATGGTTTCCACTTATATTTGAAGGACTTGCACAATAATTCGCATTTGAGAAAAAATTTAGTGTAACCACCTAGCGAGCACAAGTGTAGTAACCAACTTGTGTGAAAAATGTATTTTACTCAAATAAGTGTCTCGAATTTATACACATTTAAAGTATGTGTATCATACTTATGTTTCAAATATCAAGTTTATGAAATTTCAGGTACATTTTAATACAGAATCTATGGAAAGTGTATTAAACTTAAGTAGGTGTCCTTAAATCATACACTTCCAAAACATGTGTATCTAATATACATTTCAGACAGCTGGCTTACGAAATTTCAAGGAGATTTTAATACATTTAGAATAAAAAGTGTATGAAATTTAAGAAAATTTTTAACAGTGCAGAACTCTAGAAAAACACTAGATTCTTTTGCTCTCAAATTCTTTCCTGAAAAATTCATCAATTTTCTATCATCTTCTTAAATCATGATTTTTTTCACAATTTTGTCTCGAAGTCAACGACCATTGTTTTTTTTATGGTTAAAAAAATCGGTAACCCTTCACATGCGAAACAATAAAAAAAAACTGACACTTTTTCCAGAGTTGTAGGAAAAATATGTATGATACCGAGCAAAACGAAAATAAAAAGCGATGGGCTACGGGGAGATGCGTGGCTCGGAAGAAACCTTATCGGTAAGTTTAGCACGTCTATGAAAAGTTGAGGCATGAAGCGTGGGACGAAGTTAGTTTAAATTCATCCCTCTCGCTAACGCGCTCGGCCTGGAAGCAGCGCGAAATTCCCAGCGGAGCGAGGAAGCGGCAAAAGAAAGCCTTGCGCTAACCTAATTTCGGGGATAAATGCTAAGCGGAGACAGAGATTTCTCAGATATGCAAGAAGGGCCGAAAGTGCTCGTCCGCGCTCTCTAGAAATAATTCTCCATTCCCTTCCCGCGTAATTTTGACACTCGTAAGACGAGGGCGCAGACGGGCAAATTTTCATCCTTGGAAATTGCACGAAACCTCATTTTTAGATTTTCAACCGGTTCTAATAACCTCCTAATTGAATTTTCTGTATCATTTATTTCTAAAGGCAAAGTTTATCTCTAATTATGTTCTCTATTCCAAAATTCCGATTGCATTCCTCTGTTTCTTGTCAATTCTGTCGTTGCTAAAATATTCGCCTCAACTCGGAACTTGGAACTAAACGAACGTAAATTTTTTCTAACGACCACTGTTAAAAAATTCCAGGTCAAATGCTTTTTTCTCGGCACTCGCGGAAGCAAAAATAAGTGCACGTACGCGAATAAAGGGTCGTTAAGAAAATTAAACGTCCTCTTTTGCACGTAATGCCGCGATTTCACGTGAGCGAAATATAGAAGAGAAATCGCCATCGATTGTAGCTTAAAACCCGCTGAAAGGGAAACTCATTTAATTTGAGAATGAGATGGGGCTGGGATAGCGACTAAGGACCTCGTCAGAGATAAAAAAAAAAAAAAAAGGAAACCCGTCGGGATCGTTATGATCAAATGGCGCGAGCGATTACTCGGAGCTCTTTATTCCGTGCGAAAATGTGGCTCGGAATAACTATAGCTCTTATTTTATTTTATATTCAACAAAATTCTGATCAACTTTGAAACTGCATTCATATAATTTTATAAATATCAGTGAGAATTTCGGGAAAATAAACGAAATTTCTTTTCTGATGTAGAAAGAAAACAACTGGAAAAATGGCCTCGCTAATTTCGAGCGTTTACGACGAAAACAAAAGTTGGTAATCGCCGCTGAAGGCTCTTCGGTTATTCGACTGTGCGTATTTTTACGGGAAGAAACGCCAGCACATCGGATACAGCTGTTCCCTAACTGAGCCAGCGAAGAGCCCCATTGTTTATGCTCCTGCATTAACATAGAAAATCCTGTCCCTCGAAAAATACGAATCTCCTAAACAGCTTGAAGCTTTTATGTACGCGACTCGGAGCGTGCGAATAACGGCTTTATGTTTTATCGTCCCTGAGATTTCAAATTTCGTGGACATGAATTTTTACGCCGAAATAACCTTCCCTCGTTTTTTTCCGTTTCCATGAAAATTGTTGGCAATTTTTGCTGATAAATTGTTCTCCGTGCAGAATGTTATAAGGATTCTTTCCAAGAGCTCAGTGTGATGAAAAGAAACGACCATGACTTCACTAAAAAGTTGTCAAAAAACGATCTCTTCGCTTGGGGGGCTTGAAAAATTAATTTAACGATTTTTGAAAGAAATAATTTCTCAAAACATGGCAAGTAATTTTGGTTTCTCGGATGTCAGTGGTGCAATAATTATATACTCCAAATCGAATCAGTTACAGTCCAACGATTCCTAAGACGCCTTTTAGGATGTTCGGATCTCTCGCTATACAACAGAACTTTGCTTGAACCCTATCATCTCCTCGAAACTTGCGAGATTAGGAGAATCCCAGAAATTCTCTGAAAACTGGTCAACCGTTAACATTGATCAATATCCAGGTAGATGCCATGGATATAATTACATCGTAGCAAGAATTCAATAAGAAATCCTGCAAATTGAATGCTTTTTACTCCCAAACCAATATACATTGCATGTTCTGAATCTGTGTTTTCTATACTTGAGCAGTAGGTGGAATAAAGTTTTACGATGTAAATATTTTTACATGTTTCAAAATATTAAACATAATTGCTCGGTAAATTATAGTTTGATAAATATATTCATAGACATAATTATTGAATAGAATAAAAAAAGATATGGTATTCGAGTGAAAAATATAGAAATAATAATATAATAATTGAAGGAAAAAAAATAGATGATATTCAATAAGAAACATTAGTTCATGCATTTCACAATATTTTTTGAAATAATGATATCTACATTTCAAGAAAAAATATTTTCTCCCTAAGTTTCACAAGAACTTTATTTTGAATATAAATTATGTATCAAATATAAAATATTAAATACATAGTTAAATTTTTTCACTGAAATATCTATACTTTCAACAGATTTATCTGTCATATTCAACTAATTGTTACTTCAACAGATTTCCTGCTGTACGACACATAAATAAAATTTTTTAATTTTTCACAAATTAAATTGTAAAAATTTTGACCAGGCAATCTGTAGAATACAACAGCCAATATGTAGAATTTAACAATTGCAGTTTGAGTGAGTATTGTGAATATTTCTTACTTTTTCAAATATTTTTTAGGCAGATAATGGAAATAATCCATAATGAAAATATGGTTCTTAGAGCCGTTGAAATAGTTTTCAACAGCTCACAACGTTTTGAAAGGATTATACAACAGTTTACAACAGTTGTGTCAGGATCGCCAGGGTTATTACTTTTTTTTAATTCCTCACGATTTACAAATTATTTTTGTATAACATGAAGGTTGGTAAAATGGAAAACATTCAACAAATAAAACATTATCATCTCCCAGAATTTAGTCATTTAGATGAAATTTGGAAAAGTTCAAGTTGTTGCGAGAACATATGGAGTATTTGCGAAATTGGAAGTTCCTGAAATGCGAGTGACTTATTGGGTTTTGAACATTGACAAGCAGTTTGATGATATCTACGATTTAGACGAATATGATGTCAACGACGTTGCATCGATCTGCGATCTATATGAAGATGTGGATGAAAAATTATCAGATGAATATCAGTTGCATAAAGATATTACGAAAAATCTAGATAAAATAAATAAAATTGAAAGTCAATGAACTTACTCAGAACATGTAACGTTTTTCAGATAATAAATGTCATCTACAAATGACATTTTATCATACATACTACATCCTAACCTCGTCCAATAGGCATACATCAACAGACGCATATTGCATTTTTCGCAGTATTCTAGCAAAATTTTGTGGAATTCTTCGGAAAATAAAATTAATTTTTTTTATGTAATTATAAGTCATGCCATTTTCAAAAGAAACAAAATCAAGAAAAAAATTGAAGAAACCAAAAACACAATCTTCCGGAAATTAAAGAAACTCCAAAAATAACAGAAAGCGAAACCATGATTACGAAAAAGATGGAAATGAATTACAGAAAATTTCTAAAGTGGCCAGTTCCAGAGCCTGTTTTTCATTGAACTTATACTTCTAATTTATAACTTTTTATTTATGATTGTCGTTGAGAAAAAGAGGTTACGTTTGGAATTCAGCAATACATTTATAATCAATGATCGTCAAATGATATCAATTTTGAAGTAAACAGACAATAAAAATGACCTCATTAATTTTTTTAGCTTCATTGTGCTTATGTCATATTTTGAAAAATTAAAACAAGAGCCGTGTGTGTGGTTTAGTTCACGGTTCAAGTTCAAGGGTAGGGGAATCGGTATATAAACGCTGAAAGATCGCTCTGGCGAGCAGTACTTCATCCCCTAAGCTCAAAACTACTTAACACCAAAGCTCTCTTAAAGTAAAAATTATCAGTAATTGCTTCTGAAAGTTTCGTGAAACCCGTTTTGTAAGTTAACTTTTCCGTGATTA
The DNA here is from genome assembly GCA_028476575.1 of Platygaster robiniae. NCBI lineage: Eukaryota > Metazoa > Arthropoda > Insecta > Hymenoptera > Platygastridae > Platygaster > Platygaster robiniae. The sequence goes on from CM052020.1 coordinate 39,668,804, forward strand.
CAAAACCGTCGTTACTTATTTCTTTTTTACACTTCTCACAATTTTTGAATCACTTTTGCGGATAAAAGTGGACAAAATCAGAACCTTACAGTCTTCGTACCTCGAAGAGTTGGAGCATGTGGATCGTTTTTTGGAGAAATTCGAGAAGTTGCGGAACCGTACGGAATTTCTAAAGACTCTGCAAATCCCTGAAGAGCGAGAGCATTATTGGTTGCTGAAGATTGAGAAGCCGTTTGGTGATATCTACAATTTGGACGGGTATGTTGTCAACGACGTAGAATCAATGTGCAATCTATATAAAGATCTGGATGCAAAATTATCAATAGCGCGTGAGTTGCGGAAGGATTTACTAATCGGTCTGGTTGAAATAAATAAACTTGTTACTTCGAGGCGGCAACTTTTAGGAATAGAAGTATCGAAGAGATTGTAATAGTTCTGTATTGTTCAATTTTTATGAAAATAAAAGTCATCTACGAATGACATTCTATTTTACTTGAAAAATGCCTTATCTTTAAATCCCCCCCTTTGTGGCCGTTAATCGTTTTCAAGAAATTCATTATAAAAGAAAAGGTTTTTTTTGTGTAAAAACGAGTCAAGCTCGTTCCAAAAGCAACAACCTTTGATTGATCAGAAAATTCAAGTGACTCTAGAAATAAAAGAAAGCGAAAACGTGATTTTGGGAAAAACATAAATGAATAACGGATAATTTTTTTAATGGCTACATTCAGTGCACGATTTTCCATTTTACTCATACTTTTGATTTAAGAACCATTTATTTCTGATTGTCGTTGGAAAAAAAGTGAATCATGTGGAATCGGGCCGTACACATTAAAAATACATTATCGTTAAATCACATCAACCTTGAAATGAAATTTAATAGTTTTTAGATATACTTCTCAAGTACATACGTTAGTCTATGTATTTTATAAAATCTAAAATTAGGGAAAAAAATGTTTGATACATCGAACATTTGAAAATATAGAGTTTATAATTATAGATTTGAAGCATCCAACGAAAACGAAAATTTTTTAATTTGCGGGAGCATTCCGACAATTATTTCGAATGATAACGAAAAATATTATTTACCTCATCGTAATATATTTTGTTTCGTTTTTCGTAGCTTCAGAATGAACAGATGGTAGAATGACAATAAAATTTGAAGTTACAATGACTGATTCTCCGAATCGTTATCAATTTATAGTCCCAGGTAATGACGATTATCTGAAGTAATTAACACTGATGACGAAGCAATTGAACCCGAGTACTATTTTCATTGTTCAAAACCTTGCGTGTGGAAAATTTCGTATCCAACTATCAATTCAACACTTGTACGTAGCTTACATTTTCAGAGTGCTAAGAAAGCAATAATTTATCGGCAAATTACAGTAAAAATCTTGGGTAACTAAAGTTCCTTTAGAAAAAGATATGATGATTTTTATGTTAACTGAAACTGAACTACGCAAAAACTATGATTTTTAGGAAAATAAATGGACTTTTTCTCACAAAAAAGCAATATCTGAACTTTGATAATTAAAGTTTAGATAAATAATTAAAATTAATATTATTTATAATTCATTGAAAGAGAACTGATGATATTTGATACATAACAATACTTCATTCAGTTAACAATATTCTCTATATTCAATAATATTTCTAAGTAGTTCATTACTTATTTTTTGATGATGGGATATATATTCAGAATGTAGATATTTATTATATTTATGTCTCACATGTACTATATCTCAAGTATGCATCATACATCATGTATTCAAAATTTATTGAATATTTCTTTAAATAATGAAAATTATTGTGAATTTTATTATAAACTGCATAATATTTTCAGAAAATTGTTTCTTGGGTTAAGGTTAGGAGATTATTATCAATAGAAATAATCAGAGGGTAAAATATACAAAAAAATACAACAGTAATAAAAAAAGGTGGGGAAAATTTGGGAATTATTTATAGAAACATAACTGATAATATTTGGTGAATAATCATAGTTCGTAATTTCAATACCTATTGAGAAAAAAACGTATAGTATTATTTTGAAGTTTATTGTATCAATTTATGTTTAACATGTATCACATTTGAAATATATATTATATATCAGTTAAAATATGTACGATAAAGTACATAACGATAAAATATGTATATAACATCAATTGTCTGATAACTGGCTCCAAAGGTAAAGCTAAGCCCTCCACTATAAACCATAATTTATTTACTTGTTTTATCCCATCACAGTCGATGCATTCTGTAGAGTAATAAATTCTGAAAATTCATCCATTTCTCTCATTCTTTGTTTATTTAGACTTCCATCAATGAATCTCTTCACCGATTTACTCACGTAGTAGACAATTCCTGTCATTCATTTTTTTTCTATCAGTTTATTCGTTTATTTTTTATCATTTATTTTTCTATCTAAAATTCAGAATCGAAAGTTCAATAATTCGAAATCAAATCTGAATTTCATACTGATGTTAAAGTTAAAATGAAAAATGCAAAAACTAGAAACTCAAATAAATTAATTTTCCCCTAGAGCTTGAAAGTCAATGATCAAAAACTTGAATAATATGCTCAAAGTATGCTATAATAAGAAAATCGAAAAATTTAATTTTTTAGAATATCTACTAACTCATAAAATCTCGTATTAGGTACGTATCTACTAAACAAAAGAAGAGAACATTTTCCATCATCATCTAAAAACTCTGAAAATATGCAAAATGAAAGACCAAATCATCTGATCTTCGCAAACTGTACTAAATATTTTTCTTTTCATATCATTTGGAAAATAATCTGCAACTCTCGTATTTTTCTTCAACATCGAATTTATATTTCACGTATTCCTCCCAAGTTATCACGATATCGAATTCTCCTCAATGCCATAAAAAACAGCGTTTTCTGGAAATTGAATTCGTGTAAAAAAAGCTCGTTCGCCGCTAAAAATGCGACTTAACGCGGTTTCCACAACTTACGTCAGCATTGACTTTAAGGAAAACTCAAGATCAGCGTATTTATTTCAAAACGAGGCAGGTCACGCGGGCATTTGTGCACGCTTGAAATGTGCTAAGGCCGTCACGAGCACCCTTTCGGGATCTCATTTCTCTCTTTGTGCGGGGCGAAAAGGGCGCAGCGTAAAACGACAAACTCGTGGACTTAACGAACGAACGGGGAGTAAAAAAAACCTAAAAAACGTTACTCGCCTCGCGATCGATCCACTAAAACTTTCCAGCTTCCTAACGATCGCGGCGGCCTCGGCACGAGGAAGATAAAAAGCGAGCAGGTTGTCTAAGAAATTCTCGGAAAAAAAAACTTTTTCTCATTTCCCACGTTCTCTGGATCTAATTGAGCGCCTGAAAGTAAAAAGTCGACAAATTTTTCTGGTCAGTAGCGATAATGAAAAAATTGTCGGTGAAGATTATGTGACATTTTTTGCGAGTGGAAATGAGATTAGTTGATGGTAGAAATGAGACATTAGCTGTTTGAACAGAATTACATACAACAGGTTCAAGCTCTTCTCAAAATTCAGATGAAATCAATTATGATATCGTGTAAGAAGTAAAAAAAAAATGTATAAGATATAAATAATAAGAATGAATAGTTAAAATATAAATTATGAAAGAATTAAAAAATTGGCAATTAATTAACTGTTATCGAGAGGACAAAACTAATTTGTTCTTGATTTTACTTGCTTAAAAATCACGGTAATCCTAGCCCTAACAGAATTTTCTCCTAAACAAAAATCTATTCATTAGTGTTTGGCAAGGATAACGTAAACATTTGAAAAATCGTTCCAAGCAAGTGAATTTATCGAGGAAAATCAAGTTCACGAAACTGCTAAAAACCTAAAAAAAACTCAAATCCTAGAAGATCGAATTATAGGAATTTACATAGGAATCCACAAGAATATAAGCGAATCTGTTGAATCATACAAATTCTGAAAAAATAGGTACTCAAAGTAATAGAATTGTATGAATGAACTGTCTTCTGAAAAATTTACAGTTTGTGAAATTTTAAATCCCAAAACATTACATTTTCAAAAGCCTATATAGCAATCTCTACTTATACTAGAAATCTATACAAATACTAGAAAACCCAGGAAAATTTTTCAATTGTTTATAAAAGAAACGAAAAAATAAGGAATCTATAAAATATTATACCTATATCAACATCGATGCAATTTTCCCAGAAATCTATAAAGTTACCGAAAATTGATGGAAGTTTGAATTCTAGAGCATCAAATTTCATAAATCTATAAAGCAATCTACAAAAATACTAGATATCTAGAAAGAAACTGAATTATCCTTCAAAGTTTCACAAATACTAAAAAATTGCGAAAGATACAGGAAATCTTTCAATGCTGAAAAGTTACTCAGATATGATTTTCTCGAAAAATGATCAAACCTTGAACTTAGAGATATTCATAGAGATATATACAGGAATTCTATAAATCCCTACAGAAAATCATAGAAATTGATAGAAATACTTCGAATTCAATTCATACAATTTATATAACTGAACGTTCTTTCATTTTTTATACATAAACACTGAAAAATAAACAAACTAATACTAAAAGTCGTTATGACAAATACTGTTTTCTGAAAAATCAATTTTGAAACTAATAAATCGCTAAAAGTTCCAATGCAGTAGCATCCAACTCAACAAATCGATAGATGATCTATGAAAATACTAGAAATATTCAAAAATTTCATAAAAAACAAGTAAATTTTATTAATAACATACAATACAACAATACTTGGAATCTATGAAATACTTCAAATCTTTGGAATTATAATTTTGTCGAAAATTTATGAAAATACTTCCGTTCATCAGAACTTTGATTTATAGAACTTCAAATTCCAGAGAGATATGTAGAACTTTATAAAATTTGAAAAATTTAGAAAGCTGTATAAGTAATAAGGAATTATGGAAATAGCAAAAGTATTAGAAGATGTCTAAACCTCAGTGGCTTAAAAATCACAAAAATCGAATTTCATTGTAGTATACGAGCATGAAGAATGTGTAAATACTTCAAAAATTTTTAAAGCTTTAAAATATCAAAATTTCTAAGAACTAAAAAATCTCGCTCCTGTAACCATTTCGTCGAAATATATGTATAAAAAAATCCTGAACGTAATATATTTTTCCGAAAATCCCCGTCTAAAAAATCATGTTGCCAACGACCCTGATGATAGAGCACAAGTACGTTATGATTAGTTAAGTAACTTGATTATATTCTTGTACAGAGAAGGAATAATTCTTATTTATTATTTGGTAATTATTTAAAAAAATTTTATATTAGACTGTAAGATCTAAATATATTCGAGGTATTTCAGAAGCTAAGAAAGAAAACTCATTATTCATTGCCATGATTTCTTAAATTTGAAAAATTGGATCCGAATCATGTCAAATTTATAAAATCAAAAGTAAAAGAAGTTCTAGGAAAAACGAATATTCGTCCAATTATTATTCAAAATATTCACATGACATAAATATCATGTAATTTTCTTTAGAAAATGATCCTGTCTTTTTTCTCAGAAGAAACTTGTGAATTCTACTTGCTTTTTGAAATTCCATTCTAGAATCTTGACTGTTCGAAAATTTCAAATTTGATTCTTTTGGACAAATTTTGATAAATTATATCATTTTATGTATAATTTACATTGTAATGAAAAATCATACAAAACTTGTTATCGTCTTTTGTTTTTCATCTGCAGAAAATATTGAACAATTTGAGTAAAATGTATCGTGTATCCGATAATTATTTAAAATAATCATATGATAATGATGTCGTGTAACTTTTCCCAAAAAATTATCCTGTACTATTTCGTTGTACTCAGTCATCGTATTCTAAAAATTATTCTGAAAGCCACCATTCAGGTTTAATAAAGACCAAACCAAGTCTTATAAATAAATCTGGTTACTGTTATTTTGAGTGCCATCGAACTATGTGTTCATTTTGCCTTTGAAAATTCGTGTACTGCAAGAAACTGAAGCAAACGTAATAATTTGGGGTGATTTTTGGGCCCTTTATTAGTAGAAGAGCAGTTCTAACAAAAGTATTTTGAGCGAGTTGCGGAAATTGCCTCTTGTCGAGAGCACACACTTTTATGGACTATTACCATGGAACGTAAAGTGAGTTTAACTTCGTCTTAAACAGACCGTAATTCTGTTCTGGATTAACTCGTTCTCGAATTGGAGCTTATGTTCCTATTTTGTTTAGCTGATAAACAGACCTTCTAAGTCTAATAACTTGGTCAATAGTTCAAAAGCAGGAAAACAACTTTCAAATGATTGAGAACATATCAGGGGCTGTGCACACAGAAGAGGGTTTTGGAGAATTGAACCTTTTTTATTTGAAAACTTAGAATTGAAATTATTCCATTATTTATGATTATTTAAACGATGATATTAGAATTCCAGAGGAGAATCATATTTCAGAAATTATTTAGAAAGATTTTTGATTTTTGGGAATTTAGGAAAAAATTTTAAAAAGGTGTATATTGCAGATAAGAAGATTTTAACTATTAGATGATTTTAGAACTTGACTTAATCACAACAGTTTATGTTCTTCTCAGATCAAAAAATTATGTTTTTTAATTCTTCGTTTTATCATCCAATGTGACTTAAAATAATTTTGTGTATTCAAAAATCTTCAATATTTCATTTTACAGATAATAAAGAGATGTATATACTGAAATAGTGTTTTTTTTACTCATCATTGCAAAGGCTCTTAAAAATCAACCATGTACAAATTTTCCATGTAGATTTTACTTCATTGGTAATAACTGTGGTATCATACATGATGATTTCAGAATCAGAATTCGCATAGTTTCTCTTAATTGTTGTTTCTGCAGACCAAAGGAAAATCAAATCGTCCCTAATAATGTCATCGTTTAGTCAGCGAATCGCTCGCGTGTGTGGGGCATTTCATGAGCGTTTCCGCGAATTCACGTGTTTCTTTTCAGCCATTAATTGAACACGTTTCGTGCCAAAACCTCATTACAGGCATGAAGGCAGCTGTGATTGATTAGATTCATTATGTACATGAAATTTGGTAGTTTCCATTTAGATTGTTCTAACATTTTCCTCGCAACTTATTCCACTCTATTCTAATAAAATAAAAAGAAAACATGTAATCTGAAAGATTGACTTCATATCATTTTTTCTTTAACTAATTTATGTTACAAAAAGTAGTATTCGGAAAATCTGGGTGTGAAAACGGGATAAAGAAAAGTTTTTTAGAAAAATTATTTTTGTGAAATTCTAAGCGGAGAAACAAAAGTAAAAAAATTTTTGTCAATTCGTACATCTTAATTATAAACTCCATGTTCAGAATTTCTTTCTCTATCGCGAATTTTTTTACACTTGAGGTCAACAAAAATATAAAATTGTATAGTTAATTTTCAATGCCCATTACTTATTACATGGTTTATGCTCTACAAAAATCATTCGCAATTTTTTATCCAGTTCAATCTTTTCCGCAACGATGAAAAAAGCTCCCAACCCCCTTTTTTATGGAATGTTTAAACGTTTTTAGTATACAAGCTATGACAAGCTACGAGTAGCGCCGCATGGCTCGTAAAACTTTTACGGTATGATAGCAGTTTTTTTCCAACCTCCTACCCCCGAAACATAATCATTGCCAACGCTATCCTCAATGTTTCCACTCTTGTTTTAGTTCCAGTTTTACGCAATATCATTATATTAAAAAAATTCTCAGCAGGCACGTAGGCAGAGGGGGATCTTGGGGGTTCAAACCCCTCCAAAAAATCTGATTAAATCAATCAATATTCCATGTAAAAATGAAAAAAGTTACGTCGATGAACAATAAAAATATAATTAAAGAAAATGCATGAAAACGTTCGCAGTATATATTTAATAAAAAAGTAAAAATGATCAAAACGTACGATGTAGAAACTATGAATCAGAAAAATTGTTGCAACCCAGTGAATAATCTAAAAAAATTAAAAACTACGAAAATGCTAAGAATTTAAAAAAAATTTGAATCTTAGATCGTCAAATTCTAGAACTCTATATAAAATCCATATAAAAGTATTAAAAATCTTTCGCTTCATACAAACTCTAAAAGTATAACGAAATAAAATAAATTCTATGAAAAAACTGTCTCTGAAAAATCTCGACGAATGCCTCTACGATCTATAAATTTTAGAATTCTAGAGCATCAAATTCTTGATATACTATAGATCTATGAAAATTCTAGAAAATACAACAAAATCTTAAATATTTTAAAAATATGAAAATAATAACGATATTAAACATGAAAAATCTATCTGACAGCGATTTCATCATTAATTCTTGAAATTGCTGATGATAGATCAAAATTCGCATTTTAAAACATCAAGTTTTTTGAATCTAATTTTATAAAAAAACTTAGAAAGTTTACTAATTTACTTGTCAACGAATTTACTAGTTCACTAGCTTACTAGATTGCTAGTTTACTAAATTTCTTTCAATACGTAAAAATCATGTAGAAATAATTTTCTTAGAAATTTATGAAACTGTCGGTCCTGGAGAATTATTTTTTATGTATTACTGTAATTATAAATAATTGTAGAAATAATTTTAAAAATTCGTATAGAGAACAATGAAAATACATCCAATTCAATTGATAGGTACGATTTACACAACTAAACGTAGTTTTTTTGGGAATAAATACTTAAAAAATATACAGTAACAGTATTGAAAATCTTCATGAAAGAAACTGTCGTCTGAAAAATCAATTCAAATTCTCAAAAACGTTAGAAATTTCAATAATATAGCATCAATTTTTTAAAACCCGTAGCTGATCCATAGAAATATTGAAAATATATAAAAATACCAGAAAATACTCAAAAATTTGATAAATAATGTACCATACGAAAACAATATAAATTTTTGATGTACCGTTTATCTGTGTGGTTTATTTATAACGTGCGATACTTCGGCAATACTTGAATAAACGATTTTTTATAATTTTGCGTTCTAAAGTTTCACTTCGTCGGATGTTTTATATTCTCACTTCAATCAAAACAAATTCTACCCTTCTGGTGATCAAATTTTTTCGAAAATTCCAAAATTAATATATATTGTTGTTATTCGATATTTCGAAGTGTGGAATTTTCAAGACATAAACATTTCTGCGTGATAAAAAATGGCGATTTCTAATCTTTTTCTTAATGAGGTAAATTTTAAATTAGCACTCAATTTCTTCTTTCTGACCTTCTAAATCTTATTTTTCGAGTATAAAATAGATATTTATTCATCTAGGGAGGAAGAGGATGATTTCACGAGTGTGTGTTTGTGTCCGAGCGGAGCGAGGTAAACAAAACACATGAGTGAAATCACTTCCTCCCGTGGTGAATATTCTATTTTTTTCCATACATACACAGAAATGGCCAATTTCGTCGGAGTTGCAGGAACAACGTCCTCTTTTTGGGGTTATCCGTGATGGAATGTCTCAGCGGGAGCAATCCCTCAGATTGCTCCCGCTGAGGCGTTTCATCACGGGTGCCCCAAAAAGAGGGCGTTGTTCCCGCAAATCGCGTCGATAAAGTGGCCATTGCTGTGTATGTATGGAAAAAAGATATTTTTTCCCATTCAAACCCGGTTGCCCAGATTACTGAAATTTTCAGAATAAATAATTTGATATCTAATTAGTTACATGGAAATATAACTTTTTTCAGGAAATTTTAAAACGATGACTTGTGTACAGTATTTATTTTTTGTTTAAAACAATTTTCACAAAAATTATATCCAGAGTCACGATGAGTCATACTAACTGAGTTTTTTACATGTGTGATATCGAAGAAAAATTTTGTGATCGATGAACACAAGGTTTGAATCTTAAAAAAGTTGTTTCTTCCTGAAAAATCTTCAGAAGAAAAAATGTTTTTCTAACGCTCATGATGAAACACACTCAGTGTCAATTTGAAGGTCGTCAATGAGCGATAAAAAAAAAGACAAAAATGTTATCTAGAGAATAAACTTGGATTCATGAAATAAGTAGGACTAAATGAGAAACCATAAATTTTATCGCTGGCATTGTACAGCAGTATGATATCGACAGCAATTTACTTTGAAAAATATATTTGGAATAATTTATACCTGCGAAGGCCTGAAGTTTTCGATTCAAACCAATGGTCATAGATTTTTCAAAAAGGTTATCGAATTTTATTCGATACGTATCCCGGCTTTTCCGTGAATGAAGCCAAAATTTCAAAATAAAATTTTTTGAAATTTACAGTTTTCGTCACTGATTTACAGGTAAAATTTTTTTGCGTTTAATTATTTAAGTCACATTTGATGCTAAATTAAACACTGCTAAAAATTTTGATTTTGACAAGAATTAGATCATACTAAAATGTTATCACACCTGAAATTTTTTTACAGTATATTAATTTATATGTTATATGTATATGGAAAGATTGAGTTAAATAATAGAAAAAAATGCACTTAATAAGAAACAAGAAATTTTGAAAAAGTTGAGTTTAAAAATGGAAAGATCCTGAATTACAGATGGATTATTATGAAAGAAATTTGAAATAACCATGATGCTCCAAGTTTTTAGAAAAATTTTTTCCTACAACATTCATTTTCGTCCAAAATGCTCATATTTTCATCGATTCTGAATGTACTACCAAATGTGAGAAGTACTGATTTTTTACAAACGATTTTATAATGAGATTTATTATCTTCAAAGCAATTTCCTGTCTTGGTGATAAAAGTATCTAGCAAGAATAACCTTGAATGATTCATATGAAACTTTCGATCTTACTCTTTATTTTTCAACTATTATTCATCGACAAAAATTTTATTTTATCCAAGAGCGTATCGAGAAAAATATTGTGGGGGAACGGGGTTCAAAATAATTTCCGAATAAATAATCGACATTATCATCAAATCGCCTTTTACGAAAACTGAAGATGTCATTTTTTTTACTTTTACAGTTTTTTTACTTTTTTTATTAAGCTTATGAGTTGATTTAGGTGAAATCATTTTCTAACTTGCCAGCAACTTGAAAATGCTTGATATTTTCAAAAAACTGAAGGTTATCAGATCGTTTTACGCTACGGATTCAGAATAAACCTCAGTGTTTTAACTCAACCTATTTTGGGTTATCAAGTTTTATTTAAAAAAGAGTAAAATAATTTATTTAATACGTAGTTTTAGATATGCTTTTACACCAAGGATGTTAAAAAACTTATAATCCAGTATTTTTGAGGGGTGTTTGTTCATTATTTTGGTAAAGCAGTACTTAATATTTTCAATGTTTTGATAATTAACTATTATGACAAATGAGTAGATGCCATATTTTTAAATCCAGTTTTATAAAATAAATGCGAAATTTGTAAAATCAACAATATATTTCATTTTAGAATCAATATTATATGAATTCTGCAGAAACTTCATTCAATTATAGTCGGAAGTTTTTAAGCTATCAAAATCGTAAATTGTCACTCTCTAAATTTATTCGAGTGAAAATCCTGCACATCCACCAGGAGTGAAAATTTTACTCCTAATGAGTGAGTTTTCACTTATCTTGTAGTAATACTTCACTCTATATAATTGACTGAATTATCGCCTACTTTTTGAGTGAAAAATCGCTCTGAGACGATAAAAACTTCGCTCATGAAGAGAAAAATTTACACGCAAGTTTGATTTGCAGGATTTTTGCAGAACATTTTCCATGTCGGTATGAGCTTTTTGCGTTAGGCGAAAATGTTGAAACTTGTTTTTTTTCAACATTCACAGAAGTTAATTATGGCTTCTGATTTTGTAGGGTATTTACCCAGGGCTTCCAAAATTTCATTATCGAGTTCTGTCGAACTTTCACTTTCAGAAATTTTCTCGCTTGGAGAATGATCGGAATGTGAATGAAGAACCAAAGAACTTTTTTCCTAGTCAAAAAGAAAATTATTTCTTCCTTTTTATTATTATCTTCATTATAACTTATTATCATTATTATTATTATTATTAATATTATTTTGGTTGATATTTTTTTCTTTTTTTTTGTAAGCCCATCTATATGTTTGATTGAAAGTTTTTTCCTAGATAATTGTTTGGAATGTCATGCCTCTCATTCAAGCTCTCCAACATATGGAAAAAACACCACTCTCTCTTTTTCTCCATATTCTATTGTTTACCCTCTCGTGCAAATAAAAAAAAAAAAGCGAAAAATGTTAAGAAGACCTTCAGATCATAAGTAGGATACTTCAAATTTGAAACATGCTCTGTCTCATTTCATATTTTTCATCTATCAGTATTGAATTTATTTTGTTACCTTATTTATTCTTACGTTTATTTCAACTTTAGTCATTCCTAAAGTTGAAAATTACGAAATTCGTTATGTTTTATTTTTTGTAAGATTTTTTTAAATTGTAATCACAGAAATACGAACATAACGAATTTGTAAGTACTTGATTATTTTTACTCTGGCATCTTAGAGCTACAATGCATATCCAACTTTAATAAATTAATTCGAACAATCTGACTGATTTTTTTCTTAGGATCAATCAGTACAGATAAACAAATGCTTAATTATTTTCCTCATTCAAAAAAATTATTTATGGAGAGCTCGTTCTAAAGAACAACAGATCCCAAAAATCTCGAAAACACCTTTTAAATTTTAATCTTAGTAATTTTCTTGGTGTTCCCTATGAGGATCGAAAAAACAAGTGTCTTTTGAAAGCCTCTTCGCCGAGGAATAAAATGCCGAGGCGTTGGAGAAGTTTATCTCGTTGAGGCAACTTCTGTCCACGTGGAAAAATCGCGCGTTGTTACACGCGGCGCATGTGGCGTACGTGCATAATTTGCATATACGTGCGAGCGCGGTGGCAATTAGGGCGCGTCCCCGAGTTCCCGGCGCCTTCACAAAGACCGGGAAAACGTGACGTTTCCTCCTAATTGACCGAAGGAAGGAGGAGGCGAGATTCCCTCACTAAATTCATGCCAGATTTTCTCGCCGCGAGAATGAACCGCGTCGTTATTCCTGTAGGAAGAGAGGCCAGGAAAGCGTTTCGAACCGGATAGGGGTCGCGTGCAAATGACTTTGGACAATATTTTTGACGCCGGTCCCTTGGTCACCCGACGCCGAAAAAAGAAAACCGGCAATGTGACCAAAAATGAGAACCGCATTTTCAACCTTGCGAGTATGAAAGTTTAAGTCTTTGAACTTGTTATATTTTTCGTTCAAATGATCATCAACGTTCGTTAGAAACGATTATCTTTAAGGAAAATCGCAGCAAACTAAATTGATAAATAAATTGTTTTAAAACTAGCTATATTCTTATATCGTATAATCTTCAGTATTTTGAAACGTTGATTTTATCATCTACATACTTGTGAGTGCATCTATTATCTTTAACTGAACCAATTTCTGAAGTTAATTTTTAAATAAAAAACACAAAATATGAATTTGATTAATTCGTAGAGTTAAAGTCAAAGAGAAGTTTCTATAAGAAAACAATTTACAAAAAGAAGAAAATTCCAAAATATTGTCTTAAGGCTTCATCAACTCCAAGTAGTACAATGATTGAGTAGTCAGACACCAAGAAATGTAAATTTCTACATTCAATATCTTTTAAAGGGAAAATAACGTCCTTCTTACGTGAAGAAAAAAAATTGACAACCCAGGAAATGGTAACACTCGATTATGCTTATTTCAGTGGAATAAAATCGCGATGGTCAGACATCGCACGCAAGACCAGAAATGAATGTTTTGCCATCAGTAACCATGTTAAATTGTAGGACATGCTTTCATATTAAGAAAAATCATTATATACTCTTGATACATTACCGTAGTAAATAATTATTATAAAAAATCTTTTAATGATGGCATAACCTACTAACATTTTGTTTGACACGTTATTTATTTGGAGTTATAAGTATTATGTAAAAGAATTCCAATGTTACAAAAAAAATATAACATATTAGGATGTGTTATTTTTCATAATATTGCTCTTTTCAGTAAAATGAAATTTTCAATTCCTGTTTGCTTATAAAATTCCTAATAATGGCTTGAAAATTACACTCACTCTTTCATACGTAACCCTTGTTGGAAATTACAATAAAAAATATGTCTTACTATCTTTTTTTTCTTGAATATACTGTTTTTTGTTGTTAATTAAATGTCTTGTTACATGATTCTTACAAAAATCCAACTTTGAAATAGTTGTACTACGTATCAAGATAAAAATGTAACAATAAATTTCGTAGGAGAAAATCTCAAAACATTGTATAAAGTCTGTTTCATAAACTCCAAGTGGTGCAACGCTTTAATATACACTAAGAAACGTAAATTTCTTCATTCAACATCTTTTAAAGATAAAATAGCGTTTCCCTTAAACCTACCAACGATTCTTACGTGAAAAAAATTAACAAACCAGAAAATGATAACATTCGATTATGTTAATTTCGGTAAAATAAAATCGCGATGGTCAGACGTCACATGAAAGAACAGAAATTAATGTTCTGCCATCAATAGCCATGTTGAAATTATAGGTCATGCTTTCATATTCAAAAAAATCAGTATATCTACTTCATACATGACCTTAGTAAATAATAATTAGAAAAAAATTCATAATGATAGTATATTTCATTTATATTCTTTGATACGTTCTATATTTGTTGTTATAAGTATTATGTAAAGAAAATTCCATTACTACGAAAAAAAATCTTACATATTAAGATATGTTTTTATTCATATAATTGTTCTTTTCAGCAGAATGAAATTCTAAATTTATGTTTACTGATAAAATTTCTAATACTGCCTTGAAAATTACAATAATCTGTCATACGTAACCCCTGTTAGAAATTACAATAAAAAATATGTTTTTTATTTCTTACTATCTTTATTTTCTTGAATATACTGTATTTTGTTATTATTTTAATGACTTGTTACATGATTCTTATAAAATTCCAACTTTGGAGTAGTTGTACTACGTATCGACATAAAAATGTAACAATAAATTTCGTAGGAAAAAATTTCAAAGCGTTGTATAAAGTCTGCTTCATAAACTCCAAGTAGTACATCGCTTTGATAGCCTGGCACTAAGAAATGTAAATTTCTTAATTCAATAAATTTTAAAGGAAAAATAGCGTTTCTCTTAAATCTAACAACTATTCTTACGGGAAGAAAAAAAATTGACAAACCAGGAAATGGTAACACTCGATTATATTAATTTCAGTAGAATAAATCGCCATGGTCAGACTTCACATGCAAGAACAGAAATTATTGTTCTGCCATCTATAGATAGCCATGTTGAAATTGTAGGTCATGCTTTCATATTCGAAAAAATCATTATATCCACTTCATACATGACCGTAGTAAATAATTATTATCAAAAATCTTATAATTATGTTATATTCTACTCATTTTGTTTGATACGTTACATATTTGTAGTTATAAGTATGTATTGTGTTAAGAAAATTCCAATGTTACAAAAAAAATTAAACATATTAGGATGTGTCATTATTCATATTATTGTTCGTTTCAGTAGAATGAAATTTTAAACTTATGTTTGCTTATAAAATTTCTAATACTGCCTTGAAAATTACACTTACTCTATCATACGAAACCCTTTTTAGAAATTTTGATGAAAAATATATTATTCATTTCTCACTTTCTTTATTTTGTTGAATATACTGTATTTTGTTATTATTTTAATGTCTTGCTACATGATTCCTATAACATTCCAATTTTTAAGTAGTTGTACTACGTATCAACATAAAAATGAAGCAATAAATTTTGTGGAAGTATATTTCAAAATATTGTATAAAGGCTGCTTCATAAGCTGCAAGTAGTACAATACTATAATAGTCAGAAACTGAGAAATGTAAATTTCTACATTCAACATCTTTTAAAGAAAAAATAGTGTTTCTCTTAAACCTAACAACGATTCTTACGCGAAGAAAAAAAAATTGACAAACCAGGAATTGGTAACACTCGATTATGTTAATTTCAGTAGAATAAATCGCCATGGTCAGACGTCACATGCAAGAATAGAAATTATTGTTCTGCCATCTATACATAGCCATGTTGAAATTGTAGTTCATGCTTCAATATTCAGAAAAATCATTATATGTACTTCATAGATGACCGTAGTAAATAATTATTATCAAAAATTATGATACATCCTACTCATTTTGTTTAATAGTGATATATTCATATTTATAAGTATTACGTAACAAAAATTCCATTGCTACGAAAAAAAAATCTTAGATATTAGGATGTGTTTTTATTCATATTATTGTTCTTTTCAGTAAAATGAAATTTTAAATTCATGTTTGCTTTGAAAATTTCTAATACTGCCTCAAAAATTACACTCACTTTATCATACGAAACACTTATAATAAAAAATATGTTTTCTATTTCCTACTATCTTTACTTTCTTGAATATACTGTATTTTGTTATTTTTTAATGTCTTGTTACATGATTCCTATAAAATTCCAACTTTGAAGTAGTTGTACTACGTATAAACATAAAAATGTGACATTAAATTTTGTATTTAGTAACAAGATGTTGTATTTAATCACAATAACTAAGTTTTTTGATAAAAGGAGGAAGAAAATGATATTTTTTACCCCCTAAACTCTATGGATTGATTTTCAATAGTCTTACAAGTCGCAACTAAAACATCTCGACTAGTTGACTAGGGTGTTTCGGGATTCGGGCGTAGCGCAGTCTCGAGTCTATCCTGATTCGTTTGTATCATGGTTCGGGCATGTCCGCAACGTGAAACTGTAAACTTGAGTTTTCACTTGATTCCCTCGGACAAACTCAAATTCGTCTGACCGATTTGAATAAGGAACGTGAAATGCTAACGATATTGGACGTGCAAACTTTGCGAAAGCACGATTGTACCCGATGCCCCTGGTGTTTGTTCACGCCGACGCAAATGCGGAAGTAAACTTGTGTTATTACGGGTCAGTTATCGTTTCCACGACTTGTTTCGATTATAATCCTATCTTCGGGAATTGACGATGCCGTTGGCATAGAATTTTTTTTCAAGTAACGATTCTATATATTCCGAAATATGCTGTTATGCATTGGGATTATGAACAAGCTTTGAATGCTTCAAGTTTTGATTAGATGATTAAACAATAGAGAAAATTTTACTTTTTTCCGTGTTTTCAGAGATTGTTCTCAAAAAAAGATAACTGTTTAATCATGCGTGTTTTGTTTACACTTTTTTACATTAGAACCATCAATTTTTGAAATGATTTTTTTTAATACACATTTCAATAATAGAGAGTCGTGTTTAAGATCAGTTTAGTCGTCATAGACCAAATCACCGATTTCTTTCAAATTTTTAAATGAATAATATCAAAATTTTTTTTATTTCGGGCTGCAAATCAGTTTTTTTCGAGAATTCGTGATTTTTGATTAGGCTGTCAATTCAGAGTAACCTCATTTTTGAAGAAATTTTTTTTTTAATCTTCATTTCTTATCGTAATATCTATGGATTTCAATCATTTCTGTATAGAAAGTTCAAAATTGTGCGAAAAATATGAATAATGAATTGTAAATATTTCTCGTAGCGTTGCTGAATCGTTATTAGCCTAAATGAAAAAAAAGTGAAAAATTTTCACATTTCATCATGTTTTTTTTTTTCTTTTTTTTTCATAAATTATAAAGTTATAAATTGATTTCTGTAAAAGTCATTACACACAAAAACCTTTCGTTCGCAAGTGAGAATTTCTTTTCGAATATTTTGTACAGTATGTCTATCATTTCACCTAATTTATATAAGTACTAAACTTCTCTTTTCTGTGATGATTTCATGTACTTCAAATAATATTTTATGAATGTAGGTACTACCATCCTTTGATAATTAATCAAAAGATTCTTCAAGTAATTAACCCAGAGTTTGCAGTTCGTTTGGAGTTGTAAGGCTCTGAAAAGAGATGAAACGAGATAGAACTACTACGAGTTCTTTTTCTACCTGAGGAAAAAGCGATTGAAGTCGAAAACAAGAGAGAAAATCAAGAAGAAAAACGTTTTCAGTCTCGACAAAGCCCGGGAGGAACGGAAAATCTTCGAATTTTCGCTGGAACCTTATCGAGGCGTTTCCAATCCCGCGCGTACTTCCTGGGATGCTGGCTTGTATACGCGCGAATCCCTTGATTTCGAAATCAAATACATGTAAACGCAAGAAAACAGCGATGTCAAAGCTTTTGGGTATTGTCTATGATAAATCAAGAGCTTGCAAGCACCCCCGGGAAATGTCGGGACATTGACTTTGGAACTAGATAGATAATTGCAAGGAAACTTGATGAACTCAGGATAATCAAAATTATATTTGTGTTTTTTTTTATTGATTCCACAATGCTTATTTTAAAAAAAATTCTTTTCATTCGTACAAACATTGTGAGGATTTAACCCTAGTGATTTTGAACCTTAAAAGAAAAAGTAATGTTTTATAAGAATTCAATTTCTTATAAGGTAACCTTATAAAAATCTTATAAAAACCTTATAAAAATTCGATTTCTTATAAAGTGACCTTATAAAAACCTAATAAAAAACTGAAATTTGTTATAAGGAATGGGTTGAAAAAATTTTATGTTTTTTTTTTTTATAAAATTTTATTATATACATTCTTATAAGAAATTTCAGTTTCTTATAAGGTTTTTATAAGGTCGCCTTATAATAAATCGAATTTGTATAAGGTTTTTATAAGGTTTTTATAAGGTCACCTCATAAGAAATTGAATTCTTATAAAAAATTTCTTTTTCTTATAAGGTTTTTATAAGGTTCAAAATCACTAGGGAAAACATTTAAACTTATATTGAAATTAGATTTTGTTTCCGAATTCATAGGTTATGCTTAAAAGTACGGAAATGATTTCAAAAATTCCAAGCTCAATCTAAGGAAGTAATCTGTCGAAAAAATTTATGTAAATCATAAAAGCTGAAAATTTGTTGGAATCATTAATGAAGTATGATTCGTTGATACCAAAGGTAGAAAAAATTTACAATAATTTTACACAAATTCGAATGAATTTCTGTAAATTAACTGCAATTTCGGAGAATCTCATTCATGGAGATCACTATATTTGACCAAATGAAGGAAAAGTGAATTAAAATCTAATCTGTCCCAGAAACAAAAATCGCTATAAGTTTAATAATCCACAAACCAAGGGGGGAAAGGTAGCTTGTGCACAGAGTTTCCAAGTTTATGTATAATTTACATAAAAACTTAATTAATCGCTGCCATGTACGTAAGTTGTAAAAGCGAACATGGAGCTCTGTAACTTGCCTTGTGTTGAGATGTATATCATTATATATACATATCTATGCATGTATATATGTACGCCGTTTACGATTGGAGACAGGGTTTGGAAATAACGCGTTACTTGTAACGCGTTACGCTAAAAAGTTACATTTTTCCCTCTAACGATAACGTACCACGTTATATTAATTAAAAAGTAACGATAACGAGAAAGAGTCACTTTTTTCGGTAACAAGTAACGAATATCCCGTTACTTATTATTACGTTACTTTTATCAGTCTCGTCAAATTTTTTGAGCAATCTGTGAATTATTTTGATAAATGTTCTGGAAATAAGATAGAAGTAATTTTTAGTTTCTTTATTTTCGAAAAAAATTCTATATTAATGATATTTTCAATGGATCAGAGTGAAATATTGATAATTTACGTATAAGCATCGATCAAGTATATGCTTTTTCACTTTTTATAAGAAACTTTTACAATTCAAAGCATTGAATTTAGGAATCTGCAGAAAATAAATGAAAATACTTAGAATCTATTGATATTGAAATCTCTAGCAGGAGCTTAAAAATCTATAGATTTTATGCTAGAAATTATTACGTACTTCAATGAATACAAAAAAAAAGGGAAAAATACTAGAAATATAAAAATGAAATAATTTTTTTTATGAATGCTATGGGACTTGTCAAAAATGTAGATGTATGTTATTCCAAGAATCAAGAAACAACTTCTCGAGCACTGAATTCTAAAAATCTCTGTATATAGTAGTCCATAAAAATAGTAGAAAATTTTTGAATACATAAAAGTCTGTAAAAAATTAAGAAAATATTGAGGGCACTCTAAATCTATTAAGAAACTGTTTTCTGTAAAATCGATCAGAACACTTCAAATACTTTGAACTTACAATTCTAAGAAATTTCATTCTGGAAATCCAAATATTTATCTTTCCAAAAACCAAAAAGTCCTAGAACATCCTACATTAAATGCTAGAAAATACAAAAAGAATGAATATATATAGAAAAATGAAAGTAAGTCTGTATTAACATAAAAAATCTTTACAACTTTAATAACTAGTGCTCTAATTACAAGCAATATTAAAAAATACTAAACGATTCTGCAAATCGTAGAAAAACTCAAGGAAATGAAAATCTATTGAGACACCTTTTTCTGCAAAACCATTGAAACACAAATTTTAATAATAACTTCGAATTTTACTGCTCAAAATAAATTCTCGAAATCTATATAAAAATTTACAATAAAATGCTAGAAATATATAGAAATACTAGAAAATCCTGCAAAATTTAATACATCCTGAAAAATACAAATAGTTTTGGAAAACTGAACAATTCTTTTAATCATAGAAAAACTAAGGAGGTAGCAAAGTAACAAAATAACTAAAAATCTGCGTAGACACTGTTCCCTGAAAAATCCTCTCATAATACGGAAAATTTGATGAACTTCGAATATTAGAGCATGTAATTATTAAAATCTATCTATGAATGAACAGAAAAATATTACACATTTATAAAAATACTAGACAATTCTGCAACATTTTACACATACTGAAAAATACTAATGGTGTCAAAAATACTATAAATCTAGGTAGATAAGATTCTCCCATAAATTTATTAAATTCGCAAATTATTCCCCGCAGCTAACATTGAATGAAATGTCCTACTCAGGCATTTTTTGAAATAAAAAAAAAATAAATAAAAATTCGAACAAGCTAACTGATTTTTTTTTCAGTGTCAAAAAAGTACAGAATAATAAATTCCTAATGATTTTTCTCGCTTAAAAAAATTATTCATCTAGGGCTCGTCCTGAACAACAGATCTCGAAAATACAATGTACGTTTTGTTTGAGCAAAACGTTCTGATGTTTAAAACTCTAAAAAGTTGAAAACACGTCTAATCTTTTTCCTTCTATAACTATTTTATTATATCTGAAATCAACAGTTTATTTCTAGAACAAAATCGTTTTCTCATATTGTTAGTTTTTCGATGTATTTTATTATTCGAATAATATAATAAATAAATTAAATTAAATATAACGTCGTTATTGACGATCTCCATTTATTTTCGAAGAAACAAGATTCGCCCTTATATTGCGGAGAATTTGAATATTTTTATTTTTCTAAAATAAAAAAATTATTTTCCATTTTTATCATTTCAGAAATAAGAATCTTTTATCTCTGGAAACGCATTCCTTTTGAATATTAAAAAACTATTAAGAATTGTCCAAGTTGTCAAAATATATTTGTTAAATTACACATGAATCAACAAAATAAGCTCAGATTGCAACAATCTTCGGCAGATAGATTCAATAGGTCCTAAATAATGAATATAGTTTATTTCCGTTTAATTTAGTATTAATTTTTTGCGTTGTACAATGTTATACTTTTAAATTTTCAATTTTTCATTTATGTTCCTGACTTTTCGTGTTTTTTTTTTTTTATCACAATCCTGAAATTTTTATTTACAATATAGAAGGAATTCACAACGAGGTTTTCTCAATTTTTATACCAAGTACAAACATTTTCCGAATTTCTTGAAAACTTAGAAAATATTTAAATTCCGGATATACACTCGCGCAAGCGCAAAACCGGAAACTCCGTGACGTCATAATTCACCGTCGCCATTTTGAAATCCAAGATGGCCGCCGATGACAACACAACGTAAACATCAAAACATCAACTCGAAATATATAAATTGGTGAGTTTTGGCAATAATTAGAGTACCAGAAACGCGAAAATCTTGCATTTTCCAAAATTCTACGCGATGTATCGATCAATGGTGAAGAAATCGGAACCGGACTCGCGCCTGGAAATTGTGGAAAGCACATTTGGTACGATAGTGTCATAACCACTTATTTTTCCGGATTTTTCCGCGTTTCTTTGTTTTTCTCGCGAGAAAAGTGCGTGACAGTCGATGCAATCGATTTCAGCGGATTCCGCGATTCCAGTTTGTCGTCATTTCTCTGATTTGTAAACAAAGTGTTGACAATTTTTAATTAATTTCCATAATTTATCGTAGGGCCATTAGTGAAGGCATGAAAATTTATAAATTCCAGATGGTAAAACATAAAATAATGAGAATTTTTCGTATTCAAGGGTAATTATTGGTAAGGTTTTTTGGTTATGCCAAATACAGTGAATGATTCAAAATTATAATTTAAATTGAACAAATATGGAAGCCTTCAAAATAGTGAAAAGTGCACTTTCGAAACGAAAGAATTAACATATGATATTGAAAAACAAAAATGAAAATAGGTAAAAATAATGAAAACTTTAATTTTTAACTATTTATTCACTAAATTCATGAACTTTCATCAGTTACCACTACAAAGTGTTAAAATTATAAAATCGTAACTTAGAATCCTAAAATCATTATAGAAAAATTCAGGAATTCTCAAATTACAATGGTGAATTCTAAAATTGTGCTTAAAAATGTTTAGATATAAATTTTGTGACTGATTCAAAAAATTGTAAATCTTAAATATTGATAAGCTTTTAAATTGATAAATTGGAATCAAAGATTTTGTTATGATTGCAAAGCTGTACATTTATATTATTTGAGACTTAAATTTTAATTCGGAGAAATTTTTTTACCATCGATTCTGAATTTTGAAATTGATTGATATGAATTTCCAATATATTTGGATTCGTAATCATAAAACATGAAATACAAGAATTTCTCGTATTAAAAGAAAATAATCAATAAGTTTCTTTTGTTCTGTGAAATATAGTAAACGATTCAAACTTATGATTGAAAAGAAAAATAATGAAAAAGAACATGATATAGGAATAAAAACATCAAAATTTGTGAGAATTACAAAATTATTGTGTCAATAAATAATTTTATTCAAATTTCAAATTGCGAAAATTAATGAGTATTGAAATTAATAACATTGTACACAGATTTTGTTACTAATTATGTTTTACTTTTAGGTTAAATTTTGAATGAATAAAAGTCATTCAGTGAATCCTACTTTATGAAATCTCTTTGTGAAAAAAAAAGTACATGATTTTGATTTCACTCAGACTTGGAGATAATTTTATCTAGGGTACTACAGACTTGGACACTACAAATTTTGATTTTACTCTGATGTGGAAAAAATATAACATTTTTCCTCGTACACTATAGACTTGGACACTACGGATTTCGATTTTATTCTGAAGTGGAGAAAGAAATTTCCTCGGGCACTACAAATTTTGATTTGACTCTGATGTGGAAAAATGACTTCGACACTACAGATTTTACCTTGGATACTACAATTCTTGGTTTAGTCGATCGCAGAAATTTTAACTTTTATAACATTTTTCCTTGGACACTACAGATTTCGATTTCATTCTGAGGTGGATATAGAAATTTCCTGGGACACTACGAATTTGGACACTACATGATTTTAATTTCACTCCGACGTGGAGATAATTTTACTAAGGACACTACAGACTTGGACACTGCAAATTTTGATTTTACTCCAATGTGAAAATAATGACTTGGACAGTACAAATTTTACCTTGGACACTACAATTTTTGGTTTTAGTCTACTCTGGAAATTTCAACTTATATGATGCTACCAGCAAGTAAAGATGTTTACACATCAATAATTCAAAAATGAGGAAAATACTTATGTCAATAAAATGATCTTGAACTTTTTTTAGTACAATTTGAATACAGATATGAATTTCAAATAATAAACGAAAATCTCCATCATTGAATTTCAAACTTTTGATTCATAACACTTCTGTATTTTCCTTGCAAATTGCTGTCCAGTCTTAAAACTATAAAATCCTAACTGAAAATTTCATGAATCATTTAAAAATTATAAAAATTTTGAAATAAGAATGTTCAAATTCAACACGCTTGTTTTAAAATGTCAAGATATAAATTTTTGGTTCTTAAGTTGAAGAATTCGAAACCTCAAATATTATTAAGCTATGTAATTATTAAATTAAACTGACAAAATCTGTATGTATACATGTAAAAGTCTGTACATTGTCCGCCTGTAACTTCAAAACTACTGCACAAAACCTGAAATTTTGCACAGTTTTTGACCATGTTTGTGAGAAGAGATTTTGCAAAAGCTGCAAGAAGTTACAAAAAAAATCATAAAATTATGCAAAAAATCACGAAAAGTCACAAAGTTACAAAAGATTACAAACTACGATAACTTTTAAAAATTTACAAAACCATGAAATACAGGGTATCCTAAAGTCAGCGGATCATCCGCAAATCATGAAGGCTTGATATGATGTATAGTTATAAATTTTAACATGCTCAATAATAATTCAATTTATTTATATGAATATTAACATCATTCATAGTTACATTCAAAAAACTCATTATGTATTGGAAAAAATGTGAGATACAAATTTGACACTTGTTTGATTACGAAAATCCAACTTCTAAGAACTTGGAGCAATATTTGTGTAATTCTAGTGTAAATGTTGCAATCTTGACTGAATTTTTTTTTTTAATAAGCTCGGAATATACAAACGTTGGAAAAGAAATTTTCACATTTGCGAGTTTCAATGTAATGTTGCATGAAAATTTGATTACGTTTTACATTAAAATATAAATTTTAAACATTTATTTTCCAAGGCTGATTACTATAGAAAAAATATAATGAAAATAATTTGTCAACTAGAGAATTTAAAATTTTTTCAATGCAAAATACTTCAATTCTGAAGAAAAAAAGTATAAAGTTTTAAAATTCGAATTTTTCACAAAAATGTCGTTACTTATCAAAATATTTGATTTTGTTACTTCTTTGTACATGAATTGGAATGTTATACAAATTTTTTGATATCAGAGAACCTAGTAAAAACTTCTTGAAAATAACTTCAATTTTTGCTCTTTACATGATTTATCAGTACTAGAATTTTTTTATCCATATATTTCAATCCAGAAAATAAATTAAAAATTTCGAACGTATAATTTCTGTGGCTTCCCGCCATAATCGAGAAAGTCACTTGTACCATAAGGCTCAGTTCACATGATATTCTGATAAAATTTTGAACCTTATAGCATGTGTGACTTTCTTGGTTATGGCTGGAAGCCACAGATTTTTCAACTGCAATTTTTATCCCAACTCAAAAATTTGTGTGATTTGCTGTTTCTATATTTTGACTAAATAAACCAACGCTACAGAAAAGATGCATACGGGTCATTCCATATGAGATTTACACTCAAAATTTTTTTTGCCCCGAAATATTTTTTTTTGCATTCTTCAATTGAAAAAAAGACCCTTTTTTTTTTTTAATGTGATACGTCAATTTTTGGACTTATGAATTTTTGAATTTCACGACTTTGAAAAATCGACTTTTTTTCCATTTCCTATAAATCATTCACTTTTTCATTGAAAGAACATATTTTTTAGGATAGAACTCACGAATGGTTCCACTTTGAAATGAAAGTTTCAATAAATGCATGAACATTTATTTACTTGTTGATATTTTGCAATATATTAAACAAATTGTGTTTTCTCAAAAGAGGTTTCTCCGATTCGACTCATATTTTTTTGTAATTTGTTATTTTAGTATAGAAAATATTGTCTCAAAGTTTTAGAATGGACCGTTAAATAGTTTTTTAGATATAAATTTTTTAAGTTGGAGCGCGCGCTCCGCGTAGCGCGGGCGCTCCGGCCGCGGTACGGATTTCAGCATGTTTGGACCAGTCAAAGATCGTTAGTGTTTTGTTGTAAGGGTATTCTGCAATTTAAGCTTTCCTTTTCATTAGTGCGTTGTCGTCTACCGTACGTTCGATATCGTTGTTGAATAATGTCGGAAAAGTCGGAAAAGTCGAAAAAAAAGTTTAAAAGTCAGTGTTCGAATCCTTTTTATGAGAAGGCGCATGGAGCAAAAGCGAACAAAAAAAATTTAAGACATATATCCACATTACTATCCAAAAAATTTGAGGTTTTGAATTCGGAAGATTTGGTTTGTGCACCATGTAGAAAAAAGTTAAATAAGATGGATGTCAGTGAATTACGTACGTGGCTTTCAATATTTTTCTTGTTTCTATCAATTATTTTTTTTTTATTGATGGTTCGTAGATTGGATAAGTTTTCATAAATTCTTGAAATAAAAAATTTATAACATTTGTCAATATTTTAAAACTTTCGTACGCGCACACTGTGAGATATATTCTATTTTTTATGTTTCTTAATTATTTATATTCGAATAGATGATTCAACAAATGATGAAGTAGAAATTTTTGATGATTTGGATAGTGATGATGAAAATTGTTCGCTGTCAAGCTATGAAGCAGAAGTAAGTTTACCTTTCAACAATATCTTTTGTAGTCTGACATCTCGTTATAATTTTCCATAAAAATGATATTAAACTGTATTTTTCCGTAATTTATAGGACGAGTTTAATTTGAGTTCTCGTACAATTTCTGAACTTAAGCCAAGTTCCACGATCCAAATCTGAACCAGCGTGAGAAGATTCAAGTTCTAACACTTCTTCCTTCAAACTTGAATGTAAATGCAATTTTTAAATTGATGAATACTTCGCGTTATAATATTATAAAAGCTGAAGAATTGCAGAGAAAAAATGGAATTTTGCCTCAACCACAAAAGAAGCCAGGTTAATATTTTGCTTTTCTATTATTCACTTTCAAGTACACCTTAACGGTAAAATATTTTTAAGAAAATCTGGAATATATATTTTTAGGAAGAACTATTTCTGCAGAGGTAGAGCGTAAAGTAAAAGATTTCTACGAATACGATGATGTAAGTTCTATGATGCCTGGCCAGAAAGATACCAAGTCTGTTAAAATTGATGGGAATACAGTTATTCTACAAAAACGTCTTATAATGGAAAATTTAAAACAAATATTTTCAAAATTTAAAAACGAGAATTCTGACATAAGAATTGGGTTTTCTAAAGTCTGTGCTATGCGACCAGCCCATTGCGTCTTAGCCGGTTCAGGTGGAACCCACATGGTTTGCGTTTGCCCGATACATGAGAATATGAAACTCATGGCTACTGGTGAGAAAATCAAATATATTATTCCCATGCGAACTTAAATATTCCATTTATCTAACGAATTTTCGTATTTGTTCGTATTTCAAGTACAACTTTTTCATTTGATCAGGGTAAACTGTACTTGGCATGCGGACACCAAAAAAATTCGTAAACAATAAAAGTTCTTAACCATGCAACAAAATATTTTTTATTTAGGGAGTCACATCGTTCACTTAATGAAGGGACAAAATTATTGCGTGGAAAATTACAAGGATGTATCGCTACTTCTGCTTTGTTCAAATCCAAATGAAAAATGCTATTTCGGACAATGTCAGAGCTGTGGCGATAACGATATTTTAATGAACATTGTTTTGAAGGAAGTTTTTGAACAGCAAAATGTTAATGAAGTGTCTTACAAAAATTGGATTTCGAAACCTCGAGCAGCATTAGAAACTATAAAAATTCCAGTTGAAACATTCATTTCCAATTTTAACAAAGCTGGAAAAACATTTCTTGCTCACTCTTACATCGCAGAAGAACAATCGAGTTATTATAGATTTGTAAAAAAAAATCTCCAGAGTGATCAAAGTCTTGTGATTTGTGATTTCGCAGAGAATTACGCTTTTGTGATCCAAAATGCCGTACCGGGGTTTCATTGGAATAATAACCAAGCCACGCTTTTTCCAATTGTTTTCTATTACAATAATAACGGGAAAATTGAACACAAAACGTTGGTAATAATCTCAGATTGCAATAAACATGACTCGATAGCAGTGTTTGTCTTTTTGAAAGCTTTTCATGATTTTCTCTCGAGCTTTAATGCGATGATAAAGCATTGCATTTATTTTTCTGATGGGGCCCCTCAACAATTCAAGAATTCCAAGCATTTTTCGACCTTATATTATCACAAACAAGACTTTGGCCGTTCTGCTATATGGCATTTTCAAGCCATAGCACATGGCAAAGGTCCGTGTGACGAAGCGGGTGGTTCTCTAAAAAGACAAGCACGGAAAGCTAGTATTCAAAGGTCAGCGGATGAGCAGATAACCACCCCATTAAAATTATATGAATGGGCTAATGGCGATTCTACATTATCTAATACCTCTGTTGCCTACAAAAGTCAGAAAGATTACGATGAAGCAGCTAAGTTTTTGAAGCAACGTTTTGATGATTGTAGAACGATACCGGGTACCCAAAAAATTCACTGCGTTGAACCCGTTGAAAATTTTCAACTAAAAGTAAGAACCTTTTCTCGTTGTTCAGAATTCGAAAAGGTCAGTTTTGTAGCTGCTTCTGTAAACAAGAGCGATAAGAGGAAAAGAGGCAAGGGAACCAAAAAGTGATTTAACCGTATGATTTGTTATTCACGAAAAGTATTGTGAAAGTTTCATTGTATTTAAAAAGTATTCTGAAAAAATCAGTTTATCGTAATAAAACCATGAAACCATTTTTTGTTCAGACAATTTTAATTACTTCGAATCTTTGAAATGCTTTTAAATCTGTTATATGCGAATTCCGAATTTCGACATTTTTAAATCGATTTAGAGTGAACGAAAGGATTTCAACATGTGTAATTGCGCTGAAACCTGTACCGCGGCAGGAGCGCCCGCGCTACGCGGAGCGCGCGCTCCAACTTAAAAAATTTATATCTAAAAAACTATTTAACGGTCCATTCTAAAACTTTGAGACAATATTTTCTATACTAAAATAACAAATTACAAAAAAATATGAGTCGAATCGGAGAAACCTCTTTTGAGAAAACACAATTTGTTTAATATATTGCAAAATAACAACAAGTAAATAAATGTTCATGCATTTATTGAAACTTTCATTTCAAAGTGGAACCATTCGTGAGTTCTATCCTAAAAAATATGTTCTTTCAATGAAAAAATGAATGATTTATAGGAAATGGAAAAAAAGTCAATTTTTCAAAGTCGTGAAATTCAAAAATTCATAAGTCCAAAAATTGACGTATCACATTAAAAAAAAAAAAGTGTCTTTTTTTTCAATTGAAGAATACAAAAAAAAATATTTCCGAGCAAAAAAATGTTGAGTGTAAATCTCATATGGAATGACCCATACATCTATTCTCAATACTGTTGCTTCGCCAAAAACTGTTGTCAACTAAATTTGAAAACCGGAAATCACGAAATAGTGATGACATTCTAAGATCATTCATAAATTGCTGACACGTGATCATTTTGAATCATTTTGAGTTATCCGAAATTCTTCAAAAGTGAATAATGAAATACTGTATATTTCCTTTTTTCTTTTGTGAATTAAAAATGTGATAAAAATTACATTGCTTACATATACTTTATGTTTTTGAATACAAATAATCATCAGTTTTTCTCCTATTTATTTTATATCCAAGATTTTACTGAAATTGAAAAAAGGGTTTAACAACAAAATGAGCTCTGAAGAATTCTCAAAATTCTTTCAAAGTTTAGACATTTTTCAATGCCTTTTAAAAACTTTCGATTTTAATTTTTTTGTTTTTTTTTTTTTTTTTTTTGTTTATATGAAAATTCAAGAATTTCTCTTAAGTTCAATGTGCCTGAAGTTCCAGACGTTTAAAATAGACGAAAAAAATTTATAAGTTAATGTACGAAAAAAAAATTTTCTAGCTGCTTTTGAACATTTTTTTGATTGTAACAACAAACTTGATGCTCCCCAAAAAATTATTCTTTACACACTCCGTCATAATAAAAAAATCATGAAAATTCATATATTTTTTATCTTCGTTTAATTTTAAACGTATGGAACTTCAGGTACATGAATTTCAGAGAAAAATTTTTAAGTTTTCCAATTTTTACATATTTTTTCATGTATTTACGATTTCTAGGAATATCCGTCTATTTTATAAAACTTTCATCGCATCCAATCTGAAGAGTTATAAGCAATTTTTTTTGGAACTTTCGATAAACTTAGTAAAATTCTCTCATTTTTTACCTTTAAAATTTTTCTGAATAATATTTAGGTGCATTTAAAATTATTTAACATTGAAAGAAACTACACTTGTTGAAAATTTTGAGACATTAATTATAACTTTGCACAATTTCAAAAATACTTGAGTTGAAATGAATAAGTATTTCATTTCATCAAAATTTCTTTTTAACTACTTTTTAATTTAAAAAAAAATTATATCCATTGAATAATTTTGATATCTATTATTTTTATATATTTAAGAAAGATATATTTCTTGGGAACGTCTGAATTTTTCATAATAATACGCAGTATGAAAAAATTGTTCAAAACCATAGTCAAGCGCGAGATATTCTCAATTGCTATTCCGCATACATAATTCAACGTCAATCAAGTCTGGTAATCACTCGAGCAACGTGCTACGACGTGAAAACATCGAAACGTATAGTCGAAAAGAATTAAAAATACGAACCGTGTCTAATGCTTGGAAATTTGATCATTAAAAAAAAGATAACAAAATTCTAGCTCAAGGTCTCATAAGCTTTAACGTACTCTAAAATAGTGTCTTAAACAAACAAACAAACCATTATTTCACATTGAGTTTTCAAGTTTTGGAACTTCAACTTTTTGTCAAAACTAGCAGTTTCGACAAATATCGCTAGATCAACTTTTTAAATTTCCATCATAATCTATTTCTTATTTATAAAAAAAAAAGAAATTCAAAACTTGATACCTGAAAAAATGCACAAATCATTATTTTTCTTCGATTTCACGTTGTGAAATTGAAAAAAATTATTTTTTTTTCTCATCAGGAAATGCAATATATTTTTAAGAAATTTTAGATTTCAAAAATTGAAATGCGATCACTTCCAGTTATGAAAATGAGCTGACCTACCTTTACCTTTATGTACTCGAGAGTCGCTAGCCACGTTCCAAATCTTGCGACTCGTATTTAAATTACGCTTTAAATAGAGACGCGATCGTCGAGCCAATTTGCGTCAAACCCTTACCCAATAGGCCATTTTTTACTCGACAAGAAACTCCACGAGCTCACTTTTTCCCAAAATCTTACAAAATTCAGACGGAAATAAAAATTGTATTTAGCATTTTCAACATTTTGTGTATTTTTGAAGTATTTTTGTAATTTTCATAAAAAAGTTATCAAAATTCTGACTGTCAATTTTGTAATATAAGTTATCAAAAATTCTACAATAGTTTAGGTATTAAATAAATGATTGCAATATTTTTTAAATATTTGAATCCCTATAAATTCTTAGAAATCGTCGTGAATCATCTTTAGTATTTGATTACATAATTTTATACGGCTTAAAATGTTCATCAGAAAATTAATTTTTTCAAGACCTTCAAATTTTTGTAATACTTCAAAATTTAATAAATATCGATAAATCAGTAATGATCTATCTCTATCAGTTATAATATAGAAACGAGTAGAAACCGAGAAATGACGATGATGTCTGAACTGTGAAAATGTTTTCATGGAAAGTTGTTATTATTATTTAAAAATGACGGGTTTTGGAATTCATGATGATTGTAACAGCTTTTGGTCAATGATTAATTAATCAGTTTGACATCAGATCTATATTGTGAGTGATAGTATTTTCGACTGAATTTAATATATTCTTGAAAAGGATCACGGAGTAGTGATTGAAATTTCAGAAAATTTAAATTCACGACTTTTGACTGGTACTGTCGTATTTATTCAGTTATTGATCAAACCAGTGAACAAATATAAGTAAAAATATCTATAAAATAACCAGAAATATTCATTTTCATTTTTTCTAATGTTTTGAAAACCCCAGAAATTTTGAAAATATATACGAAAAGAAATTTTTTATTTCGTCAACCATACATTTAGTGAAATATGGATCAACCAAAGTTTTATTATGACAAAGAATATGAAATTTTTTAACGTAAACTACATTTTGCAAAACCAAAAATTTGGTCTATATTTTACTAATTGTAAATGATTTTTTTGCTGGAACCAATCATTTCTCTTCGTGCAAAATACAGTGTCTTACTTTATAATTCCATACAAGTAATTAGAAGTACATATCCATCAAAAAACTTTAAGACAATAGTATGTTTTTGCTATAATTTTTTCGCGCAATTTCCGCTCTTCTGGGCAATAGACACGGTGACATTTATATTCTTCAGCCAGGGTTACGTGGTCACGAACACGCGTTGCAACGAGATATTTCGAGTGACTGCGAAGTTCCCTGAGAGCTCAGTATTCACCGGCGCGAGCGCAAAACTAAAAGCAATTTCAGACGCGATTAAATGCATATTCCTCGACCTTTTCTTCCGTGATTTTTCGGGCTCGATATGAGTGAACGAAAGCGACCGCATTTGCGGAAAAAACATTCTTCCGAACAAATGCATTCGAAAAGTGAAAATTCAGTGCCAAGTAGACCTAGGAGAACAAAAAAAAATGTCGTCGATGAGGATTCGAGTTGTTCTGATAAATGTAGGAATTAGGAAAATAATTTTCCTTCTAACTAATGATTTAAACTAATTTAGAGTAAAATTTGTAACATTTACTCTTTTTTTTTGTACGTTTATCTTCGGTTTCTGAGTAGTGATCTTGGAATCGTTTTCTTCTTTTTTTCGTTGCAGCAACAAAAAATGCGATGATGTCTCTAGACGAAAATGTGAATCGTGTGCACCAGCGGGCCATAGTAAATGAAAAATTTGGTGAGTTGCTTTTGACTGGAGTTATTATTGGGAAACTTGGTTTTTTTGTGTGAATCTATAATTTCCAATTCGATTCGGGACACGATATGAGAGTAGACAAGACGCGCTATCGGAGGGACCAGACACTCCGTGAGAATCTAATTAACTAATTAGGCTAATGCTCAATTGCTATTCGCCGGCAAGCATCGGTTTAGCATTGTACGGACAGCCGTACTCTGTAACTAGATTCGCGCTCTAAATACCTGATTAGAAGGTTCTGTTCAAACACTCATCGCCAGATTTCGACTTAATCAACATTCGTTCGATATTGGAATTTTTCCTCTTTTTTTTCTCAATTTAAGAAGTTTTTTTTTACGTGCTTCTTCGTGATTTAAATTATCTGTTGAAGGAGGAGGGTGTAATATTTTTCATGGAAGCAAAGTTTTGAAAAAAACAGTGTTCTGAAAATTTTAGAAAAAAATGATGAATATAACTTTTTTAGATACATAATTTTATAGATGTTTATATGATTATTCTGACTGTACCATATTCAGATATAAAATTTTTGTATTTTTGTGTTCATTACTTGGTGAATTTGGATTCCTGGATTGTACAATCGTGAAATCGCCAGGTTTTGATTGATATATTTTTTCACTAAATCGAATTGGTTTTTCAAGTCATATTATTTCTACATGTTTCTTTATAATTTAACTACCTAGTGAAAAAAGGAGGGAGTGGGTAGTATGATGTTTGTTATAAGACTGTAAATCAAAAAAAAATTTCTTGAACAGTTCAAGAATTTTGAAATTGATACCTAAGACCGACGTAAAACATAATTTCATTAATGTTTATATTATAATTCCACCTTCACTATTTTCAAAAGTAAAATTTCGAGTGGATCAATATGCAAGGTAAAGTAACATTTTTTGATTTTCTTAATGCAATCCCTCATTCTGTACTTTTCAAAATTATAGAAATTTGCTATTTTTGAAAATTTGAAGTGCTTATGTCTATTATTTTGAATAAACCTTCAAATTTAAAGACGTTTTCGAACATCCATGTGAAAGATAAAACTGAATTTTTAAATTTCTTTTTATATATTTAATTGGAATCACTGAATTCCATGATTTACAAATCACCAGATTTGGATTTGACTGACTGTCTTTCACAGTCCAACATTTTTAATTTTTTTGTCTTTTTTTAATTGAAATTGTTTTTTTTTCCACAAATTTTTTAATAACAATTACCTGGTGGAGAAAAGTGTAGTCAAAAAACAGTTTTCATTAGAGTTTTAAAAACTATGAATTATTATGATTTTCATAGATAAATAATTTCACAAATTTTTGTACAATAATTCTATCCTGAACATAGTAACATTTTTAAAAGATTAGGTTGTAGGATGTATTTTTTTTAAATTTCAATTCAGCATACCAAATTCTGAAAAGATGCATATTTTTTTAACTAATTCAGTGAATTTCAAGGTCTTATAATTTCAAGTTCATATGTTCATTGTTTCCAACAGCTTTTGAAATTTAAAAGCTAACTGGAGCATCTTTGTTAGAAAAAGAAATTGAATTTTGCAATCTCTTACTTCAGAAATTTTGATTCATGGATTTTGCAATTGTCGAAACTGACATTTTGATACTTTTAACTTTCAACTTCCTTTTGTTTTTATTGTTAGAATTTTCATGAAAATCTCTACGAATAATGTTAACATTAAAGAATGAAGTTTCTGTATTTTAAAAGTGCCTGATTTTCTAATTGTCAAATATTTGGTAATGTCTCAAATATACCTCATTTTTTAATAAAAAAAAAGTAGTGCTTTCCAAATTTTTCATTTTCATGTTTTTCTTTCTTTGAATTATTATTTTCCTCAAAAGAGTCCAAAATTTAAGTTTATACTATATGCTTTTGACTCCAAATGTAAAAAATATTGAAATTGTACTGATAATTGCTTTCACTGATTCTGAAGTCACTATGCCAAAATTATAGTTAACATTTTCGAAATTTTTTGGAGTGTATAATAATTTATATATCTCTGTGGAAATTCTTCAACTTCTCATTTTCATTGAATTTCGTGCATCAATAAATC
This sequence comes from Platygaster robiniae, assembly GCA_028476575.1. Lineage (NCBI taxonomy): Eukaryota > Metazoa > Arthropoda > Insecta > Hymenoptera > Platygastridae > Platygaster > Platygaster robiniae. Next base: position 39,703,715 of record CM052020.1, read on the forward strand.
GCATTATAGTTTTAAAATTCATATTTTTTCGACGTTATAATCACAAACTTCAGATTTGGCAGTTCTTTAATTCAGAATCCAGATCATCGAAAAATCAATATGAAATATTCATGAATATTTTCTCTATAATAATCCTCAATAATTTTTCACAGGTTTAATTTTTAGATCTTCGCTACATTTTTCGAAAATATTAGATTAATAGGTGCAATAATTTGTTTGCAATTGCTGTTCTCAAGTATGATAGTTTTTGCGACGTTTGTAATAAAACACATCGTCATCTTGTTACGTTGGAATTAATCTTGAACGTCAGCGGTCAAGGTCTAAGTCTATGACATGCATCAAAGTCAGAAAAGTAGTAAAATAAAATAACATTATCTTATAAATAAATACTTTTTTCATAACTATCGGAAAAGTGATTATTTTTTTAATCTGTTTTTTCTGTAAAAAATGACTGAAAAATTTCCTGGAAGAGAAGGAACTTTTTTTCATACTCTTGGAAAAAAAAAGTAAAAAAAAAGTGATCACTTTTCTCACCTGCAACAAAGTAGATAAAACTGACGTTTTTTCGAGAATTATAGAACAAGAATCACACGTCACTCTTTAGAATCGTCTAATTCGAAAAAAAGTTAAAACCAGAGTTGACATATTGAACTTGAAATTTCGTAATTTAATCATATGGAAATTGAAGTCTATTCATCAAAAAATCTGAAAGAATCCAATTAGTTAAAAATTTAAAAAAACTAAAAATTAGATTTTGTTACTACTGTGAATGATCAGTAAATCGCAAAAAAAAAAAATTATCTTCTCAACTTCTAAACAATTAACATTCATGACATTTCGAAGTAATCCCAAAGTTGACAAAAAGTACTTCAAACTTGTATGAAAAAATTTAAAAAAATCCTTCAGAATATTTCTGAAAATGAAAAATGTAAAATCAATTATAGAAAAACATTCACTTAATGTAAGAAATCAATGAATAATCTATACTTGTGAAAGCACATTTTTTAAACAAAAAATTGAATTCCTGGATTTCTTGTTGAAACGCAGTTCACTATTTTCCAATGACTTCTTAGTTAAAAAAAAAAAAAAATGAAAAGTATTTGAAAGAGAATTTTTCAATACACAGAAATGGGCAACAGAGAACGAATCGAAAAGCTCAGCACTTTGGAAACTTTCGAGATTAACGAAAAATTTGATGATGGTCACCCTGTCCAGATTGTCCTAGCTCGACCTGAACACAAATTTGAGCTGGACGAGGATGCCTTAGCGGAAATTCTTCTCCAGGACAAAATCAAAGATCGAAGTGTTGTCGTGGTATCAATAGCAGGAGCCTTCAGAAAAGGAAAGAGCTTTCTGCTGGATTTTTTCCTTCGGTATATGGAAAGCAAGGTGAAAATTGTTTTCTCGATTTTCCCTTAGATAATAGGATTTAAAGCTCAGTAACTCAACATTGACTGAATGAAATTGATAGTGAACTTTAATGAATATGGGTTCAAGAAGTTTTTCTTTTACTCTGTCAGTACATTCTATTGGAGGACAGCGAAGATGCATGGTTAGGGAAGGAAGATGAGCCACTGGGTGGTTTTTCTTGGAGGGGTGGTTCGGAACGAGATACGACTGGGATCCTCATATGGTCGAAAGTGTTTCTGGGGACGATGCTTGACGGTGAAAAAGTTGCTGTTATATTGATGGACACCCAGGGTACTTTCGACAGCCAATCGACGGTCAAAGATTGTGCGACCGTCTTCGCCCTGAGCACCATGCTGTCATCGGTGCAGATTTACAATTTGTCACAAAATATCCAGGAAGACGATCTTCAGCACCTTCAGCTCTTCACTGATTATGGAAGGCTTGCCTTGGAGAGGTCGGGCACCACGCCGTTCCAGGTAGCGTTGAGTATTCATAAGTTTTGATGTTGCTGTTATTCCAAACTTTTAAAAATGAAAGACAATAAAAGAAATTGCTTCCATTACCATGATAAGCTAAAATGAAAATAATTGTTGGTATGGAACAATTATTATTAAGTAACTTTTTTACTTGAGTTTTGGAAAACTAATTCATTTTTTGTTTTCGTTTATTTCTTAAATATTTGGAACTTTAAACACATAATTTTTGAGTATACTGTTTTACAAACATACATTCTAACTACAGTGATTTTTGTGTTTATTATTTTAAAATTTAGAGAATCAAATATTGAGGATTCCTACAATAGAAATAAAAATGAATTAATTTGGAGAACGGTTGGGTTTCGTTCTTCAAAATTCAAGAATTTGGATCTTGAAACTCGAACCTTCACCCAATCATGGAAATTTTTCATGTATTTTAAAAAATTACAGCCTTGAAATGTAAATGAAGAAATTCCACAGAATCTCCACAACTGCAAAATTTCATAATTTTTACTAAAACTTTTCATTTGGAGAAGTAACGTCAAAAAAATGAGAAAAAATCTTAGTTTATTTTGTTAGAATACATAAAAGGCAATGTCATTGAAAAATTTATTATTCTTTTCAAATTTGACAAAATTTCAGATTGGGAGCAATGTTGATAATTTTTTGATACTTAAATATACATCCAAGAGATAAATAGAGTTGTACGAATTCCTGTGATATTTAATGACTTTGAAATCGCTTGTAGCATTTTAATGTATTCTTCAAATTAAAAACGTTTCTATTGAAAGCAAATATATTTTATTCCTTCACGTTTTTTTATTCAAACTTATTGATTGTTTTCATCAATGTCTCAAAGTTATTTAGTTAATATGATTGAATCACAAGAATTTTAAATTTTGCAATTATTTTTCAAACGTGTAAAATTTATATAAAGTCAATTAAGTACGAATAATGTAAAATCTAATTGTTAAAAAGTGAATTTTTTCAAAAGCCTCGAAAATTAAAATGTAAAAATCAGTCAGTCTTGTTCATTGTCATAAATGTACCTTTCTGGAAATCTCAATCCCATAAGTTTTCAGAAATAGCAATGTTAATAATAGCAAAAAGTATACATTAATGCAGTGACTATAGACCATTTAAAGCAAAAAGTTAAATAAAAAAATATATACGTGGATCATGATTGAGAATTTAATTTTTCCAGAATGAGAATTTCCAGTAAAACAAGGAATATCAAAGTTGAACTTTCATCTTAAACCATAAAATGAGAGTTGAAAATCTTGCTAACATTTTGCATAATCAGTTCCAAAACTTTTGAAAAAAAATTGTCACCAGTTTGAATATTTTTTTAATTCAATAAAATCATTTGCGGAATAATTTATGATTAGAGTGCAGGGTATTTTATAATTCAATTACCGATTTACATTTAAAATGTTTATTTTTATAATGTCATATTCATGTAATGTTAGTGTTTTTAATGTTTGTGTATAATTTTTTATTATATTTTATTTCACTCTTTTTCTTACGGGTTTATATTTTGTTATATTAATTTATATTTATGTAAAGTTCGATTCATGATTTTAACAAATATCAAATAATGACGAGTACAGTTGAATATATGTATGTAGATTATTCATAATTGATCATTGTGTTCTGTTATAAGAAATTAGTTCCTTTTTTATCCGTAATTACCCATATTTATAATGAGTTTAATAATTCTAATTAATAAATTATTGTGGTCACTGAGAAATACTTTAGTATTAATTTGTATGCTCTTTTATGAACTATAATTAGCACATTTTTGTATGTTAGTGAAATGTACAAAAAAAATGTTTGATATAAATTCCAGATAACTCAATTCAGACCAATCGGAATACGTATACTTGAAATTTTTATGTATCGACTTTTGATTACAATCTTCGTAAGTTAGAATAAGTCGAAAAATCCCTTGAATTAGTCATATTTTTCAAAATCCATATAATTATCATTTAATTTTTTTTGTCTTGTCTGACACTTACAGATTCTCACCCTTGATCCAGTAATTTCTGAACCCTAAATTGCAAAAATATTTCAAATTCATCTTCAAGTATGTAAATGTACGTAAAATGAATTTTTTCATCTGTATTTTCAGAGGCTGCAGTTCTTGATCCGTGACTGGAGCTACCCATACGAGGCCGATTTTGGCTCCGAAGGCGGCCAGAAAATCCTCAAGCGTCGCCTAGAAATTTCGGAGATGCAGCACCCGCAGCTTCAGAGTCTCAGAAAGCACATAACTTCGTGTTTTTCGGACATTTCCTGTTTCTTGCTGCCCCACCCTGGCCTGAAAATCGCCACCAATCCCAATTACGACGGAAGGTTGTCGGAAATTGAAGAAGAGTTCAAAAAACAACTCAAAATATTCGTGCCCATGATTCTGGCCCCCAGGAATTTGGTGACGAAGAAGATCAATGGCCAGACTATCAAAGCGAAGGAACTCATCGAATATTTCAAAAGTTACATCAATATTTATCAGAGCGATGAAATACCCGAGCCAAAAAGCATGTTGTTGGTGAGCTTGATTTTTGTTTTTTAGTTTCAACTCAATTTTCAATAAATTTTGCATGAGTTCTAAATCATTTCTGTATTATTCTTTTGAAAATTTATGCTTCGGAATTTTTCTACTAGTAGTTGCAAATGTTGTTACAACTATTGTATTTTTTAGGCCACGGCAGAAGCCAATAATTTGTCGGCTGTCGCTGAGGCGAAGGATATGTACCTACAATTGATGGAGTGCGTGTGTGGTGGAACCAAACCTTTTTTGGCCACAGCGACTTTGGAAACTGAGCACCAACGCTGCGAGGAAAAAGCACTCAACCATTTCCAGAACAAAAGAAAAATGGGGGGAGATGAATTCAGCCAAATGTACATGGAAAAACTGCAAAAAGTTGGTTTCAACTAAATTCTAGAATAAAGTGTAATTTGTTCATCAATGTTGATGAATGAGAGAACGGATTCATGAAAAATTCGACTGACGATCACGATTTTTCAGGATCTTTTAGAGGCCTATACGCAATTCAAAGGCCACAATGAGAGCAAAAATATTTTCAAATCGGCTCGAACACCAGCAGTTTACTTTGCATTGGCTGTAGTCATGTACGTTGCGTCGGGGATATTCGGCCTCGTTGGAATTTACTCCTTTTCCAACTTTTGTAATCTCGTGATGGGCGTCAGCATGCTGGTGCTTGCCTTGTGGTCCTACATAAGGTAATTGTTTTATAAAGATGGGTAACCAAATTTTTTTGAAAAAAAATTTGTAGAAAGTAAAGAGAAAATTTATTAATTCTAGAAAAATTACGAAAAATATCCTGCAGAATCCCAAAAATACATTGGAATACTTCCGTTAACTCAATTTTTTAATTTTTTTTAATAAAATGATTTTTGTAAAAATATCAAAATTTTCAAAACTGTTGTGTATTGAACACTGAAATGTGAAAGTGAAAAAATCGCACGTGGTTCTCATTATGAAATAACTTTTACATGGAATGGTAATGGATGTTTTACTATCTATAATATAAATATCTTTTATGTAATGCTAAAGTCATTCATACTGAAAAATATAATTTTCATCGACTGACTTAAAAAGAAAGTTCGGAAATCGACCAAATTATGTCTGCTATAAAACATGTGCAATAATTATAATGATAACAAAAACGAAATCGTTTCAAATATTGTCATATTTATTATTATTGAATTATTACAGATACAGTGGAGAGCTTCAAGAAATTGGTCAAAAAATCGACGAGCTGGCTAGTTTGATTTGGGATCATGTAAGTTTTTTAAAAATCTATTAACAAGAACCCAATCTTAACAGGGTGTCTAAAAAACATATTTATCTCAAAAAAGTCATCAAATGATTTCATGTAGACGGTTTGGAATTAATTATCTTGTGAATTTATTGCGTTCTTATGAAAAAGACAAATTATTCAGATGAATTATTTTAAATGTTGTTTACAAACAAAACATTTCAATCAAAAAGTTGATATAATGAACTTATTGGTTAGTTTATTACTTATTATTGTAATCAGTATTATGAATTTGCAATTTAGAATCGAAGTCCTTAAAATTTATGTTAGAAAACAAATTTTTTACTCTTTGAAATAAAAAAAATTTCAATAAACTTATATGGAAAAGTGTAGTGAAAAACATAATTTCTAAGTGTAGTGAAAAACAATTTCTAAAGACACATGAAAACATGAATGTATAACTTGTATTTTCTGAATTCGTGTAAGTTTTAAGTTCGAATTTAAATATTTTTTTAATTTTTAAATATTATGGCAAGGTAATTTCATATTCTATATAATTTATTATTTTAAAAAAATTATAATTCTATGTACATTTCACAATTATGTCCAATTTTTAAGTTTCTTATCAATATTTGCTCACTTTCAGTTTATCATTCGACATTTTTGAACTTGAATTGTTTACAATAATGTTTTTTTCTATGAAATTTCAAATTTTCTATGGATAATTTTCAAAATTTACAAACTTTGAAATAACAAAATATCGAAACTAATAATAACGAGGAAAATATGTTTTGGACACCCTCCTCTCAATGATAATTTCAAATCTAAGATCTTTAAATAAATCAGGATAAAAACATGAAAAAGAAAATATAATCGTTGTATTTCTTGCTCGGAATTTACATTCAAACTAAAAAAAAAAACTAATAGAAAATTTGTTTCTACTCCTGCAGGCCTGGCAATGTGTTGGCTTGATTAAAAAATTGAAATACCTCATCCTGGTCACATTCATAGCTTCTGCCCTGTTCCCACTTTTTTCTTTACTGCGATCTATGTTTCCCAGTCATCGTCACATCTGATCATTCAAACTTTTTCTATTTTTTATTTTTAACATGTGTATATTATCATCAAGGATGTTTATAACAACTGGAAATTTTTTAAAATGTAGCTCTCAGGTCGAACAAAAATATCTAGATTTTTTGTGCGGCAAGAACTGTAAAAATTGTTATTAAATGTTCAAAAATTTGACGTAAAAAAAACAGACATGGAGTTTCCAGAGATATTGTTACTTTCTTTTAGAAGAATTTTTCATCGAATTTTCAAAAAGATTAAATTCTGAATTTTCATTGTGTGAACTAAAGAGTTCTTCAAAATTTTCAGAATTATGTATAAATGTTTGAGTTTTGTATAATATTCTTAACTTCGCAGGAATTTTTAAATTGACAGTGGTTTTTAAAACTTCTTAAGCATTGAAGTTAAGGCTTTGAAAAAAAATTATTTTTTTGAGTTTCTGATATAGAAAATGGCTTTCAAAATTCTTAAAGAAAATTTCTAGGATGTTCGAAATTCGGATTATTAAAATAAATTTTGAATTCCATCATTTTTAAACTTTCTAGTACATCCGAGAAGATGCATTTGATTAAAGGTTTTAACATTTTGAGAGTTCTGAAAATTCTTTTGAAGAAATTTATCATGAATCGGTAATTAGGTTTTAGAGGATTACAGTCGAAATGTGTTATTCTCTAAATGACTTCAGTGAACTTTAGAACCTTTGAGGACCATAAAGAATTGTTTAAAAATTCCCAAATTCTAGATAAACGTTTCGAACTTGGAATTTATGGAAAATTTTTGACCACGCTTTATGGTCCAAAATTCCTTATTTTACCAACAAGAAAACCTCATTCTTAATTTCAACAAAAATGTATACCACGATTCATATTTTCTTTTTCAACTTTTTTTTCAATTGGTCTTCAGTCACTGCGTTAATTTATATTTTTCGCTATCCTTTACATTGCTGAAGACTTATGGGATTGAGACTACTAGAAAGGTACGATTATAATAATGTAAAAGACTGATTAATTACTACCTATAGAGTTATCAAGGTTTTGGAAAATTTTATTCTTCAACAATTTACTTTTACAGAATTCGTATTTAATTGAATTTACGTTAATTTCTACACGTTAATGAAATCAACGTAATATCGGAAATTCTTGCAATCCAATCTTGTTAATTACTAACATAAGTTTGGAAAATTGAAAAAAAAATTTGCAAGTTTGTAGAATAGAAATGTTATTAATTACAAGTGATTTTAGAGTCTTGAAATATTCTTGCAATTATTAGAACTCAAATGCCAGGAAACTCTTGAAATCATTGAAATTGCTGCCAATTTCATTTTTTTTTTATAACAGAAAAATGCAGGAAATGAAATAAAACTTATGGCTTCTTCCAAGTAAAAAAAGAATATCATAAAAAAGCAGAATAATAAAAAAAATGTGAAATTGATGATTAATTTAACGTTTTCTAGTTCATGAAACCGGTTTACCAAAGTTTGGTGGAAAAATCAGCGACCGCTGCAGCAGTACAAGCCGCTGGAATGTTGTCAAACACAGCAATAAACGCTACAATAGCAACCGCGAACGGAAAACAAAAATCAACATGACAACGTACAAAAATTTTTTAGGTGAACTCTTTAACGATTGCCGATATTTATTCAAATTTTTCCAACGTCATCAAAAATTGATTCATCATCATTCGTGAAATTGTTTGGATCCTCTGTTAGTTACATTGTACAGTGAATTTTTTAAGATATCAAAAAATTTAGAAAACTAATTCAGTCTTATAATCCAAAAACCGGTAATTTTTTACCTAAAAATTTTGCTATATCAGTAGAATTGTAATGTATTTCGGAATATTCTCATTTTCAAAGTAAAATATTTTAGTTCCGTTTTTTTACAAGATTATATAGAAAAATGGTTGGCGAACTCGCCATTTTTTTTAATGCAATACCAAAAGATTTTATAATTGCCTTTGGTCTATTCAAACAGATCACATCACAGTTTTGTTGCGTTTTTTTTTTGCATATCTGCTTGAAAAATAAAAATTTTGTTTGAGTTTTACAAGTTATGAACTAATTTGTTTTTCTGGATTCAGTTTAAAACTGGAGGTTTTTATGTTAAATTAAAATTTTTAAATAAGTGAATTTTCAGAAGGGATGTAATTTTAAGTTTAAATTTTTGAATTCATAAACTTTTGAGTATGAAACTCAGCAGTTTTCAAAGAAAATTATCTTTTAACTCTGACGTATAAATTCCCAACGTTAATAATTCTAAATTTAACTAATGTGTCAGTGAATTTTGCGGTTGGCAAATTTTTTAATTTAATCAATTACGTTTGAGGATTCTTACATTGAACAATTTTTTCATTTGAATTTAATTTTATTTTTCGTGTTCAACGATCTCTAGATTCTTTTAATCTAGTTTATCGCATCTTCATTCTATATCACCCAATTATCTATTGCTGCAACGAAAAATTTTGAACAAGTAATTTTTTTGTAATCTTTCTCTTTCTTTGGACTTTGAAATTTCACATTATAAAATTACAGCTGAGATGCCTAGAAATGATAACATTTAAAGTACGAAATCAATTGTTTATGAATTTGAAAAATTATAATGTTAAACAATATTTCAATGTGCAACATAAGAATCAGAAAATGTGTAACATTTTAAAATGTCCTATTCTGAATTTTCATTTGAAAATAGTAACAATTAAACTTTAAATTTTCATACACTTATTTAAAAAGTGGGGAATTTTTACAGAACGAGTTAAAGTTTGTTTATAACAAAAAACACAATTTTACAAGAAGTTGCCAACGTAATTAACGACTTTTTGTGAAAAAGCAATAGTTTGCGATGGAAAAATTACAATTAGTTTGAGAAGCTGTAACATATTTTCACTAGATGTTCAAAATTTCGATGATTATCAACCTTTTTAAAAAATTGTATGTGTGTAAATGCGAAAGAAGAATTCAAACCTCAAAAATAGTCAAGAAACTAATCAGTCTGATCTGTATTATAAACAATTTCCCAATGCAATCAGTGTTTACATAAACATATTTTATATGGATGTGCCATTGTTATTTATTGTAAAAAAAATGATAGAATTTAAGAGTTGTAAAAATAAAAGTTCACCAACATAGTTCAAAGTTGGCAAAGATTCACTAAATTGTAATAAAAGGAAATTTTCTGTTACGTTTTGATGTTTTAGACTCAAAATTTCCGCTCTTTGAGAATTTAAAATGCATCCATTGCGCTAGAAAAAAAACGATGTTCATTTCTGTACAGTAGGCATGCTGTTTTATTGCATTTTGATAGCAAACTTGTACGAAAAAAGTATGCATATATAGATGTATTCACTCCAGTGGTGTAAGTGGTTATAAGGGTGAAAATAAATGTGTATTTTTGTATCTACGAAACGAAAGAGTTTTTATTCAATGTTCACCTATTTATAGCACTTACATGAAAGTAACAATGACATTATTTTCGGTGTTATTCAGTCCGGACTCTATAAATGTAACTGTTGTAATTATTTATTTCAAACTTAAATTTGTATCACTAACATCGCTGTTGAAACAATAAACCATGTTTCTATTACATTTTCTTCGGCTAGTCATTATTTCCTTTCTTTGTTATAACAATGATCAACATTGTCTCAGCTATGAAAACAATATTTTGTCCATTAGTATACCACTAGGGCTGGTCTAATCCGCTCAAAATCACCTATGATATGGTACAGTTTGTCAAACAATGCACTTGTTTCACAGGCTAGAACCAGCCGCGCTGGTCTACCATTTCCAGTAGAATTTGAAGAAAAACAAAAATACATACGAGTTTCACGAAACGTATTCGTTGATCATTCTCTTCGCCATTTCATTAGCCTTCATGTTCCCCTGGCGCAGCTTGGCGCTGGAAATTCTGAGCTGCTCCTTGGCCTTTTTGTTGTTAGGTTCTTTCTCAAGGACTTTCTTCATGTCCTCGACAGCACGTTCGAAATTCCTCTCCTTGTCGTAAGCGACCGCTCGTCTGTACAAAGCCTTCACATTGTTGGCATCCCTGTCTAGAACTTTGGTGCACAACTTAATCGTGTGCGCGTAATTGCCTCTAAGCGAATTACACTCCGCCATGTTGTTGTACAGAATGACCCTCAAATCGTTCACCTTAGCCTTCAATTCAGGATCTATGTCTATATTGTCGAGAGGTTCCAGGGTGATCAGGATTTTACATGCCTTGCTGAATTTAAAGAAGGCGTCGACATAACGATTCAGTTTGAACAAAGTCTTTCCTTCCTCCTTCAGCTTCGCCGCCGTCTCGAATTTCTCCTCAGCTGGCCATTCCCAGATTTGCTTGTAGAGTTTCATGTTCTTCAAGGTTGCTATGAATTTCACTGTTATTGCTTGATCACTGGTTTCATCCATGGGTGGGAGATTCACAGTGATGAGACTCCGCTCAGACAAGAACATCATCCGCAAGGCTCTTTCGATTTCTCGGTCGATACGGGAGTTGCAGCTGCCAATGACGATCTCCTTCTGAAGACAGGCAAGGATTTCTGAATTCAAGGTCCTTTTTGCGTATTCCAAGGGGGAGGGGACATCGGGGATCTCGACATTCTCGATCAGGACATCGCAGACAGATTTGTCAGTGGGTTTTTTGGAGAAGACGCCTTTGTCGATGACTTCCTTTTTTACGACTTTGTCTACTGATTCCCATGTACTTGACCAGGCCATTTTGGAAGGTTTGGGGTGTCACAACATCACTGGAAGGTCAAGCTGGTGTGAGTAAAGTAGATTTTTGGATATTAGGTGTAATTGTGAAAAAAGTATAATAGGCGATATAAATTTTTTTGGGACGTTTGAAAAAAGAAAAGTCAACGTGTAATAACATAAAAAAATAAAAGTAATCAATAAAATCAATGTATAAGTAATTACACTTAGAATCCTATAAATCCTTAAAAAATATGTCAATATTTTTTGCATAATGTTTAGCAAGAAGGTCACAGCAATGAGTATGAAAAAAAAAGGAACTAGAATGAAAATTATTTATTCAATAAAAAAGTATAAATTTATAACAGACAAAAGACGATTTTTAAAGTCAATCAAAATAAAAGCAAAGAAAATATGTATTTTACAGAATTTCAGCTTAATTTAAAATTCCCCAATTTTTAAATTCATTTTTTACTGCAAAAATAAGGGAAAATTTTGAAATGTGCAGAATATTTTTAAAAAAATGAGAATATTTCACTCAGAAACTTTAAAAAATCAAGTCACAATTTGTTGAAAAAGTTTGAACAGTTTTTGTATGAACAACTAAAAATCTTCAAACTTTTTGTAATTTTTCAATAAAAAGTAACAAATAATCGAACTTCTATCTTTAAGGAATAAGCAATATGTGAATAAACAGTAAAAATACTGTGTATAAAATTAATAATTTAATGAAATTCAAAAACATATTTTTATTATTAAAATGTTTCAAAAAGTAAAAAATTATTAAAATCAAAATGAATTGGAAAGTAAAACTTGATGAGAGTAACACAACTATTTTTAAAAAAATTCAAAAATTTTATCAATTTTCATAATTAAATAAAAACAGAAATACAGCTCGTAATTCCTTGGAATCAAACTAATTATTTTCTAGGCTTTGCAGATATGTAATGCTATAGTGAAAAAAATCTTATACATACTCGAAAAATACACGAACCACAAATTTAAAATAATTATCCATAAATCGAAAAAAAAAAAAAAAAAATCAGAAACGTAATTAGCCTAAAATATTCGCCACTTTTTTTTCGTATAAATATAGAATTTTTACTCCCATCAGAGCATGACATGACAGATGATTTCAGCCTGTCTATAAATATAGATTCTAACTATCTGATAAGAAAACATAATCTCACGAAAACTAACAAAAAGCTGATTTAGAAATATCAATTTATTCCATATTCCATTGCGTACAATTTACGCAACTCCCCTCAAGAAAATGATAAAAGTGGAGTGTTTATTATCGCGCTTCGATAGCTGCAGTGATAAAAGAAAAATGACAACAGTAACTTCCTGTAACATAACAATGACGCCAATGATTTCCGCAAATTTTAGATTTATCAATTTTCAGGAATAATATGAGATTTTCAGTCTAAAATCGAAGAACGTCACGAAAATATGGAATGTTTTTTCAAAATATTTTCTTTCTCTTTATTGGATACTTAAACTATGTTAACGGCAAAAAAAAGACGGGTTAATTAATTGTGTTCTTACGTGTAAAAAACTGGACTCTTTTCTTCTTTTTTGGCGAAATTATAAATTATTGTAAGTCATGTTTATTTTTAACGAAACAACACAACCAAAAAATGTGTTTCATGCAATCGAATAGCAGCCATTTTGAAAAAGAAAATTTCGATATATATTGATCGGTATCGATAGTATTTGCGATTTATAATGAATGCGTGAGTCAGTGTGAGTGAGATGTAAGTTAGATGTCGTGTTGTGACAATTTGTGTTTACTAGGTTTACATAAATTTACTTTGTTTTTTGGTGTTGTTTATAGGTGTTAACAAAATTTTACCATATTTTAGAAAATAATGTACAATTTTAATGATCTGACAAAGTAGATAAATTTAAATGTCGCTTCAGGACAGCTCTCATCAGTGTTGGACTGACGATTTGCCGGTTTGTAAACAAACAGGTAAGTGTATTCAACACTAACAATAGTCAATTTCATCAAAGAAACAGCATTTTTCCAGTAACAGAAACAAAATTAAGATCTTTAATATATTCATCTCGATTTAAATACTCAGTCATGAAAAATTTTGGTAGCTAGCTTATAATAAATTTTAATATAAAAATAAAAACAATAAATCGAAAGTTATTTTTACCGTTCGTTATACAATTCTTATTGTTTATGTATTATCTTTTCAAAAATTTAAATAACAGTGAATATCATTTTTAAATATTATGAGTATTATTGTTTGTATTTTTTATTTATAATTTAAGAAACAACCATTTCAATTTTAGATTAAAAATTTGTTAGATAATTAAATTATTTGATTTTTTCCTAATAAATCATTTTTGAATTTGAATACTTAGCCCTGAAAAGCTGATTGTCATGGCCTATAATAAATTTAGTTTTTTTTTTTTCAAATTTTTTTTTTTACCTCTTGATGACAATTTTGCATGCTAATGTAATTTTACATAATTTTTACTCTATAAAAATTAGGTTTACAAAAATTCCAAGAATTACGAATTTTTTTCACATAATGTGTATTCATTTTTTGTATTCTCTTTTATAATTAAGAAAACAACCACATGAGTTTTAGATTTAAAAATTCATATAAACAATAAATTTTATAATTACTTAATGTCATTTGATTTAAATAAATGGAGCACTAAAAAATTCGTTTAATATAGCCTATAACAATCTGGAAGTATTGTGGAATCAAATTATTTATTTCTATTTTATCTTAGTTTTGCATGTTTCAAAATTCAGATGTTTCGAAATTTACATTTTTAGTTCCTCATGATATATATTATACTCCAAATAACTTTTTACTGTTAATGTTTTATTTCACGAAAATTCCATTGAATGAGATTTGACTTTTTAATATAATGAGTTTTTATCTTTATGATTTTTCATTTACAATTTAGGAAGCTCCCCTATTTAAAATAAAGATTTGAAAATTTTTCTTAATCATTAAATTGTTCATTTACCTATTGAATTCGTCTAAATTTTAGCATTATTCCCTTAAAAAGTTATTTAGCACGGCATATAAGAAATCAAAAACATTTTCTTTATCATATCATTCATTTCTGTTCCTTAATGTTTAGCATATTTTGCGTTTGAGACATTTCAAACTTTATATTTTGTATAACTCTTTACCAAAGCTATACATGCTCGTTTTATTTTAAAATTTTTATTAAATTCGATGCATTATGGGTTTCATTTTATCGTATTGAAAGTCTTGATTTTTTATATCTTATATTTATAAATCAGAAAAGTCAACTATTTTCATTTCAGATTAAAAAATCATCCCATGATTAGATTATTAAATTTCTTTTGGTTTACATACTTAGCTTGGAGAAAGTTGATTTGCATGGTCTATAATAAATCCAAACCATTTTTGGAATCAGATTCCAAAATTGATTATTTCTGATTTTTTTGAGTCTTGAATTTTTTAGATCTCAGAATTTCGAAGTTTAAGTTTTATTCGACAAAACTTGTTATGCTCATTTTCTTTAATGTCTATAGTTTTACCGTTTTAACATTGCATTCACGAAAATGCTAAACATTGCGAATTTTTTTCTTGTTGCGAGTCTTGATTTTTCGTATTTTTTATTCATAATTAGACAACTTAACCTATAAAATTACATATTTCAATGGTTCCTTTTTATTTTATTTAATCATCAAATTATTACATTTTCCAACAAATTTCTTTTATTTTAATATACAGCCCTTAAAAGGTTGTTTAGCATGGTTTATAATATATCAAAAAAAATTTTAATCACATTATATTAGATTAGAGACGTTTCAAAATTTGTATTTTTTATTCCTCTCGACAAAACTTTTACATGCTCTTTTTATTGAAAACAGTTTTTACTGTTCATTTATCATGCTCACGAATATTAGAAGAATTATGAATTCATTTTTCCACTCTATAAATCTTGAATTTTTTGTACCTTTCATTGATAATTTAAAGAACTCAGCTATTTAAATTTAGGATTCAAAAGTTTATCTAAATATAATTCATTTGATTTCCTTTTTTATCAATTTCTTCTGAATTAAATATTCAGCCTTCAAAAAGTTGTTTATCATGGCCTATAATGTATTGAAACCATATTTTTGGAATCACATCAATTATTTTTATTTTTTTTTTAAGTTTTGCATGCTTTGGATACTATGCATTTTTCATCCCTTGTGACAAAAAAATAAAAATTTCGAAATCAGAGAGAAATTTGTAATTTCGATATTTTCGGCGAATCTCGTTAAAATCATCATAATTACAGCAAATGATGTTCAATATGTCAAAACAAAAAATTTTTAATCTCGTTCTTGGGTTTGACATCAAAGTTCCTGAATTGAAAAGAAAAGTACAGCAAATGATTAATCATAATGTTCAATATGTCGACAGAAATCCCAAATCTGGTTCTTGGATTTGAAATTGAAGTTTTTAAATTAATAAACTCAAACTCAAAAGAAAAAGGTGATTATTATTTCAGGTGTTGGGTTTTCTACGAATCAAATTTATCACGATCATGGTCATCGTCAGGAAGAACATCCATTCGAGGACTGCAGTTTTCACTGTCATTACGATGACTCGACCTTCTTGTATGGGATATTCGACGGACATGAAGGCTCGAAAACAGCTAACTTTGCAATGCAAAAAATGGCAGCCGAGCTTTTGCTTGGACAGTTGAAAGGGAAAACTTGTACAGAAGAAATTAATGAAGTACTTAGGTATAATCCAATGACATACTAATATTTACACCAAAATGACTCATACTCAGAAAATCAACGTGCAAAAGATAAAATATATATACAATGACTGTTTTCATAAAAAATAGAAAATACGAAAGAAATCAAAATATTCTAGAATATAAAACAAGAATGTCTGCATTTCCAGGCAAGCATTCGTTTCTGTGGAACAAGGCTATTTAGATTCCGTTGGCGAGCTAGTGGCCGAACGCACGACCTTGAAATTCGATATTCCTGCAGGGCTCAACGAGTATGAGCAATGTCGCAATTTTCCAGTTCAGGTCAACCGTCTTGGCACTTTGAACACTGAATTGTCCTCAGGGACAAGCGCAGTCGTCGCCCTCATTCACGACAACAAGTTGTACGTTGCCAACGTCGGCGACAGCAGAGCTTTACTCTGCAAGACTGATGAAAACCAAGTTCTCAGAGTCGTGCAATTAACAGTGGATCATGACTTGAGAAACAAGGATGAACTTTTGCGACTTTTCAAGCTTGGCCTCAACGTTGATTCCATGAGACAAGGCACGCATTTTACACAAAATTTAAAATGCTTCAATTCAATTATGAAATCTGCCTAATTCCCTGGAAATTTAGAACTTTTTAATAAAATTTTTTTTATTATCATTTTATCATTTTCAATGTTTTGAATTGTTTCTCTTTATTTCAGTGGACTAGACATTCCAAATTTTCTAAGTTTGAAAGTTACCAATCAACAATCTGCCATTTGGGGAATTCTTCAATCCTGTATATTTTACAAATAAGTTTCATGATTTATCAGGTTCGAGACTGGGAAATCAAGACAACACACGGTGCCTAGGAAATTATTTAATTAAACAAAGTTACAAAGAATTCGAAGAACTGGCAGCAGCCACTTCAGAACCTATCATCGCGGAGCCTGAAATTCATGGTGGATTACAACTCGATGATTCCTGTAGGTTTTTGTTGCTGATGTCAAGGGGGTTGCCCAAAGCTTTGGGAGAAGCTACTGAAACTGACCAAGTGAATAAAGAACTTGCTTCGATGGCAGTTGAGCAGGTATGAATGATTTTTTATGCTCGTTGTCTGTTTCGAGGTTTGAGTGATGTAAAAGAATTTCTTGTAGTTCAAAGAACAGTCGACATTGACCGGTGTGGCCCAAGCAATCGTTGACAAAGTCGCGAGGATGCACCATGACATGCATATGAGCAATGGCCTAACCAGCAGTGGAAAGAGAGACGACATCACGCTGCTTGTGAGAAACTTGAACTATCCTATGCAGCAGCAACAGCAACGCGGGAAATCCCAAGTTCATTTTGACCCCGTTGTACAGTCAATTGAAGGTATTGATCTGTCAAAAGATAGCAATGAAGTAGTTGTCAAAGGCAATAACCTGAAGAACAACAACACTTTGACATCTACCAATTCTTCAACGACGTCCTCCAACTCGGATGCCCAAGTTCCAGTTGATCGCAATGCCAGAATCAAGCCTTACGTTGACTTTACTGATTATTATAAAAAAGTGGAAAAACGAAGACAAGAAGGACGTTTGCCGGATTTCATCGATTTTGATTGAAAGTCTTAAAGTTAGATCAAAATTGTTGATACTTTGACATGAAAAATGAGAAGGAATATATGACAAAGTTCTTTTGGCTGTCGCACTTTTTTGATTAAATATTTTAAATTCAATAGATGCGAATCTGAGAGGAAAATACTACGAATTTTACACAATTGTACAGTATTCAATCATTTTGTTAGTGCACTGATATTAATTTCTTTAATTTCATTGTTGTGATACTAATTTCGCAAACACAACGAATCGAAGCTTTTATTTTACTAAAAGCTTTCAAGGTATTTGATAAATACTATGTGACTTGATTTTTTGCTGTGGACTTCAGAAAATAAATTACTTGCCACGTGTAAATGCATTGAAAAATTTGATGTTCTACGCGCACATCTATTAAACTGCGGAAAAAAGCATCGATGCCCTTTTGGCATAGGAATTTTTTCTGTTTTTATTTTTAGAAAAATGCAGTATGCATTTTAAATTTTGTTGTAGTTCCAGAATATAGTAGGAAAATAAATAATTAGGTTTTACGACATTCTGATACTGCAGCTTCGAATATGTGAATGAATGTAAATCAAATATTCAACTTAATCACTTAATGCAATAAAAATTACAGTTTATTGTAATTTTAATTAAAGCTTCAGTAAAATCAAGTTACATATAATTATGATGGAGCGTTGGACAGTGAGTGATATAAAATAAAGGTAATTTATTTCATTCAAAAGACCCGCTAATTTTAATTAAGTTGGGTGTTTTTTCTTCTCATCAGAGGGCTAGGTATGACCCTTTCCCCCCGCTTACATTACCGCTGCCAGGGGCAACGACATTTGAAATTGTAAACAAACATGGCCCGATAACGAATGTCAAAATACCACCGAACTATCGACGAAAACCTACGTTTTCAAGGCTGACTTATCATCTCTCTTAACTTAAAAAGGTAAAAATAATTTTTCCAAAAGTTGCTATCTTCAAATTACTTATCATCAATTTATTGAATGTCATTTTTCAGATCGAAACATTGCTCAGTATTTTTTTTAAAGTGAATTAAATTTTCTACATAAACTAATAATAATTCCTCCCGTGTAATAACACGACAATCATCACAAATATTTAATGGTTGTAAGTTCAATTAAATCAGTTCTAGAAAATTTTAAATTATCGAAGATCGGGAATGCAAATCAACTGTAAAATTCAACAATTTCTAAGTTACTCAATTTGAATCGTTCAGGATCGAGAGAAATATGAGCAACTTTGTAAAACGAAATCCAAAAAAAAAATATACATTATGCAAGTACAAAGGATAAAACACATTAAAAAACAAATTGTAAACGCAAAATTCTTGTTACACTTTATTAATGAAACATGCCGCAAATAAGTTCAGCTCTCGTTAAAATCCAAACACCACCACAATCTTACACATATACATAACTTGGGCGCGAGCCGAAAATCGCTGTCCAAAAAATAAAGGCGGTGAGCAAAGAGGCCGACACCCCGCAGAGTACAAAAATGTTGTGTCTAAAGTATCCCACAACTTCGGTTCACTCAAATAGTAACGTTAATAATACATGATTCAACCGATGGAAATGATTCTGCTGTTTTCACACGAGGACATGCTTTACATTATACGGTACAATGCGACTTTTTCGTCGCCCTAATCCCCACGTCGTCATCGTCGTCTCTTTCCCCCGTTATCATAGGCAACTATTTAAAGTTTGATAAGACTCGAAACTTGAACATCTTCTTGTATCATTTACATTCGTCATGCGATTCCATCGAATGGAATCACACCTGGGCTTTCGGATATCGCACAACAAGCAACTTTCACGAAGAAAAAACTCATAGTTAAAAATACTACAATTCTAAAACAAATCTCTATACCATTGAATACGCTTTATGTGCAAAATCTTTACAGTATAAAGTTATTTGCACCACAAAAATCGATGAATCCTCTACATGGAAAGATGAAATAACAGAAACGTAGTGATTTTGCACATGAATGTAAGACACACCTAGGAAAGCCACAATCACATAGACCTCATAGTACATAAACTGAGCTTCGCCTGTTCCATTTCATTAAGGAGAATGTGCCAACATGATTCAGGTACGGCGATAAATTGATTAATTTTTTCATTCATAAAATTATATTTTCGACCAATAAATTAGTAACAATATTAATAACAAATATTTTTTTTCCTCAGCCTTCTCGACCCTACCAGGTCTCTTGATAAGATTTTCATACTACCACAAATACTACAATAAATGACTATTGATTTTTCATCCATTTTGCTGTCACTTTCAGTTAACAAAACAATTTCAATCTATTTTTGTAAGATCAACACATCTTATACCACGAAGGACCCCATTTTTGTTTTAGTATTATAGCCAAATCATGTCAGCACATTCCCCAAGCCTGAAAGCTCAGTCCATGTATTACAAAGTCTATGCGTACTCAATAATACTGTGATTCTGACTATAAGTTTTTTCTGCGTGTGGCCTTCATTGTCACTTCGACCTCTTCTTTTTTTAAATCTCTTCCCCCGAGCTGGAATACTATGTAATTTACAAAACATTCATTCAGATTACATATGTACACGATGATTCCCCTCCCGACGCGAACAATGTGAACGGATCAAGGCTGTTGAAGTAGGCTATGACATTCTCTTCTACAATGTACAAACTCGTTGACATCATTGGTGCACGGCGTGTCTGGCTGCGCGATGCCAAGTGGTAAGCGTTAGCACCAAAATCATCATCGACATGTTACAAAAGTGCGTACAAAGAGTAAGAAATGATGGATGAGTCTTTCTTGAAACCCTTCCCCCCCCCCCCTTGATGTTCCCTCCTTTGAAACAACAACAACAGCAACAATAAATTGTGCACCATCCACCTGGGCCAACCAACAAATTTCCTCAATCAATTAACCAACCAACCGGTAGTATCTCATCAAAAAACGGTGATACTAGAGTTTTTTTTTTTATTGACTCTTGAGCTCCTTGCCGATGCTGTACGAGACGATTTTGTTCCAATCAATTTTCGTCCTCATGACTGGCAGCTGCCTTCGCAGAGCCTTGAACGTCGTGTCGGACATGGTTTGATAGTTTTCCGATATCGCCGTCTGATAGTCGTTTTCCGACTCTTCGACCTGTCGGATCAGGTCTTTGGCAGTTTGCTTCTCGCTCGAAATTGACAAGACCTCCTTGACGTCCTTGCTACTGACCAATTGTACGTTGCCATCCTCGTAATAGTGGACCTGCACTTTGAGGCTGCCCCTCAGTTCCGCGTTTCCCGAGTTCTCGCTGAAGCTCACACTCCACACCGAGCGCCAGCGTCCATTCCAAAAGTTTTTGGGCTGGAATTGATGATCTTCTATGCAGGCCGTTAACGTTATATTGCCTGCAAGACACAAATATTCATGTTTTTCATTTGACATTAAACAGGGCAGAAATGTTACTGTCATACCTCCTTGGCTTTTTGCAAAAACGGAGCAGGCGCCATGTCGGTAATGATTATGGGTGTAGGTTGTTATTTCCTCCTGCAGCGCGAGTCTCCAAGCTTCTGCAATTGGGTCTAATTCATAGGGCTCGTACTCTTGAGCTTCTTTCTTCAGGTGTTCATACTTAAAACTTTGTTTACTGCGGGGGTCGTAAAACCTCTGATTACCAAGATCGTTGTACTCGGTTATGAGAGCCTGGTACTCGCTTCCCTCGATCTAGGAAACGAAAAATGTGCTGAAATTTAACAGCTTCCCAGTACCATTAAAATTGAGATTAACTTTGTGTCAATGAAATGAGGAAGAGGTGTGCAAAAATGCGAGACTTGGATTTCCAGCTAAGTAAGTAAAACAGTTGCATCTGAACTTTCACGGAATCATATAAAATGCTTTTTATCATCAGATTAAGTTTTTTTAACAGGAAATATTTCGCAGTAAAAAATAAATGTACTCTGGTTAACATTAATTTTTTATTTGTTATACATACATTTTTTTAAAATTTTATATGTACTTGAAATGATTGATAAAATTACAGTTGAAAATTACAGAAATTTTGAGAGCAAAAAAATGTGAGACATTAATGAAAATGACTTTCAGAATGCCTAAGGGGAAAATCATACATTAATTATAAACTCATTAGATAATTTGAAATCATTTTGACAATAAATAATAATAAAAGAGCTTTTAATTAGCAAGATTTGAACAAGGCAAGTAGAAAAGTCAAATTAAAACTTTTAGAAAATTACATAGCAGGCTTAAAATTTTCGTTCAATCTTTTTAAAGACAATATATTTTTCAAAACAAAAAATTTTCGCTTCTGGTCAACATTGATTTTTGATTCATATCATGTTTTGACAAAACGGGTCTTGGATTGAACAAATTATTTTTGACATCATTAAAGGTTTGAGTGAAAGAGAAAAAATTTTTGAACAAGTCCAATTAGTAGTTTTCACTTGAAAAATTGAAAATTTGATAAGGTTGTACACTATGGTGTAAATACAGAATTTTCTGTGACACCTGTAAAATTTTATTTTTGAATAAAAGATTCCTTTTCTCAGAACACAAAACATTTGCATTTGTTTGTTTGTTTGTTTGTTTATTTGTTTTTTTTTTTAGTGTAAAAAAAGAACTTGTAAACAATTTTAATTCTAATGAATTATAAGTACAACTTTAAGTCGACTCAAAATTTTACCTCTTCTCAACATACAGTAAAACTTGTAATTTGCTGGTGTTGTATTTATTTGTTGAATTACTTGATTAAATTTTTGCTGATTTTATCAGATTATTATTAATTGTTGAAATTATTTTTGAATTACTTTCTTTGCATTATTTCTGGAAAATTGTTCCAATTAGCCAGTAATTTTAATCAGTTGATTTAAATCTTACAAAATAGAAAATACTCCAATATAAAAAAGCAAAATTTATTTTGCAAGTCAGCAAAAATCTTGGAAAAACAATATTTTGATATAGTGACTCGATACTTTGATGTTAATGAATTATTGGAAACTAGCTGTTACCAGTGGGCATTTCTCTGCGGTTACCACGTTGTTACATACAGTTTGGTCAGGAAAAGTCAATTGTTCAATTAGAAAACGAAAATTAATAAAAAATTATATGGATTCTATGTCAAAATCTTCTCTTTTTTTTCCATTTCTAATTTTTTCCAAAAATTGAATTAGATAATGAATTACTACAAAGAGATATTATACCAATATATGGATTACATTGTAACATTGAATACTTACAACATTGAAAAAAGATGTTATAAGTATTTTAAAAACATAGTTTCTATTTCTAAGGATACTTTTTTACGATAAAAGTACAGAGTAAAATTGATGAAAGTTTATTTGTTATATATTTCTGTTATTTTTTATACAGGGTGTCCTTAAGTCGGTGGATTCTCAGAAAACCATTGATGTCTCGTGAAATTCTAGAAACTTTTTCCTTTACAATTCATCAAAATTCACAAAATTAAAAGAGTTACTAATAATTTTTTTTTTTTTAGAGCAATTGATGATTTTTGGATGATACGCTGACTTTAGGACACCCTGTATTTCATGGTTTCGTAAATTTTTATGAGTTTTTGTGACCTTTTGTAATTTTGTGACTTTTCGTAATTTTTTCAACCTTTTATAAAATCATGACTTATAATCTGAAACTGGTACAAAGTAACTATCTAAAATAAGAGAATCCCCTCATCATTCAAAAAACTGTCAAAATTATTACAACAAAGTTGTAAAAAAACTCGAGTGTTGATGTTAAGATACGAATTCCTCATGAAAGAATAAAAGCCAAAATCCTTCGAATTTTTGAAAAAGTCATCTCAATTTTTGAAGTCATGATTATTTTGAAACAACATTGTTTACATACAGTGATTCCAAAATTGACTTAAGATATATACTGCGTGATTTTGATGGTTGAAATAGAACAAACTAACAGATTGAAAACCACTCAAATAATTTCTGACATTGTCAATGAGCTCAAAATTAACTTCCATGAAATCATGACTTATAATTTGAAATTCGTGATGTGCCTGAAGTCTTAAATGTTTATGAAATAAATAAAATTAGGAGAAACATAATTTTTTAATTCACACCAAAGATTAGGATGAAAAAAAGTTACATGCAATAATATTTGTTAAATATCAATAAATGTTTATTACCATGACTATAAAAAGTCCTAAAACCTATTTTTCTTATTTTTGTTAATTATTAAACATTTGGAACTTCAGAATGATAATCCCTACACAATAATTTTCTTAAATACAAGAAAAAAGAGAATCCTCTCAGCTGTGAAAAAACTGTCGAAACTGTTACAACAAAGTGGTCAAAAAATTCGAGTGTTGATTATAAGATACGAACATCACAATAAATTAAACCTTCAGTATTAAGAATTATCAAAATTGATGCCATCTTAATTTTTCAAGTCATTATTACTGTTTGAATACTGTAATGCAAAATTTGACTCAATTTTTACAGTCGAGATGGAATAATCCGGCAAATTAAAAACCATCTTAGTAATTCCTGACATTACAAATACTGTAAAGAAAAACATCCCCTTCTAAGAAATCAATAAATCATAATCATTCATACACAACTAAAATCATCTAAAATACAAGAAAAAAAAGCATCCTCTCAGCTGTCAAAGAACTGTCAAAACTACCACAACAAAGTGGTGAAAAAATATTGACATAAAACCATGAATATCGTGTCAATAAAAAAGACCCAAAATTTCTCAAATTTTCCAAAACGACGCCTCCACCTGAGGAGGATACAGAAATCCATTTTCCAAATGTCAAAAACGATTCCAATCAGTTCCAAGTTTCAATCCAAGACAAAAATATGAAAAATGGAAATTCCAAGCTAGGCCATATTCTTAGGAAAAGGGGGGATCTGAAATATGTAAAAATAAATCCGAGATTCGTGGAGTTCGCACCTTGACAGGCGTGAGTTGGTCCTTGTTGTAAAGGGCGAAGGCGCCGGACGCGCCTTCTTTCAACAGGCTGTCGTTGTTAAGCAACACCCTCACATCGTTGAAAACTTCGTTGAACTCGCCCGGCGGCGAATGCAATATAAAATCCGACACTATTCGCACTTTTTCTTGATCATTAATTTCCGCGTACCCGTCCGCCGCCATGTTGCTATTTCAACAGCAGCACACACACGGGAGATATGTGCTACTCCGCGGAGAGACTATTATTACATACACTTGCTATAGAAGCGTCCAGCGCGATTTATGCGAAATTATTAGTCTCGTTTCTCCCCCCGCACACCCGCGAATCCACTCGCGCGGTGTGCTATATTTATGTGTCAAAAATTCGCCGCCGCTAATGACAGCGAGCGGGTGTATTTTGACATCATTTGACATATACATATATGTGTGTGGGTGTGTGCGTGTTTGCCTGCTCTGTTTTGCCGACGGTACATTACCGATCGCGGCTACTATGCTGTCGGTAAAACAGAGATCGTCAGGGAACTACTTATCGATAGTTATCGACAGTTTATCGTTCGAATTTTGAATATTTTAAATTAAGATTGGATATTTATTATATATTGGATAGTATATTTGAGAGGATTCACAAATTTTGGGGACGCGAGCAGATTTGAACTTCCCCCTGAAAATTTGGGTAGAATCAGTGGCGTAATTAGAGGGGGGTCAATCACTTTCTTATTAATATTGATTCTTATACCCGAGTGTTTCAGTCTTAACCGAACTAGATTATCATTGGTTAATGTTTAGTTATGATTGGTTAAGATAAAAAAAATCTATAATATAACAATATTGGTTGTTTTTACCCCTTGGATGCTCCTAAAATTACATAAAAACGATTTCGGGGAGGTTTCGAAGTTTCAAAACAATTTAATTTCGTTGTTGGAAAAAATAAATTGTCAACACGAGTGACATCCGAGGGCGCCGAAGGCCACCGAAGGATCCCGAGTTTGTCACTCGCGTCGACAATTTATTTTTTCCAACAACAAAATTAAATTGTTTTGAAACTTCGAAACCTCCCCGAAATCATTTTTATGTAATTTTAGGAGCATCCAAGGGGTAAAAACAACCAATATTGTTTTATTATAGATTTTTTCAATCTTAAACCATCATAACTCAATCTTAACCAATGATAACTTAGTTCGGTTAACATTGTATCGGTCGGGTAAGACTCATGTTAATGATAATCCCATTTCTTACAAGGCTGCCTTATAAGAAATTGGATTCTTATTGACCTTATACGATTATTATAAGACTCCTGAATAATAGAACCTGATTTCTTACGAGGCTGCCTTATAAGTTTTTTTTATAAGGAATCATAAGAATAGAATAAGGCCGCCTTATGAGAAAAAAAAAATCTTTATAAGAGCCTCTTAAGGAGTCTTATAATAATCAATATAAATAGGAAATATTAATAGAGTTTAAATATTTTTCGTATATTTTTTAGGATCCCTATGGAAAATCTTATGATTCATGAATTACAGACTTTACAACCGGCAGGGTGGATTCCGATTGTACCAGCTGATCATCCAGATCATTTCATTTGAATAATTACCAAAATCACAGAGTTAGAGTTGAAGTTTTATATGGATCTTTCATAATTGTCATCACTGAAAGTACATTTAATGAGTAAGATGCCAGAAAAATATAAATTATATATTTCGCGCCAAGAAATGATCAGGTTGATCAGCTGGTAAAATAGGGATCTACCCTGCCGGTTGTAAAGTTTTGTAATTCATGAATTACAGAATATTACAAGATTTCCCATAGGGATTCATGAAATTTCAAGGATTTCCTAGTATTTTGATAGGTTCCCAGATTTTTTGTGGATTTATTTCTCGGGATTTTTCGTTACAGAATTAAGAACTTGCTTCATTAATTTTTTCGTCGCTGATAGATTTAGTTTATCAAAAAATATCATAAATAATACACTAAACTTCATTTACATTCTCTCTCTCTTTCTCTCTCTACTCTCGGTTATATTCAAAAAATCTATTCAAATCGAAGATATAAGTGGGAGTAAAGCGAGAAAGAAAGAGAGGATATAAATGAAGTTTCAGTGTACGCGTTTTTCTTTTTGTAATATCTGAAATATTGACTAAAATACATCGCCTAAAAAAATGTACGTAGGAGTAACGCCCCCTAGTAAATTTGAAATTTATAAGTTTTCGTTAAAACCTATAAGTTTTCAAATTTCCGTATAAGTTTATGAAAAAACTTTGAAAAAATTTCGAAAACTTATAAGTTGGCTGTATAAAATTTTATAGGTTTTCAAAATTTTATAAGATAGAGTTATGAGTTTTTTGTTTTATAAAAGAAGTCAGGCCAAAAAACTTATAAATCTACCGCAGAAAATTTTGGAAATTTATAAAATTTCATACGGCCAACTTATAAGTTTTCAAAATTTTTTTAAATTTTTTCATAAACTTATACGGGAATTTGAAAACACACGTTTTAACGAAAACTTATAAATTTCAAGTTTACTAGGGCCGTTCCCACAAAATGACATCATTTACGTTCTCAGTATGTATACATAAGAAATTAAAAATCAACGTATATTTCAAAATAAAAAACTTCAAAAGAAATGGAAGAATAACTATCGTTTTTTTTTTTTTTTTTTTTTTTCAAAAATAGTCGAAACATGTATAACCCAATGTTATTATCCTTGCAAGTTGCCAAATGAAATTTATAAATAAAAAATTTCAGTAATTTATAGATTTCTGAGAAATCATCTACATTGGTTTTAAGTATGTTACAGATTTTCACTTTTGAATAAGTATTCATAAAATATATAGTATTTTTCATTATTCTCACAGATTCCAATTAATTCTAATGGATTGCTTTATCGTTGTTTTTTTTTTCAGAATTTGATGCACTGGGAAAATTTTGTAGCATTTTTTCCTATAGTTTATATGAATTTTGGTGTATCGAGCATATTCTTTTGTTTTTTTCTAAACACTGAGGAAATACAGGTAAAACTAATATAGAAAATACTCCCATGATCCTTTAAATGTTCCCTATAGTTTTAGAAATACGACTAAAATTCCAAAATGTTTTATCCATAATAATTCAATTTCACAGAAACCTATATTCTAGAATTCAGATTTGCAGAATGCCATCTCTCTAGCGTATTAAAGATACTATTTTCTAAAAAATTAATTCATTTGAGCAAGAAGTAATTTCTCAATTCTTTCGATAATCACGTCTGTAATAGCATATTTGGTCCTTTTCCTAGAAAAGTATAGACACTGATAAACCAACTTTGATTCATGAAATACATGGATTTTTTTATGAACGCGTATCGAGAATATTACGCATTCTCATTCTACTAAAAGCTTGAAGTTTTTCGTTCATGAACCTCATCTTTCCATGTTGGAAAATAATTGTTTCTTCGCTAAAACTAGAAAAGTTACCACCATCACGAATATTTATATGATTTCAGAGACTGAATAAGATCGAAAAATGGCTCAAGACTCCAACAGAGATACCAATAGAGAAAGCTCTTGCACCAATACTGGTCGCAGCAGCGCAGGTTTGTCTATTATAATTTTCCATTTAATGAATTTTGGGCACCAAGAGTCAGCAATCTTACATGCACCATTTTTATTTCTTAATTGTTTGACGTTGCTTTTCTAAGCTCAATTTTTCATAGGTCAGTTTCGATCTATCGAAGTAATCTTATTATTTCTTTTAACGAACTTTCCTCTTTCGAAAAAAAAGGTTCGTATGTAGTTTATAAAATAATTTATGAGACCATTGTTTCCGATAGAATTATATAATATGAAAAACAAATTTTTTGCAATGAATATTTTATCACGTTTTCAAGCTAATGGCTTTTTCTATTAATAAAATTTTGCACAAAATACATTATTTTATCATGAAACTGGAATGAGGAATCCTTGTGAACAATTTTAAGTAATGAGTATCAATATATGGTCGGACTGAGGTATCGAGAAATGTTTTTGGAAAAACCATACAAGTCATTTGTGATAGTTCTTTAATTGGATTTCAATCTTGTAAATTTCTTTTTTGAATTAATCACATGTAAATACATAATTATACTGTAATTGTATCCACTAGTGAGCCCAAATTTAGAAGCCTAGAACCTTTGTAGAACGAAAAATGTCAGTCTTATTGACAGATTAAAAAATCTGGAACTGAGCATCTCTAAAAACAGAACTTAAAATAAAAAATTTTTGTGACTGAAATTTCAGGACTTCAAATTCCACAATCTAAATCTGGAATTTGAAACTTAATAATAAAGGATCATAAAATGTTCACCATGAAAAAAAGCAAGAGTTACGAATTCTGCATAACAGTATTTGAGCTAATTAACAGTAATATTTCATCGAATCTTAAATTTGTACGTATAGAATTCTAGAATTCAAATTAGAATTCCAGACTTAAAAATCAGAGAACCACAATCACAAATTTAATAGTGAAAAATTTCAAAGTTCTGAACTACGCAGTCTATATAATTCTAAAATTCTTATTTCTACAAATTAAACTTCTAAAATCCTGAAATCCAACACAATCATTTTAATGGCTTTTTAACCCCCCCCCCCCCTTCTATAGTAAAAACTTGTATCCATGTTTTCAGTAGTGTAAACATATAAAAGAAAAGTAAATTAAGTAGTGAGTTTTTACTTCAGTCAGACAAATCTTCAATTTCCTCATTCATCAATGAAAACCCTTCAAAAAATTTTTCTATTTTATTATAGTTTATCGAAATTCCCTATATTTGTTTCTTTTCAAGAACAGGCTGACAACATATTTGATTTTTTTCATTTTCACTCAAAATAAAGTTCTCCAATTTTCGCCTCAAATTTTATCTCGCACAGCTCTGATAATCACATGCGTACATTTTCTTCCAATAAAATCAGCAAAATTGCACTAGCATATTCTCATAAAAAACTCGCACATCGCTTCTAAGGCTTTTTGAAATTTTCCTCAGTATAAATTCGTAAAATGAAACCTCAAAGGAATCACCAATTTGTGATTACAGTCTTCGTAATTGGTGCTTTGTTAAATAATCTACTTGGGGGTCCATAAATTTGCAAAAGCACCACGCAATGACATTTTTGCGTATTCGATATGAGTAATAACTGCATTAAAAAACAAACAAACAAAAACCAAAACACCATGAAAGATCTTAGGGAGCGGCATTTGGTGTGCAAACTTGACCGCTATCAGCTGGAAGATAAATATCTGCAGTTGCTCGACGAAGCGCAGGATTTGAAGCGACTCAACAATTCGCAGGAAGATAAAATTAAGAAATTGGCAACGAAAGTCATGAGGGTCTCAGTTAATCCCAATTCTTGCATTTCTGCGTTGGACGTGATTAATGATCAAGATAAAATTGCGCTTCTTGAATCGGAAAATGCGAAGGTTGGAATGAATTTATTGAAATAATTAGAAAAAATCTATGACTTTTTTCAAAATTACATTATAATTTTATTTCATGTCATATTATATAATATAGTAATAAATATACTACATTTATTATCATAAATATTTGAATTATTTGGATGGAAGAACAATCATATCATAATACATCGAAAATTAGATGAAATATATAAAGGTTGCTGATTCTTTTTTATTTTTATTCAAATAGTTGTTGATTTTAAATAGCGTAGATTAATCAGTGCCAGTTTCTACTATAATAAAAATTGTTCGTACTGTAAAATGTTTCAGCTGAAAGACAAAGTCGCCGTTTTAAGAAATCAACTACTTAGTCATAAGTTAATGAAAAGATTGCCCTCACCAAATCGTCGACAAACTCGGTTATCTTCGGAAGCTACGTGAGTAAAAATATGAACTAATATATAACTTGTGTTTTATCATATTTTACAGAAAACTCAAAATTGCCCTATTTTACTCACAAATTTTTCAAGGATTTTATTGTAGTTTTTTAAATTCACCCAAGTTTTATATTTTAGAGCAATAGTTGTTGAAATATTTAAATTCGCATGCGAATGGTGAAAAAATTACTGAAAACTAATGAAACTTTCTTGTTATGAATAAAAATAATAAAAAATAAACATTTTTAACACATAGTTTGCTATAATTTAAAAAATAAATGAAAGTTTCCATTAATGAATAAAAATAAAAAATAAACATGTTTAACATGTAGTTTGCTTTTATTTAAATAAAAAATAATAAATAATTTTTACTTGAGTTTCTTTTCTGATTTTATTCGTCTATGTACGACTTAAATTCTTACCATCTATAGTAAAGTCAATGAACGATGAAGGTCAATATAACAATAAGAAGTTTAAAATTTAGATAAAGCACATGTTATAAAGACAAATTTTTTGTTTTTATTGTTTCAAAATGACTAGAACATTCCGGAGTGAAACAAGCCATCTGAAAGTACCACCTTGTAACTGTGTTTCCCATAATGGAAATGGAACTTTGGAGGAACACGAATGCTCAAGAAAAAAGGTAACGCAAAGACCAAAAATGACAAAATGATAAGTTAGAACATAATCAGGTTTATTAGAAAACAAATTGCTGATATACGGAAATTGATAAAATAATATGTTAGTAAAGAACGTAGAAACAGTTTGACACCAGAAACATTATAGTGACTCAATGTATATCATAACATAATAAATTCGATAGGTTCATCAATTTGATGTATGTTATATTTATATACATTACTTCGTTGATACTTATTTTGGGTATAGTTTTTTTGGAATTAAATGAGGTAAAATGACAATAAAGTAAGAAACTTCAATAAAATCAGAAAATTAAAAAACGAAAATGGCGAAAATTTTCGTTTCTATGTATTTTACTTTTATTACAATAATTGCGGATCATTTTTCAGAACACGAGTAATTGAAATCTATTTATTTCCAATCTTACGTTGTGATTGTAATTATTTAAGAATTTCTTGATTTTTAATTGTTTAATTCGTGTACTGTATTAAAAAATGTATTGATTTTCAAATTTATTCACTGAAACTTCGAAAGCTTTTCCGACATAAGATGATGTTTTAAAAACAAATAGTTATTTATAGTTCAAGTTTTTCGTACCGTGGTATTGAATTTTCGTCGAAAAACCATGTCATAGGAAATGGACATGGGAAAGAAAGAAATGATGGCCCGAATATCCGAGCTTGAGGCCGAGCTTACAATTTACATGACCGACGACCGCAGGGAAAAAGCAGCTGAAAACGTCGAGTACATTCGAGTATGGCGCCAAATGAAGCAGTGCAATGAAAAACTCTTAGCTGCACAAGCCGAAAATGAGTCTCTCGATAAAAAAATTCAAGAGCTTAAAAAAGCTCTCGAGAACATGATCAAGTTAGTACGCAGTGAAATAAAATATGCTGAAAATTATGTTCAATTCACACATGAAAAATTCTTTTTTATATTGTAAAAAAGTAGAAATAGTTGAATTTATTATCTTTCCATGGTTGCAAACTTTTTCTAATAAAAATTTTGCTATGAAATGAACTGAATACTTTGGAATACCTTAATAATAAATTTTAAATACTTTTTCTACTTGGTCTTTCGATTAAGAGAAAACAACATATCTTTTAACAGAATTCATCGTGAAAAAAATGCGGACCACATGGAAGACAAGAAGAAAATCCTGAAAATGGAGGAAAAGATGAATAGAGTGAAAGATTTTCGCCAAACCTTGAAGGAAAAAGATGAGAAAATTCGGGATCTGCACGATACGGTGACGAATTTGCAGCAGCGTAACAGTGACTTGTCAGCCCAAGGTTCGAAATACAGTCAGTTTGAAACTGAAAATGTCGACTTGAGGCGGAAAATTTCCGAACAATCCATGAATAATCAGTCTTTGAAATGTGCTTTCAACAATGAGAAAGCCAACATGGCTGCCTTGCAAAGCACGAATGAGCAGTTACTCGGAAAATTGCACGAATTGCAACGTAACATCGACACGCTGACAATGCAACTGGTGAGTTGGAAAATTTATCTATTGCCAATAGAGGCGTAGGTAAATTAGGATTGTGGGGTTCAAGCTTCTGTCAAAATGTGAAGAAAAAATTTATTTTTATTTCATGCAAAAATGAAAGGAAAATATTTAATAATGGAAACACAAATAATATATTAATGCAAGAAAAATTATAATAAGAGGAAAAAGAACGAATTAATTTACGAAAATAATTATAATTAATAATGAAAGGATGTAAGAATTATCAAAAATGTACTCACAAAAATATAGAGGAAGAAAAGAAATGGTTACATGTAAGGTCTGAAAGTTAAATAGAATTCAGGAGTCTTAACTTAAATAATTCAAAAATTACAGAAACCTTGGTTTTAGGAAAATTTTCCCACAGAGAGAATTCTTATTATAAGGGCTTAGCTGAGATAAGTCGTAGAAAATACAAATTTGAGAAACAAGTCAAACTTAGTAGATAATGAAGGAAAATTAAAATCTACTAAAATGCTAAACATCTTAAACAATTTCTAATCCTGGAACATCGAATTATAGAAATCTGCCTAAAATTCCGTGTATATACCAGAAAATCTTTCAAATTATATAAAAATCGAAAAAATACCACGTGTGTTAAAAAAAATCCATGAAAATATCGTTTTCGGAGAATATCAACAAATATACAAGATCTAGAAAACTTCTTATTCTAGAGCATCCCTTTATAATTTTTATCCTTATGAAAACCCCATATGAAAATGAAATAACTTATCAACTCAATTTCTTGAAAGGTCACCTTATAAAAACCTTATAGGACAGTGAAATTTCTTACAAGAATTTATTGATAAAATTTTATGAAAAGAACCTTACTAAATATTGTAGGATGATTTCTTTAAGAGAAATTTTAGTTTCTTAAAAGGTTTTTATAAAGTCACCTTATTAGAAATGGGAAACTTATGACAATTTTATAAGGTTACTTTACAAAAAATTGAATTCTTATATGAAATTTCGTTTTCTTAAAAGGTTTTTATAACGATCAAAATTACTAGGGAATCCAGTTATTGAAAACGTATACATAGCAATATATATAAATACTAGAAAAAGCCACGAAATGTTATAAGTTTTAAAAATATGGAAAAACAAGAAATCTGAAGATTATCGAAAAAATACGTACATGTAATTTTCCAAAAAATCTATAGAATACTGAAAATATATCAAAAATTTAACTTCTAGAGCATCGAATTCTATAAATCTGCATAAAAGTTTACAATAATACTACAAAATTCATTGAAATTTCATAAATAATAAAAAAATAAAGAAGTAGTTTAATCTACTATTATATATACGTACCTCAAAAAGACGTAGATATAATTTTATCGAAAATTCACGAAAAATTGAATTTTAAATCATATAAATTCCAGAAATCGATACAGTAATCCATAAAAATATCAAAAAACTCTTAAAATGTTATAAATTTAAAAAAAACGGAAACAACAAAGGCACTGGAAATTCGTGTTCAAGATACTGTTTCCTGAAAAAAAAAAAAACATTGTGAAATACTCAATATCATTAAAATTTTCAATACTATAGCATCAAATTATAAGAATATATAAAGTGATCTAAAGATATACTAATAATTTATATGAATCCCAGAAAATACTTCTAAATTGTATAAATAACATAAAGTACTCAAATTCTACAAACTTTTACAATACTTGAAACCTGTGTTGAAATTATTTTCTCAAAAAGCTATGAAAATGTAAAACATCTTAGCACTTTTGATTCCTACAGCATCGAATCTTAGAAAGTTATTTAAAATCCACAATAATATCTGAAAATCTTTCGATAATCATCAAATCATACAAATACTGTAGAAACATGAAAAATACTAAAAATATCGAGAGAACAAAATTGAAACCTCACTGTCTGTAAATTACTCAAATCGAATTCCATTATCTTAAAAACTTACATACATGATAAATTTGCGTCTCTAGACTCCCAAAGTTGTATGCCTCTACAATCAGAGATTAAAAATCATTAAATCTTGAACGAAACATATTTTCTCGAAACCTAAAACTGGAAAATTTTTTCTGCTTACGACCCTGTTTCAGATACATACTCGTTGAAAGAAATCATGTTTTAGAAAAAAAGGTTATGTGTGTTTTTCATTTAATTATTAGAAATGTAGTTTTTTCAGTAGAATAAATCGATGAAACAATGGAAAATCAAAAAATTTTTAATCTGAATAATCATTCATCAAATAAAATCATGAAATTCGGAAAACAGATCGTCAAAGATTCGAAATCATAAAAAATTATAGAGGAAATATAGTCTTTTGAAAATCCCTTTCGAAAAATTTTTCTGCCTACGCCCCTGATTATCACCTGTCCCTCCTGAAACATCTTCTTTTCAAAATAAATTTCCAGCGTGAACGTTCGCCAAACCTAGAAAAAGACGAGATCCAAAATTTGGGAAAAAGCTCGGAAAAGCCTCGAACTTTGAGGAGAGCCAGCAGTACCGAAATCGGGATCCAAACTTGCGCCACACGAAACACGAAAGAAGAATCCTGCCAGACCGAAGATGACCGAGTTTCGCGCTCGAAACAAGACTCGAAAACGCGGATTTTTTTCCCCACGACTGGAAACGGACGCGTGGATATTTCCAGCATGTCGAATCCCCAAAACAGGGAGAGAATGTTGATGCTTCTGGAGCAGAATCAGATAAGTTCGCCCTTATATTCACGCCGTTTACATCGATTCGCAAATTCGCCCGAGCTCGAGTGCCTCGAATTTTGCAGTCCCCGAAGGCAAGTTTGTAGCTACGAGAAATTGTTGCTCGGCGAGACGGGTTGTTTTTGACAACGAGAATTTTTTAGTGACTTTTTCTGGACATTGATTGTTGTTTTTGTGGATTTTGAAGGCGACAGGGGCAATCAGTGAAAAAAGTACAAATTTTCTCATCTGATCTTAGAGCTTCCAGGATTCTAAAGGTGTAATGGTGGAATGACGAATGAAGGGAACCGGTCATTTTCATGAATTGAATTTTGTGAATGAAGCAGCTTACGGAAATTTGGATGCACGATGAATTCCATATTCAAAAATTTCAGGGTGTAGAGTTTTAGAGATATCCTGTATTGAAGAAAATGATTTCAATATTATTAAATCAAAATTCACAATACGATAAAAAAAAATGTGGGTCCCTGTGGGCTCTGAGAAATATTTTGGAAAGTGATGATCAATTATTGTAGTGTAAATTAACTGAAAATAACACTTAATAATATTTATTTTCAAAGAGTTGTTAGAGTTCATTAGAAGTTCCCAAGTTTTTTAAAAGTACTCTAATACACTGAAAAAATTATAAAAATAGCCCTAAAAGTAATTGCTTTTTGATTATAGCTTATTTTTATGAACTCCCTTTGTTCAATTTTTTTTTGGATTCCAAAAGATGTAATATGTAATTTATTCACATTGTGAAATATGAAAAAATTTGCACTTGCATCATTTATATACAGACCCCCTGAACCCATGTGTCAACAATAATAAGGACCACTAAATTTTCAACTCTTATATTGATTGCTATTCAATATTAATTCCTACTTTTTTTCTATAGAATTTAAAATTTTATATATAGCGAATTCCGTGCTTTGGAATCACAATTTTTTAGCTTTCATGTATTATTTCTAAATTCTTTGGAATCGAGAAATCTAGAATTTTTAATTCTCTTTTTTTTGATTTGAGATTTCTGTACTATTAACTCCAGGATTTATTTTCATTGTCTTCTGAAATTCAGAACTTCACTTTTTATACTATGCATTTGAAAAATATGATCCTCTAAATCAATAGAACAGATTCATCTTAGAAATTATGAACTGACATGCATTTTCACAATTTTTCTTAAAAAAAAAATGCTATATAACTTCAATATTATTTAAAAAAATGACCAAAGATGGATGTCATGAATAAATACCATTTGTCACTGTTATTAATAAATTAATTAGGCCTGCAAAATATTATTTTTCAGATTTTTAGACACAGATCAAAACTGCTTCGATAAAGGGTTGATTCCAGCTTATAAACAAAGAAAAAACTTCAACTTCTTCAGGACAATTTAATTTACGTTAATTTGAGTGAGTTAACATTCATGTCATGAATAAGAATAGAATTTTAAAATTATGAGAGTATCCGTTATTGAAAAAAGTCATTTATCAAAATCATCGACTCATGAAAATGTACAGGAACCCAAACGAAGTATACGAATTAATGTACCATTGATGTCGTGGTTTTTAAATATCATTTTTTTCTTGTGCAACGTACAGCAATCAACAATACCTTCGATTTGTCAGAAATCAAAGGTGATTGTAAAACAAACGATCAAAAGTACTATCATGTTTTTCCTCGTCGCGAAAAGCATCATTAGTGCCAAGTTTTTTCTTCTTTTTCGTACCATGTGTAGCAGATTTGGAAAGTTGCTCGCCCTGTGTAACAAAAATAACTAAAAAATCACAACTAAAAATAATAAAAAAAGAATGACTTTCCAAGGTCTGGCGCGTTTTTCCTATATAATTTCGCATTCCTACCAAGTATGTTTTTTATACCAAATGTTTAATATCGTATCTGTATCTCCAGACAATTTTCAACGACAATTACACTTGTCTGCCGAGATAATAAAGCTCAATTTCGTACGTAACTCGATTTTTCATAGAAAACACCCTAATTCCTTGTTTCAAGAACCCAACGATCCGCGTCGAATCGAAAAAAATGTAAAGGAAAACGTGGGCAGGTACGAAAATAACTTTGCAAAAATCACGGAAATGTCGTCATCGTCGTTGCGAGCCGCGAAAAAATGTGGTTGTAAAATTTATCCGAGATGTCGATCAGGGGACGAGCTAAATTTACGATGCTGTAATTTTTGCGCCAATTGCTTAGCTCTGAAAACTGTCAAGTGCGATGTCAGTTTTACAAAACCCGTTACTTTGGTTGACAAAACTGTCCAGAGCGAGTTGGGGAATTCGAATCCGAGGTAAAATTTTCCGGTTGAAAACTGCACCGGGACGTGATTTAAAACTTTTTCAAAATTTTAAGCTCGTTTTCGAAAAAGCCCGAGATACGTGATGCGAAATGGAAACCTGGTGAAGTTGATGAGGAGAATGAAAGAAAGGTATGTATTTTTGAGTGTTAAGTTTGGAAAAATTTAATTTTCCCAAAGTTGTGAGGAAAATGCGATTTTCTTAACGGCTTGAATACACGTTGCTGGAAAAAAAATAATTTGCAACTTGTGCAGAGCTCGCCTTCGACTCGTCTTGCAAACTCCACATTCGTTAAAGAGCTCAATCTGCACTTGTTCCACTGAAAAAAAATCTGATAATAGTTATGATGAAATATTGTACTCTGGAATAAGGCTCAAATATTCTACTGTTTTTTGAGTTATTTCATTCATTTTTCGATATATTGTCGAGATTGTCAAATGATATTGCAGTAGTAGATATATGCTAGAATGTCTTACATCTTATACCATATTTCTTTGGTACTTTCTGCACTAACATATTGTAATTCTTACTAATTCTTATTTTAGAAAAATCTTTATAGTTTTTCCCAGTATTTTATTCTGATCAGTATTTTTTGCTATTTTTTTAGGTACTTTCTATTATATTGTATTGTAATTTTTATTTATTGATAATTGTGAGAAAATATCGTAGATTATACCATATTATATGAATTTTTGCTAAGTAATGAAAAAATCATAGAGTACCAAGAGAAAACATAAAAAATAGAAGGTACAATGATTAAATTTATATTTCACTATACGCGGATATAAGACTCTATATAAACGATTTATATATGTAGTACAATCCACATTCTAAAAATTTCAACTCTTCTCATATTATCTATTACAAACTTACGTAGAAATAGTAATTAGTACAATTTAATAATTTTCATGGTTCAATATTGCAATAAATAAAAAATAAATAACAATACTTGCAATTATATTTAAATACCTACAATATTCTCATACTTTTTGCAATAAATATATCAAAAATCACTAGATTTTTGTCTCAGTGCGAGAAATACACTATTTATACGTCAAAAACTTTTTCACAAAAATATGAGCATCATTTTTGGTACTTGTAGGTTCGGGATAAGAGCGAGAACGAAATTTTGAAGAGCGTTCCAGAGGTGTCGAACGTTGACTGCAAAAGTTTCATAGAAATCCATATTATACATCTACAAATATCCCCGATCGTTAGTACAGCCTATTTTACTTTATTATACTGATAGAATATCAATAGTGATCTATGTTCAAAATTTTTTCTTCATTTTTAAGCACTGGAATTTAATTACATAGTAGGTATGAAATTTATATAAAAAGAAAGGTTCGCAAAACATTTTCCAGGCTCTGTTGTTTTATATGTTCGAAAAATTTTTTTACTGGAATATTAAATTCCATAACTTTAAATCCCAGAGTATGAAATTCGAGAATTCTAAATTCTGAGAATCGAATTTCTCAAATTCTCAACTCTCTAACAATCGATTCCAAGATACATGTTTTCTCCTTCCACCTTCAATAAAAATAATCTCTGTGTTTGTCATTGAAAACATCTATAAAATCTTAAGTTCTAAAAATTTCATACCTAACCATCATGTACACAAATGCAAAAGTAAATTAATTGATAAAAACATAAAAAATGAATACATAGATAATAAAATTGCATTTCTGAAATATTCGAACTTTTCAGAAGCGTAAGTAGAATAAATTTTTGGGAGGTACTTATTGCAAAAATATTTTTTTTACAAAATGTCGAAGTTTTTTTTTTATCATTTGCATTTATCATGGAATTCGATGTTTATAATTTGGGAGTCAATGATTTAAACATTATTGTTATTTTTGAGTTATTGGAATTGAGAATTATTCATTTCGTTATTTTCAGAATTTACATAAAACTTCTATAAGTATTGTTATATTCAAAACGTTGAAATCCGTTAGAGAAATGAATTATTGTTTTGTAACAAATCGTTGAACATTTTTCGAAAAATTAATAACACTACAGTATTTTATTACGTAAATTTGTTATAGGTATAAAGTTATCGAAACATCTCGTTTTTGAGTAGTCAACATAATATATCTAGATTATAAGATTCGAGAATACTGAAAATAAACAGTACCATCGAAAAATAAAGATTTTGCAGTGTTTTAATGAATAATCACATAATGTACAGATGCATATTTTGTATTCTTTAATTTTTAAGCCTAAATTTTTTCTTTTGCACAAAAAATCTTCATTTGTAGAAAAATGCAATTCCAAACTTGTCTTTTTTGAAATGTATGCATAAAAAATTGAATTTTCGTTATTTATAAGTTTTTTAAAAATTTTAAATACAATTATATCACTACAGAGTATGTTTCTAATAATTCGATGTCGGTATGAAGTAATACAGATTTCTGAGTTTTTAGTAGTCAACGTATGCCAAGGTTATAAGGTTTAAAATACTCAAAATAGAACCAGCATAGTCTTAAATTAAAGATTATCCAGTATTTTTAATAATTTACAGATAAATATTTTGTCTTGCATTGAAACTCACATTTTTTCCTTTCCCAATATTTTGATTAGTAGAGAATTTCAACTAAAAACTCATCTATTGAGAAAATTATTGAAAATGATTTTTGTTATTTACAAGCATTTCAAAATTGTTCAAAAAAACTATATCCTTACAGAATTCTATTCTGAAAATTTGTTTTAACTATCAAGTCATTGAAATATCTCATTTTTCAGCAATGAAAAATTTTTTAAACGATTAGATTTAAAAATATTTAAAATAAAAAAAAGGGCATTTCAAAAGTAAGGATCGTTAGGAATTTTCTATAAGTCTATATGTAGATTTTGTCTTCTTTAAACTCATTTTTTCACTTACCACGAAAAATCTTTAGAAGTAGAAAATTACAGTTTTAAACTTGTCTTCTCTGAAAAGTTGGATCAAATTCTAAAGTTTAAAATAAAGTATCCTTGAGATTTCAGTATTCAACTTTTTTTAAGTTTATTTTCTTCAAATGATTTTGATTTTTGACTAATTTTGGGAGTGGCTTCAGCCCCGAAAACTCCTGTAAAAACACCTAGAATATTTCCATCACTACTTATCAAAAACATCAATGACTCGAATCACTTCAAATTCCACAGGGCGTGAGGTTACTAAACCAAAACTGCGACGTTCGTAAAACCTTCCTCTACGTCACCTGGGAACTTTTCGGTCAAGAAAGCACATGCACCCCAGTTTCCAAATACCCAAACTTCAACTACCACTTCACTTCAATATCCTGCATCCTCAAACTTGAGCCATTTTTCGAATGCGTCTTACGCGAGTACGTGTTGTTTCGCTTGAACATTTTGGACAACAACATCGCATGTGTCATCGCCCACGCCAAATTTCTGATAAAAGACATATTGCATTATCCACGGGAAAAAGTCAACTTTGTCATTCCCTTCAACGCGAAAATCGAGGGTGGAAACGAAAAACAGCATTTCGGGAAATTGTACGTATGGATGAGGTTGAGCTGCGGATTGGACAAGATCGAAGCTTTCAGAAAACGCGAAAATCTGCCGCCCCTGAATTTTGCGACATCCCATGATGAAAGCAAAAACAACGATTTGGAGCAAGAAAAAAAAATCGAGATCGGTGTTGGCGAACTGAAAGAAAATGTAGGGAAAATTCGTTCATCTTTAGGAAACGAAATCTTCGAAGAAAACTCGAAGGACAGCGGAGGTCCATGACACGAATGGTTAATGATTTGTGAAAGTATGATTCGTAAGACAAGTGAAAAATGAATCCGAAAATTCAGCAGGTTTCAGGGAAAGGCCACCCCAGGTCAGGAAAAAAACCGTGTCCGAAATGCCGGGTCAGACTGGGAGTTTGCTGAATTTTTCCGCGGAAAAGTCTATGTTGAACGAGTCTTTGTCCCTGCTTGAAATGATTGAAGAACAGGATTCTTCTGATAATGAGTTCACGAGTCAACTGTTGTGAGATGAAAAACTGATGAAAACTATATTTTTCAGGAAATACTGAGCAAAAAATCTAGTAATTATTAATATTATAAAATATAGGTGGAATCATTTTGACTATCGTACTTTCTTGTTAGTTATTTATTGCATATTGTTTATTTATATAGTCAAGCGATACATATTATATTGTAGATATATTTTGATGTAAGAACTTCAAGATGTATTACATTTTCTGTCATACTTCTTTGTACTTTCTGGTATATTATTTTGTAATTTTCAATAATTTGGTTCGTAGAGTTACTTTGTGCATTTTACAATATAATACAAATTTTCTTTAAATACTGATTGGTGCAATATTTTTTCTTAGTATTTACATACGGTAATATTTCTGTACATATTACTATAATTATGTTGGAAAGTACTGGATTTTTCCTCAGTGCAGTTGTATAAAAATTCTTTACATCAACTCTGATGATATTTCACTCGCAGTAAAGACGAAAGAAAAACCTCGAAATTGAAGAAAAAAGTAAAACAAGAAGACAGAAAAAGTATGGAAAATTTCAAACTGGACATGGCAAATGTGAGACCTAAAAATTCTTGACATCATACATGAAGAGCAATTTAATCGGCAATATTTTATATCATATTTTTTGTATACAGGATTATGATAATGATGATTCTAGCAGTTCACTTCGCGATGTTCACAATGCTTTGAATGAGGCTAATTGGGAGAGGTACAGAAGATTGAGTACTCGAAGCAGAGGTTAAATCATAAATAAATATTTTAATTTTTTATCGCTTATAGATGATGAATGATAAATTTTTTCGATTGCAGCTCCAAAAGATTCTGTACTGGTGCACAGGAGAAGACTTGGAAAAAATGTAGGCTCAAATTGAATATTAGATTATGCTGTTTAGTCTTTTTTATTATTTATCTTGATAAAAATAGACGAATAATGTTAAAATTGTGGATTAGAAATTTTTTGTATCGATAAAATTGAATGTTTATACATTGTTTTTTAAGTATACAAAAATCCTTGAAAAGGGCCACACCATAATGTTTAAAATGTTGAGTATTTCATAGAAAAGATTTGATTAGCAATCAACAAAGGTTATTTATTTAAATAGTACACAACCCAGGGAATAAATTAAGCTGATTTGAAATTCAAAATTCAGCTTTTTCAACGTCTTAAACATGTTTTTTTTTTTGTGATTCTCGAGAATGAATATCATAATTATTATAAAAGACTGACTATTTATTTAATTTAAATAGATTGTACCATCGATAAAAAATAGGCACGAATTCTTCTTTATTTCAGCCAATCAAAGAAGATACGATTGTGATTATAATCGTAAGCGTAACATTGTTCAAAGTTCCAATGCTCGATCAATTTCCGAATATCAATAATGCCTACGTAGAATATACTTTTTTGG
Organism: Platygaster robiniae; assembly: GCA_028476575.1. Lineage (NCBI taxonomy): Eukaryota > Metazoa > Arthropoda > Insecta > Hymenoptera > Platygastridae > Platygaster > Platygaster robiniae. The sequence continues at coordinate 39,746,747 of CM052020.1, forward strand.
GTTACGAAGGCGAAAGTATGGAAACGATTTCGTTACCTGTGACGAGAGAATCGAAGTGCACATTAGTTTACAACTTCAAAAGAGGTTTTACAGAGTATATTATTTCATTACTTTATGTAATTTAACAACATTGGATGTATGGTTTTTTATTTTGGATTTTTGAAGTAAAATTAAAAAATTTCGTACAGTTTTTGATGAATTAAATTTTTATTTTGGAGAAGTGAAAAAGTTTGGGTAAAAAATAGACTAATTGCGTCAAGTTTCAGAATCTTGTTGATATTTCCGTTAAATTTTCTACGAATTAATTACTGTATATTTTATCTTGAAATCGCAAAATCATTTCCAACTTATTGTTTCTACAGAGTTCAAAGTTGACACTGCAAAACACTTGAAAGAAAGACGTAAATTACGAGAAATGTTGAAAAAAGCAGATGCCAATATTAGGTTCGTGATCATCAATGAGCCTTTGGAAGATGGCTCAGAATCTGAAGAATGTGTTGAAATCGGGTAGGTTTCCCTACAAATTTATTCCATTTGTAAAAAAAAAACATTGAACTTGTGCGAGTGTTGGTAAAACTTTGCACAGTTTGTTTTAAATTCTTACAATATTTTCAACTTTTTAATGCTACGAACTTTTGCTGAAACTTCATTGGTTATGTAAAAACGTTTCATTTTTATTCGCAAATTGTGAATAATTTTTTGAGGATTCTTCTTAACTTTAACAAACAAATTGAGTTAGAAATTATTGCAAATCATAGACATTAAATTGAATTCAAGAACCAGAGGATTGATGAAAATGACGATTTACGAGATGACAAAAGTTTTTAGTAAGGTTGAAGCAATTTCGATTTAAAATCAAAATTTTGATATGCTTGATTTCTGATTATAACAAATTGATGGGGTTTCGAAAAAGTGCTTATTATTTTCTGATTCTAAAAAGAATTTATTTGCTTCATGAAAATTATTAAAAAAATTTAAATCAAAAGAAATTTTCAAAATTCAAATTGGAGTGATACACACTTTTAAAATTTCAGTTTGATTTTTGATCGTCGATCAAAATAATAATGATTTTTATTGAATTTTTCAAAAAATTTGTTAAATTCTGTAAATTGTTTGTAAACTGACAGTTTCCATAATTTACGTCAAATTTTACGTTGAGTTCCTAATTAAGAAAAATTTTCTTACAAATCTCAACAGTTGCCATAAAATTCTTCGTTAACATGAAAGACTCAAGGCAAAAATCAATATCCTAGATCCGTTACATTTTCCCAAAAATTAATAATGAAATGATCATTTCTGAATACTTCACAAATTAGATAGACACCTCAAAAAAGTTGGAATCATCAGAAAATGCTAAATTTTTTTCCTAATTCTTGATAAAATTCTTACCATTTTTGCAACAAAAATTGTAAAAAAAAAATTTCTGGAGTTTGTGCAATTCGTATTGCCTTGTATTTATTGTAGATATATATTTATATCTTCTAGTTATGCCGTTTTCGATTTGAAAAAATTCCTTTCGAATAATGACGATGATGAACAGCATCTGAACATAGTTGGTTCAAGGCGTATTGAAAATATGGGAATACTCAAGGTAACAATTAACCATACTGATTGTAAGTAAAAAACTATAATTATACAATCAAAATATTTATAGATTGCCGTAAAAGGTGCCGAAGTTATGAAAAAATGCGCCCAGGATTCTGATTCGGAAAATGACACATCGACATGAGAAGTCCTGTTATTACGAAAATGTTTATTCATATGTCAAATTAAAAAACTATCCCTTCACCTAGACACCGTGCAAATGCTTTTTTTTTTCATTTGATGTTTCTCTATTCTTAGTGCTTCAGAGAAATGCAAGCAACTATTTTATTTTTAAAATAATCTATAAATAATCTTCTGTATGCCTGATGTAACATTTAGGAAATATATTAAATTTATTTATTTGTTTGTTTGCTAAAATATTAAGAGCATAAAAATTTTATGACTCTTCAAATGAGATGCCTTAAGGGTTTTTCCCAGAAAAATGTAAATTTGATTCGTCATTTTCAAAATGTTAAGTATGAGGGAATATTATAATAAAATTATAGTCACGAAGATCAACATCGAGGCACTTTCAAATGAATACGACGATTATGACCTTGATCATGACAAAAATTGGTCCAATTGAGAATAAAAAAGACAGTCATCAAAGATTCCACAGTGTATTTAAATATTCCAAATGAGAGGTAGTTTGTCTATTGTCTATACGTTTTTTACATGTAAAAGAATAAGTATTGGTCCCAGGGAATTTCGTCGAAGGGTTTTTTTCTCCTTTTCTCGCATCTTAAGTGACTTTCGCGACGCGTTGATATTTCGATTTAAAGTTTTCGCTGACGTCGCAAATCATACATAAGGCCAATTTCTCGAGATCGTAAGTGTGTTTCCAACCCCAGTCTTTTCGGACCTCGCTGTCATCGAGTACTTTTGGCCAAGAGTCGGCTGAAACATTTTTTTTACTTCTGGAGAGTTTTGAAAATGAAACTGAATATGAATATCGCAATATTTTCGTATCTCAAAAGGTTTCCTAGCATTTTTAAATGCTGTTTTCTAACCATTTCTATAGAGATATTTTTGATTGTCAAGAGGGCACGTATATGATTTTTTGGAATCATGGAATATTAATCTCTTATTGTAATACTATTGCACTATATTAATATTGTGAATAAATAATATATCTGATTATTTTAGTAATAAATGATTTTTAATTATATATCGATGTATTATTATGTATTACAGTAAAGATATATTGTTATGATTACCATAATGCATGCTTTGTTGCATATTTCCAGCAATGTGAAGGAAATATGGTGGGAATTATTTATGAGCATGATATCACTTGTAATATGGCAAACAAAAATATTAAGATATTATACTTGCTCTGTTATGCTCCAAAAGAAGTTTCTTTCCAATAATTTTTTAAGGATTATTAAACAAAATTAAAAATGAGTAAATTACCTATTTTCTGACGAGCGTCTGGATTATAAGTGATCTCCAGTTCAGGAATATATTTCCTTATTTCGGGGAAAAGTTCGCTTGGAGTGAAACTCATAGAGGCGACGTTGTAAACGCGTGTTCGCAAGTTTTCTTTAGGAGTCGTCATGAATTTGAAAATCGCGGACAAGAAGTCCTCGACGTACATCATGGGCAATCGTGTGTCATGCTGCAAATATCAGTTGTACTTCTTGTTGGCCAGTCCATCGTAAAACACGGAAACCGCGTAATCTATCGTAGAAAAACAAAAAAAAACACACACACATTTTTGACGGTTATTCAAACCAAAATTTCCCATTGTTACAGGATGATCTAAACAATAAATTATGTGTGTTTTGCCTGTACCTGCTATACCTTTCAGGAAAAAGGAGTAGAGAATTTTGAAGGTCAGAAAAACATGGCAAATGATAGTTATACACTTTGAAAAATTGTTTCAAATTATTTATGTAAACACAGTTAAACGTTTTGGAATCGAAAATATTAAATTAACAAAAATTTATTGAGTAGAATGACAGAATGTCTGATGTTTTTCGATTTCATCTAAGAATAGCAAATTTTCTAACCTGATAAATTTGGTTTCTATTTCTTGAGTTCGGATTCAAAAAGTAAAAGATGAATGTTAGATTTTTCGTATTCGAATTTGATGTTATTGTTATAACATTTCGTGAAATATCAAGTAGCTCGTTGGAATAATTAAATATATATTCGAATCAAATATAAATCATTATGTTGATTTTTACCATTCTGAGTAAGCAAGTTACCAAGATTCCAGGATATTGTCCAGAAAAGCACGAATCACATTACGAAGTGGACATTCTGAAACAATCTTGTGCAGACGGCGATAATTATATGGCTTGAATTAATGTCTTTTTTTTTCAATGATGACTGCAAAACTGCAGGATCAGAAACATTTGAAATATATTCTAAAGTAGATCTTGAAATTAGAAATCTTGGAAAAAACAATTTGTAAGGTTCCTAAAGTAGCGATCAAGTCAGAAAATGTATTATTATTTTTATCAGTTTCCGAAAGAGTTCAATGTAACGAATTACAAAAATATCTAAATTGAAGTGCATGGAAATATGTGGGTTACAAATTTTCAAAAGCCGATTTAAACATTCTCATGTTTCTCTAGGGGAAATTCATAAAAATGAAGATCCAAAATCAAAAAATACACCATTTAAAATTGATCATTCTATTTATTTTCCGAAATAAAAAAAAAAGCAATTAAGAAAAATGGTTCACAAGGTACAATACATAGATGAAGAAGTCGTAAGTTTCGATGGTTCTGTCATTATTGGGATTTCTGGTAAGTTTGATAAGTATTAAAAAGTTTTACAGATTTTTTATAATTTTTTTTTTTTTTTTAATTATAAAAACTGTCGAATCAGGATAAAGAACTCTTATTATAATGAAAGACTTATTATAATGAAATTTGATCAACTCTCGATTGAATATATAATTGAATTCATTTTTCTACGTAACTCCAACTTCCACGAAATCACAAGGTTATTTTTGGAATTCGAAAGGAAAATCGAGTTTGAAAAAAGTCATGCGATGTCAAAATACTGATCATTGGTAATAACGACCGAAAATCTGAAAATTTTGGTAACTTGGTAAAAAATCATCACTGTTTATAATTTCTCTATGTTTTAGAACACTTAAAAAAGAAATTGGCGTTTGAATGTACGAATGTTTGAATTTATGAACGTTTGAATGTTTTGAATGGAAATGATCGAATTTTTCTTCGTACTTAAATACATCAGGTTCAATAATTGATCATGATTGATCAAGAATCAAATACAAATGTGAACAAATATTGTATTTTTATGTACAACCGTCAATAAATTGAAAAATTGAAATTGAAATTGAATAATCAATATCTTCCATAAAATCACCCTCAAGTTTGACTTTTTTCGGAAAATGCGAAAAATTGAATCGAGGATCATTAAAGAGACACTATCCCAGAATTTAAAAAAAAACTCCAACATTTTTCTTTTTTATTTATTCCAAAGTAACCCCAAGATGTTTTTTTCCCCCAAAAAACCGAAAACTACAAGACTGAATCACAGAATTTCATATAACATTTTGCACGTTGAAGAGTTCATGCAGACGTAGTCGTTGACGAGAGACAAAAGATCGGGAAACTCGTCAATCTCGGCGTACTTGACGTCTTCGTAGCCGATTTCGTATTTTCCGGGTCGGCACCGGAAGTAGAAAACCGAGTCCTCGAGGAAATCGTCGCTCGAGGATTTTTCACTGCCTTTGTAAACTGTGATTTTCACACCACCTAATTCTTCTTCGTACGCGTACATTTGGAAAACTCGGGACCGCGAGAGCACGATAGAAATTGTAGAACATACAAATTTCTCGCATTGCTGGCGGTCCATGCAATTGATAATTTCCAAAGTCATCAGATGTGGCGTCGAACGCAACGTGTCGCACATAGATGCAGCTGACAAATTTTGGCATTTGTACAAACGCAATACTCGCAGACTTAGGGGGAAATCTTGTGATGATATGGAGCTGATGTTCAGAAAACCTAGTTCTAATTCCTCGAGTTTTGGCAGAGCGGAAACGACGATGGCCAAACCGGTGTCAGTTATACGTCTGTTATCTGAAAACATTTAATAAATTATTTGTTGAGTCTATTTTTTCAGTCAGTGTCTAGAACTTACAAAAATTCCTAAAGGCTGGTTTGGAATTCAAGAAGTGTATCATTTTTTGCATAATTGAAACAAAGGGCTGAAATTGAGGGGAAGTAAAAAAAAATGGAACATACCAAATAGGCAAAGTTTCTTAATATTTTTACATCCAAGGCTGATTTCGACAATATTTTCATCCATCAAAGAGTCCCTGAATTCTCCAATGTATAATTCACTGAGCTGATTTAATTTGGAAATGTGACTTATTTCCGACAAAAATGGTTCTGTACATCGATACAAATGCAATAATCGTAATTTCGTCGAGTGTTTTGACATCGTTTTCAATGATTTACTTGTCACCATATTGGACCTCACAAGTTCTAGTTTTTCAAGGTTCGCAGCGTTTTTTAAAAACTGCAATAGAAAAACTGTAATTTTACTTTCTCCCACATTCACAGAAAAGACTAAAAATTCCACAAATATTATGATATACCTGAATATAAAAAAATTCATTATCTTTCCTGAGAAAAAACTCACCACGCACAAATTATCGTCAGTTTTGTACCGAACACTATCAAAAGAAAGCTCTTCCAAACAAAGAGGAATGTCTTTCAACTCGTCATCCAAAAATCCATCTGAGCTTCCCACGATTCCCAAAGTTCGAAGTCGCTCGTTACTTTTCACAAAAGAATCCAGCCAACCAGTCGGGTAAGTCTCGTAATTTTTACCGTAAGACATCGTGAGTTGTCTCACGTTGTGGCAACATTTTTCGAGCAAACTCAACAAATCGTGCAGTATGTAGTCCCTTACTAAATAATAATAATCATCGAACGAAAAAAACATCGTGTCAGTAGGAATATCTGACAAAGGAAGCAACGAAACGCGATCGATGTCTGGACCAAAATATTCTATGAGTTCCTCGAGTTCTGAGGCATCCAAGCTATCTATGATTTCTGCGAACTCGATCATGTTGAATGTTACGTGTATGTTCGATTTTTGCGTGATTCTGGTCATCATATCGCTCCATTTTTTGCAAACTGGAAAATTGATTCAGGTAGAAGTTAGGTAGATTTTTTGAAAATTTGTTCAATTTTGAATGAAAATGGTTTTTGGATTTAAAATTTAACTTTGAAAATATCAATACTGATGATTGATATTTTCAAACTAAATTAAAACCTTCAATCAACTCATTGAAATTTATTCCATTTTCGAATTTGTGGATGACCGATTTTCTGCTTTATATTTTTCCAATTCAAGTTAGAATAGAAAAAATCAGAAATACATCTAAATATTTCAAAGGGATTAGTTCTTTTCAAAATAATAAATATAGATTTCAAGCACGTTTTGCATACCTCTAGAAAAATTCAGTTTATCAAGTGGAGAAAAATATTGAACGAGGTGAAAGAGACAGTCGTCGTTCAAATTTTCCATTTTTTTAAGTCCCGAACGATTTTATCTTCATGAGCCTGAAAAACAGAGCAAGGCCATTTTTTAGTGTCAGGAATGAAAAAGTAAGATAGTTTTTCTGAATTCATTATCCAACCTATCTAAAAAAATAGTTTTAATGTAAGTTATATCATTTTTTCATATTAATAACAGCTGAATTGAAAATAATTATTAAATTGTTTATAACCAATCATTTTGCCTAGCTATTAAAAAAAAAATGTCGGAGAAAAATAGTTCATATGATTATTTTCCATCAGATTTTCAATTAATTACAGAAAGGAATAATGAAAAAAGTTGAAATTGTAGATCTAGAGGTTCATTTTAAAAAAATATTGATTGAATCGATAAATTTTCTAAGTTGCGGATTAAAAAAATAGTCGATGCTTCCGAATGATGAACCGCGACTGCAAAGTCATGCCTGATTCACAGCAGTGTTTGCAATGAATAAAGAAGCATGATCAAAGCGTCCTGGCAGAGCGCCAAACGTAAACGCAAGTCGGCCTCAATTAGTTCAATATTACATGGACAAATATCTTTCCATGTACAGAAACACGTTACAAATACATTTATGTATACGCATTTTTTTAAACATATGTACACCAACACGTAATAATGAAATCAAAGCCCCCCCCCCCCCAAATAATGAGAACACCAACAAAAACTGATAATAATTATTGAAGTTTTTCGTGTATTTTTTAAAAATTGAAAATGAAAATATACATGATAATATTTGCAAAAATTAATGAATAATATGTGATTGGAATGTGAAAACATAAAAAGTTTAAAATACTTAAACGATAAAAAAAAAGATTGTGATTTTTAAGATTTTAAACTTATAAAATATTAGATTTTTAGTTTGAAAATCGATATCCGTTTTTCGTTGTATTAAAACCAAAATTTTATTTAGTTTGATTTCTGGCAAATTTTTTAAATCAAAGAATGTTTAATTTACTACAAACTATTAAATATATTTACAAGATATCTGATAATAAAATTTCCTGCAATATTATGAGCTACTTATTTAATTTTTAACAAATTTACGTGATTTAACAAGGATTCTCTTGAAATTGCAGAACGTGTATCCCAAAATCAATATTCTCCAAGTTTACAATAATTTCAATTTCAAAAACGAACTAAAAAGATCTTAGTAGCTGATATCTATACGAAATTTTAAAAAATGTGAAGTCCTTAATTCTACAATTTTGCCAACCACTTCCTCCCCTTGAGTTAGATTTTTTTGTAAGAGTTGATAAAGATAATTTTTCAAGAGAAAAATTTGCAATATTTGCTGAAGCATTAATGAAAATTTAGTCAGTTCTCTCATAATGTGTAAACGCCATCGACATTTTCACAGCGTAAATATAGCTCGAGTTTGGGAAACGTTCACAACGTCTCATTTGTTCGGGGTCGGGAAAAGAAGTGAACGCGGGCCGAACGCAAATAGACCAACGAACCCCGATTGACTTGGGCAAACTTGATTGGCGCCTATCTATACGACTTTCCCCGAACGTTGCTGTCAAAAATTTTCACTTGAAATAGTGTAAGATCCTCAGAATTTTCAATCAATAGCAAAATTATTCGGAACGCGAAGCTTGGAGAAGGTAAAAATTTTGGTTGCAAAATGAAAAAATTATTGAATAATGATTTTTGAAACTACACTGAGAGGAATATGCAAAATGAGGATATTTTGGAAGTTTGTTGTGATTTTCATAGAGAAGGAATCCTTTATAATTATATAACAATAGATTTTGTACTTTTGTAGTGAATTTTAGTAGAATGCATAATCATTGATTATGGGATATTATCAATAAATATGTATAGACTGCTTACTGGATTATTTTAGAGTTTGATTTTAAACTGCCCAAACCTCAAATTCATAAGAAATTGAAAACGTGGTTCAGAATCCCAATGATCTATTATATTGAGCTCCATCAGCCAATATAAATATTTTCAAAAATAATATATTTCGCATTCACAATTAAAAAGCACCTTTTCGAATGATAGGGAAAATTTCAGCATTTTCATTGCAAAACAAAAAAAAATTTTTAGGAATGATTCATGAAAAGCTATTGAGTAAAATGCGAGTAATGACAAGCTTCTGAAAGCTTTTTCTAAATTTATGATCGTGAAAGAATCTTTATAAATAATATACTGAGAATCATAATCATGACAAAAATGTAAAGCTAAATTATAGCACACGATATTACATGTATTATAAAAAGGAATATTTATTATCAAATCAGGAATCAATCTGTCTTCACTCAATACAGCTCAATTATGTAGATTTAAAAAAAATTATGATTTCAAATGGAATATTGCTTTAATTTTGTATAAAGAGAGCGATTATGGTAAGATATTGGCTTCGATATGATTTTTATCAAGAAGACGAAATACTTGTGAAATAAATAGGAAGATACCAGGTTTTTGAGTCATATTTATGGTCAGATTTAGAAGTAACTCAAAAGCATGATTAATAATTCATTTGATAGATACATATCACCTTTTATACTTCGGCTTTAACAAATTTTGATATCATATCTGATTTAACGTCGAAAATCATGTAATTCTGATTACAAATTTAGATAGAAAATGGAATTTTTATTGGCATGATCATTTTGTATAATAGTATGAGTAAACCTACGTATGGAATAAATTTCGGTCTGATAGAAATAAATATAATAGTAAATGGTAAATAAATTATAGTAAAATATTATGGAAATAAGCAAATAGTTGTATAAAAGTATGAATAAACATGTATGGAAACAGTACGAACATATAATATAAATATGATAGCATAAAAAAAAAGAAATGGAAATCATATTTCCATACATCTATAGGATGGATTTCTTTATGATTTTGTAACTAATTGAAGATTAATTTTCCAAATAATGATGAATCATTCTTCAGTTACTTTATTTTAAAAAAAATAGCTCTTAGAGAGGGCTTCATTAAGGCCAAAACCTCGAGACAAAAACATTAGTGAATTTCTCCATCATTCCCAAAAAATGATTACTCTCAAGGATCATTCAATTTCACAAACATTTTCCATAATTTTGTAACTGATTGAGGAGCAATTTCTGTAGTAGTGATAATTTATTTTTAATTCACTGTATTTTATGAAAAATTGCTCCTGAAGAAGGCTTCATTAAGGCCAAAACATCCAGACAAAAATATTAGTAAACTTCTTCATCATCTCCAAAAATGATGACTCCCAAGGATCATTAAATTTCTCAGACAGCGGCATCTCAACTGATTCCTTGATCATCGACATTTTCCTCACAGCAACTCATCGCATCGACAAACAAAAAACCTAACCACCACCCCCAAAATCTATGAATCCCCAAACCCATGGATGAAAGGAAAACCTCTCTGCAGCTCAAAAGATCTGGCGGAAAATGTTTATGATCAATATTTAGGGGGAATTCAAAATCATGAAAATTTGGCTTTTACGAATTTCGATGTATATCTGATTGAACGTCAATAAGTATTGAAATCTGGCTATAAATTTGACTAGAAAACGGAATTTTTATTGACATGGCATGATCATTTTGTACAGTAGTACGAATAAACTTACGTATGAAATAAATTTTCGTCTGATAAAAAAAAAAATTTATTAGTATATAATAAATAAATTATTATTAAATATCATGATGATGATGAAATGATTGTATAAAAGTATGAATTAATATGTATGGAAATGGTAGAAAAAAATAGTAGAAGTATAACAGTTTTGTTATATACAAGGTGTTGACTGGATTTCACCATGCAGATCTTGTAGTCATTATATTCATTACTAATAATTGCTAAGATGTTTGTAAATCTTTGTTTTATCTTCTGATTTATTTTTCCAATTGCAAGAATTTGATGATATTGTCATTATTCTAGAGATATCGACCTTGAAAATGTTCTCGATTGATGAACGAAACGTTGGTGAATAAACAGAATTTTGAGAAATTATCCGTATCAAATTATTTAAGTAGTTGAAAATTTAAAAAGGAAAATAATAGGATGAAAAAATATAAAAAAATATGGAAATCATATTTTCATACATCGATAGGATGAACTTCTCTATAATTTTGTAAGTAACTGAGGAATAATTTTTGTAAGAATCATACATTATTCTTAATTTACTGTATTTTTCAACAAATTGCTCCTGAAGAGGACTTCATTAAGACGAAAACCTGGAGACAAAAATATTAATGAATTTCTTCATCATCCCTAAAAAATTACTCCCAACTTGTGAGTCCCAAGGATCATTAACAGAGCGGATAAAAATATGCAAGAAAAAATTGGAAATATGCGCATATAAATGCACCAAATCACACATAAATATGCACGGAAAATATGCATGAAAAACATATTCAAAACAAGAGTACAATCATTGAACATCAATTTATTCGTTTTTTGACATTTTCGAGCAATAATGATTTTCATCTGTCAGTCAAAAAAGTATTTAACTTGAAAAAGATCGTTCAACGTCATTTGAAGTAATAGGACAGTATATCTTAACATTGATATTTCATATGGCGAGGGAGCATTCACATATATTCATCAGAAAAAGGAATGTTTGAATATAGCAGGCCTCTTATTTAAATGATTATAGTGTAGCTTCTGCTGCGTCCAAGGATAACATTCATTTTTCTACGAATTCCTGATTTTGAAGTGAATTCAAAATCTCGTGATTCGTTTCTATGGTTTCGAGTCTTTCGTCGGTATAAAGTCCTTGGATTCCAAGCCTTTCATTTAAATTTCAATTTAAATTTCTTTTTCTTTCCTAAAAGTAACATTAAATCTCGAGAAAAATGACTTTTTTTGACAGTAAATAATAAACTACACTAGTTTCTGAATCGAACAAGTGCTTTCATCTCTTTAACATCGGCAAAAAGAACAGATACATGCTGGTTTGATTCAGGGACGAGTGTATCTGAAGTTATTTACACCAGATGACGATGTGAATATCAAAACCAGTTATGTGGAACTTGGAAAAAATGTTTATATGCCGAAACATGCAAAATATGCATGCTTCATGCACGAGCATACATTTATCAGCTCTGATCATTAAGTTTCTCAGACAACGACATCTTAACCGACTTCCCAATCATCGACACTTTCCTCACACCAACTCATCGCATCGACCACCACCCCCAAAATCCATGAACCCCCAAACCCATGGAAAAAAGGAAACCCTCTCCGCAATGTTGACACTGCTCAAAATACCTCGCGGAAAATGCTTCTAAAAATACGAGGCCCAGGTTTTCATGGTCACCTGCGTCTCCTCAAAAGCCGTGGCATCGAATGGACCAAGGCGAGCTAGGGCGCGGGCGGAATGTATAATTATCGAATCGCGATATCCGGATAGACGATAGATAGGGTGTCGTCGATCGCGGAGAGAGGCTCGCGATTTGGTCTCGTTGCGAGGACCAAGCGCGGGGGGCGTCGCGACGCCTTCCGACTGGCATTGGCAGCAGTCTCGAGATAGCCGTCGCCCGGCTCCAAGCCGCTCTCTTCGTATCGATCTCGATCGAACCGATCGTTTTTTCGCGATTCCAAACGATCGCCCTTGCTCTCATCCCGATTCCTCCGGGTCGTTACCAATTCGCCGCCACCCCCTCGGTACCACCCTGGTACCCTCTTTTGGGACCGCTTTTTCCGCGACCTCCCTTCCCTCTTCCTCCTCACCCTCAGGCACGACCCTCTTTTCTTTCACTCGTCGTCGTTCTATTCTCGTGCCTACTTGCTCGGTGTGTTGTGCAAGTGTCGAATCAAGGTGCTTGCGAGCTTTTCGTTCGATCGCGCGGCGGCCGACCGCGGCCACCGGAAGTCATGTGAGCGAGGGAACTTTCTTCGGGCGAATCTGGGACTTATTCGGCACGCGCGGCAGAGGTACGCTTGATTTACACGTGTAATGGTCGCGGGGTGACTGAAGTGATTGTGATGTAATTCGGTTGGTGCCCGCGGATCAACTTTGGCGGGCGTCGCGTTAGAGCAACAGGCTAGTGAACAAGTGCGCATGCACTAGTTTCGCTCAACGTCGTCATATTTTTGTCCTATTTCTATGACCCCCTCCCCTTTGGCCTAGGTTGCCCTGTTGGGGTTGGTAGAGTTATGGGTGGTGATTAGGGTGACCGTCAAATTCTTGAATATCATGGATTGGAGTACACTGAATGCTCCTCCAAAGATTTCTTAATAAATAATTTAGTTTTTTTTTTTTTATTCCCACTTACTCGATTTCCCAGTCATTGAATTCATATGTGAGAAAAGGGAATAAAAAAGTTGTTGTAACCCAGTGGGATGTATGGGATGTATTTGGAAATTAATTCTTTTCTGTGTCATAATTCATCATCATGCATTTTTTTCTTGCAAATTTCATATTTGTTGTTGAAATTATGTAAAATTTTATGTAAAGAAATAAGAATTTTCTCTTCATAACTGATAGTTTTTTGCATTGCATACTAGCTTTTATTTTGGGTTCTCGAACGTTTTGGGTGTTCAGTGGAGTGTAAAAAAGGATTTAATTTGGAATCACATCCCTTCATACTCCACTGGACACCTTCAATGCTAGGACCCAAAATGACAAGTGATTGATCGAATTTCTTCGTTATAAGGTTTTTGCAAATTCGACGGCAGCTATGAAATCTGCAAGAACCAACATTTTACAACAATATTTTGTGGATATAAACACATGATCAGGTAAATATTCAATTATTTATTCACTTGAAAATAGGAGGTAATTTTCGAAAAACTCTTTGGGGGGTGGGGCAAGTTTTTGGCAAAAAGAGATACAAAAAAGTTACTTTGGTCACACAGAGTTATGATTCCAGTGATTAGGGGTGGTATAATGGGGGATAATATAGGGATGTATTTATAGATTTTTTGATTAGGGTCTCGATTTTGGATTTGGGTTTTAAGTAACGGATGTTTTGGCACAGAAACATTGTTTATTATGTGTTTGAACAGCTGTGCCAGGCTGGTCGAGCGGTTCTGAAATTTCGTGAAATGGGCAATTTGAAGAACAATTTTTTTCGTCTTGTACGAGTCCTAAAATAAATTCACTAATTTTTTTTTAGATTTAAGGAAATACGAAGAGTGAAAAATTGATGTAACGTCTTCAGATAGTACTTTTTAACCTGGGTGATATCACAGTATATTTATTTTATTCTCTTAAGTTTTTGATAGGGGAGTATAAAATGATATGATTCATTTTAGGTTTTTTTTCTGTACATGTGGAGTGGTTTTACAATTTTTAGATGGTCATAAGTTTCCTATTTTCAGTCGCAGTGTTTTTTATGATATTCGGATCTGGTATTATTTTCTATTTTTATATAACTATCAGTATCTGACAAATAATGCAGTGAAAACTCTAGTGAAAGAAACCACGAAATTCAAAGACTCGAAAAACAAATTATTAAAATTAGAAAAAAGACGATTAATAAAAAATTTGATTATGGTCTGCGAACCAAGAGAAGTTACTGTGATTTTCAAGGAAGCTTCTAATGATTTCACGACATTACGAAACTTTTCTACTAAAAACTTTACAAACAAGTATGCAAAGTTTTATGACCAAATACATGATGGATAATGGAAGAAATTAAACAAAATAATATTGCATTTAAAGAGATTTTTAAATTTTCGTTATTGTTTTTTTTTTCTGTTTTTTGTCTTTTGCAGATTTAAGTAATTATTTTGAATTACAAGAGCTGCAGGTATTTTATGTATTTTCTTTATTATTCAATGGTATTGTTTTTATTTCTTTATTTATTAGTACGTACAAGTGGACTGTTCAAAAAGTTTTAATTCAGGGTATGAAAAATAATCTATCCAAGAAAACAAACCGAAATCGAAATTAAAAGATTTCTGTGGTGAAAAATTAGTAAAATAAATGTAAAGGCTTATTTTCTTACTTTTTTGTCTGTTTCCACATCGATGGAAACAAACTTACGTTTGTTTTAATGTTATTGTCGATTTTCAAAAATCGTCCAGAATCCTCATTCTATCTATAAATTGTGTAAACGATAGTGCTATTTGTTTTTATATATCTAATTGCAAATCGATCGAGATAATTTTTCAAAGATTCTTAGATTGTCGTTAATAATCGAAAATCGTTTGCAATTCATACTCTTCCAAAAATAAATGAAGATATTTTAAAATTTTGTTCAATTTTTTCGGAATCATTTGCCTAGTACATTTTGTATGATATATTTCAAAACATATGCAGAATCGGTACGAAATATTCAAATATGATGATCCATAAGAAACACGTCAAAGTCTAATTTTACATCAATCTTTTATTAATCTTTTCAAAATTTTACCTATTTAAAAAATTTTCAGACTAAAGAGAATTTCAGAATGTTCTACAGCTTTGTGAAATCTTTAATCTCAAATTATATGTAAAGATGTGTGAAATATCGATCTTTTACATTATCAATCAATTCTCAAATAGACACCAGTGAAATATAACAATTTTCATTCATTTTGTTTGAATAGCAAAAGAACATAAAAAATCGAGATTTAATCTTGAAAGTTTACAAAATCTTAAGAGACTACGGAAAATACTCATTTATATTCGAAAATAACCATATTTCTCTGAAATTTTCAAAAAAGAATCGTACATATTGAAAAACCACAGCTATGTTATATTTTCGGTATTTTGAAACAAACCTGTTGTTTATAGTTGTTCTAATCAATCCAAATACCACTTTTTGCATCCCTCAAATTTTTCAAAAATTGTTCCGAGTACATTTCTGGAATATAATTTGAAAAACCATTTTTTCATCATCATAAAACAAGACTAAAATCTTGAGTTTCAACTCAAATATACTAATCAGAATTTTTCTAGCAGTCCTTACTAATGCACGTAAAATTCACAGATTTATGGCTTACTTTAGAAAAATAAAAAAAACTCTTCGTGCTTTACAAAACTTTTTTCAAAACTATTGAATTCATAGACACTTTAAAATTTCATTTAACTAAAGAAAAATTTTACTCATAAGTATTTATTATCAATCTTACATGTTGATACAAAATTTATTTCTATCAAGTCATTCAAATACTTGGATAAAGATCATAAAATCGCCCAACACCGATTTAGTAACTTTAGAAAATTTTTTCCACAAAATATCACTTGTGTTCAAACTTGGTGACACCACCTATGTTCACGAGTTCTGGAAACGCATTATCCAATTTTTTCAATCGAAAGAAATTTTCTTTGCCAGAAACGTATTTATGATGCCGCGCCGAAATTATTTACTTGGCTGCTTGACCATTGATTTGCAAGCCAAGAATTTAATTAGGGAAGTTGAGCAACCTCGAAATTTACTGTCATTTTTGGGAATTTTTCAAAAACCCAAGGTCAAAACAAAAGTTATGTGATAAAACATGGAAATTCTGTTCAATTACTGGCCAAGTACCCAACGAAACACACTGTTTGAAGGAAATAGAAATTTATAGTGCTTTTATGAATTTACTATGAACAGTAACAAAGAGTCAATATAGATCTTTGAAGAACTAGTTTTTTAGCTGATCATACTTTGTAGGAATATTTTGCTAACGTTTTAAAAGTTGATGCAGCAACCAAAGGTTTGGTTGTGAAATCCAAAGTTTTTATCATACCAAGCCAAACTTGTTTCACCATAACCAAAACTTTGGTTCCTGCGAGAAAATTCAAATTTGTCAAAAACGACTTTCCACTCTCGAAAAATAGTTTTTTGAGGCTCGAAATCGAAAGCGGAAGTGACCCAATTAACGGCGAAATAGAAGAAAATGCGGGCAGTCGCGCAGACATCCTCGCGAGCCAATCGCAAAACGAGTACTGAGTCCAGCGCCGGAAATAGATTTTACCGAACAAGATTTCGCTCGTAAATATGGGAAAGCATCCTTTTTTAGTCATGAGGTGCAAATTTCTCCAAATTTTGTAATCCTCCAACCATGAAATTCTGATGCTGGCCAAATATTCATTTCCCTAACCTCAAATTTGAGTTCAAAAAAAGGAAACCATCAGACGAAATTCAAGGTCCACATTCTACGATAAAATTTTTTAGATAAGGCAAACACTTTAAGTCTTAAAATAAAGAGTATGTCGTTCAGTTCCATCTCGTTTCACAATATAAGAAGAAAATGAAGCGATAATCTGGGCAAGTTACTTTCAAGGGGAAATATTTCTCAAGTCGATAAGTTACCAGCTCGAAGAAACTTGGTTTTTCCACGAAACGAAGGAAGGAAAACTTTTCGAAGATTTCGGTTTAAGTTTCCTGAGATGGCGACACCACTTTTCTTTCCTGGCTTTCAAACTTATGAGCTGTTTTGCCTAAGAATTGGAGAAAAATCAGATGAAGATGAAGACATGTTCATTTCTTTTGTTTTCAGAATGACGAGTTTCACATAGACAAAAATGGCTTCTGAAGACCCTACGCAGAGCACAGGTATGTCAGTCAATGTGCTATGTGGAGAGTAACGAAATATTTTGAAAAAATCAAAATTTTTTACAGATCTTGCTGCAGATCCAAACAGAGCTTTAGCAGCAAGCCCACACTCTTTAGATGAAAGTATTTCTACTCACGCGCTTCACTTTGCGTCATCGGTAAGCTGAAAAAAACAAGTTGGCTTCTTTTTGGTAACGACGTCACGAATCATGAATGACGGTGTATTTTTACAAGGGATTTGATAAAATTTTTAGCGTTCGGGAGTTTGAAATGGTTATATTCCAACATTGAAAAGCAATGGATAGGCGTAGAGGCCATTTCCCTCTTCTGACTAATCGGTCAAGTGGCGTTTAACAAGACGAGTATCTTTCTAAACACGTTACGTCACGATGCACCATCTAAATTAAACTAAAAGCAAGTCGTAGTGCGAAGATATAGATGAAAATTTGGTTCGCTGCCAAATTTTCTAGTCAGCCGAGAACCGTATACTATTGCAAATGACACCTTCGATTCACGTTGTTTTTTTTTGCTTCCTTTTTTCCTTTTGGTTTCCGAGAACGGAGTTCTCAGAACTTTACTAGATATTTTTTCTAAATCTTATTTTTTTGATCGAAATTTATTTGACGGTGATTTTTCCCAAGAACAATTTTATTTAGAATAGTTTTCTTAGTTTCATAATCCAGTTAGGAATTTTTATTGGAAAAAATTTTGATAGGATGAACATTCTTTGAATTAATTGAATGCAGATTTTTGGAGAAAAGATTGCTTTACGAATCCTAAAAAAAGTCGATAAATCATTGCTAAAAATTTAAGAATCCTATGATGAATCATGAAAAAAAATTTAAATCTAGGAAAATATGATTAAGAAGATGGAGAAAAAATGTTGAGAACATTGTTTCAAAGACATTCTAAAATACGAAAATTAAATTAGTAAAATTAATAAGGAACCTATTTTCCAAGGTTTTTTTGGAATTTATTTATAAACTTGGATTTTCATAACAATATTCATTTTTAAAAACAATTTTTCCTGAAAAATTGTCTGAATCACACTGTTCTTGTAATATTTTTCTCATATTACTTTCTTCTGAAAAATGTTTAAGGTGCATATCACAAAAATTTACCCAGGGGAATTAAATTCAACTTTTTCGAGAATCGAATAACTTAAAAATCATAAGAAAAAGTTGATTTTAAATCGTTCATTTTCGAGTCTGAATTTAAGCAATCAAAGTTATTTACATTTATTCCCTTTTTTCATATTTTTGTTCTGAATTTCACAAAGTTTTTATCTACTCCGAGTTTCAATTCTACGAAATAAAGACATCATAACCAGACAATAAATATTTCGAAATTATTATGTAGTTAACTTTTTTTCAATAAAATTATCATATTTAATCTAAACCGAAAATTCGGAAATCAGAAAATATTTGATGAAAAGACACTATAAGTTTTAAATGGAGGAAAAAATGAGGCAAAAAACTTCAACTTTTGGAAATTATGATGAGAAAAATACATTTAGGAACATGGATTGTAGGAAAGATATTCTAAGGAAATTATGAATTTAGGAAGATTAAATTAAGCAAATTAGTAGGAAATCCACTGAGAGTAATTTTTCCGACTCGAAAAGAAATTTATATTTTTTCTGGGAAAATACAATTTCATGAAAAAAAATTTAAGGGCTATACCTGTTGAGGGAGAGAAAAAAGATGATAGTTTTTTTCACTATTTGAGCAAATCTTGAAAAGTGTTTCAAAATATTTTTCAATTTCCAAAAATTTCAAGAAATTCTTATTTCACGTGTTTCATTTTAAGAATCTTTTTGTGCTTTGACATTTTTAATCCTGAGAACTTACAAACTTGAAAGTTAAAAAAAAACTCAAGCACTTAAATCTTTGGAATATTTGCAATTTGAAAAATTTTATCCTTGGAAAGTCGTAGAGATTTTCAGTTTTGGAATTTATTGTTTAAAGTAGCTATATTTGATCATGTATCGTGATAGTTAGAAGCTTGAAAATCAAGATTAAATCACTGACACAGTACTTGAAAAATTAATTATCTTGAAATTCCTTGCTATTATTATTTTCTTTTTTTATTATCATTTTCATATAACTTTTATTTGAAACTATCAAACAAAAAATTTGCAGATACGTAGAGAAAACGGAAGATTATTTTTCATGTAGACAAATTTTTCAAATTTTCAACGCATACATTTTCTATTGTTGCTTTTCTGACATGAAACAAGCTTATTCAAACCTGGCAAATTGAAGGAATTTCAAAATTGTCGTTTTCGAAACACGTAGGTATTTGCTGTTTTCCTATTCCTATTCTGAAGTTCGGGTGTCTCGAAATATTAATAATATGCGAAATTTTGCGCAATGATAGTTTATTTCATTTACTTGAAACTTCAAGAATTTAAAAAAAATAGTCGTGTCATTCATGAAATTGATTCCCAAAAATTGAGTAAGGTAAACTTTTTTCCGTCAACTCTCTTTAAAAGTGAATTTTTTAATTGCAACTCAAATATTCGTCATTTCAAGATACGTCAGTTTTCCTTAACACAGTGATTTCATGCAATTTTATCATTACGGAATGTTGATTAAATTCCAATTTTTCAACTACGCCTGAGCTTACAAATTTCATGCTTTGAAATTTCGGAAATGTACTCAAATCCTTACATAGTCTCATAAAGTTTTTATATTTAAAATTTCACTCGCAAAAAATATTTCGAAATTTTTCTGTCTGGAGTAAGTATGAACTAGTCTTATTCGTTTTCTGTTCATGCCTTAATATACCTATATATATTAAATTTCAGCATCATTTTTAACTCGACTGAGTCACAAATCTCGGTAGTACATTTCGCAAGCTCAGATATGTGTAGATATTGGCAAAATTTCAAAATGCAAAATTTGTATCTGCGGCTATAACTCTCCAATATAACGACGACCGTGAATAATCGCAAGTATGGCAAAACTACTCAACGTACAAAATTTAATTTACAACCTCATAAAATCTGCAAATGACGTCACGCTGGATAATAATATTGCAGAAGGAATCGAGATTACTGAAACCTTTAACATCAATAAATAAAAATTTTTATGATTGAGTTCTGCACACTTTTAAATGGGGAGATTACCTCGATCTCAAAGTTTTTGGGTTGAAAGGAGTAACTTGGGGCCAATTTGCAAGTTTTACGAACCATTAATACTGATTGTCATGTCATATTCGAAATGTCAAAGTACACATCGTAAAATATTTGAAAATGTTTATGGCAATAGAGTACAAAACACAAAATATGTTAGTAACTTATAACTTGGCATATTTAAATTACGAGTTTTGTTATACTTGCGATTTTTGCTGGTGTTTAAAATTACTTGATGCAGACGGGAATATTTATTTATGAATATGTGAATCATGTATTCAAGGTAATAAGGGTTATTCTTGCCTATGTATTTTGCAGGAAATCTAAAATTTATTTATCAACTCCAATTGGAAATAGTATTATGTAATTGCCACAAAATTGTCATCCTACAGTTCGAAAACAGCTCAAATTGTGGAAATAATAAAAAACAAAAAATACTCAGTTTATAAGAGTAATAATCTTGAGAATTGTAGGATATTATCGATAGTTTTGATAAAGTTTGAGATATGTTCAAAAAATCCGAAAAATTCCCGGGAATTTTGAAAAATTTCTAGATATAACTCTCGGAGTAATAAACTTTTTTGTTGACTAAAAGCTACTTTTAGTCAACAGTTTCAAAAAATGTCTACAAACTTACTTAGAAGTGCAGATCTCTAAATATTTTTAGTGTGTTCAAAAATTTTCAAAATCCACTTCAAACGAGAATTTATTTCCTAGTTTGAAACATTCAAGTACCTGCAAAATTTTTTAGATTTTCTTGTTACATAAGTAATTCTCAATAAAGTGTTTTGACCTTCTTTCTTAAGGCGAAAATTTGTCGAAAGAATAAGCGAATATATGACAATTTTGAAAAATATTGTAATATTTTTGAATTTATTTTAAATGTTTTTAGGCTATTCATGAATTGAAATATTTTGCGATTTTTTGGGTTCTCTTTGTGTTTATTTTGTACTATTCCTGGCGGTCTTTTAAAATTTAAAGTATTTGGGAACATTTGAAAAATTGAAACATTGTTGTCTAGCTTAAGAAAATTGATAAGTTCATAAGAATAAGCTTAAAATTTCACTCATTTTGTCAATAGTCCGTTAAAATATCAGACATTTTTTTAATTTCTGTGAATTGCCTGGTATCTTCAAGTTCTTTTGTCGATTCGTTTTTTGTTCATTGTTCGAAATTTTTATATAATTCGCAAAAATTTGAGATGTCAAAAGATAGTTTCTGATTATTTATGTTTTTGAAAATATACTGTATGTGTATGAACTTATCTAAGTTGCTTAAAAATTTGCTTGCATGTTCCAGCACTTCTAAAGATTTCGGACAATTTAGATAAATATAAAAAAATTTTCGCAGGTAATCTTGTAGAGTAACAGTTTTCCAAAAATATGGAAAAATTTTCAAGATTTTTCTGAAAATTCACGAGAGTCATATAAAAACTCTATTGGGCCAATCATCGTAATTCATTCAAATCTTCTATAAATTCAAAGTCTTTTACAATCAGTACAACATTTTTCAAATAAATTCAGATATTTTTCGGAGGCTTTATTAATTAAACGAAAATATCATTATTTATAACCAACATATCTATTTTCGAAATAGAATTTCTTTCAATTTTTGAGAATCCCAAAAAGTATTACATTCACAAATCTCGTTTTGGTTTTTATCAAATTTTTAAATAATTTCTAATTCCCTTCAAAGGTTGCTATACAATTAACCTCTGCAGTGTCATGGTACACATATTATTATTATGTGTAACTATCGAATCAGATAGAGAGTATAATTTTTTATTTTTATAAATTTTATCTTGTTGATATAGGTAGTAATAAAACATATCATAATTTAACATGCTTTACATGAAAGATGTAATTTAATTAATCAAGATATAATTCACTATAATTATACAGTACGTCAAATTATATCAATAAATTTTTTTTATGTCATTCATTATGATTATTTATACTTTATACCCATCATTATATTATTTTTTTATACAAAAAAGGAAAACGTGGATATATTGTAAAAATTATCATTATTTACAATAAACACGATTTTCAATAACTACGAGAAAATGAATAATCGTTGTTACAGGGCTGAAGATGTAGTAAAATAAAGTTGGACATTCTATGGTCAGTCATTTTCAGTTTCTAGAATGTCCTTATAAAGGAATTGTCTCTATTCTGTGGAATTCGCTAAAATATTTAAGATTTTCAATAGGCAAACTATTATTTATAAAAAACTAATTTAAAAAAATTAGAAATAATTAACAAAAAAACACTTTACTCTATAAGTGTCGAAAATAGTTTTTTGAAAAATACAAACGGACTGACATAAATGTTGTTTAACCTCCTACATCATTATATTTAACTATATTTCCTATTCTTATGATAATCTGACAATTCCAGAAAAAAAGATTCTTTGAAGCCAGTATTATAATTTCGGGTTTTATTAACAAAATACCATTTCAGCAACTATTTGATTAGCGACTTATGATTGAATTGCAATTTTCCTTGAAAATGTTAATGTTATTGGCACATTTTTTGGCAAAATCACGTAAATTTCATAAGGACATCTAGTTCAGGTACATCATTTCTCCCACGAAAAAAATTGTTAAAACTTCATTAGCTATTTTTTGTTAGAAATTACCTACTGTTGCACCCATTTTCAGTATAATAAAAAGTGAATTCTTAAATACTAAAGTAGAAATCTCGTTCAGAATGTATTAAAAATTTTTAAAAATGCTCTATGGATATAAATTAACACCCCAAGTGCATAAGAAGTTGGTCTTGAACGGTTCATCGAAAACAATATAAAATTATTCGGTTCATTCAAAAAGTTGGCAAACATAGTATATCTGTTTACTTTCAAACACGTCCGACAATTTTGTTGCTTAAATCTCATAATTATACCTACATCGATACAGATTTTCAATCACCCAATGTTTTACATAGCGTCCGATTTGAAATTCGTATTTTTAAAAGTGCAACTTTTATTTGAGTCTTGATTTTTGCAAAACTTTGAGTTTTCAATTTCTGCGAAGTTCATATGCGTATATAATATATTATGTTTCGTATCAAGGAGCAGAAACGAGCATTTTTACTTAATATGCATGTGCATTCTCGAAGTTTTTCTTCATTAATATTATTTCACATTCAATATTTCTAGTTTCCTCGTCATTTTATCTGTATTTCAATCAATGAACCTGTTTATCACTACTCGAAAGATTATTTTATAATATTAACAATAAAATACTTTAATATGTACGAGCCAAAAAACCTTCCAGAAAAAATAATTTCAAATGAATAATTATCTTCCATTTCTAGTTTTTGGTCCTTTATTTGACCCTCTTCAGGAAATTTTTTTTTTCTACATACCTTCCAAATTTTAACTATCTTACACATTTTCATAGACACTCTCGTCAAATGAATGTAACCATGATTACTTACTCCATGAGTCACGTATTGGGTTTTCATTTGAAAACCTTTTTCTTTGGCATAACATCGGATAATGATATTTGTAATAAATGAATTATAATGACAAATCAGGTGATGGTAAAATTTTACTCGATCATATACATTTGGGCTATGCAGCCCCTACACAGAATTGTACATAAATGAACAAATAAAATATTAAAGATTATTCTTTTAATCCATACTCTCATGATTTAAATCATTATTTTTCTCTTTGCACGTTCTTATAGTCAATAATACGAATAATTAACTCGTATTCCATTTGGCACGAAGAAATGCCGCATCATCACGACCTATCAGTTGTTTTGCGACTCCACGCGAATTGGCAGTACATTCTTCATTTCTTTTTCTTGCCTCTTTTTCTTGCCATCTCCATCGAACGCGGATTCCCCGATCGCGTGTAGGAACCGAACCGAGTTGTCCGTTGTACGTGCGACTGTGTCGGAGGAGTAAGAAGAAGGGTAACTATTTCTGTTCACGAAGAGCGAGACTTGCAACCAGAGGCTCTTCTTGGCCCCTGCTCTTAACGTGAATCTAGTAGTCTGGCGCTCGCCGTGTATCATGGTAGTGCACACGCATTTCCGAGCCTATCTTCTTCAGCTATGATAACATCTCCCGCCTAGATTGGTGCTTCCCATCAAAAACGAAAACTCGCCGATCCCAAAACATCGACCCCATCCTCCTTACATCCCTTTCCCTAAAGTGAGTCGTGGAACTGACGAGTAACGCGATGATTCTCGCGGTACGAGAGTCCTTAAAAGTTTGATGACACTGAATGGATGAAAAACCCCTGGATAAGAATTCACAGAAGAAAAACCCCCCAAGTCCTTGACTTCATGTGATTTCCATCGAGTAAATGCATTTTTACACCAGCAGAGATTCATCGAAAGAAACGTCGTCGGATGCAACTGTCACGTTCGTCCTCGGGTCCAAAATAAACCGAATCATTCGAGGGAACCACTCTTTGATGGTAAAAAAATTGGCTCAATGTTTTGTGCATCATCTAGAAAGAATCCAACGATAGAAGGTAATCATGGAAAAGGAGGGTTTCAATGCTGCGTCGTCAGTGGAACAAAGGAACATGTGTCACGTGATGACGTGAAAGAAGAAGGAAGAGAAATGTACGGAAAGGTTTGAATTTAAGGGAAAAAAAGAATGTCGTTCTGCAGAATAACGGGGAGGAGTAGAGGCCTCCCCAAGCCGCATTATTTTCCACTATTGCCACCGATAAGCCCGGCCGATGCGAAACGCTTTTGTCGCATCACTGGAAAATCCTACGGTTTGCCCACGCATCATTACATTCCAGTGCTCTTACGCTTCCACGCCCAAAATAAACGAAAATGCAAAATCACCAACGCTTCAGGGCTGGGGCCCCACCATTACACAGCAGGATTGATCGTCGGGGAGAAGAAGAGACACGTGGTGCTCGAAGACTTCAGGTACGTCATCCCAGTTCTGGATGGTGACGACCAAGAGCACAAGGCCTTGAGGGATATACTGAACTCGAAGGAACCGCATCCGGATGAACTCAGCTCGAAATATGTTTACACCGTCAATGAGAGGAGATGCAGTCTCGTGTTCCCGGCAAGGTTGGAGGCAGCTGTGAGAGACGGGGATGTGAAAGACGTGATGCTGTCCCGGGATTGTGATACGATATTGTTGAGACTGAAGCAAGGTAAGAATGTATCGGTTGATTTTAAGGAACTGGACGAATTCGAGAACTTGTACGAAGGCTTCGGTCCGAGTGAACAGGTCATAGAAGAGCGTAAAAGGTCAGAACGAGAAACGAAGAAGCGCAAGAGCAAGAAACAAGCTGGTTTCAAGTTTGCGAAAAAGATTTTCGAGGAAAAGGAAAAAGATGCGGATGAGCAAGAAGAGCTGGAACAAGCGGATCGAGAAAAACGCAGGAGTAGCAAGGACGATGCCAAGGACCAGAAGGTCGTGGTTGTTCCGGGTCAAGTGGTGGACACACCTGACGGCCCAAGGTTCGTTCCTGGAAGAGTTGTAGAGTCTGAAGAACACGGGGTTGCGTTTGTTCAATCGGAAATCGTTGAAACTGAACAAGGCCCAAGGTTCGTGGCGCCTGATTTGATGGATACTCCGGAAGGTGAGCTGGAATTTTCGGTGCAAGGGTTCGAGCTGACGACCGAGGAACTGAAATTCTTGGAACGTCAAGAGCTGTCTATCGACACCGCGGCGCCAACGCTTTTCTACGGAGAAACAAACGGTGATGTCATCAAGACGACAACACTACCTTTCAGTAGAAGCGATGAAAGGCAAGCGTCGAATGTTGACCTCTTCGAAACACCAGTCTCGGAACACGCGATGACCTTGGCTGGAAAGCTCGGTTTTCAAGGACAAACAGCGGTCAAAATGGCCCGGGTCATGTCAACGGTTGCTCAATTGGGACGAGGTTTGTCAGAACAATGCCAGCAAAGGGACAGCCATCGACGACGACGAGAAAACGCAGTTCCGGGAAAACTGGAAAACGAAGAAACTTTCGCAATGACAATGCAAGACGAAGTTCCACATGAAGAAGACACTCATGCTTCGTCTTTGCGAATGGTCATCAGCACGGCAATAGCAACTGCCTGTGTAGCATTTAGAAACGAAAAAAAGCACAAAGGAGACGAAGAAGAGCAACAAAAATACGTATTTTCTGTGATCGGTGAGGCCTTCAACGTCTTGCTGAGGAAGAACGGGACGGACATCGACGAATCGGTGGAAGAGGCTTTCAACATGCTGCTGGTTCCCCAGAATCGTG
Source organism: Platygaster robiniae (assembly GCA_028476575.1). NCBI lineage: Eukaryota > Metazoa > Arthropoda > Insecta > Hymenoptera > Platygastridae > Platygaster > Platygaster robiniae. The sequence goes on from CM052020.1 coordinate 39,773,651, forward strand.
TTTCAGCTTGTCAAGAGGCCATGTCAGATTTGCTGGAAGAAACCAGCGATAAAGTCGAAATCCTCAAATCCACGGTCGAGGGGCCGCATTCCCTGCGACAAGACGTCGTTCTGGAAAGGTTGTCTCAGGTCTTGGAAGAGGACATCGATGACAACTACTGCCTGGTGGGCTCGGCCTTCAGGACGGTGTCGAGGGGTGATCCGGAGCTTGTTTCCCGAGTTTTGCGAAAAGTTTCCGAGCAAGTGGCGGACGTGGCGACGGAGAAGGAAGCTGCCGACGCAGTCCACAAGGCCATCGTGCAGGCTGTTCGCGAGTCCAGTGAGTTCCGAGTCAAGGAGCTGCTCGCGGACGAAGGAAGCTGCAAAGTACGCGAGATGATCCTGCAGGCCGTGGGATTGGCCCGTGCTCTGGGCATGTCGACGACGGCCAGTAGTTTGCTGGCTGTGCTGAGCGACGAGCCCTCGACGCGCGCCCTGGCAGGTGACAAGGTCACTTTGGACATTCTCAAGAGATTGACGGTCATGAGAAAACTGGCGGAAACGCGGTCTCCGCAGTACATGAGTGCCTTGGGAGAGCTCTGCAGTGACCCGGAAATGGCTCGCAAAGACCCGATGCTGAGGACCCTGGTCCGCGAGAGCGCGGCCCTCATGACGGTGCCGGAAGAAAGCGGTGGCAGCGCTCCTGTGAAGACTTCAGGTGATGTCCCGATGTCGTTGCTCTGCGGGGAAAACAGTTTGGCCATCGAAGATTACTTAGCAAGAAGAAAACACCGTGGGGCCTCTTCAATTTTCATGATTCTTAAGCAGGGTATGCAGGCCGTCGTGCCCCGAGATGCCGCGAGGTCCGTTCTTGCTGGGGAGGTCGCTTACACGCTTCTTGATGAAGAAGGCATTCGCCACTTCGAACCCATGCACGTGTTTTCGGCCTTGAAACTCAACAAGTCGGTGGCCAAGTGTTTCTCGATATACAGCTGTCGGGGGGAGAGGGAGGTCAGGGAGGAGGAAGAGGAGGAGGATATGGAAATGTGCTCGACCTTTACGTGGCCAGTTTCCGTGACCTCTGCAAGTAGCTTGGACGAGCTGGCGGTCAATGGGAATGGAGGGTTTTTTGATACTTTGGGAGTCACGATTTCTGAGAGGACTGAGCGGTCTGTGAGTCGAGAGAATACTCCGAGTTTTCGCAGGCTTAGCACTTTGTACAAGGAGAGCGATTTTGAAACGGTAATTATACTGGGTTGCAGGATTTGATATTGATGATGTTATGAATGGTTATCACCAAGCTGATCTTGGTGATGATATGATTATAAAATGAAAAACTTGAGAATCCACTGAGAGAATTTTCGACACCGGTAGAAATTTTAGCAAAGTTGATAATTATGGATTATGGAATTATTATAGATAATTTGGTATAAACCTGTTGATGTTTGAAAAATTTATGATTTTTAAATTCTGAAACGTGATTTTCATATCATATCAGGTGACTTGGTAAAATTCTTATAAACTTTACGACTTGGATGTAACGTTACAAAAACCATTAAGATTTTTTTTTTACGAAAAATCATTTTACTGTTCTTGCAAGAACCATTAGTCTTTAAAATGATTATCGACAAACATTCATAACTCTCTTCAAAGATTTTTTCAAGTACCAATAATTCTTTTTCGTTCTATTTTAAATTATTTTTTTTGTTTTGTCTTTTTTTTTTTGTTAGTTTGTAAGTGAAATTTGAAAATACTGAGGAAAATTTATTGAGTTCACTTTTCAAAGAAACAAAATTCTGGTTAAAAAATGCGAATAGTAATGAAAATCGCTATTAATCAAAAGGCACCTTTTTCAACATTTATAAAAATTACATGAAGTTTCGATTTTTGTCACAAGTAAATAATTATATGTCCTAAAAAATTTTTCAGAGACAAGATATAGAAATTCTAACAGATACTCTAAAATTCACGATTTTATTTAATTTGTTGTTTTTTTCATGTAACCTTGAAATTTCAGTTTTATATGACATTTTAGCATTCCTGTATTTTTGAGAATCATCTTTATAGTAATTTGAGAAGAATATTTCTTCTCTTAAAAATTATTTTTTGAGAATGATAATATGATTACTAAAAATTAAGGAAATTTTACAGTAGGCATGGAATTATCTTTTCTTTGGAAACATGATAATTCTGAACATATGATTATTTGAATTCTTGATACCCTCGGAAAACACAGAAATTTTTTCATAGTACAATAGAATTTACATTTTTTCATTTTTATCATAAAATAACAATTTTACATGATTTTCCAGCAAACTTGAATATTCTAGAATCTTCAGTATTCAATTAAAGCTAATTCTAATTTAAAAACGATTTCTATGATAATTAAAAGTTTAAATTCACAGAAGGCATCAAATTTCTTCTATTGCTTTCTTTTCAAAATATTACGATTGGTACAAGATCTAAATGACTCTGTGAGTCTCAAGTTTGTCAAAAGTTCCAATAAACTTCGAGTTATTTTAAAAATCTTCAGGATTATTTTGTAACCTAAATACATTTTCATACATAATTTTAATAACTCATTTAAAATTGCACAACTTCAATAATTTTCGCAAGTGTCAGTACTTTCAGAGAAAAAAAGATATTCGAAATTCCAACAAAATCTTAAGCTCTTGTATGTTCGAAACTTTTGGAACTTGTTTAAAAGTTGAACAATTCGATCACCAACCAAACGATTGCAAATTCAATCAGAGGGAATTCATTAATTAATGACAAGCGATTCCCTTGAAAGAGAAAAACTAGACTGGTAGCTGTTGATGTCACTTGTTGAATCACAATGGAGTACGTATGAAATAAACTCGAAGAACATCAGCGACTGAGCCAAATTTGGAAAGGCTTCACTAGAAGCAAGAGGGAAATGGCCAAAAGTAATCAATCTATCTAATCCTAGATTGAAATCACTACTCAACGAATACAAATATTTCTGAATCAACTAGCATCGTAATGAACATTATAGAAAAAATAGTTCTGGACTCGAAGTTCTACAATTTGATTTTTTAGGAGTTTCAAAATTCTCTTTTCCAAAATTAAGAGTTTTCAAATACACCATTCATGGATTGAAGATTCCGAGACGCTCTATTGAAAGATTTACCTATAAAAATTCATAATTTTCTAGTTTTCCCATTCAAGAATTCTATCCCTGAAATTGGAGTTTCTATAACTATAACTTAGAATTACAGAATTATTTTTTGTGAATCTGGAATTCCTGATTTTTAATATAACGAATTTTAGAAATGTTACTGAGATTCTATGACTCTTAAATTAAATTTTGCATGAATCGGAATCCTCAAATCTTTCAATCCATCATTCTGAAAATCTGAGAACAGATTTTACAACCCTACGATTCAGAACTGAAGAATTCAGGGCCCAAGATAAAAGTTTATAGAATTTTCGAAATTTTAAATTCTGTATTTTACAAAATACTCTGGTATAAGGTGAAAATCAATTCACATTTCACATATACAATTTTATACACCTGATAACTAGAGCTCAAAATCATGGTAAAAATTTGTTTAGAATTTTGAGTGTATCACATATGACAAAATGCATGGCATCAATAACCATCATAAATAAATAAAACGTAATGTGGAAATATTATTCATAAGTAATTCCAACATTATTTTTAACAGGTTCATTAGTACTCGAGTAAAAATATCTACGACTTTCATGCCCATATAAAATTCAATTTTTATTTCAAGTCAGAAAAAGTTAGATCTATAAAAAAGTTTATTTTAAGTTACCACCCGAGTTTAAGCACACTGAGAGTGCAAAATAAATTTCTCCAAATTCTCGAATGCTTCGGAAAATAAAAGGAAAAAACGTTGGGGATTTTGGAAAGTTTCCAAAAAGATAGGTGCTGCTCACTTGCAAGTTTTCAGCACCTTGAGATGAGTCAACAAAAATTTTTAGTATTTTCAAAGCTCTTATCAGTCTCGATATTAAGGTACAAACAGTTGTACAATGCGACGAAGCTTTGTAAATAAAAAAAGTTTTCATAAAAAGTAAAAAAGTTGTTAAGGAAGAAGAATTCATCAAAAACAAATAAAAATAATCATATTTCCAATCGATTTATTTTTTGTCCAGCTACTTTCTAGGTCATATCCATAGAACTATGAGTTTTGAAGAATTTCCCTAATTTTTTGAGTCGAATTCAACTATGTATACCATAATGAGACACTTATCTAAATAAAGTACTTTAGGAAAAAACTTTGCTGGTAGAAAAACCATAAAACAAGAACATATTTCTAGAAAATCTGATCATTTTCATAATTTTGTCATTCTCATAATTCTGTCTTTAGCATAAAGGATATCGATGTTGTGTTCACAGAAGACGGAAAATTTCATTGTCGTCAAAGAATTCAAAGCGGAAAATGAGGACGAATTTTCAGTGAATGTCGGTGACATTGTGGAGGCCATTGAATATGCAGATCCAGCAAAGTAAGTTACTAAAGCACGATTCCATATTCAAAAAAAAAACATGCATCATGATTAAACCTGGTTGGCTTCATTTACCTTAAATGTTTACAAATATTGCTTAGCAAAATCAAATTGATATGATTTTTAACCCAGGAAATCAATTGTATCTAGTATAAATTTAAAAATTTGAATTTTATAAGAGTTACAGATTGAATTTTGTTTCGATCAGTTCAAATAAAATGCTGATAAATTATTTATAAGAATAGCAAGAGAATCTTTGAAATTAGCACATCTGTTTGTAAATCCACTTATATTTTCAGTTCTATCTGCAATTTTTTCCTTAAAATCGTTCAACTATTTTTCTTTTATTTTTTCCAAGTGTCATTTCTTTCCACTTTTACCTCAACTTTCGCACTTGATTATGTATTACATTTTACACCCTACACTTTGTATAAATGAGTAAATCCTGTAGGTTTCGAACAATAAATAAATAAATGAATTGAACAGAACAATTTAAGTTTCCTAAAATAACTTGATTATTTCGATAATAATCAGCGTAATGACGTTCGCCAATTTGAACGTGCATAAAATGCATGGATTCGAATCCCGATCCGTGAAATGCAAAGCCACAACATATCGCGCGAATGACGTCTTTCGCTTGTTAACCGCAGCCTGCGCTTTCCAGCAAATCTATTTTAACCGGCGCTACCAAATCTGCTTAGCTTGTAGTGTCACCCACAGACACTTGGCAGATCATAGGGAATGGAATGGGATCCCTCGAAATCATGTCTCAAAACCCACCATGACCACTCACACAGATTTTTCCATCGCCCCCTGAAGCTTGCAACAAACTCTCGCCGCAAGCTCCGATACACCGAGCTTTTTTTACTGTGTAGCGAAATTTCATGTGGAGCTTTTTCCTGTAGAAAAAGGAGGTGGAAGAAGGGCAGATCGATCATATTTCTATGGAAATTCGGAATTGGTTGGAAAAATATCGGATGCTGGATTGTGATTCGTATTGAAAATCTGTCGATTTTCCGAGTGTCATTGTTTACTGCATTTACTGCAATTTACTGCATTTTTGGAAAGATATAATTGGAATGAAGAGAATATCAAATTTTACGATTTCTGGATTCGAAATTTTATTGCGATGTGTTCATAGTTACGAGATTTCAAATTTTTGATCAATGACAAGAATTTGTTCGAATAATGCAATCGTAAGTTGGACTTTTAAAGGAAAGAGTAAATAAATTAAAGATAAAATAAAGATAAAATAAATTAGTGATTTAAAATTTTAGAGCTCTTCCATTTTGTATGACGATTTTATTACTGAAATTATTTAATAAAAAATAAAAGGCGAGACATAAGAGAATTAAAAAGAATTGAATCGATGGAAAATAGACATTTCAAAAGCATGAAAAAATGTATTTTTGATATTGTAGATGGGAAATTTTGAAAATAGTACACTTTTCCATCGAGAAACCAAATCGTCTGCATCTTTCTAAATTTGTGTTGATAAATACAAAATTTTTTTAAATTATTTTTATTCACTGTTCAATGCATAGATTTTCCATGTATATTCTTTGTCAAATTTACAATTAAGTGAAAGGGTTAGAATAATTATTAAATGAGACACTTAAAGTAGTTTTAAGTAAAGATTCATAAACAAAAATTTGAAATTCGAAATATTCGTCATCTCCATACTTGGGGTTTTCATAACTTAGGAATTTTCTGTTATTTTATTGAATGCTACGTATAGATTAATAGTATCTACTGAATTATTAGCATTCATAATGCGAAAAATTTCGTTATTTTTCATTTTTATGTAAGAATTATTTAAACTTCGTATTTTGCATTGAAAAAATAAATGTACAGCATTCTGACAAATGCCTGTTGATATATGAAATAATTTCTTCTTACAATTATTCAGTGTTTCAAATCCATAAATGTTCGATGAAGATTTTTCCACCTAATTTACTGCAAGGAAACATTGTTAATGATATAATATATTTAACTAATAACAAAAATTTTTGATTAAAAAAATTTGTGATCTCGATGTATCAAAAGTGTGCATTTTTTAGTTATCAGAATAAAAAGGTAAATTTTCATCAATAAAATATATTTTAAGGCAAGGAAAATTTCAAAATACATTTTTTTTTTTTTTTCATAATTAAGTTCTGGAATAAAAAACTTCACTTTTAAATGTGCGGTCGTTCGAACACAGCAAATTTTCGTTCGAATGACTGAAAAATCGAACTAAAAACATTCTTCACGAAGCATAAGTGAATTAGCCATCATTATAAAAAAAATCAATAATTCGATGTTATTGAGCAAAATGATAAATGGAGAAGGTAGATTGTGTTGACAGATAAAAAATTTTGAATAATCATAAACTATCATCATGTAAATGTTAACAAAACTCCACCTAGAATATCAAAATCATAATTTTTCTTATTTCAACGCTTCTATTTTTTTTTTCAATTGAATCAAAAAATATAATCACTAACATTTATTGGATATTCAGCTTATTTTTTCAACTCTTATTTCTGACCAAATCGGCTTTAAAAATTCTTGTAAGTTTATATTCAAAATAATTCGCTAATTGTTGAGTAAAAATTTTCGTCTACCTTGAATAAAATTTACCAAGTCTATCGTAATATCTTCTAATAATACAAAATTGGTTAAAATTACTTACAAACACTAAATACAGATTTGTCTGGCACTCATCATCTCTATTTTCATAAAACTCTCCACCATGCTATCAATTGCTGCGAATTAACAAAAAAATAGCTTCGACTGGCCAAAACTAAGCCACAATTGGCAGTTTTGAAATAACTGCAAGTACGTTAAATCGAATACAAAAATCCAGGAAAATGAAGGCAGACCCAGACCTGGAAGTTGGAGTGATCGAAGAGCGCCTGGACAATTCTGCTGCTCGGCAGAAATTGTCCGTTCGACCGAAACGAAAATACGCTGATCCACGAGCTCGAGCACCTCCGAAAACGAGCCCTAATTCAAATCCAAATGGGTGAGTGTGGAAAGATTTGTAAGACTTGAGATTTCGAGCATTAGAGGTCTCAAGACCATGGAAATTGGACCTTCAACTTTTTCAAGTCCAAATTATGGAATACAAGTCCCCAGGTCATTCATTGCAACGCATGTATCATTGCTTTAATGAAATCGGTTTTGTTAGTATGAAAATTAAAAAATTAAAACAAAATGACAAAAAAAACTGTATAAATTGGAACGGAAAAATAATGCGAAAAATGGACTGGAAATGGAAACTTCAGCGTTGTTGTTTCGATTTCAAATATTCACCCAAGATTACAAAATTTTCTTAGATGCAGAAATTTAAGGGGAGGAAGGAGAGAAAAAATTTTCGAATTTGTGATCCAAGGTCGAGAACACGAGTTTGAGATCAGTACGTTGTACCTTGTCGAGACACCACGTGTGAGGAGCGTGTGATGCTGGCCAGGCCAGCGATCTGAAGAAGCCAACGACCCCATTGCGACTCTTCACCCCCGCGTTTTCCTAAATTTATATTATATCGTATATGCGCGTTCTCGTATCGCAAAGATCAGCGTGATTGAACACAAATGCACGGGTGCTAATTTTTTGTCAATTTTAAAAATCCCGAAATAGAACGAAGTAGTTCTTCAAAAGCTATTTCTTTCAAGGGCGGATATTAAGGGATTTGCGATAGGAACTCTTTTTGTGAGAAATGAGAATTAAAAAATAGAGTGGTGTTGATAAATATAGAAAAAATAAGGAAGTTTCCCTTTATTTTCTAGAAAAAGGGGGTTATATTTTTAATCATGAATTTGTATGCAAAATTTTCTTTATTTTTATTTTCATTACCTATCTATTCATTACGTAACATCACAGACGAATCGCAGTATAAAAAATTTTAAAAATTAGGATTTTTCTAATTACAACACTGAGAAAAAAATAAAGTAATTATTACAATACTGTATAGTAAACGGGAATCACTCTGACATATTGTACTTTTTGCTAGATAATATAGCAATTTATGAAGTAACATATTGTGTACATTGTCAAATGATATTGTAGTTATAGATATGTTTTGTTGTAAAAACTCCTATACACCTCCCGTTTTCTACTATACTTCTTGTACTTTTTGCAATATCATATTGTGATTTCTATTAATCAAGATTATTTAAAAATTCCATGCAGCTTTTTCAGTATGCAGATCTGTATAGGTTCTTTTTGCAATATTTTTGTATACTTTCTAGGTTTCTAGTGCATCATATTGTAATATGATACAGTTTTCGAAAAAGCTGGATGAAAGTAATGTAGCTCATTTTTTTCGCCATGTATGGTAAAAATTACAGTTTGTATAGTGAAATTTGCATTTTAAGATTCTAAATTTTCCGAAATTATACAGTAAAAACTGGCATACATATTGTAATTTGTACATTAATAGCGGCTTTACTGTATAATATTGTGATAAGTAAAATAAATATTGCAGATTTTACAATACTATCGTAAAAACTACAATGATATTGTAAAAATTGCAATATTATTCTTAAAAAGTACAATAATATTGTACTTTTTACATACTTTTTATATACGGCAGAAAGTACAAGATTTTTTTCTCAGTGAACCACCCAATACATCAAAAATGTAAATTTTAGTGTCAAGCGTCGGAAAATAAAACATGAAAAAAAAACGTAAAGTTCGAACCAAATTTTATTGAAAATATAAATTTAATACTAAGAATGAGTTACAAGCGATTTATTCAGTAAAAATTTCGGTATTTCAAAAAAATCAAAGACGAAGTCATTGACGTTTCTATCATGGGTTTTAAATTACATATATTTGTTTATTGTATTCAATGTACTTTTCAATTCTATGTAGATTAGATTTACTTTTCAACTCTTGATTTCACATTTATTTTGATTAGAACAATAGAAGATCTGAAAACTTTGGATCCTCTAGCAAGAATTTTGAAATTTTGAAATTTGAAATTTTCACAGCATAGAATTCTAGAGCTACTCTAAGTATATTTGTAGAACTTGAATTTCAAAAAAACAGGAACTGAAAGATCATGAAGACAAAATCCTGGGACTCTGGATTTTAAAATTTGTTTTTTTCGAATCTTGAAATTCCAACTTCAGTATTATAGATTTCTCAAATTCCCAAAGCTACATTCTATAATAAACACATATAAAATCATGAATTCTGCATGGAATCGAGAATGAGCACTCTCAATTCCAAAGTTAAAAATGCTATGGTTTCAATTTCTGCTCAAAAAATTTTGAGTGCTCCAAGCACCAAAACTATCATTTCTACGATAGCAAAATTTGAAAGTTTAACCCTGTCATGGAAAATTCTTAAATCCTCCATTTTTTAATTCTATATTTCTGCAAGCTTTGATAGCAAAACAAAAATATTTCGTCTAAATTTTTATCTTTACCATTTTATTATATAACGTAGTTATACAATGTTGATACTTAATATTGAGAATAAAAAAATGATATTGAATCATAAAAGTTTCAACTTTTGAGTATGAATTTCTTAAAATTTTCAGTGTATATCTCAGAATTCAAGAATTCTGATATATACAGTATAGAATTCTAGAGCAAGAGAACAATTCCAAAAGCAGGGATCCTGAAGTTTGCAGAATATTTCATTCTACAGTATCTAATCATAAATTTAAAAAAAAGTGGAATCTCGAAATTAGAAATCATTGATCCAGACATTTCATAATCGTAAATTCTTTAATTCTAGGCAATACCAAAAACGTGGGTTCTAGAATTGAGAATGTCAGAATTCTGCATTCAGGAGCATATTTGTAGAAACAAAATATTCATAATTCTACTGATAAAACCTTTGGCACTCTGAAATCTATGCTGAAACAAAAGATTTTTTTTTTTTTCGAATTGACTAAATATTTAGTCAAGTACCTGACGAGAAAAAGTTTTTACTTGAATGAACGTTATCATTCTGTGAAATGAAATCTATATAAAAGCTGTACTAAATAAATTAGTGAATTCAGATGAAAATATAAATATTGAGTTATTTTGAATAAGCTTTTTTCCTAGCATAAAACGATTACAACTGCAATATTAAAGCTTTCATTTTTCAATTTTTAATACCACAATCCACAAGATAAAATCCTAAATTTGTCATATATAGATAGCGAAACGCATACTTCCAAATTTTAGAAAAAAAATCTTCAAGTTCTTCACTTTTCAGTCTGAAATTTTGGTACTTAAAGTTCTACAATTTTTATACATAGAATTCTTGATGAGATGATAGAGGATCAAAAATATTGGAATCTTGGAGTATAGTATATATACTATAAATTTTCATCGCAGACTGTAGAATTAAAGAGTTCCGAAGAATCCTGCAGCTATAAAATGTTCTGGAATTTTTCACTCAATAAAACAAGAGATTCAAATTCTACATAACATTATGCCAGATTTATAAATTCTTGCAGAGAATCCTTAGTAAATAAACACGAAAAATCAACTGTAAAAAATCCTGCATTAAAAATTTCAAATTTGAAAATCCTAGAATATATAATCTAAGCATTCTGAATTCTCAAATGAAGACTCCAAAGCATAGGATTCTACTTTCCAAAAAAATTATACAAATAAAATCCCTTATCAATTTCTTCCTCAAAACACCTGAAACCAAAAAACGGCTCTCGCTCGGTTTTTAAAATACAAGAAGATGCGTATCTTTTAATAACTAAAGTTGACAAAATCTAGATTTCCACGTGATGCGCATCAACATTCGAGGAAACTGGAGCACTCAGCTAAATATAAGCGGAATAAATCGAGGGGTAAGGTAAATGGACAAATTAAAAAAGTCCAGGTTTCTCATATCAAGTTCGGGCAAATCGGACAGATGTGACCTTACGAGGAAAATTATTTTACTTGCAGTAGATTATGGACCTGGGCCAAATTTTCGATTCGCATGTTAGCCATCGAATTTTCCCGATCGTCGAAATCGTTACATAGAAAAAATAAAATTCAGACAGAAAATGCATGAATAAGATCATAATTATCGCAAAAATAAAATTTTTAAGTCTAGCCATGGAATACTCAAGTCTCTAAAAAAGTTATTTAATTTAGAACCCATCAAAAAAAAAGAATTCAAAAAGGAGGAAAGAAGAACGACCATGATAATTCAAATATTAAAAATGTATATTATTTTTGAAAATAAGTCCTTAGATTTTTTGGAAAACTTTTTCAAAGACTTGGAATACTTTGAAATGACTTTAGAGTCTTTGATTTTTCACACGACGAAAAACGCGTGACGGCCTGCTAGCGTTTGTGTAATTTTCAATGGGTCGCGAACCATTAACTACTATGAGGAAAGCGGTTTAGACAGAGTTGGATCCGATCCATTCAAGCGGCATCGATATCTCAGCAGCTCGAGTTGTTTGTAGGTGCGAAAAGACAGCGATGAATTGCAACGTTTTGCGGACTTGAACGTTTCCTCGCTTTGTTGAATACAGTTTTCCGGGCGCGGGCATCGTTTCAAGAATCCGATATCGCATTTATTCGAATATGTCAAGTCACCAAGATCATCATTTTTGTAGAAACATTAGGCATGTCGAGGGCTGTAAACTTTGTACTTAACATTTTTTTTGTCTTACATGTTCTCTCAGTTTGGATTTGTAAAAAACTACTAATTGATAGTAGAATTTCACTAATTGAAAAAGTGAAAAGGGAGCAACTAGAATTTCAGTAAAAATCTACTAACTGAATTAGTGATATAGCTTACTGATGAAATTAGTAATATTTGATTGAAGAAAAAAGTAAATAACTATCTTTGAACTTTAGTAGAAATCCACTACGCTTAAGTAGGTTTTGACTAGTTTTATTCGAGCATTATGAATAAAAGATAATTATAGTTTCACTAATGAAAAAGTCAATTTTTACTAATACTTCAGTAAATAGTTACTATTATTAATAATAAATATTTACTACTGCAACTATTGATTATCTGAATAGCATGCAAACGCTACTAATTTATTATTATTTTATGGTAAAAAATCAAACAATAATAATAAACATATTTATACATTTGTTAAAATATTATTTCCTTGAAACATCAAGTTTTTAGTAATGTTTATTATATAAACTTTTTCTACAACTATGTACATATAATACATAATTTAGTAGAGTTAAACTTTTTTTTTTAGTAAACTTGTGCAATTCTACTAATTTATTAGTAGACCTCTGATTACCTCTGACCCACTAATTGAATTAGTCAAAATTTTACTAATTCAAACTAAGAGAGTGAATTTCAACTTTCCACCGAATAACGCAGTTATCAAATAGTATATTCGTAACAGGCACGGATGTGCGAATTTGGCGAAACGGGGAAATTCGCACATCCGTGCCTGTTACAAACGATATTTTATGTACCGAGGGCATAGAAAACGCGTTTAGAGATCTTAAGCTGGCATAGAAACGCGTTTTCTATGCCAGAGGTACATAAAAGAAATTTTTACAATAGAACACAAACTTTAATTAAGAATTGATAACTTTCATATGTAACGTAAAAATACTATAGCAAATGACAAGTATACCAAGTAAAAAAAAAAAAACGAAGTCGCAGGAAACTAAAAATAAGTAAAATTTTCACATGGAGATGGACAGATATTAAGTAAATTCATAAAAAACTATGAAAAAACAAGCTTCATCATAAATCGTATGAACTGCAATAAAAACAAGAGTTTTGTTGTTTTTCCACATTTTTGAGAGTTTTTTGCCTATTGCTGCTATTGTTTATGTTCTTTCATTTTTCTTTGGCGATTTTCCAAAGTTTACTGTAATTATTTTTGGGTTCTGTATGTTTCAGTATTTTTTTGGCTCTTTGCAATTAGTAGTCATTTTCTCAACCTTTTTGTTTCATATGTTCTCGTAATTTTTCGTAGTTGCAGTGATTTTTCTGTTACTTTTTGTTTATATTTATTTTCTTTTTGGAATGTTCAATCATTTTTAACCGATTTTGTTGATTTTTCCAATAACTCATTGTGAATAGTTTTCATTACATCCATACTGTGTTTTTCATTTTTCCAATAAGAATCTGAGGAAAAACGTTTATAAAATTAGAATAATCTTTTATGAGTTGAACATATTTTTGTAAATTTCGGAGAATATTCATTATGTCAGGAATCGGGTTAAAGTCGAAACATTTGTAAGACTTCAGAAAATGTTAATAAATTTTGTAGATTATTGTAGCATAATATCAAAATTAGAATATTTTAAATGATGTATGTTAGGTTTGAAATTTGAAAAATTTGAAAAATTTTAAACATTTGGGATTCGAAAAGTTGTAAAATTCTAAAAATTTGAAAAACTTGCAGTTTGAAGGAATTTTTCGATAATTTTTCAAATTGTGATCGGTATCATATTTTTTCGAAGTATACAATTTGAATGGCAACGTTTCTTTCATATTCATTATTACTATTTTATTTTGGAATCTGCAAAATAAAAGGTATGAATATAACGAAAAAACTATGAGTTCAATAAACCATTGTTACATTTGAATTTTTTACAACATTTCATATTACCTTTAAAATTTTGAAAATTAGAAAGCATTAAAAAACATTTGAAATTCACAGCATAAACGATAGCTTGATGAATTTCAAAAATCAGTAAATTTACTGTAAATTTTCGTGCATTTTGTAGACTTTGGAAAATTAAAAAAAAAATAAATATAAAACTTCACGCAGAATATTATTGAAATTCATTACAATAAAAAAAGTTCCAAGGAATCAAGATCGAGTGAAACTTGAAAATTTTTAAGTCTTCTCTTTTCCAAAAAATTGAAAATTTTTGTAAATGTTTGAAAAATTTACCATCAAGTAAAAGTGGAATTGATTTATGCATTTTCACTTGGATATAATTGGGTATTTTACCTATACAAAATTTTACTGTTGAGTAATCTTTTACCCTGACAAAAAATTACGTTTTTTCTGCACTTGCGAATCTCAATATTTCATCTTCAATTATATGAAATACTTGAATCTGTATCGAAAATTTGGCGAAACTTCAAAGTTTTTTATACTGTGAATCCAATCAAAATGTACAATCTTTTTCAACAATATTACGCAAATTTATATGTTTCGACCAAAATCATCAAAGTACTCAAAACCTTTTCCATTTTCAGCATTTTTGTTCGCAATGCTGAAGGTAAAGAAGGATGGATTCCTATATCATTCGTCATGCAAACAGCGCCTAGTGAGGACACTTCTACCATCACAAGTTATCACAAACCTGAAGATTCAAAATTCAGAAGAGAGTAAGTTAACAATTATTCCATTTTTTAATTTCTGATGTACACAAAATGATTTTTGTAAGATTCCAAAGCATTTTCACCCAAAAAGTCTGTGAATATCGAAATAATTATTATGATTAACACCATTTTTGAAACCTTAACGAAATTAAAAATACATGTGACAGGGAAAGAAAGAATAAGTTTCAGTGGCCAAAGATTTATGAAATTTTGAAATAACTCAAACTTTAGATGTAGTAACCAAAGTATTTTTCTGGCAGCTATTTTTCATATTTCAATGATTAAAGTTCATTGTTTAATAACGATTCGTTATTCAATATGATAACAAAATACTTTATATTCATGAATTCAACTTTTCTTGCCGAACTCAGGAAATTCGTTGCTGCAATCAAACTTTTTTTTTTCTCATTTTCAAAACTGTCATTAGTCCATATTTAAATTTAATCGTTACTTGGTGCACCTGAAACTTTTTTTCCATGCAGTATATATTATTTTTCAAAGACAGCTCAACTCAGAAATCATCAAATTTTTTCTTCTGACGTGAACAATTGATAAAAATCCATCAATTTTAGAGCTGTGATAAAGGAGCTGGTCGAGACTGAGGAAGAATTCGGCAGAGATCTCCAGCAAGTTGTCGAAAGATATTTGAAACCCTTGGACAATCCAGGAGTGCCTCGTGTAGTCATTGACAACAAGGACATCATTTTCTCCAACCTCAATCACATAGCTGATTTCCATAACACGTATGTATTATACAAACAAACCTCACAACAATCCTACTCAAAAAAGTCAAACTCGAAAGAAAATATACCACAGAAAAACTTTTCAAGCAGCTCAAAATTTTCTTTCAATTCTTTACTGTTAGTGTAACTTTCGAAAAACGTCACATCACTACGTGTTCAATTCTTGGAAAATTGAAATTTTCTTCTGACTAAATTATTATACACTTTATATGCAAAGCACACATTTTTTATCCAATTTATAATAGCAGTTTCGGCAAAATTAGACGTAAGTCTTTACTTGAGTGTCTTGCATTTGCAGATGTGTGCACCAACTACTTTAATCCTTCGATATTTCCTAATAATTGTTCATAATTATACTGACGTAAATGTGGATTTCGCCATTCATTTCCAATCATGCACTTTTCCATATTCCCTTAAAATAGTGGAAAATCATGCTGGAAAAAAATTTTGTATGAAATTTTAAAAATGAATTGCATCAATCATTTAAGGTTTTAGATTAAAATAAATTTTAGTAGCATTTTCTGAGTTTCTGAAAGTTTCTGAAGAAAAAATTTATTTTCATACTGTTTGGTTAAAGCAAACACGTTGTACAGAAATATTGACAATTTTATTGATAGCTTTTTCTAAAAACAAAGAAGATAAATTTTTTTCAAAAATGTATCTAACAGTCACATATTCGCACATAATAATTCTTGAAATCTCAACAAAAATTATTTATTTACGTAAAGAAATTCACAGAGTTTACTAAAAATCATTAAACAATCGACTACGGAAGAATCATATTGAAAAGCAGAACTATGAATCATTAAAAATCCTTAATTGGCATATAATCAATGAAGTACGATATTAAATTTAGTGAACTTCGGAGCAAGAAATATTTTTTCCATATTTTTTCTATGCAAAATTTCCAAATCGTAAAAATTCTTTTGAATTCATGTAAAATATGCTTGAAAATATTTCTAATAAGGATAAAAGTATTTATCGATTTCGTTCATCCAATATAAACTATTTTAATGAATCATGTAAACAGATTTTCATACATATTGGAAAAACAAACTTTTTCATGTACTTTAAAATACTTCCTATTCGTCAATGATTACAAATCTATACATCATATTATTACATTTTCAATATCATCAACGTATTGCATGTCCACTCACGTAAAAAAATACTTTTCTCATGAAATAATCGAATAATAATCTAACATCAACCTGCATTAACAAATGACTATAATGTATTGGACCGTCATATTAAAGTTATCATCGCCAGAATAATATGGTCCCTTCCTAGCATTTTCATAAAGAGTGAGATCTTGTTGATGTAGAAATTGTGTTCTAAAATCCCTCAAGATCCGGGTTTATTGTATACCTACGTTAAAAAATCCCGAAAGTTAACATTTATTGAATGTTGGGTGTTTTGGCCTTGTATTAATTTCGACCTTACTTAGATCGTTCGGTAGGGTGCTGATCGAAGGCGTGAAATACTACGCGGACCAGCCCCATATGCTTGGAAAAACTTTCTTGCGATTGGTAAGATTTTTTCTTTTTCTGAATTTAAACACAAAGTTTTCCTCAATCCAAGAAAAATTTTTACCCTTTGGGATACTTTCTATAATTATTCGATTTTTCTTAATTATGACATCTAGTTATAAAAGGGAAAATTTGGTAAAATTTATGAAAAGAAGAATAGGTTTTGAAAAACTCTAATAATTGTAATCAGATAGAAACTTTTTATTTGGTATGGTCATTGAATTTATTTGAGCGATTTGTAAACATTTTTCAAGCTCTTTTTACATTTTATAAAATTTATTTATCACAAAATGAAAAATATGGAGAGTCTGAGAGGCTCTTTTTATAAATTTTTTGAAATTGTAATAATTATATTAAAACCCTGGAAATTCTATACATACAAAAATAATTCCAATGAATCATTGAGCTACTTGAAAATTATTTGCTATAGAGAAAAATACTGTAATGAAAGTCTTCCAAAATGATGCAAATAAAAACATATATTTTTCGGTTTAAATATGAACCCATGCAATTCTTGATATTTTTTCTTCAATTCTAGACCAAAATTATACAAATTAGCCAATAACTAAGAATTTGTTTAGAAGTGATCCAACCATCATATTTCTTTAATTTTTGCATAGGACCAAAAAATAATGACGAATCAATAATTCTGATACTTTCTAATTTGTTTACAAATGAAAATTTGAAAAAAAAAGTTGAAAGCTCTTGCAAGTTTCGGAATTAATTGAAAAACGACACTGAATTTGAAAGCTTATGGCAGTACGAAAAAAAGCTCTACTTCACCTAGTGTTCAATTCTTTTATTCAATACAAAGATTTGTTTTTCGCCAAGAATTGAACCGGGAAAATCGTTCTAACGAAACATCTGTTTACAGGAAAGAGATTTCGACAAGCACGTCGCATACTGCAGAGACGAACCACACGCTCAAGAATTTTTGCAACTCAACGACCAAGTTCGCGAATATTTCGAGGTGAGCAAAAACAAGCAACACAAATAGTCAGAATTGGATGAACATGCATTTTTTTACAATCCATATAAACAAAGCACTACTCGGATTTTAAATAAATCTAAATACAAAATGTATTTTCCGAAAATTCTTGATATTGTTCAAGTTTTCGTGAATCGTAAGAAAATGAAATACTTGAATTATAATTGAAAAAAAATGTAGCTGGTTAATATTATCCCGTGTTCCAAACACCGAAATAACATTTTGAAGATATAGGATGATTTTGAAAATAATATGCAGTTTGCTGGAATTCTTTAAAAAATGCCTGTTTCTTTGATTTATAAAAAAAAAAAAATTTGAATTCAAGATTAATGATTGGATGACTATTGAGGTAGTTCATAATTTCTCGGTATTTCTCAAGGCACTAAAATAAAATGTTCTATGATTTTTAAAAATTTATTAGCAAGACACTTTTTTTTAATATTAAATCTAAGTAACAAGAGCACTTTTAATAATTATCCAAAAAGTTTTTACTTTAATTAGTGGGAAACGGAAGAATTCAGACATATTGTGATACATGAAAAAATGGAAATCGAGGTAATGCATCTTTCTTCTGAATTTTTCAAGACACCAAAACAAAATTTTTTGTTCAACTTGAAAAATAAATAAACAGAGTAAATAGATTTCATGTATTCAATAAATCAAAATAAAAAATGCATTTTTTTTTTTATCGAGAAAGTGCATGTTTCATCGATTCGTGAGAAAATAAAACATTTAAATAAACTGTTACAATGAAAGGTAAATAGAAGTAAATAGTTTTGGATTTTGTTTTCATATTTCAAGGCACTAGAATAACATTTTGAATAATTTTATTTTTTCATGAACTCGAACCTTAAATAAATCGAAGTTGAAATGCTTCTTTTTTGTAACCTTCGAAAAAAAATATGCTTTTCGCACTTGAAACATAATAAAATTTCAATTCCAGAAACACTACTGAATCAAAATTAATATTGAAAAGTAATGATAAAAGATTCATTAAAGATAATTTAATAAATGAGAATTAGTGTAGTTTACCATTTCTCTGTATTTAAACACAACAAAAAATTTCAAGATGTTATACGACCATATTATTTTTTTACAATTTTGAAAAATCATAAAAACAGCATTTTCCAAGCCTTCTATGAACTGACGTACATAATGCATTTTGCTATAATTACCAAAAAGTGCCATGAAATACATGCAAAATGTGAAGTAAAAAATCATCAATACATAAAAAAAAAAAAGGATAGATTATCATTTTTCTGTTCCCTTTCAAGACACAAAACTAATGTTTCGAAAAATTTCGAATATACATAAATAGAACACTCGTCCAGCCTATTATATAAATAACAGTGCTAAATGCATTTTTCCATAATTCTCAAAAAATTGCATGTTTGTGACATTCCTAAAAATTGAAAATCTTGTATCTAAAGTACAAACTGAATTAAAATCAAAATAATTCACCATTTCTTCGTATTTTTCAAGACTCTAAAATAACCATTAAGTGGCTCAGTTTTTGGGTACAAAGCTTCTCGTTTTTTTGGTTTTTCTTCGTTTTCTGGCTTCGAATTTTCTTTGTCTTTTGAAGTTGAGCTCAGAAGGGTCGTTGAAGTTTTGTCTGAAGATGTCGAGGAAATGGGAGCAACAACAGTTGTTGAGCTGGTTCCAGGATTTGGAGTTGAAGAAGCTTGGATTGCTTTACTATTTTCTGGCTTCACTGACGATGATGATTTTAATAATTTGTTGGAAATAGGTTCTGGTGGTAGTAGCGCTGAGCTTGGAATGGTGCGCAGGATCGGAGTTTCAATTCGTGGTTGATGTGACAAAGAAAACTTGACGATATCTGTGATTTGATGGGGCAATACGACCTGTATGCATTTGATTCTTTGGAACTGGAAAAAAAGAAGAAATTTGGTTTTGAGTTGTTTGGATTGTATGGTTGTATTACTAGTTAGAGAGGAGATTAGAAAATAGTTTAAAAAAGCATAATAATTAATTCAAGAATGTGATGTCAAAAGTTTTTCCAAGAACAACGTTATAAAAAAAAATTGTCTATCTTCAAAATGTACATCTTCTTTTCTTAATCCTAAATCATTCGAATTTTGACGTTTAAAGATTCTGGAAGTTAGTAAGTTTTGAAGTATTTTGTAATCTTTTTCTGTACTTGTAAACTGTAACTCAAGTTTAAAAATGATCGGATTCCAGTCACTTGAATAGAATCTTGCAATAAATTCATTAAAATTTTGAAAGTTTCATGTGACTACATTTAAAAAATTTATTGCATCTATGGTGAACATTTACAATATTTTAAGTACTCTGTATTTTGATCTGTGAAATTTTTAATCATTCCTAACATTTCTTTACGAACAATTCTGTGAATCAATTTTTCATTTTCAGAATTCACATTCTTTTATTTTCAACAGCTTCAAGTAAACAATAATCTATTTTTTCATTTATAAAATGCTAAAACTTAAAAGTTTTTGAATATCGAATTCCTAATTTCTACATATGGAGAATGTTCTGAATGTATTAATTCTATTCTTTGTTTTTCCGTTTGTTCTGTGAATAAAAAATATATTATTCTTTTTTGCAAATAATTATCTTGAAATTTAATTACTTTAGAATATTTTTCTCAAGATAAATATTAGAATCCTTTTATTTTTGTTCAAATACGCAGTCTTAGAATACGTCTTATTTTATTGACATTTAAAACCTGAAATCAATCACTGAAAATTGATAGTTAGAGTAAGAAAGTTCGGCGTGTTCTACACTGACTTTAAGAGAAAACTGTTGACTTGAAAAAATTTGTTGTAATTGAATTGAAGAAATGTTTTATGAAATAAAAAATACTGAAAATGCAATTACCGCCAAAGAAATCACGATCACGATGATGAGATGGTTCATTATGACAAGGATTTACAGAAATCACTACTGAAAAATACTTGCAAAGACTTTTAAGTCGCGGCATTGTTAATCAATCATCATAAATTTTCTCATGTAACTGGACATATTTTTGAAATCATGACATAATGTCAATCATTTTCTGTCATTCTTTTCGAGATAAGAGACTTGAGGTAATCTAGCCCATAAAAATTCGAGCTGGTGCATTCGTCATCACTCAGAACAACAATGAGTAACGAAATTGTTCGTTAAAATACACGTTTCGTTTGTTAATAAAAAAATTCGTGGATGTACAAAATCAAGATAATAGTAGTTTACACATTTAATCATTTGTTGAAAAAAAATTGCTTGTCTGTTTAAATTAGGCTGAATTAAATTAATTTAATATAACGTTTTTTTTTTTTGGTTTTGCTTTTGCAATCATGAAAAAATCATTGATTCTTAATTATGCAAGAAACTCTATAAACCTAAAAATGAGCATGACTGTCAACGTCGTTTGTTTCTATTTTATAACTTAAAAAAATGAGTTTCTACATTGACTTGGATAAAAATTCTGGAAAACACAATTGATCAAGAAAAAGTGAAATTTTTTGTTCCAAGCATTTTAGTATAAGTTTATTGATTAATTTGTTTTGAAAGTTTTTCAAAGCGAACATGATAATTTACAATATCGTAACTATAATTAGGTACACATATATGTAATTACATATTCTAACTATATTTTTTTATAAATTATATGAATATCAGAAAGTGAGACTTGAGATTCGCATTTCCAAATCTTTGTCGTGAAAATAAAAAAAAAGAAGTTCTTGAATTCGACAAAGATGCTGAATTAGTAAAATATTGCGAGTTGCAGAATTTTTGGTGATTCAAATTTTCTGTCAAGTACTATAAAATACATTCTTGGAATGAAAAGCATAATGAAATTTCAGTAACATTTGAAATATGTGCAAAGTAAATAACGAATAAAGGCTTTTACAAAATCTTGACAAATTTTTTTAGAATTATCAAAAAAGATAAAACTGAACACTGACAGAAATATTTATTAATCAGGCTAAAGACAGCCTTTTTTTCAAAAAACAAAATTTTGAAAATTTCAAGTTATTTGCTTCCATGGGCATGAGTTTCAAGCATGTTTGAAATATTTCTTACAATTGCATTTCTTACAATTACATTGCATGAATAAAAATTATGCAATCGCTTTATCTCAAGAATACATATTTTTGTGAATACAATATTAATAATTGTGTAAATATTCCGAAAAGTAATGCAGGATAAAATTTTAAAATTCCATTTCTTCTGAATTACCCAAAATCTATGGGAGTCGCGATAAGGCAAAAATTTTGATATTTTCGATGAATTCATGGAATTTCGAGAAAATGAAGCATCAGAATAACTGCAGAACTAAGACTTTGACTTTTAAAAATTGCAGTTCCCAAACAACGAATTTAGGCCAATAGAAATTAATGCTGAGTGTAGTTTATTTGATTTTTTTGTTACTTGGAAAAATAAGCAAAAAAACTGTTGTTGTGTCGTGATTTTTCAGTTGAGAGTTTTCAATTTGTTTATGAAGGTCACAATCACAGGAAAATCATTCGTAAAAAATTGAGTTTAGAAAATGTATACATTTCCAATATTTTAATTACAAAATACAGATCGATTTCTAAAGACCAGACAATTCACAGACATATTATTGAATTAAGAAAAAATACGTGTATAATCGATTTTGATAGAGACGCTTTAAGAAAGTTTTCACGCAAAAAAAGGACCTAAAACGTTATTCCGAATTTCAAAATGATTCTACCATATTTTTGTTATATTCTGTCAGTGGTTCAAAAATAATGAGGAAAATTCTGAATTCTGAATAAAAAAGAGAAACTGAGAGATTTGAACCTAGTCAATGTTATACTTTTCTTATTTATTTTAAAATTCTTCACAAACTTTTTTATCTTTGCTGCTATGGATAGTGTTAATTTTCATTACTCTATAATTTACAGTAACTTTTTTCACTAAAAACAAAATATGAGTAACAAATTGTATTACTTCAGGTTGTTCTGTAAGCTGATAGTTGATGTTGAATTAAGTAAATTGCAGTAAATAATAATCTATTACTTAATATAGTCACGAAAAACAATGCGAGAAAGAACAAAAATTATTGATATCATTTTTATTATTTCTCCTCGTATTTATTGACAAAATATCAATTTGGGAGGCTTAGACCTAAATTTTACGTTAGGCTTGAACCTAATAAATGATTAAAATCTATAGTCTTAAAAAAAGGAATTACATTGACATACAAAAATCAAAAAGATCAATCTTATCATGCTTGCATCAATAATCTCAGTTCTTACAAATCTAATCGATTCGGTGGTTAGTTTTAGTTTTAAATTTGTTTAAACTTTTTTTCAACGATTATTTGCGAAATGCGAGTTTTTGCAAGATGCATATGCTTTTTGTGGTTTTCAGGTGCACTTCTAATGAATCTGGTATTAGGTTTATAAAATTTGATTTGTTCGAACTTTCTTTAAACAATTAACTACAAATTAGAAGTTTTGCATGATGCATATGTTTTCCACATAGTTTTTAGGTGCGCTGATAAAGATACTGGTATCAGATTTGCAAAATTCATTTTTTTAAATAATGATGGCTAAATGCCTAAAAAATAAAAAAGATTTTCATCTACAAAAAAAGTACGAAAAAAATTGAGTAACTAGTCGAAAATCTAAAAATACAATAAAACCGTTGCTGTAATGAGATGATGAAATGTTATTTGTCTTCCTATCTGAACTATGAACCTTCTTTTACAATTTAAGTGAAAAACAAATAGTTTTGTATTTCCTACTGATAAAAATAAACAAAAAGTGAAACCCCTCCATGAGGTATAACCATATCAAAGTTTGGAAAGTTACTTGAAAAAATTTAACGCGTTACGTTACCGTTACAAAGGTGAAAAAAGTAATTCGTTACGTTATCGTTGCTTGAAAAGAAATAATAACTCGTTACCGTTATCACTTAAAAAAAGTAACGTTTCGTTACTTTTACGTTACTTTTTGGAAGAAATTGAATGTAAATAACAAAAATTGAAAAACTAAGGCTGTAAAATACAATTTCAACGTACTCGTGATTTTGTTCTATAGAAATTGTTTATTTCAGATACAATAAAAAATGTTTATCTGAACTTTTTCACCCTGAGAAAAAAATCAATCAGCTTGTTTAAATTTCTATATTTTTTTCAATTTTACGAAATTTATGAATATGACATTTGATTCAATGTTAGCTACAAGAAAAAATTTGCAAACTTAATAGATTTTTGGAAGAATCTAAATACCTACCCAGATTTCCAGAACTTTTAAATCTTTTTGTACTATTCAGTATGTATAAAAAGTAGCAGGATTCTCTGGAATTTTTAAAAATTTCTACTTTTTTTATGTACATTGATATATAGAATTCAAGAATTTCATGCTCTAGAATTAAAAGTTTAATAAATTATTGGTATTTCAGAGGATTTTTCAGCAAAAAATTTCTGAGAAGATTTTCATTTCATTTCATTTTTTTTATTTTTTTCATTTTCTTACGATTTAAAGAATTGTTCAGTATTTTTGAAACCATTCGTATTTTCCAGTATAATAGAATATTTCAGAATTTCCTAGTGTTTTTACGTTATTTCACTATTTTTATAATAATTATTGTTCTATACATTTCAAGAATTTCGAACTCCAGAATTTGAATATAATGAAACATTACGTGTTTTTCAGGATTTTCCACAAATTTTGTATTTCTTTATTTCTTTAGTTCTTTTTGTATTTCTTTGGTTTTTTTACGATTTCAAGGATCGTTCATTATTTTTATATATTGCTGTACGAATTTCTGGAATTCGAAAGATCTCCAATGTTTCATATATTTGCACGTATTTTTCCGAACGTATTTTCTTTCTGCATTTTTAAGCGTTGAAAGAATGTTGTGGAATTTTTAGTTTTTTTAAAGACATCTCTTTGAATTTCCAGAATTGAATAAAATTGGAGGTTCGAAATTTCTGTAGTATATTATTTCGATCGATTTTGCAGAAAACAGTTCCTTTATATATTTAAAGGGCCCTCAATATTTTTTGTATTTTTCACAAAGTTATACAATATAAAAATTTTCTTATCTTCTTATAGACTTCTATTAGCATAAATTTTTTAAAAATCAAGTGACTTAAAAGTTAATAAAATCTAGCATTTTTTGTATTTTTCGTATTTTATTTTATTTATTTATTATTTTTTTTTTTTTTGTATTCATTATTATTCCATAAAATTTTCTCGCGGGATCTCTAAATCATACAAATCCTGCTATAGATTTTGTGATCTATAGATTTTAAGTATTTTGATATCTTTTCATGCGAATTTCTAAAATTTAACACTTTGAGTCGTAAAAGTTTTGAATAAAAAATAAAAAAGCCTATTCTCCGTCAAGATTTTTACACAAATTACGGTTATCCCACATAGTTTCATTAAAAACTATTTATAAAAATTTTATACCTGAAAATGAGGAAGTCAAAAATTACTAAGATCTCAGTTTCAGAACATTTTTTGAAAACTTCTAAATTGTGCTAAAAACTTAATGGGACAGATAAAAGTAACGTAAAATAACGGGATTTTCGTTACTCGTTACCGAAAAAAGTGACTCGTTCCCGTTATCGTTACTTGTTAATTAATATAACGCGTTGCGTTATTGTTACATTAAAAAATGTAACGTTTTAGAGTAACGCGTTACTTCCGAACCCTGAACCATATCGTTCTACATCACATTCCTACGTTTTTTTTTTTATATTCAGCAACAATTATAGCTGTTTTTATGCAAATAGTGTCAGTTCAGGTCTGTCACAGGACTTAGTACCATACCCCGCACACCCTCAACCCTTACCAATCCCCAACCTACCTACATAATTCACCCATTCTACCTCCAACGGGCAAACCCTCTTTTCTGGAATCCGAATTTCAGCCCTGCCTCCAATTTTCTAATTCATAGTCGCGATGGAATTAGTATTCTTACGCATTGGTCAGTCCACGACGGTCTCCGGCTAAGTATAGCCGTGGCCCTATTGGTCTCGCACTGCTGATGTGGGGTTTCGTTAACCACCGACTGGCGCATCCTCCTCTAGAATAAGCTCACTCCAGTCTCCGATCCGCAGCAACCCGACCGACCTGCACCTTCCAGGTTCAATTTTCATTCTCTTCTGCCCAACAACAACCACTCTTCCAACCCCCTGACCCTTTTCCAAGGTCACTTACATATTTTCCAAGCTCCCATGGAGCGCCATCGTATCAAGTATCGTCTAGACACCAGCGTTCTCCAATTCGCAAATCCCCAATTCGAATGAAATTTTCGTGCTTTCGAATCTCATGGAAAACATGACGTAGACTGTGTCAACATTAATAGATTCCGTTGGAAATTTTTCATCAAGGCCACCAGGAATTTCGTCGCAGAGTGTCGGAAGTTTCGGAAGGGGTTTAAAAATACTCGAGCTTGTCAAGTTTTGTGGTGTTTATCGGACGTTCAGTGTGATTTTCGGAGTTGGGATATTGGGGATTTAGTTCGATTTATTGTTCAGTGGACCTTTTGTAAAAGTGCTTTTTTTTGGTAGGAACGAAGCCAAGCTCTCGGGGATGACAAAAGTGTGGCGGAACATTTGAAACTCCCGATTCAACGTATAAATGACTATCAACTGCTGTTGAAGGTAAATAATTTTTTTTGTGGTAACTGTATTGAGTTCAGAGGGAAAATGTTGGGCTCTTAGTGAGAAAATGTTAATTGAAGAGGCATTAGAAATTTTATTTTATTTACTTGGTTTGTGAATCTCTGAAATTTCGAAAATTTCAAGCGTGATAGAGTGTTGGATTCCACTCGCGATTTATTTTCATTCGAGGATGGATTGGCTTGGATGGAGTCCAAAGGATAAAATCTGGAAAAAAAGCACGAATGTTTGAATTTTGGCAGAGTTGGGTGACTAGTCAAATGAAACAAATTCATTCGTCTGGTTTGATTATTGTCAAAGTAGAGAAATTCGTGAGTGCCTTAATGACTGGCGATCTATCTTGACTACGGAATAATGCAGTTTCTAAGCCAATTTCATTTATCTTCTTTTGACTTGTTTCTACGATCAACATAGATTAAATTTGCTCAAACCGAAAAAAAAACATCACCATCCCCTGTGCGAGCTATTGGTCCCCTAATACCTAAAGGAAAATGAAATTTGGAAATACATTTTTCTGGAGTTGGTTGATGCACAATGGATGGAAACAAGTTTTTATTCAGGATAAACTGAAATTGAATGAAATTTCATTTAATTAAAGAAAAGTGATCAAAAGTTTCAGATAATTTTCATTCGAAAAAAGAATTGTAATTTGTTAAGGTATTGTTTTTCAATGCAAAATATTTAACAAAAATGTAGATATCTCAAATGAAGTGAAAAAATTTGTTTAGATAATTTTTATTGGTCGGAGAGCTGCTAAAAAAATGAAAACTTTTAGATAAATTGTTAAAAAATTAATGAAAAGCAAAACCTGAGTTGGTTCTGCAAAATCGCTTTTTGAGAAAACAACATATCTATTCTTTAAAATTTTAAAAAGAAAGCATGCTAAAATGTTTTGACAAATTTCTAAAAATCATTTATCTTTGATATAATCAAGTCTAAAAATTTCTAACTAAATTTTTCAATTTCCAACCTTAATGTTCGTGAATTTTTCGAAATTTTTATATATAATTATAAATAAACTATAGATTTGATGTTTTCCATAAAATCATCTTACCTATAGAAAACAATAACTGATAATAAGAACAATAGCAATCAACATAAATGTTTGTGAAATAATAAGAATGATATATATAAAAGTAAAAATGAGGAAAATGAAAATAATGTTAAATACGTATGAAACATGTAACAATAATCTTTTTCTGTTTCGATAATTTCCCAAAATCAAATGAGTTGTGCTTAATTTCAAGCCTCCAGTATGAGCATGTATTAATACCAACAATTTCAACTATACAAAAAAATTACGTACCTGAATAAAATCGAATCACAAATTTTCAAAAATAATTTCAAGGAATTGCTTCTTTTAGGAACATCCTGTGTGTAAATATATATATAAAATTATTATTTGAGTAAAATAATGGAATAATACAAACAGAACTTAATAAACAAAAATTTATCAGGCCTCATAAAATCTTGCGACATTTTTTGTTATCAGAAAGCAAATTACATATAACTTTATTTAAATTTATGTATTGTAGAAATGAATTCCCGTAAAAAATGGAATCGAGTACTTATTAATCTTTCAAAATTTAATTTACGCAACTGCATCATCCCATAAAACAACATTTGATAAAATATTTATAAATGATCTCCATACATATAATATATCATCAGATGATATATTTATGTAATATAGTTATTGAAAATATTGAAATCAACGCTAAATAAATTTTTTCAAGATTCACGTATCATGTCACTGATGAAAAATAAATTCGTGATTTGTACATGAAGAATTTCCTCATTTTGTAGAAATTTTTGAAAATAAGATAATCTTTCAAATCCATAAAAACCCATGCATTTAGTATGAAAACGAGACTTCCATTTTCATAATAGTACAATATATTATTCGTAAGAAAACAACGGATTTCGGATGAATGAGAGGCCAGTTATCCCAAACGTATTTCTATGATCCCCAAAAAATGCAAGGTTTTTCTATTGTTTAAAATCTTTTTTTCTCAAAATTAAGAAGTTATTAATATTCTACTTGCAAAATAATCAAAAACATTACCTTCATACTTCAAATATAAAAAAACAATATAACATAGTTATAATTAACACACATATAAAACATAATTTTTTTATAATCATGAGAATCTTGAGTATCCCACGATACAAAAATATGACGGAAAAATCTCTCTCACATAATAAATAAATTAATATATCTAATTCTTGCAAAGTAAAAAAAAGAGGCAGAATAAAACATACTACAAAACGCATCCGGAAAATCGGGCCAGAAAGTTTAGAACGTTACACGACAGCCGGAATGTTTAAAAAAAGAAATCGCCACAAATTAGTTCATCGGTAATAATAATCAGTAGACGGGGGAAAAAGCTTTAAAACAGATTAAAAAAAGCTCGCTACACAGGTCGTAGACTTTGGACTGAGACTGGGCTTGATTGACAGGTGGAAAACGTAATTTTCCGTCACAGGGAAAACTGCATCGCGCGTTTGGATGCGGCATCGATAGATGAGACAACGAATTTGAGGCACACGCACAATAATCGCGTCTTAGATGTGAGCTCATATATGTCGCCGTGCCAGTATTCAAATACGTGTGGGCGCGGTACGGATTTAGCGCTCTAAAAACGGGTCATCGTGGCACGTTATCCTTTCCGCAGCTACTTTTGAAAAACAAATCGACAAATTTTCAGCTTCTGCTTATTGGGAATTCATGATAGGAAAAATGAAAAGGAGTATAACCTTTTTGGGTGCTTGAATTGGAGACAAAAAGCTTGAAAAGGTTGTTGCAAATACGAAATTTCAATCAAAGGCTTGAATCTTGTTTTGTTGAGTAAGCATTATTGTTGAGCTTTTTGTGATAGGGAAAATGAACAGGGCTAAAATAGGCTTAGAAACTTTTTGGGAGCTCAATTTTGAGACAGAAGGATTAGGAAGGCTAAAATCATTACGAGATTTCAGAGAGACTTAGATATTGCTTTTGTTGAAGGAGCTTAATTTTTGAGCTTTTTGTGACAAAAAAAATTAATGAGACTTGTGAGGCTGAAATAGACTTAGAAACTTTCAAGGGGCTTAGTTGGAGACAAAAAGCTTAAAAAGACTGTTACAATTACGAAATTTCAAATAAGAGACTCAGATATTGTGTTTTATGAGAGAGCTTAATTTTTAAGCTTTTGGTCACAAGAAAAATGAACAGGACTTAAATAGCTGAACTAGGCTTAGAAATTTGAAAGCCAATCAGTTTGGAGGCACAAGGCTTAAAAAGTCTGTTACAATTACAAGATTTTATTCAAGAGATTCAAATATTGTGATTTTTGGAGGAGCTTAATTTTTGAGCTTTTCGTTACATGAAAAATGTTCAAAACTTGGGTTCAACTAGGTTAAGAAACTTTTAGGGGGCTCAGTTTAGAGACCTAAGGCTTAGAAAGGCTTATATCATTATAAGATTTCAGATTTTTTAGATTTTCATGCTCCATGTCTTAGGAATGATGGGAGCTTTATTTTTGAGCTGTTTGTAACAGAAGCAGTGATAAAAACTTGAGAGGCTCTACTAGAATTAGAGATTTTTCAGGGACTCAGTTTGGAGACACAGGAATTGAAAAAGCTGTTACAAATACGATATTTCAGTGAAGATCCTCAAATCTTGCATTTTCTAAAGTAGCTTTATTTTTTAGGTTTTCGTGATAGGAAAAATGAACAGCACATAAGTAGTGGAATAATGTTTAAAAAAAATTTTAAGAGACCTAATTTAGAGACGTAAGGTTTAAAAGGACCAATAACATTACGAAATTTCAGATTTTTGAGTTTTTGAAATTTTAAGTTTTGAACATGATGAGAGCTCTAATTTTTAGCTTTTTGGGACAGTAAAAATGAAGAAAAAAAAAGAAAAAAAAAGGAAAGAAAGACATATCATCACTGTAAAAGTCAATCTTAGTTTAACGTATCAAAACCAAGGCATGGCTTGAAATTCAAATATTATCTTTAATTCAGTTCAGGTTCGAATTTATTTTAAAACCAGCAAGTCTTTCATTAGGAGGATATGTCTTGAATCAAGAATAATTACCTCAAATCATGATAAAAGTGTTCTTAATTTAAGATTTTTGCGCTTGAAAGTGATTGTGAACGTAGACTTAATTGCGGAAAAATATCACTTTCATCCAATTTTTCCAGTCAGTTTATTGTGAATCAATGGCCAACGTTTCGACTCACTTTCGGGTTCTTTTCAAGGCAATAATTAGAATAATTCTCGAACCTCAAAAGTTTCGAACTTAACAGTAACTTCTGTTGAAAATGGGTCAAAACGTTGGCCATTGATTCACAATAAATTGACTGAGAAAATCGAATAAAAGGGATATTTTTTATAAATTTCAACTTAGTGAGAATCAACATTCTTTCAACTAAATTTAAGGTAATATTTGAATCTCAAGTTGTGCCTTGATTTTGCTGCTTGCATCTTAAAATAAGATTCAATTTGAAGAGTGTTACGAGCTTTTAGATTTTTGAGCTTTTCAGGGTTAAAATCTTAGAAATTATGGAAGCTTTATTTCTGAACTTTTTGTGACAGTAAAAATGAAAGTAACTTAAATGGTTGAACTAGGATCAAAAACTTTTCAGGGCTTCATTTTGATGGCACGCGGCTTTAGAAACTTATTTTATTACGAGATTTTACATTTCGAGCTTGTAAAACTCAAGAGATATTACAAATTTTTGTTTTTTGAATTTTCAGACTGTTAGGTTTTTATTTTCGGGCATTCAAGTTGAAATTTATCATTATATGAGTTTGTTTAGCAGCTTATTTAAATAACAAAAACCGAAAATTGTTTATTTTGGTCTATCTTGAGGATCCCAGCATAAAATGTGACATTAATTTTAGAAAAAAACTGAACAGTAACTTTTTTTTCCCTAATTCAACCTGCAATAATTTAAAATAAACAGTTTGAGTAATTCTGATAATTTCGATTCGTAAGGATTCCTATCACAAGAGTATTGCTATACAAGGCTAGAAGAAAAAAACTTAAGTTTATATAGAGAAATCCAAATTTATGTGGTTGTATCCATTTGTCTTCTATATTTTTATTATTATTTTTATAATATAGTTGTATAATATCACTGCGATTAATAATTTTAGCTAAAAATATGAATTAAATCATATTTTGAATACAATACGATAAAAAGTTGAATAAGATTGCGTCTTATCAAACAGTACATAATTAAATAAAATATCTAAATAAATATGGAATATGAGAGAAAGAGTCATGTGATTAGCAATTCTAAATATTATCTTACTGAATGAAAATATCTGAAATCGACCATGAGTAATTGGATTTTCCATTTTGATTTTCGCAGCTGGACGATTATGTTTTAGGTACTTATTAATAAAAAAATATTACACTTCAAATTATATCTTTAATGTTCATCCTCTAACAAAATGTATCTCAACAATCCCAGGAATTAGTAAAATACTCGACTCGACTGGGAGAAGACTGCGACGACCTCCAGA
The DNA here is from genome assembly GCA_028476575.1 of Platygaster robiniae. NCBI lineage: Eukaryota > Metazoa > Arthropoda > Insecta > Hymenoptera > Platygastridae > Platygaster > Platygaster robiniae. The sequence continues at coordinate 39,805,793 of CM052020.1, forward strand.
AGGCTCTGGAATTGATGCTTGGTATCCCTCATCGAGCTGCAGATAACAAATTTATCAGTAACATCGAGGGATACAAAGGCAACATACACAAACTTGGAAGACTATTAACCCACGTAAGTCAATTTTTCCACATCAAGATAACATTCTAAACTGAAGCTGACGGGTCAAATGCGAATTCCCAAAAAAAAACTATAATAACAAATCTTTTAACACCGACATAATATATCCACTTGTAAATTTGAAAAAATATTTTCAGGAATGGTTCACTGCCATAGACAAAGAAGGAAAGAATAAAGAAAGATACTTATTCCTCTTCAAAGCTCGTATCCTTGTCTGCAAGGTCAAACGCATTTCCGAAGACAGATCGGTTTTCGTCCTCAAGGATATCATTCGAGTGAGTTTGAATTTTTGTTCAATAAAAATGTAGAAAAATCAAAACTACTAGTTTTCAGACAGCTCCATAAAAACTCAAGAACACTACGAGTACTGAAAAACGTTTTTTCAGCTACCAGAAGTAGAGGTCAAGGACCACCCAGAGGACCTACGCGTGTTTGAGCTTCACCAGCCTGGGGCCCCAAATTTCCCCATAACTCTGCTCGCTCATAAAGACCCAGTAAAATCCTACTGGCTGAAGGAAATCAGACAGTACGCCAGTGATGTAGTTGCTCTCGCAGAGCACGCAGCTGATGACCTCCAGGTAACCGAAGAACCTGAAGACGCAGCGAGTCCAGCCAAAGCGGAAGTCAGACCTGCCGAGCCACCTGTGGAGGCGCCCAAAGCGAAGGTGCCGAAACTCGAAAAAGAGGTAGAACCGGAAAAAGGAGTGCCAAGTCTTGCTCCCGAAGCCGTAGCAGGGATCGAAATATGTTTGCCATCAGGGGTATCTTCTCCTAGAACCGAGCCTTTGAAGTTGGACGGTGAGACTCCGAAATCCGCGGGTTCCGATTCTCCGCAGACGATAAGGTCGCGGCCAGGTAGTAGACGCGCTTCGGAAGATTTTTCCAACGCGGATAAGAAAAAAGAGCCCGAGGTCAAGGTAGGCAGCTTGCTAATTTCAAATTATGTATGTACATATAAAAATTTTGTTGTTTTTGTTGGGTGAATAGTTTGGATATATTTTTTCTCATTCATATGACAGTGACTGTGAGTAAAAGGAAAATTTGGAAATCTAATGCCTGCCAAAACTTGTGCTACAAATATATTATTACTATTTGGTCTTTCATCAAATACTAGTAGATACAATGGATGACATGAAGGGCAATCACCTCATTTTCCTTTCAGAGCACAATACAAATTCATAATTTTTTTTAATATTTTGAATGTTACCATTTGTAATCACAAATTTCATTTTTATTCATGGCAATCATGTATAACAATAGTGTATTACGTAACTAGGACTTTTATAATTTTATATTCACAAGTGTGAAGTTTGTAGACTGAAGTGAAGCCGAGGTTGCGTGCGATATTTTATGTACCGAGGGGTGGAAAACGAGTTTAAGGATTTTGAACTAGACGAGAAACGATTTTTCTATACAAGAGGCACCCCTAGTAATTTTTAACCTTGTAAAAACCTTATAGGAAAATGAAATTTTTTGTAAGAAATAATTTTCTTATACGGTGAATCTTACAAAAACCATACAAGAACTCAATTTCTCATAAGGTGACCTTATGAAAACCTTATAAGAAACTAAAATTTCTTATGGGAATGTATTTGATAAAATCTTATAAGAAAAAAATTTTATAGAATTTTTTTGATCAATTCTTTCTAAGAATTTTCAGTTTCTTATAAGGTTTTTATAAGGTCACCTTATAAGAAGTTGCATTCTTATAAGAAATTTCATTTTCTTAAAAGGTTTTTATGAGGATCAATATTACTAGGGACATGAATTTGTTACTGTAAGCTAGGAAATTGGTAATTATACATATCATTGAAAATTTTGGAATATAAATTAGACAAATTAGGGTTCTAGTATGTATTGAATTGGAGGATTCTGAGCTTCAGAACGTATAATTCGAGAATTCAAAATCCTGCTATAGATAATTCACGGTTTCGAATCCCAGTACATTAATTTACAAAAATTACAATTCAACGATAAAACATTCTGAAATTCCTCATTAAAAATTTTAGATCCCTACAATTTTTGAACGTAGAATGAAGAATCTTAGACTTGTTATATGTACATTGAGAAATGGAGGATTGAGCATTCTGAATTAGAAAACTATACAGTTCTAAATTTTTCATTCTAAAATTGATGACTTACAAATTCTGCAACGTAGAATTTTTCAATGTCTCAGTATTTCTTCATGAAATTTTGAGCTAGAAGAACTGAATTTTGGAAATATAAATTTTAGAGCGTAGAATTTAAGTATGTATTCTGAATTTTGAAGTATATATCTATAGAATATTTCAGCTGTTGAATGTTTTATATATTAGCAGATTTCTCAGTCCTAAAAAACAAAAGTTTCAAGTTTAACAAGGTAGTATCATGAAACTCGAAACCGTATGATATGCAATTTGGGGCTATTGAAAAAAAGTCATAGAATTCAAGATCATGTACTCGTATATTGTAGACTTCTTAATCCTGGAAGAAAGAATCTTAGAATCAAGAATTTCGCAGTAGAGAATGTTGGAATTTCAAATTAAAATCCATACTATTTTTGGATTTCTAAATTCAACTCCTACAATTGCACCAGCATTTTGAGTCAAGGAGTATACAATTTCTGAATTCCGAATTTGACTTGCAAAGTTTTTTTTTACTGTATATCTTAGAACTACAGAATGATTACTTATCATTGATATTTATCTTTCTCTCATGATTCTTGATTTCACTCGTTAAACCTGATAAATTGAAAAATTTTTTGTTGTAATAAGATTTAAATAATAATTTACTGAAAGTGGCATTATTTTTATATTTTTTATTGAAAGATTGTATTAGAATTGATGTAGAATGTAGATTTACCATATCATATCAAGCATTGTTATACGATCATAGAATTTCCTTGTTCCATGAATCTTTCATTTTATGGAATAAACTAGCTGTCACCCGCGGGCTCTGCCCGCGAGTTCCAAGTTCGCGCTCAGTCCGTTTCGCCTTCGGTTGGCTTTTGGATTGAGAATAGTTGTACACAAATCACTAAAGTAAACATAGTTATTATATGCAAATGAAATTAAATACATGTGAATTTACATGCAAATTTAAAAAATTTATTCAAAAATCTATTATTATCCTACACTTTTGGTTAATTTCACATCATACAAAAAATTTCATTTCTCCGAAAATAGTTCAATCATCAGTTTTTTTTCTATTATTACCTTTTTTCCTGTGCATTTGATTCTTCGAAAAACCTTTTTTATTTATGCGTTACTTCGTTGCAGACACAATTTCATATTTGTTATCAAGTCAACTACCTATGTTTACAACTGCTGCATTTGAAATTGAAATACAAATTAGCATCGAGTAAACTGAACTGTGGCAATTACTCCGATACATAAAATCACAATTATTGGAATAATTGAATCCGTTGATGACAATGATGAGAAGAATCAGGAAAAAATTAACTTTTAATTCAGATTTTTTGCAAGATAAAACTGTTGTCGTTAATTCCATCATAAGCCCATCGTGCTTCAGAGTCAAATATAAATCAGAAGAAGGATTTGGTGGAAATGTAGAAGAGATTTTGAACTGCAGATTGGCAAATTTAGTTCCAACTAATCAAAAATTTTGGATGCGGGATGCGGTGAAATATTTCGAAAGCATAGCGTTGAATGAAAATTTTGCTATCAAAATATTAAAACAAATCGACGATTTATTCTTTATCAATTTAGAAGATTATGATTTAATGACGAGCATCGACCAATGGATTGTTGATGAAAAATATGCAGTTTTCGAAGATTATTTTGCTCCATACTTTCCATCCGATTGATATGATTCTCCATTGAATTCTTATGAATTAATTGAAAAAAAAAGTTAAAAAAAATTATGTTTTTGATCTGTCATTTAATGTACTAACATTGTACTTTGTGAATTAATAAAAAAAGTTTTGAGAAAATAATACTTTTAATCTATTATTTAATTTATAAAATTTGTTATTTATTCATATTCGTTCGCAACAAATATGTTAAAAATTGGTGATAAGAAATAATACATGAAAATTTTTTAAATTAACTCATCGTGAGAAATGTAATTTTTTTAATAATTAGAACTTGTTCAAGATTTGGGGAAGATTGGTCGAACGGTTCGATAGATACACTTAATGCGTAGGTGGGTGCGTGGGTGGAGTGCGAACAGGACAATGTATAGCTATAAACCATCCTTGAACCTAGACGAATACGTAATGCAAAGTTTCATTAAATTTAGTTCAGCGGTTCAAGAGTTATGGAATCATAGATAGATGGAATAGATATATAGAAACATGATAAATAAGTTGTTATTTATTGTGAGCGAACGACAATAAATAAACGTCCCAAACAACTTGCAGTTTCTCCGCGCAACAAAAAGAAAGCACTATGCAAAGTTTTGTGTTGATCAGTTGCGGAATGTAGACGGTAACTCCAAATACCGAACGGACATTCTGCTTTATATATATATATATATATATATAGATTTGAAGAAATGAAAATAACTATGTATCTTCGATAATAAACATATCCTTATTGAAATCCTACAAGTTATAAAATCTACATCTTACAATATCACGAAAGATTCAATAATTATGATATTTGCTTTCCTAGACATACTCAAATCTGTACGATTCAAAGGAATTCCTAGTATTTCCATAGATTTTCATGTAAATTTCTAGAATGAGGTGCTCCAGGATTCAAAGCATTTCGACTCGTTAGTCCTATAATACAAAATCACAGAAATGCAAAATCCGCAGTATAGAATTTCCCAACTGTGACATCAGCAAGTAGAGTTCTATCATTTTCTAGTTCTACAAATGAAATATAATGAATAATAAAAAAATACAAAGAATATCATATATTTATATAATAGTAGAAATTCTCAGCTAGGTTTTTGAAACCTTCCAACTAACATATAAAACGAAAATTTTAGAAATAAAAAAAAATTAAAAACAATCTGAATTCTACTCAAATGACTTTGAATCACTGTAAGTTTCGATGGTTTGAGAACTCAGTAAGAATTATAGATTCCAGTTCATACAAACTTTCCATGCATTTCACTGAAATCTACATGATAATCATTTCAACCTTCTTCTCGATGGCTAGAAATACAAGGGCGATCCTAAAAGGGCTTGGCCCGGAGAACCACCAGTTCCGGAGAAGAAAACAGAGGAGAGCATAGAATACTCGTCCACCAAAAGATCAAGGTTCGAGAGCCGAAGAGCTTGGCCAGGAGATCCACAACCCACCAAAGAGGAAGTTGAGCAAGTGCCAGAAGAAGCAAACATGTCGCGGCGTTATTCATCAAGTAGATATAGCACTTCATCGAGGCACGTTGAAGGTAAAACTTGTTGATTTTGAATAATATTAGTTTCATTTGAGAAATGGCTATGTTCTGAAATGTGCATTCATTCACCAGATGTAGCAAACTATTCATTCATGAAGAATTTGTCATAACTTCTACAATATTCTTCTTTTGAACGTAAACAATCTGATTGCTTCCAGAATACACATCAGTTTCTAGCAGTCGCAATGGCGTCACATCATACACTGAAGCATCGCTTTCCGCGACTGGAAAATCCGCCACCCATGGGGTGGAAAAAATAACAGAAATGTCCAGTTCGTACGAAGCTACTGCTGGGGGAACCAAAGAAACAATGTCATCTAAAACTGCAAAATTAGCTCTGACCACCAGTGAATCCGGAAAACCAGTGTTCATCAAACCAGTTGAAGGATGCAGTGTCGAACGTACGTACGAAAGTCATTATGTATACCAAATTTGACATAGACCACAATTTTTAATAAATAAAAGCAGCAGGGTGTAAGGAAAATGCAGGTCTAGAGATGAATGTGTTTTATTGTTCTAGAAAATCGAGGAAAAATGGCAATGATCCATGTGATAGGTAAAGTGGAAAGTCGAATAAACTCTGTTCAACGTCTTTCGTGGCTTCAAAAGTCTCTTTTTTTATTGCTGTTTCTAGAGAATGTCGCCATTTTATCAATGTTGATTCAGTATTGCTTGGAGGCTACTTTTCTGCTACACATCATTTCACTGTAATCACATGATTCACACTTTTGACATTCACCACATTCAGTACTGAACATTTTTCTGACATCGGAAAACATCAAAACACATTTTCTTCGATCACAAGTTACATAGTCTCTTTTTCACTCGAAGCAGAAAGCACGTGCTTTTACGTTGGTGCACGTAATTGTGAATATTGTTGTCTTGAATAGATTCATTCTTTCGCAGGATCATCATCATTTTTTAGTCATTTCCTGTTTCCGGCTTTGAGACTTGCTACATTTTAGAATTTGTATCGTATTATTGTATGAAACTCAAGGATATTGTATTGTGATTTTTGTTGTTCTGCAGCTGGTGAAAACGCGACCTTCGAATGCGTCGTTCAGAACATCAGTGCATCCACAAAAATGCAGTGGTTGAAAGATAACAAACCTTTGGACGACAAATTGGCAGATCGAGTGAAGACGATAATGGAAGATAAAACTTTCAAACTACAAATTGAGAACGTTTTGGAATCGGATTCAGGAATTTACATTGCTCGAGCTTTGAACGAAGACGGAGGTGCAACGTGTACTGCGCAATTGGTTGTTCAAGAGTGTAAGAGCAAAGAATTGTATTTCTGGTAGCATCATTTTCCTTAAAGAAACTTTGATTGATATGTGGAGTTTTGCATTTTAGTGACACCAGAAGAAAGAAAAGCCAAAAACGCGCCAATTTTTGTGGTCCGCTTGAAAGATACGGAACTTTTGCAGAATACTTACCTTCGTTTCATGATTAAAGTGAAAGGAGAACCGAGTCCCGTTGTTACCTTGTAAGTATATCATAAACTATGATATAAAAACAATGTAAATTTGATTCTTCACATGTATATATTTTGAAAACCCAGTTACAAAGACGACCAACGCATTGACGCCAAAAACGAGCGCGTCAAAATAATGAAAGAAAAAGCAGACAAAGGTTTTTACGAGCTTGTGATCCCCGACGTTCAAGAACAAGACGCAGGGAAGTATTCTTGCACCGCGACAAATCGTTTTGGTGAAGCTTCATGTGAAGCTACAGTCACAGTGGTGGACGAGAAATCAATCTTCGCAGGTCTTCCAGAAGGCATGATGGAACCAGGAGAAGAACCCAAATTCATTTGGACCAGAGATGGAGTGCCATTTGATCCTGAAGAGCGTTTCAAGGTTTTGTTCAAAGACAATGAAGATACGCTGGCCTTAGTTTTCCAGCATGTGAAGCCTGAAGATGCTGGGCTTTATACTTGTGTTGCACAGACCAGTACTGGAAACATAAGTTGCAGTGCCGAACTGACAGTTCAAGGCACTGTTAATCAATTGATGAAGGAACCAGAAAAACCAGTTTTAGGTACTGAGTCGAAACAGGCTGAGGTGACAGCTGGAGGGTCAGCTATGCTTGATTGTCAAGTAGGTTTATGGTTCTCAAAATCTCCATAACAAGTTGTAATACTATTTTGTATGAGAAACTGTTTTTTCTAGGTTAAGGGATATCCCAAACCAGAAATAAAATGGTACAAAGACGGAAACGAGATCATATCTGGTGGAAGATTCAAATACTTGTGGGAGGACGAAGAATCTCTTTCTCTAGTCATCAAAAACGTCACCATCCAAGATGCCGGAACTTACGTTATCAAAGCGAAAAACGAACTCGGAGAAGACGACACTCAGATCGAACTGATCGTGAAATCCGCTCCCAAGATAACAAAGAGAATGACATCAATGACAGTTATCACTTCAGAAACAATAACGATGGAGGTTGACATTCAAGCCTCACCTGAGCCAGATGTAAAATGGTACAAAGGTGGGCAAGTAATCGAGGAAACAACTCGCATTTCTAAGGTCAAAGAAGGAAAAGATAAGTACAAGCTGATCATCAAAGAAGCTGAAATGGAAGATACTGGATCTTACACGATTGTAGCTAAGAATGAGATCAATCAAACTTCAGACATGTGGGATGTCAAAGTGAAATTCCCTCCCAGGATTTTAAACAAATTAGAAGAAAAACAGCTGATCAATGAATACGACAGTCTTACTTTGCTCGTTGAGGTCGACGCCGATCCGAAACCTACGGTTACTTGGTACAAAAATGAAGAAGTTGTGAAAGAAAGTGAAAGAATAACGATTAGTGATGACGGCAAAAATTATGTTTTGAAAATTTCTGGAATGATTAACATTGATAGCGCCGTTTACAGAGTCGATGTGAAGAATCAAGATGGCTCGGCTTCTGAACAAACTGAAATAACGGTATTCATTTTTTTCTACTTTCAAAACGCGTTAGTGTTACTTGCTAACTGTCTAGAATAATCTTCCAATTTTAGGTTCGTTGTAAACCAACATTCAAAACGAAACTCGAAGACTCCACAGGAAAAGAAGCTCAGCCTTCCTTCGAATATGTGGTTGAGATCGACAGTTTCCAACAACCCAAAGTCCGATGGTACATCGACGACGTAGAAATAACTAAAACTCGTCTAGGCTATTCAATGGAAGAAGATGGACAGGTTTACAAACTTAAAATGGATAATGTGAAATCTGAGATGACGGGCACATACACATGTAGAGCAGAAAACGAATGTGGAGTGAGTGAGAGCAGTGCTACTTTCACGGTATACAGTAGACCAAAGTTCATGACAGAGCTATCAGACCAAAAACTGAAAGAAGGTGACAAGCTCGATTTGTCAGTTGAAATTGCTGGAACGCCAGAACCGGAAGTCAAATGGTACAAAGATGGAAAGGAAATACCGGTAGATGCTTCTGCTGAAGCTCATATCAGAATAACTCGAGACTCGAAAAGAAAAGAAACCTACAATCTGACAGTAACTTTGGTCAAAGGGAGCGACAGTGGAAATTACGAAGTTCGAGCTAAGAATGAACTAGGACTTGTGACAAGCAAAAGCAAGGTTGTTGTTTTGTGTAAGTATATATGTAGAACTGTTCATTTCTATGAATGAATTTTTCAAAGAAAGATGTAAGAAATAGACTCAAAGTTCTGAAGTGAGTATAATTTGAATGTACTGTTTACACCCTCTGTGTTTATTAAAAATTTAGAGAAATAATTGAATGTGATCCCCTAAGTATTGTTTCATGTTGATTCGTCGTTCACTTACTACATACCACATTTTCGTTCTGCATGTTTGTAAATTTCATTGTACTTCTTCAGCTAAATCCGAAGAAATCGTCGAAGAATCTGAAAAAAAAGCAGAAACGACGAACGTAAAAGCAGAAGAGCTCAAAGCTGAAGAGTCTATTTCAGAAGGTAAAAACACAAACATATTACATAACACGATGTACAAGAAAGAACATGATGTCGTCTTTAAAAAAAAGTTATGGTTGCGTACTTGAGGCAAGTTGGAAAATATTTTATAACAAAATTTTACTCACGTACATCGTGTTCTATCTTCATTGCGTTACAAACAGTAATACAACCTCATAGATACCTTCAAATGTACAGATTGGTTTTTTGATATTCTAAATCAGTATTACAGCTGCTGCTGTAACTAATTCAGTATCAATATCAGAACTCGACTTTTGTGACGAGAGAACTATACGTATCTCGTAGCTTTAGCTTAGTAGATGTAGTGTAGTCAATGTGTACTAAATTCAGGTTTAGTGAAGACGGGAATGCAGAGGGTTGAAGTTGTACGAAACGCAGGTGACACAATCACTATTTCCATGGCCTCTACCACTACTCATGAAGCAACTATGACAGGTAACATCACCAACATACTTCAACATCATTCGAAAACAAAACCATAAATACTCAAGATGTTATATTAAAAGCCACCAGTTGTTAAAACGATCATTAAGTTCCATTCTCAGGCATATTTAACGAAAAAAACATTGTAAATATTCCCTGCAATTATGATGGATGGCGCTTTAATATTTTCCTCTAGCTGCGAATTCATTACGAGTGTTTTCCAATTCATAAAATCATTGTCAAATAACTATGGACGAATTCTTAGTTCAATCAAAATTATCAAAGATATGCGTCATCGATGCTTTCTTCATTAGTTTCAAAAGACAAATTTTCCAGAATTCAATCGGATTTAGTAATGAAATCGTTAAAAAGAAAATTCATACAACATGCACAAAAAACCAATACGTGACACTAACAGGCCCTTCGCAGGTCCTGATGAGTCGCACTCAATCAGCAAAATGACTTCGACAAAAGTCGAATGTCAAGAAATATACGGTAAGGAACCACGCCTAGAAGGAAACACAAGTTACAGTTTTACGATACAAGAAGAAACGAACATCCCGTTAACTCAAAATGGCGTCCTAATCGAAGAAATGTCAGAAAGTGAAGATGAAAAAGTAAAGGTATCCATGAAACGAGGGGTTTCCATAACGTCAGTAACCGATGAAGAATCGACTTTGAAAGAGCTTTGCAAAGATATGAGTAGCGATGATATTCATAATGCTGATATACTGGAAGAGAAGAAACTCATCAATGGCTCTCACGACATTTATACCAGCTATGACATGAAAACCATCAAACAGCAACCTATTTCGGAGGAACCTGAACAAGCTACCTTCCTACTGAAGCAAACTATGACAAAAGAATCAATGGAAGAATGTTTCATGAAGTCATCAGACGAAACCAATATGAAAGAAGAAGAATCACACGTTGCTGTTCTTGAAAACAGCCGACTGTCTCGTCAAAACTCGAAACAAGTAAGTGAGAAAGTATCTCGTGCAAATTCTATGATCGTTGAAGACGTGAGTAATGAAGACAAGCTGATGAAAGGAGAAAGTTATCTGTCACGTCAAATTTCTATCGCAAACGATAACAAATACTCGAGAAAGAGTTCGATGATTTGTGAAGGATCTTTATCTCGGCAAAGCTCTCTGCAAAATGAATCTCTTCAAGAGTCCCAATCAGCCACGAATTCCGAAAGAAGATACTCTCGCGAAAATCTGGTGCAAGTTGAAAACCAAATGTCTAGGCAAAGTTTTTCCAAAATAGATTCAACTAAACCATTGTTTCCGCAAAAAGCTCAAGTCGAAGAGCGCATGTACACAAGACAAGATTCTGTGCAATGTGAGAACCAAATTTCTCGGAAAAGCTCTCAAGTTGAGTACACTGAACTCGCTGAAGCTTTGCATGCAGAGCTGCAAGAAAGTGATTTGAAGCGGCAGAGGTCCAAGTTGGAAAAAATGGATTCGAGTGAAAGCAGAAAACTCTCTATAACATCTGTGAGAAGTAATTCTTTGACTGCTCAAGTACACGAGGAAGACGAAGATGACGAGGAAATGAAGGCTCTTTTCGACCGTATCAAGAAACAACGCAGTGTATTAGGTGAAATTCTGGATAAGCAAGGACAGTCCCCAGAAAAAGACGAGAGACCTTTAGGTAAAATTTGTAGGATATTCATTTCTCACCGCAGGTTCGTACTGCACTTCATACGCATGACACCATCCATAAAAAACAATCATGACAGAACCTGCTGTTGTTTGCTTTGTTTCATGAATCGCATTATTTGTTGCAAGGGACTTGATCTGTATATCACACCTGATCTATGTACCTTTTCTTCATTAACAATCTTCATACACTAACTGCTTTACAGACTGAAAATAAGTAACTCATGGCTCACTGTTTAAGTAATTAAGAAATCTGAAATTCCTTGCTGTCTCCAACAAGTTCAAAAAGGTGAGAAGTAGGCTGACACTGTGGAATATTTTAGCATTTAGGTCATTGTAATTTTATTTAGACTGGCTTTTTGTACGCAAAATATTACGATTGATAAGACGAATACTTCACGATGAAGAATCCCAATTTGACTATTTCATACATTGTAGCTCCTCCAAACGTAACTTCGTCGAACCTTGATGAGAGAACAATTTATGAAACGCAAAGTACGACGTTCAACCTGAAAACAGCAGGATTGCCTAGAGCAGAAGCTAAATGGTCAAAAGACGGAGAGCCCTTAACAGCGTCAGATCGTGTCAAATTTGGCAACTCTGGGGAAAACTACTTCTTGACTATTTCAAAAGCAAATTCTAAAGATGCTGGCGTTTATTCTGTCGTGTTCACCAATAAAATGGGACAAACATCTACGGAAGGAAAGCTCATTGTAGCTCCTGTTGATGGACTACGTCGACCCAAACTCATTAAACCTCTCGCAAATGTCGAAGTTGTGACCAACGGCTCAGCTGTTTTAAAAGCTGTCTTTAGTGGTGAACCAGTTCCAGAAGCAACATGGTGAACATACAGATATGCTTTCTGATTACTTGGGATCTTGTATACAGTACTTCAATTTCCTTTGTTTCCAGGCTTTTCGAAGGCGAAGAAATAACAACAACTGAAAAAGGAAAAGATGCAAAGTACAAAGGAGAGTCTAGAAACGAACCGATACAAGATGGATTAAAAGAATGTACGTACCAGCTGAAAGTGAGCAAATGTAATATTAATGACGTTGGAAAATATTCCATCATTGTTCGGAACAACTACGGAGATGTTGAGTCAAATGTAAGTAATTTATTTATTCATGATCGAGATTGGTGTCGAATTGATTGATTTCTCTCTTTCTATCGTTAGGCCAGTCTAGATCTTTTGATACCTCCTGAAATAATACAATTCGAAAACTTGAGAGCACCGTTGGGAGAAGAAGCAGAGTGGGTTGCGGTCATTAAAGCCAATCCAAAATGCAACGTCGTTTGGGAGAAGAAGGGCAAAGATCTAAGCGAGGACCAGCGTTTTGTGATTGACGATGATTACGAGAACAAAAAGTATAAACTAATCGTTAAAGGAGTCAAAAAATCAGACGCTGGAGTGTACAAAATGACAGCTACCAATGAGTATGGAAGTGTAACGGGAGAAGCTGAATTATCAATTTACAGTGAGTAGATAAATACAGTATTCAATGAGCTTGATTTGATCGTGCATTTTTCTTCCAGCTGAAGCACCAGAGTTTGAAAAAGAATTACAAGACGAGTGCATTAGAGATCAAAACTTGTATGTGGCCGATATGAGGTTGAAAGGCTGCCCAAGACCAACTATCAAATGGTACAAAGACGGAAAAGAAATCAAACCCGATGATCGTCGAACCATAACCATGGGCTATGATGGTCACACAACTAGTAAACTCGAAATACATAAATTTTCTGAAAAAGATGCCGGTGTCATAAAATGCATAGCTACTAATTCACTGGGAACAGCTGAAACTTCAGCAGAATTGACTCTCACAAGGTTTCCACCAGCATTCGGAACGAATTTGCCGGGCTCTTTCGACATTGATGAAGGTGAGCCGTTGGAGCTAGAAATACAAGTCGATGGCAGTCCAATTCCAGAAGTCAAGTGGCTGAAAGATGGAGAAGAAATCGTTCCGGACAATCGAGTAAAGCTTGAAAAGCTGCCCGATGGAACGCAAAAACTGACCATCGATAAAATATCACCTACTGACAGTGGTTCCTACAAAGTAACAGCTAAGAACAAAGAAGGCCAAAAGATGACAGCATGTTCCGTGGCTGTCATCCGTGAGTTGTTTATTTTCAAATATTTTCGAAAAAACTAGCATTGCTTTTATCATTTTTTCAACATATATTTCAGCTGAAGAAAAGAAGCCGTCGTTCTCCAAACAGTTGCAAGGAGTGAAAATTGTAGTCGGGGAACCTTTGAGGTTAGAAGCTCAAATTGTCGCTGTTCCAAACCCACAAGTGCAATGGTTCAAGGAAGGGATGCCGATCAGACAAACTGAAGGACTTAATTTCCAATCGGAACCTAATGGTGTAATGGTTCTTTCTATTGATAAAGTTCGACCAGAGAACGCTGGTGAATATTCGATAGTTGTGACAAACCCTCTTGGAGAAGCAACGAGTTTCTGCACAGTTGATGTTGAAGAAAAGGAAACGGAACCAGCGTTTTCTGGAAGTTTGCAGCCTTTGACCGTAGTGGAAGGTTTCCCAGCTAAATTAGAAATCAAGGCTCTTGGTAAACCAGCACCAATTTTGAAATGGACTCACAATGGAAAAGAGGTTGGGAACGCTCCAGCAAATTTACTTTGACTTTCAAGGGCCTGCAATAATGCAACTGTTTTTATGAATTTCAGGTCGTGCCGGATGGGCGTCACATAAAAATTGTTGATTTACCCGATGGTACCCAAGCTTTACTTATCGACAAAGCGTCTGCAAAAGACAGCGGCGAGTACGAGGTTATTGCTGTGAACGCTAAAGGTTTGACAAGTTGCAAGGGTCACTTGGATGTTGTTGGTAAAACGGACTCTGGAGCTCCAGAAGAGAAACCCGAATTTCTTAATTCTCTGCGAGATACATCGATCGAAGAAGGTGAACCCATTACATTTAGTGCGTCCATCAAAGGTAACCCAGTTCCAGACGTAAGCTGGACGAAGGACGGAAAAATCATAAAACCTTCCGAAAGTTTTATGTTAACTTGTGATGGGAAGAAAGTTAAACTCGAAATCAACCCAAGCAATCTCACTGATTCGGGCACTTACGCTTGTAAATTGGAAAACAAGTTGGGCAAAGACTCCAGCAGTGCCAATGCAACAGTGAAAAAAGTTTACCAGCTGCCAACATTTGCTCAAAAAATCACCGACATTCAGCAAGCGCCAAAATCAGATGCCAAATTCTTGGCTCGAGTCACTGGTCTGCCAAATCCTGATATTTCCTGGTACTTTAATGATCAACCTATTAAAGGTGACGATGAAAAGTACAAGATCAAACGAGATAGGGATACCTGCTGTTTGTACGTGAAAAACTGTGAATTAGGTGACTCCGGTCGTTACAAGTGCGAAGCTGTCAATAAGGGTGGTAAAGCTCATTGCGAGGCAAGGTTGTCTGTGATCGACAAAATGTGAGTACACATTACGAAAATTCAATTACTACTTATGCAGTCTTTCAACGTTATTAATCAGTTGAAACTCAAATTGTCAATACCTTTATTTTCAGCGCGAAAGGCCAAAAAGTTGAGCCCCCATCTTTCCTGAAGAAAATCGGGGATTGTGAAGTTTACAAAAGCATGAAAGCCAAGTTTACAGCCTGTATAACAGGCTACCCAGAACCAGAATTCGAATGGTATCGTGATGATAATAAGATATGGGCCACTGATAGGATACAGATGGACCAAGAAGGTAGCCTACTCAGGCTGACAATCAACAATGTTGATGAAGACGATGCTGGTATTTACAAGTTGAAGATTTGGAACACCCATGGAGAGGATTCATGCAAAGCTGAAATGATTTTTGAATGTGAGTGAATATTCTCGAGAAGCACCATACAGCTTGATTCATACTATTCGGTGAATAATATATAAATTACCTTTCACCTCTTCTGTACAGCTCTGGATCTTCGAAGGAAGCCTTTATCAGACCAATACCTTGATTACGACAAGTACCGAAAATCTGGTATCCCTCTTCCACTGAGCAACAAACCAATCATTAGTCGCATGATGGACCGTCACCTTACATTATCCTGGAAACCTTCCATCCCAATTGGCCCTCGAATCCCAGTTACATATCAAGTGGAAATGTGTGAGCTGCCAGACGGAGATTGGTTCTCAGCACGTTCCGGTATTCGCGGCTGCGTTTGCGACATTCGCAACTTGGTGCCATTCCACGATTACAAATTCCGTATTCGAGTGGAAAACAAATACGGAATAAGCGACCCCTCACCTTACGCTCAAACATACCGAGCTAAACTAGAACCGGACCCACCGAAATTCTTCCCCTACCTCCCACCTGGGATCGATTTTCGACCTGAAACCAGTCCTTACTTCCCGAAAGACTTTGACATCGAAAGGCCACCATACGACAACTACGCTCAAGCTCCTAAGTTCTTGAGGCAAGAACAAGATACTCAGTACAACGTCAAGAACCACAACGGCAATCTTCTTTGGTTCGTGTACGGTTACCCGAAACCTAGAATGACCTACTATTTCAATGACGAGTTGATTGAGTCCGGAGGGAGATACGATCATACCTATACCAGAAACGGACAAGCAACATTATTCATCAACAAGATGCTGGATAGAGATGTGGGAATTTATGAAGCTGTGGCGACTAATGAACATGGCGAAGCAAGACAGAGAATTCGATTAGAAATCGCAGAATATCCGACATTCATCGAAAGACCTGATGAGACGTTTGTCATGTTGAGAAGAATTGGAAAAATTGAAGCTAGGCTCACTGGAGTTCCATATCCGGAGCTCAAGTGGTACAAGGACTGGAAACCTTTGGCTGCATCTACAAGAATCAAGGTAAGGGAAAAATTCCTCACGCCTGATTTGAACTCAAATTATTCAGATATGCATATTTTTAACGTTGCAGATTTTGTTCTCCGAGCCGGATAAAGCAACTTTGATAATCGAAGATTGCATCGCTAAAGACGAAGGCTTGTACTCATTGAGTGCCAGTAACGTGGCTGGTTGTGCATCTAGTTCAGCGATGCTGCACATTTTGGAGGACGAATATGAGTATGGTTACAGATCTTATTCGAAGAGATACGAGATCGCTCCACATACGAAACCGTACGGTGACTTCTACGATCTCGGAGATGAATTGGGACGTGGTACCCAAGGAGTGACATATCACGCGGTCGCAAGACAAACTGGCAGACATTTCGCGGCCAAGTGCATGTACGGAGGAAGCGACCTGAAACCCTTCATGTACAATGAATTGGACGCTTACAACAATTTGCATCACCGTCACTTACTCCGTTTACACGATGCTTACGACTGCGGATATTCAATGACCCTCATTACTGAATTGTATCCTTTTGTGTTCAAAATGATTTATTTATCTTTAAAATTAGGGTTGAATAGAAAAATCTCGCTAACAGTAAATAATAAAAACGTGTATTTATCCTTAATAACATCCTAAAATAGAGCTGCTGGAGGAGAATTAGTTGACTGTTTGACAAGACAGGCGTATTACACCGAAAGAGACATCGCACTATCTGTCCGGCAAATTTTGTGGGGACTGGAGTACATGCACTTGCATGGCTTCGCTCACCTTGGTTTAACCGTGAGTATCGATAGGAACTATTTCATAACAGCATGAAAATCTCTCATTACAATGTCGAAACTTTTGTCGTCCAGCTTGGTGACTTGTTAATCTCGCACCCCGGAGGTTACGATTTGAAAATCGGTGATTTCGGGCTGGCACGAAGAATCAGCCCCGGTCTGATGACCCTGAACTACGGGATGCCTGAATACGTTGCACCGGAAGTCGTGAACGGCGAAGGAGTTTCTTACGGCGCAGACATGTGGTCCGTTGGCATCATAACCTACATTCTTTTATCTGGAATCTCGCCGTTCCGAGGGATCAACGACCGAGAAACTTTGACAAAAATCAAGGAAGGCAAATGGGCTTTTGATGATCGCTGGACTAACATTTCCGAAGATGCAAAGGACTTCATTCGGGGGCTTTTGGCCTATCAAGACCATCGACGATTCGACGTTTCGATGGCTCTTCAGCATCGGTGGTTCAAAATCATCGATATGGAAACGACTGAAATGTACGAGATTTCGTCGGAGAATCTGAAGAACTACTACAAGCTGTACAGGTACGATTTCATGATTGTTGAAGTTGTTTCAATTAGATTCAGCTCAGAATAACGTGGTTGATTGTCAATGCACAGAGACTGGTACACCAATGCTTCTTGCCGTAAATGGTACCGACGTCGCAAACTTGCCGGAGCCTTTGAACATCCATCGAAAATGGTCTATCCACCAGGTCTAAGGTATACACCGGAACCCAGTCCAGAAAGGTCTTACAGTCCTACAAAGAAGTGCACTACGAGAACTTGGGAGAACATATTACCTTCGAGAGAACCGATCGACACGGAAATCGGTATCATTACAAATGAAAGCCAGTAAGTTTTCTCATCACAATGGAAGAGAGCGATTTTATCTACATTATTCAAATTTTGTGGTCTTGCTTCAGTTACCAAAATGGTCCCGACACGTACCTTTTACAACTACGTGACGTTGATTTTCCTGCCAGATTGAGAAGTTACATGAAAGTCGCCCATAATCGTGGTTTTCCTAGACCTGTGTACGACGACGCTTATGATTGGAGGGTAAGAAAAAAAAGTTAATAAGTGTTTTTATCGTTCAGGGTGATGGATAAATTAATGGTTCTTGGTTGTAGACACCCGTGATTCGCGAAAGACGTCGCTTTACTGACATAATGGACGAAGAAATCGACGATGAAAGGAAAGCAAGAATCAATCGATATGGGAACGTCGATACTGGTACTCTGAGGCGTTTGAGACATGAGTTAGGAACGAGGTTAGAATCTTATGCTGAAGCTGAGGCTCTAATGGAAAGCAAAAAAGGAGGACACATGCCGTTCTTCCGCGAGAAACCGCAATTGCGACCGATCCAAGAAGACAAGCCGGCTCAACTCGCGTGCTACGCGGTGGGAAATCCTAAGCCCTTGATACAATGGTTCAAAAATGATATCGTTGTGCAGGAAAGTAACAGGGTCAAAATCACTGAAGACAACGAAGGCAGATCTATCTTGAGTTTTAATCCTGCCAAAGAACATGATGTTGGTATTTACAAAGTGGTGGCAAGGAACAGGGTTGGTCAGACTGTAGCCAGGACCAGGATGTTGATCGCTACCGTGCCATCGGCCCCGGATTCTCCAGAGGTAAGCTTTTGCATAACATGCAGATATTTTTTGCATTACAAAAAATTGAAGGAAAGTTTGATATTCTGAAGTATAATTTATGAAGTTATTGATCTGAATTGGAAATTATTTAATCCTAGTTATCTATGGAAATTTTGAAAAATTATTGCATGTCGTTCATATTATTATTAATTTCAAAACTTTTACGGTCTTTTATGGTTTGGTTTAAAGACATACTTAAGTGTCACCAACTGCAGTATTATTCGTGAAAAAAATACATAACTAAATTAATATTAGAAATACTTCTAAATGAATCTTTCCAAAATCAGAAATGGCATAAAATTTCGAGAATGTGGGCAGCACTATTCATTTAGAATTTCCTGGATGGTCAATACCACGGGAAAATTCATCGATTTACGAATGCTAATTTTATCTAATCACTGCAGTTTTTCAAATTTTACAAATTTTATTTACATTATCTAATATTCTATATCTCATTTTAAGGCTTGTCGTTGCTCGTAAATTTTAAATATGTTACACTGTTATCAGAATTTTCCACAATATAGAAAATTTCTGTGTATTTTCCTAAATTTTCCGGATTCATTGATCTCTTTTTCTATTTTCGGTGTTTTTTATTTTTGAACATGTTTGGAATCATACGAAAATTTGTGCCATTTATCAAGATTATCCGTCATTTTTTGATACTCATCGAATTTGTTTAATTTCAATAGAAATATAAAAAAATATTGTAATTTTTTGTAAGCTATATGATAGTAAATGTAATCTACAAAATTAGAAAATGTTTTTTTTTTATCTACAAATTCTTCAGTCACTGGCAATATCTTGAATTTTCAACGTTATCAATTTAACGGAATGTTCGAAATGGTAAACATGATACAAGCTGTTCGAAAACCTCCCAATTCAATCTGATGCAGTGAAACATTTTAGGATTTTTGGGGATTTCTAACACTTTTCAAGATTTTTGGATTTTGATTCGAAAAAAAGTATTATACTTTTTCAAATAAATATGATGCGAAACTCAGTCTACAAAATGTACGAACGTTTTCTGGAATTCTACAAACTTCGAGAAGTTTTTAGAATTATTGAAAGGTTTATTAAATAACGAAGAGTTTTAATTTTGAAAATTTTGCAAATTTCCAACGCAGTGCAAGTTATCACGAGCTTTACAAATTTCATAAAAATTCACCTAACTTGTAGAGATTTTTTGTAACTTTTCAATATGTTGAAAGTTTTTCAGATTTTGTGTAAAAACAAATTGAAATCAAATATATTCCGAAGAAATATGATGAAAAACACAAAATCCACAAAATATATGAACCTCGTTTGGAATCCTAAAATTTTTTTTAAAGAATTGACATTTTGTCTAACATTGTTTTGTAATATTTTTCAATTCCCCAATTTTAAAACCTAATACAAACTATTATGAGCTTTCCGAATTTAATGAAAATTTGTCCAACCCATCAAGATTTTTTATAACTTTTTAACACTTTTCGAATTTCCAGATTTTGTTTAAAAAGTAAAAAATATTGCCATTCATATTTATTCAAAAATATATATGATAATTGATTCACCCTCTGTATTCGGTGCTTCAGTCTCTAATACTGCTCACCTGAATGAATCACGTTCTGCCACCTTTTTTCAGAAACATAAATTGCATGTAAAAACTGCCAGAAGTTACAAGATATTTGAGTGAAACTGCCTTTACTACCGAAAAACAAGTTTTTTTGCTTATTTTCTGCAAAATGACCGGCCACTGTCCTTGAATCTAAAAAAACAGCCACTTAGGAACTCTATGAAAATCATCAATACATTGAACCTTGATCAATGCTCTTTTTTCAGTACTTACGAAAACTATTAAAAATAGTTATAAAAACACACACCGTATTTTCCATGATATATAGCGTAATATCTACCGTCATAAACAATATTTAGTACTCTTAAACTCTAAATCTGTTGAATGCAACAGATTTTCTGCTCTATTCTACAGATTGCTCACTTCCACTTTAACCGATAAAATCTGTAAAAAGTTAATAGAATGATTAGTAAAATGCAACAGACAATCTCTTGAATTTGACAGATACATCTGTTCAAAGTACATACCCCTCAGTGACAATTTTGAACAGATTGCAATGTATCAAGATTTAACAGATTTAGATTCAAACAACAATATTGTCCTACAATCACGTTACCAAAAAATTACCTCGCCAGTGCGTGGACGCCTCGGAAAGCGAGATCCTGCTCCGCTGGAAGCAGCCTAAGTACGATGGCAACTCCCCAGTCCTCTGCTACAACCTTCAGTACAAAGAGGGTGACTCGATTGAATGGCACGACGCAGCTAGTAACATTGACCACGAGTTTTTCCTGGTGAAGAACCTCAAAGCCAACACGAGTTACCAATTTCGGTTGGCCGCGAGGAACCGCATCGGCTGGAGTGAAAAGGGCATCCCCACGAAGCTCATCAAGAGCCGCGAAGGCGGTTTGGGAGTGCCCAAAGTTCAAATAACACGAGCCATGCGGCATTTGCAAGAAATGACGGAATCCGGTCAGGAGATCGTCATCGAAGATTACAAGTCCAACCTGGATTACACCGTCGAAGACGAACCCATCGAATGGCGAGTGGACCAACAAGTTGGATCCAAGTACACCTTCATTTCGGAACTGTCTCGTGGTCAGTTCTCCGTAGTAGCAAAAGGAATCGAGAAAGCAACGGACAGAGTGGTCGTAGCGAAGATTTTTGAAATGAAGTCTGAAGATAGAGTCAATGCGGAATTCGACGTCCTTCGGTCTTTGAGGCATGAGAAAATAGCCTGTCTCGAAGAAGCTTACAAGCAGCAAGGATCTCCATGCGCTGTCTTCATTCTTGAGAAACTTCAGGTGAACCTTTTTTCTGTGAATACGTCAAGTTCAGTCGTCTAACTTAGATCACTGATAGATCAAATTAACTTTATTTAGTAGAACATATTACTGAAATGAGGTAAAGGCTACAAGACTTCAAAATTAATAATTCTGCATATTTGGACAGTTCATTGAAATCTGATTTTACTTCTTCAGGGCGCTGATGTGTTGGCATATCTGTCCAGTCGCCACGAGTACACAGAAAATTGCGTGGCCATGATCGTGACTCAAATTTTGGACGCCCTCCAGTACCTTCACTGGAGAGGTTACTGTCATCTCGACATACAACCAGACAATGTTGTAATGGCCTCGGTAAGGTCGGTGCAAGTGAAACTCGTGGACTTCGGGTCGGCTCATAAGGTCTCAAAACTAGGTTCCCTCGTTCCACAATCAGGGCACCTGGAATACAGGTCACCTGAAGTTCTCAATGAAGAACCAGCTTACCCACATTCTGACATTTGGATGGTCGGAGTGCTGACTTACATACTGCTTTCTGGGAAGTCACCCTTCCAAGGGAAAGATGCACATGAGACCAAGCAAAATATCACTTTTGTCAGGTTCAGGTTTGAGTATCTTTACAAGGAATTGAGCCAGGAAGCAACAAGGTTCCTCATGCTCGTTTTCAAGCGCATGCCAAGGTCAGTGTAATTGAATAAGTATGAATGACGAATGAGGTAGACAAATTTTTGGAAGGGGTTTTTTGGAAAAGTATATTTCCTTCAGGATTTTATTGTTTTCCATCTTCGACGATCTGGTTACGAGGGTGAGATTTTTCAATTTCTCGAATTTCAGGATTTTAAAGTTACACTACTTTTAGAGTGCAGAGTCTCATATTTTTTATTCACGTATTTAATAGAGCAGAGTTTGACTTACGTGATTTTCAAGCCACTCAGGTTTAGATTTTTTTTCTAATACTTTGAGTATTTTTCAGATTTTTTCAGTAGTTATACAGCTTGAAGGATTTTCCAATATTATTATGGATTTCGATATGCGTAGCTTTTGAGAACTTAGTGATCTAGAAAACAAAGTTCTGAAAATTTTGAATAGTGTAAAGATTTTAAGGAAAATAACATCGACCCAGAGTTTGAGTATTTCATGTATTTTTAGATTTTTTGTATCTTACGTGATTTAGAAAATTTTAAAGTGAATTCTAATTTTTATTGATTTCTAGTTTCTCTCTGATTCTCTGTCTATATTAATTATTTGATGGTTAAATATTGAAAATTTTGACAATATTGAGTATTTATGTTGACTTTTCAGAAAACAGTATATTCTATACAAATTTCAAGTACTTCATATTTTTAGTATTTACACGAGAGAAAAATTTTCTAGTATTTTCATAAACATTTACAGTTTTATCCTCTCGTATATAAAATTTAAAAAAGTTTTGAGAAAATTTAAAACATATATCTGTAGGGTATAACAGATTTTTGGTAGGTGTTTTTGGGGTATTTTTTGTATTCATGAAATTTCGAAGGATTTCTAATCTTTTTACAGATTTGTTATCTTTTTGAAGGTTACTATATAGATTTCCAGAGTTTAAATTTCGATAGATTTTTAGTATTTCGGTAGATTTTTCGGAAAATTACATCAACATAGATTTTTAGGATCTAACAGATTTTGTATATTTTTCTATTTTTTATTCTTTATAAGATTTCATAGCAATACTATTTTTATAGATTCTTAGATTTTTGACTCTGCAGTATTAAGAATTTCAAGGAATTTGAGTATTTGAATTGATTAAAAAAAAAAAAAAACAGTGGCTTTTGTACAGATTCCAGTATTTTTTTTTCGAATTTTTTTATTATTTACACAGTATAAAGAATTTTCTTGAATTTTGATGGATTTTTAGTGACATATAGAGTAGTGTGGTTAATAATTGAAACTTTCGATAAATTTTTGCAAAAATTATATTTACAATTTTTGGGCATTATTAGAATTTTGTAAGTATTTCTCGTTTTTTTTTTTAGGATCCATAAAATAAAGAAAGATTTTCTAGTATTTTCATAGATTTCTGTGATTTAAAGATTGCTATAGAGATTTTTAGAACGGGATGCTCAAAGATTGAAATTTCAATAGATTTTCACTATTATTATGAATTTCCTGAAAATAACATCTACCTACGTGTTTAGTATTCCATACGTTTCATGATTTTTTATATTTTTCTCATTTTATGAGATTCTCCAGAGTTTTTGATATTTTTATGGATTTCTAGTATTGACGATGTTTGCTTTTAAGCGTTTTTTGTAAATGCTTTATAATTTGAAGTTTTTCAAATTCCAAGTGTTAATTAGGATTTTTTATATATGAGGACTTTCACAGATTACTATTACTTTCATGATTTCTTGAAAGTTTGTAGAAATCAAAGGTTTTTCCGGTGTTTTTAGAATGTCTATGTGGATTTTAAGAATTTGATGAACCAAAATTAAAAGTTTTCTAGCTTCTCTGTGTTTACGTGGATTATAATTTTTTTTATTATTATTTACTAAATCGAAACAGTTTTTAAAATTTTCATATTATGCCCCATTCTCGCGAAATTTTCGCAATTAGCATCCTGTTAAAAAACGAATATTTTTTTGAAGCCAGACTTATAATTATACGGTTTGTAAAATTACTATTTCTGAATTACGTTTAACCTTGAGTACCTACATGATATGAATAAAATTATTGTATCCTCCAGTTTCCAGTAGGTACTTTTGTGATACTTACCATTCTAATTTCATTGACTTTTTCATTATTACTATCATTATAATTATTTTTATGCGCTATTTTTTTACTGTTCGTATTGTTCAATTCCTCTTTCAACTTTTTTATATTTTTACATGAAACAATAAATTATTTTACCTCCCCTCCTACTGAAGATGAAGATATTTCATTCTCGCTTCCATCCTTGCAGTAAACGACCAACTGCAGAAGAATGCCACGAACATCGATGGTTGCTGCCAACAGAGTTCATGATCAAAAAGCGTGAACGTGCAGTATTCCTTGGGAATCGTCTCAAAGAATACAGCGAAGCTTACCACGAGGAAAAGCAGAAACTGGCGACGAAAAGCGAACAAGTTTTGGAAGCTCTTGGTTCCGCACGACAATTGATCAGGTCGAACAGTATACAGGACGAGCTTTTGACGACGTTTTAAATGTGACCTTGAACTTCAACAAGGTCGATGTTCGTTATTTTTCTTTAAGTTCGATCAATTCTAGTCATTAGGAGCTGCTGAATGTTGTACGTCGAAATGGAAACTAAGGGAGATGAGTGTTTCAAGTTGTGATTTTCTTTCTTGTTTTTGTTATTATCTATTTGTTATAACGTACGATCCAGGTTCAAGGTCGTCTTTTTCATTTTACGAAACGCACGACGATGACTCTCGCGTGTGGTCATTATACGGACATCGAATTCGTGACAACCGAATGTTTTGTTCGAAACAAAAAGAGTGAAAATATGAATGGGTGGAAATTCGCGATACTTAACAACGGATTTTATTATTTGCGACTGAAAAGGATGTGTCGATAAATCATTTTGAAAATTATCCAGTCTTTTTTAATTATTTATCGTGTGCTGCAACCTTCAGAACATATTTGAAAATTTTCATACTTGTCGGTTTTTGATACTTTCCTTCCCCATTTTCATTTGCCTCATATACGTTACGAACCAGAACTCGTTTCAACAATTTTTAGAGGAACGTTCTTTTTCTCGTACATAATTTTTATTTATGTGATAATGCGTTCGGCGATTTCTTTTCATCAAAAGCCCTCAACTTTCCATCAGAGTTTCGCTTTGATAAAATTTTCCCTCGATGAATTCTGCGTTGCTGCGACCCCAGCTGAAGCTTCCCTTCTTTCCTCTTCCAGGGGTTGGACCTACACCTACAACAAATAACATAGAATACGTGTCCTTTATCGATTTCTAGCCGAAAATAAAGTAGCCCACCATCGGCTCACGCAACACAATGTGGCAGCAGGTCTCATTCCTAACGTACAAAAAGGAATTTCATCAAAAAACACTTGAGGGAAATCCACAGGAGGACAAGTCATTGCGACCCTAAGTTTTTAAATCATAACTTTAGTACAAATAAAAATGAACCTTCAAAATAGACAAATTCCATATAGATTGGAGATAATATAATTTTGGATAGATTTTTTGTATTGATGATGAATAAATTTTTTTAGCAAGTAAATTTTAAGACGTCAAACATGAAAAATCAGTTTTCATATCTGTTTCTTCATTTTGAACATCATGACCAGAGCTAACACAGTTATGTTTTTAAATGAAAAATATTTATTTCCATATTTTCCTCTTTTTTGCCTCAAAATCCATGTCTTCCACAGTTACTCAAATAAACCCATATTTCGAACATTCAAGTGTCTGGGGATTAAAAAGAAAGATACGTTTAGCTCAAATAACTTTGAATTTTTATCGTTTGCTTTTTAATGATGTAAAAACAAAACATTGTTGCATTGTTAATCAATCAAAATATCATTGAATATTCTGTAGTTTTGTTAGTTTCCGTTAGTTTCTGATAGCATTTGGATGGATCATGATCGTTTAAGTTTGGACCATGTCGAAAACGAGAAAATAAAGTACACACGCGTTTCTGTCGCGATTGTTACGCGAATATTCACAAGTTTTCCATGCAGATGGATCTGTATCATTTTGTGAACCTTGTGAAGTGAAAATCAACGTCACGCAATTATTTCAAGTTAAACAGCACATTCCAACACAAAAGTATGTGAATTCAGTTTCTAGAAAAAAAAACGAATCAGCAATTGACCTAAACGTTGGTGACGCATTTCAGCAATCGACACATGGACCAAAATTTTTCTGCAAAGATATCTAAAATTCATCGTAATTAAAAATAAATATATTTCTTATTATTTTCCATATTTATCCATTTTTTCGCCCATAAATCCATACATATTTTTACAGTTTTTAAAACAACTCTGTTAGCTCTGGTAATGAAAATTTTCTTCAAAATAGAAAAAAAAAAGTTCCGTAATATAAGAGTAAAGTAAATTCAAATTCAGGAAAATCGTGACTTTTTTTGAATTTATTTGGGGAATTCAAAAAAAACGTGCGATATTTCTGGGATTTGGAAATTATTCAACTCTTCGCTCGTTGTACATATCTATGTATAGCAATTTTGTAATGGTAACTTGTGAGTCGAAGGTTTTACGAAATAAATAAAATATTTTAAATTGCGTGCAAAAATGTACAAGTTCTTGTGCTGCAAGTTTGGAAACGAAATATAAGATATTTTTTATCAGGAGCGGCATCAGCACTTGAAAATTCAAATATGCTAAATCCATGACAGCAAAAATTTATAATCCTAGTGATTAAAAACATACAAATGTTATTCGGGAATTAATTTAGAAACAATATCAGCATCGAGAAATTTGAAATAAAAAATTTCAAAGATGACATTCTAAAAAGATTGGAAATATTACTAAGAAATCTAGAGAATTAAAAAAATTCTTGTTCGTATAAAAATGCTGCTAAGATTGAGCTAAGTCTTAACAAATGATTTTTTTTTCTTAATAACAAACAATGAATATTCTGGGCTTTGAATCTGAGAATCATGAGGAAATCGAGTAGCACAAAAATTTATTACGTGTCGAGTGGGGAAAAACGTGATTTTTTCAAGTGGGTAGTAATCAGGACAAAAAAACTGATGGAAAAAGGTAATTATCATATTTCTTTGAAGTATGCATGACAATGTATTATCATTTTTTTATAATAATCTGAAAAAATCAAAAAGTAGCAAAAATTACGAAATATCTGGAAAAACTGAACAAATTTTAATGAAATTTGTTAAGTTTCAAATAGTTTTCACATGACTTAAATAGTTTCGAGATTTCTTTAAATTTAGAAATATTGAAAATTTCAAGGATAGTCAGAAATTACATAAAATGTGTTAAGGGGTTATATACTTTTTTGTGCTGACGAATTAAAGATAGTTTGGAGTATTTTTTAAAGTATGTAGCAATAATGCTATATCTCAAAAATTATAGTTGTTCGATAGTGTATTGTTCACTTGAAAAAACAAGTATTTGTTCATACAAAAATATCAACAGTTGGCGGAGTTATGGCCCTTTCCCCAAAACAATTTTTTTTTTTTGAAGAGGCTTGCGGTGACCACTATGCAAGTCGAACAAGTCAAGTAAAATCAGAAAATCCAAAAAATTTCATTAGTCCAGGAATATATCTAGTTCTTTAACGATCGCCTTTTAATAGAAAAGTTTTTGTTTTGCAGATAGGAAATTTTTAATAAAATTTTCAGAGCTCAAAAAATCAAAATCTCGGCGAAAACGTTCTTGCATACAGAAAAAACGTAATAGTGATTTTTTCAATCGTTGAAGAACTAGATACATTCCTAGACTAATGAAATTTTTTCGATTTTCCAATTCAACTTGACCTGTTCGACTTGCATCGTGGTCACCGCAAGCCTCTTCAAAAAAAAAGTTGTTTCGGGGAAAGGGCCACAACTCCGCCAGTAGTTGATATTTTTTTATGAACAAATACTTGTTTTTTCAAGGGAACAATACACTATTAAAAAACTATAACTTTTGTGACATAGCATTATTGCTACATACTTTACAAAATACTCCAAACCATCTTCAATTCGTCAGCACAAAAAGGTATATAACCCCTTAAATTTTTGAAACTCCAAAGAATGTTAATAAATCAAACAGACTATCTATAATCACGTTTCTTCTGAATATTCATGTTTTTTGCATTTTTTAGTATTGATCTGAAAAACTTGATAGGTCATAAAATGTTATGGGAAATTTTATTCTGTAAAATAAATTTTCAAAAAATTTGGGAAAACTTAAAAAATGTATGTTACGTTATACTATGTCGGGAATTTCGAAAAATTGGAAAAAATGGAAGATTCCCAATGACAGTTGATAATTCTATAAAATTCGAAAATTTTACTGGATTTCGGAAAATGCTCATAGGCTTTTGAGTATAGAATGTATTTAAAATATGGTTGATTTTTTTTTATTTTTCGATAAAAATCTGAACACCTTAAAAAGTATCGAAAAATGATAAAAAATCTCAATAAGTTTAAAGTTTTGAATAGTTTGTATAAAGTTCGGAATTTCGAAAATTTCTTAATATCGAATGAACATTGGATATTCTAAAAAAGTTGCACCTTTATGGAAAATTGAAAAAAATAATTGTAAAATTTCAAGAAATGTGTATAAATTTTTTCAATTGTGGTAAAAGTTCAAAATATTCTGTAAAAACACAGAAACTGTTAAATATACTTAAAATTTTGTCAGGTTTTGTATTTTCTACTGATAATGTAGTAATTTTGTTCTTTTATTGAAGAGTTATTATATAACTTATTTTCATAAATAATGTCATGTTTTTATTCTCATTATCATTTCTGAATTTTCTCTACAAAAATGAAGACGGTACTGAATTCGAAATTTCACTGGTATTCGATTATATACTTACTAATTCCAGTGGCAGATATTTTTCCTGTCGTCTCGAAGTTTCTCCTTTCCAAATGGTCCGTCAAAAAATTTTCCCGAATTCGAAATATGTATAAATTCTTGAATTACAATTCCAATTGAAAAAAATTCCAAAATATATTTCAAAATAATCTCCATGCAAACTCTCAAAATTTCCACACAAATAATTCCTCCTCGACGTTTTGCTCCAAAATGAAAAGGTAAAAACATCAAAAGTCAATATTTTATCAATGACTAATTTATTCATTGTTGCGAAATAATGCACGATCGAAAAACCGCGCGCTTTTACAAAAAATCAATAATAAAATCGGTTCATGTACCAACAGACAACTGCTTATATTTATAAATATATCGTTTCGTTGACTATGTACATTAAAAAAAGAGGGGTAAAAATTAAAACGACATAACAAATGACGATGAGCGCGAAAAAAATGATTCTCGAAACAAAACGTGGAAATGGTTTGTTTCTCCATTCCTACTTTAATTTCCGCGATAGTGCGTTTTCCAAACTTGTCCGAAGCTCAGAATAACGCGTGCGATCAATAAATTATCGTATTTACACACCCCGCAACCATATTATCCAATTTACAGACTCACTCCGCTTAAAGTAGGAAATGAAAATTGTGCTCAGTCTCAAACCCGCGACAATATATATATTTCTCACTCTTAAAGCTATTTTTTATCACTTTCGGAATTTTGGCGTTACAAGATTGTCAATTACCATAAGAAAATTTTTCCGTCCAATGACAATGAAGAATGAAAAACGAGAGTGAAAAAATGTAACCGTATCGCTTCGGTGATTTCAACGCTTGCAAACAACCATCAGGCATCTTTATCAAAAATAGATCGAGCCACACTTAGATTTTACGTAAATAAAAATTAGAACATGTCCAACACAACAAAATAAAATTTAGTAAAATCAAAGCAATTTAATCAAAAAACTAAATATATTTTTTATAAATTTTCAAAAACACGAAAAAGCTCGATTGATTTTTAAGTGAGAAACCTAAGTGCTTTTTACCGTGAATGAGGTGCCAATTATACATTTATGTACGATTTACAAGAACGAATAAAACCATGTAATGTATATTCCCAATTCACGTAATCACGAAGCCAATTGAATACACAACGCATAGAATGAATATAATATTTTGTTATGCAGGAATATAAAATATATCGAATCTCGACACACGCACGTTTCTCCACACTTGTGTGCACATTTACTTGTACTGGCAGTGGGCTCAGCTCCCCTTGAATATTCCCTTCCCACATTCTCTTATTGCTTCGCTCGAATCAACATGAACGTGAAAAAGTACCATTCACTCTGCCAGAAATCAATTTTACGCCATTCACGAAAATAGTGACTTCTAGAAAATACTATCCCCCGTTACATATCTGATGCAGAAAAGGCGTGGCGAAATCGAGTACAAGTTTTGAAGTTGGGAAACCAATTGTTTCCATGTACAGTATTCGAAAAATATCCCAGAGCCATTTGGAAGTATTACTGAAATGACCCCATCGTAGTCGAATGGAAACAAAAATGTCAAATTCAAAATCACTTTCAACGCACTTTCAAAACTATAGAATAGTTTAGGAACTTAAAACTGACAGTCCATGTAACGAAAAAATTGCATGACAAAGTACCTGGTGAAAATGGATTTCCCAAAATCACCAGAAACAGTGTACCACCAACTTAGAGTCGATAAGAATGTAGCGTTATGGAATAAATTATTTCGACAGGAAGATAAGTTTCTCCCTTGACTGTAATACTTGCTTGAAAATTGCAGCCGGAACTAGTCGTCATTCACACGAGCACAATTTATTGTCAAGTTTTCCAAAAAATGACTAGCAATCGTTTGAAAAAAGAACGCCTCGACCTTTGTACTCGCTAAACAACTTTTTCTTTGTTTTTGGCAAACGTTTTGTGCTGCTAGAGAAATAAAATGATTGCTTACTTTGCCCAACGCGTGGAAAGGTACTCGCATTATTCCAAATAGTCGAAATTTGGGTTCCTTTGGGAGGAAATAAGCACTGATAAAAAAGTACGAAAGACTTCCCAAACGAAAAAGTTCCAATCGAGTTTTATTATACCGCCTCGACGATTTCAAAGTCGCGTCAAACAAAGGTCACTATCCCTGAGCATTGTAGTAGGATTGTTGGCGTTTTGTTGATATTGGTGATGACGATAAT
This sequence comes from Platygaster robiniae, assembly GCA_028476575.1. NCBI lineage: Eukaryota > Metazoa > Arthropoda > Insecta > Hymenoptera > Platygastridae > Platygaster > Platygaster robiniae. The sequence goes on from CM052020.1 coordinate 39,837,125, forward strand.
TTGATTTTTATGCAAATGGATACTTTGCATGATAATTAATTTTCATCAGGGGCGTGGATATAAAGGGTTTTTGGTGGTTAAAACCCTTCGTGAAATTAGGGAAAATTTACTTAATCTCGCAATCACTGAAACCAAATTCCATGATAAAAATATGTAAAGAAAACAAAAAACAAGCGTAAAAATGAACTCCAAAATTTAGACGACTTAAAAATTCAAAAACACTAACAAATTTAAATATTTTTCTGCCTTCAAACTTCAAAAAAACACCCCGAAAAACACGTCATCAGGCATCAAGTTCATCTTGACCCAATACCTTCCAAAACACCGGGAAAAAAAATTAAGTAAAAATACTTGCGTTCACGTAGCATTGTAAAAACTATCGACGACTACTAAGAGGAAGCGGCCCTCGCAAACTGTATGACAGAACTTTGTCTCTGGACAGAGGCATCTCTGGTGGACTTTTCGATGGCCATGGACTCGAGGATCATCTTGCAGCGCTTCCTGGGTGGCAGTATAAGGGTCTCCCTGTGGGGCATGACGAGGTCAAGAGGGTCGGGAGAAGGAGCAGCCACTTCTGGACTAGCAGGGTTGCTGCTGGGTGGCGTCAAGATTGGCTGACAAGCAATCCTGTCCATGGATTGCTGCTGGTGACCATATCTGCGCTCCTCTTCTACATCGACAAACTCCAGAGCAGCCTCGACCCTCCTCCTGGCGTCATTCCCAGGAAGATCCAAGAACGAGGAGCAAGAGCTATCCAGGCTTGGGATGTAGTGGTTGGTGTAGGCCAGGGGAACAGGAGCCGGGTAGGCGTAAGCGTGGCAGCTCTCAGCAGACAAGGACACCGGGGAAGGAGGATGGTAAATGCGCTCATCGGCGGCATTTGAGGCAGAGGAAGCAGCTACAGCAACGGACAAGAGCTTGTGGCTGACGTTGAGCGCGGGGAAAGGCGGTCCCACTGGGTACGGGCCCTCGTTCCTGGGGAACATGTAGTACGGCCAGTTCGGGGGTCCTTGAGCGTAGCCTACCGGGGACGTAGGGGCCACCGGCGACGGGACCGAAAGCGGGCACAACAGCTCTTCAGTCTTGCAGCTCTCCTTGTCATTGAAGGCAGCGCCACTCGGGAACGTGGGGCTGGTGATGACCTGCAAGTTGACAAGACACTTCCAGTTAGGAACACAAGCTTCTTCATTTGAGGAAAAAGGAATAAAAGATGCAAGGCTCACCCTTGGCATTTTGTTGGCGAGTTGCGACATGTCGACGACGGGGGGCGACGCCCTGGAAGGCGAGTCCCTGGAACCGTTGACCTGTTCCGGGTGGCTCTTGATGTGCAGCTCCATGGTCTTCTTGGAGTTGAAGGTCTCGTGGCAGAGGGTGCACTTGTAGACCTTGGCGCCGAAGTGAGCGACCTGGTGGAGCTTGAGGACGTGGTTGTAGCCGAAGCACTTGCCGCAGATGTCGCAGCTGTAAGGCTTCTCGCCTGTGTGGGTGCGGGTGTGGACCTTGAGCTGCTTGGAGCAGGTAAAGCCCTTGTTGCAGATTTTGCAGATGTAGGGCTTCTCGCCGGTGTGCGTGCGCATGTGGATGACGAGCTGGCCACTCTGGATGAAGGTCTTGGAGCACACGGAGCATTTGTGGGGCCGCTCTCCGGTGTGGATGCGCATGTGGCGATGGAGTTTGCCACTGTGTTCGAAGGCGCGGTCGCAGACGTCGCACTTGTAGGGACGTTCCTTGGTGTGGATGCGACGGTGGACACTTAGGTTCTCCTTTACGGAGAACGACTTGTTGCAGTACTCGCATTGGTATGGTTTTTCGCCGGTGTGGGTGCGGTAGTGGCGCGTCAGGCGGGCTGGCACGGCGAAGCTCTTGCTGCAGATGTCACATCTGTAAGGATCTTCACCGTCCTTGCCGTGATTCCTCATGTGGCTCTGGTAGGCGCTTTTTTGGTCAAAGTCCTTGTGGCACAGCATGCAACGGAGGGGCTGATGCTTCTCTTCGGCCGCGCTGGGCAGGGGTTCGGCGCCTGGGGTCGAGAACACGACGCTCAGGTCGGGGCTGCAGACCAGGCTTTTGATGGGTTTTAAGCCTTCGGAGGCGTTGGTGGCCTGAGGCCCTCGGCTGGGAGCCTCCACGTGGAGGTAGCTTACCATGGTTTTTTGATTGTCTTTATTTGAAGCCAATCGAAAATCTGCAATAGACAGAATTTCTCGCCTTTAGTTTTCAAGCCTTGTGAGGAAGTTGGATAGGGTACATTTTTTATGGCGGTGTTGCAAACTCTATGAACTCAGATCATCAAGTTCTCTGATTGCAGAGGGTTTTCATTTGTTTCGTGCATCAAACTTTTTGATCCACGAATGTGAATTCAGAACTAGTTTTTTTTTCTATAAAGCTATTTCATTCATTTTTCAGCTTTGTTCTAGAGTATGCAGATTATGAAGGTGCATTCAATTTATATCTAGGACCATCTGAACCGTGGAAATATTATGAATAAAAATGTTCACGCAGTAAATATTTTTCTCCTTAAAAAAGTGTTTTTATCTAACCCTATATTGGAAAAATTTATTCCTATCTACGCTTATACGCACTGATTTTCGTAATATATATTCGACGATTCCGAGCACGAAATACCTCAATTTTTAAAATCTCAACGCAACGTTAGCAAAAAATTTCCCTGACTTGCTGGTTTTTTTACACCAACAGAACTAGTTCACTGGTTAAATTCATTCTCCGTCAAAAATTAGAAACTATTGATCACGGAATGTAAAAACACTCCTAAATCAATGACTTACAAGCTTACAGGTTTCACGATTTTGTTCACTCAGTTTTTCTAATCATGAGGAATTTTGATTGTGTTATCCTTGCAAACGTAAAGCATTCTCAAGATAGGATTTTTACGAATTCTCGAATTGATGCTTTTTTTTAATTTGAAACACATAAGTCCAACATACATTTATAGGGCTACAAAATAACAATGGAATGTTCTGTGCTCAATGAAAATACCGCAAACAAAGGAAAATACAATAACGAAATTACAATAAAAATAATGCAAGTCATACTCATTTTAGCAAAGTGAACAATATAGAAATCAGACCGTGAATACTTAATCCGAAGAAAAAGAGATTTTGAATATAGCATACATTTTTTCTCAAAATAGGAAAATTATGTTTGAAGAAGATGTATTTCACGTGATTAGAATCGGTGATATATAATGCCGAATCTATTTTACACAGAAATCCTGTGTTGATGAAAGGTGATCATATCTACAGCAATATGGTTATTTATAATAAAAAAGTGGGGTTCACTATGTTCACATGGAAGGACGCGCGAGATAGGGCAACGAAACAGAGATTACACAGTGCTTACGCAACGCGTAGAAGGCATGGTCATGAGTGGAGAAGGACGCGTGTGTAAACGGTACACAACCCGGCCATAACACATTTTATCTTATTTTCTTCCCCTCCAACCCAACAGCCGGAGGTATGCTTCTGCGACCCAACTTTTTCAACTACCCAAAAATAGGATGTTCCTGGGTAGGAAGTCTATTACAAAAATCCGAACGAGTTTTTCTCACGTTTTTGAAAGCTTGATTTAGAAATCGTGAGTTGAATTTAATTTGTGCAAAAGTATTTTACGATTTTGGTGACAAAGTGAATTGAACAAAATAAATTCATGTCTTGATTCTGAATGAGATCGAAAATTTGAGGAAGATGGGTGATTTTTCAGGAAAATATCGAAACATTGAAATCGCAATTTTTATTAACTTAGCCGATTTTATACGATCAAATTTCAGTTTTTATTCCGAAGCTCAGATTTCTAAGCTTCAATTAAACACTGATGAAAATTGATTTGTCTATACATTTGTTCAACGGTCTATGTACATAATTTGTATTCTTGAAGATATTGAGGGAAATTCTCAAAACCCGCGAAAATCTATTCCAACATTGCGAAAAACGTCAAGTTATTTTTAAAAAAGTTCTTAGGAATATGCAAATGGAAATTTTTGACGAACCGAAAATGATGTAAGAAAAGATAAACATGTTTTAGAAATAAAAAATTACATAATACTTTGTACAAGAAGGCGGAACGTAATGTTCCCGAGTACATGAGTAGTATTTCAATAGTATATTTCTAAGATTATTCGAGAATTACAAAAAAGCTTGATAAGTTTGATGAATTTCCTTTCATTTGAAAAGTTCCGAATCATCAGCATATTATATTCTGAATTTTGAAGATGTTTGAAAGGTTAAAAACGTTAAATCTTGGCATTAACTTTAATAAATTCGAAAAATTCGTTGAGTTATGAAATTGTTAACGATTGTCATTGATTTCCTGAAATTGAAAAAAGATAGTATTTAGAAAATCTTCATAAATTTTGAAGACTAAAAATATTTAAAATTTCGTAAAACATCACAGACTGTGTTATACAAATTTAAAAAAAAAAAAATTTTACGTAAATAATCCTCAATTATAGAGATGTTAATAAAAATTTATAACGTCATAAAACCTTGACAAATTCGACAAAAAAAAAAAATTTTCTCGATTAAGTAAAACTAAAATTTGTTATATCAATGCGATGTCGCGTGTGTATTTTACCTATCTAGAATCTTCCAGATGCGTAGTACATACAACCTTTTTTACTCATATCTTCTCTCATGTTCGTTTAATGTTTGTGAATATTTATTTTACCCCAATACTGTCTAAAACATCATTTACTTCAAGAAATCCTTATCACTCATAGTACATAATAAAAAAAATTGTAGTTCCACAAAGTCTCAGACACCAAAACCATCGTTCGCAATCAATCGATATTTCATGAAGTCATTAAAATGTGTTCATATTGCTCATACGAAATCACTTAAAAAAAGAATATAAAGATAATTTATACTTGAGTTGATTTGCATAATTTCAAAATCGAAAATGAAATGCAAGAAGATACACTATCCATTTTTAAGAAAAACTACACAAATTTCTACAGAACCTTAAAAGTTGTAGCTAAATCATTCAAGTATATCAATTCTTAAAACAAGTCGCTAAAAATCGTTCCCCTTCCCGTGCCACGCCCAGAAAGAAATCCGAGGCGGTGCCGAGAAAAAAAGGATAATTCGCTTCTTTTTACACTCTGAATCAAGACACTTGCACTAAGCCAATAAGCTGAGTTAAATTAAACTGTAAAAAATAACTGAAATTTTTCAGTTCGAATGGAAATTATAATTTTCAACGGAAATTTTTCGGTTTCGTATGGATTTATCGTTATCGAGAAGGCGAATTCCCATTTTAAATGAATTTTTTCTTCCGAAACTGAAAAATTTACATGCCTATTAACGGAAATTTTCCAGAATTGAACTGATTAATGACTTCCAGTCAAAACTGGAAGTTTTTCTTCTGAGTTTACTTAATAACTTTAGTCAAATTGCATAAAAAAGTATTTTTAAGAGTATTTCGAACTTCTATATGAACCGAGAATAGCTGATAAGCCTGTTATAATCTTAATCACTGAGTTTTAAAAATGCCTGCTTCTTTTAAAAAACTTTAGAAGTGTTTTCCTTAAAACAGTTTCTTTCAAAACTGCGGGTGTAATTAAAACAATATTTATCAACAGATTTCTACAAACCAGAACTTTTTCAGAAGGCTATCAAGCAGGCTTCTATTTGTACTAAAAAAATCACATAAAAATAAATAAATAACTATTTATTTGCATGTAAATTATAAGTTTTTGATACAGAAATCAACTTTTCATGTTGGAGACCGCTAAATTTTTGAATTTTCGTAATACAAAAGGTATTTTTGGATTAAATAGAAGATATTTTCATGTAGAGTAAGATTTTCTTTGGTTTCGGTGTTTTAGAACTAAATAATTACAACTGCTATCATTCCCATAATGAAAGTCTTCCGGTGGCGCAGCGCTCTAAACAACCTTACTTTCGTACTATGTAATATCATTATCAGGGCAACCGAAAATATTTTTTTAAATAAAAAATATTTAAATAAATATTTTGACTGTGAGCGTCAATAAATGAATATGATATTTATTATACATATTTCGTCAATATTTTAGTTTTTAGGAAATATTCCTGACTCTTTTGCCCTCGAATATGAATGAATCTCACGATCCGACAAACGAAAAGTAACAAATGAATATAATTTGGTGCTGCTTTTATTATTATTTTTTTCTAATTCTGACAGCAATTTAACGGAAAAAAATATCAAATGAAAATTCTATCGTCCATATATCAAGCAAATTTTTTTTTATTGGGATAAGTAAGGTTTTTGTTAGCCTAATAACTTGTCGTTTTGGTACAAGAATCATGTGTTTTGAGCAAATAAAAATATTCCTTGTATCAATAACAAATTTTTGTTAGATTTATGGGCAATGAAATTTTCATTAGATGCATTTTTTCCTATTACAAAATTAGAATCCCGATCAAGACGAAATGCTAAAAATTAAAGAAAGTTCTTCAAATTTAATCAAACGAGTTGTTAATTTTCGGAAATTTTTTTCAGCGTGTAATATTATATTTTAATCAATAAGAAGATCAAAGTGTACAATAGTTCATTTAATTGAAGTATCCATGGAATTTTAGAGAATGAATTAATATAAATATCCATGCCTTTTTTTCGTAAATATTTTCGGTTGCCCTAATCATTATTTAACAGTGAAAACCATTTCTTATGTCAGTTTTTATCTCCCAAATTGTACCTGTAAAGTTACTTTATTGATTTTTGTAATATATTCATAAATACACAACAATTTTATTTGTCTTCATTGTAGGTGTCCTGAGTAAGCCCCCCCCCCCTTAATTTTGCTATAAATCGATCAAAAGATCATTTTAAATGTAATCTTATTTTGCAATTTCATACATAAATTAACTACCATCATTCTTTATGACATTTACCATTTTGTATAAAAAAATCATTAATCTTTTGAGGAATCATAAAATCCTTATGAGTGAATTTGAATCTTATGTAAAAATTGCTCCTTATAAGAATTCAAAATACTAAAGATTTTATAAGGTTCAAAGTTACAACGCGTTTATTCTTCCTCTTCTCTAATTTTCCAACTCCCATAACACTGATCAACGAGATTTGGTTTTCGGAAAAATGCTCGAGGAATTTTTGAAAAAATGAATACCTTGGGTCATCAATAAAGAAACCCCAAAAGGATTTTTAAAGTTTACGAGTTATCAACAATAATGAATATAAATTGAAAAATCCCATAGTACATCTAATTTCAGAAAATACAAAAAAAACAATGATGTGCTTGAAAAAAAGAATTCATTTCTACAATTTTCTTCGGGAAAAAATGACTACTTAATATTGACATTTGGGCGTGAATTATCAGCAAACTGTCGATAAAATATCGTATTGTCAGTTTTGGAAATTTCCTTTTTTGGACGAAACTGTCAATAATATACTATCTTTATCAGTTACTACTTCAGATTCGGTTTATTTCTTAGAAGACACCATTATCTTATTTAATCTTGTACACGATAATAATACATATTATACCGTAATCATAATATAAGATTACACCAAGGGAAAAGTACTCTTAAAAGCCAAGAAAAAACGAGTCCCCTACTTGAGCAAAAAATTCCGAGTTTCCAGTCTAATAATAATCTCAAAATGCAATATAACGTCTGAAATTCAACTCTAGAAAGAAAAAAATCCAGTACTTTCCCGTCATACAATTTGAAAACACGCCCGAAATTCCTTTCTAGAAGGAACCCTGAAAAGAGTCGAGGGCGGGGTAGGAGAAAGTGTAATGTGGTGGGGGGAGAATCGCCCCACAAGTTCAAGTACCCCGTCGAGCGGGCGCAATATCACGGGTGGTGATCTGCACGGGGACGCGATAATAAAGAATGCAAAAAGGACGCGCGCCTCAACACAGACGCTGCAGTGTACGTGAGGGACATGCACACATACGCGGTATGTGTGCGCTGGCACGGGCGAGGCGGTTGGTGGGGGAGGCGAAAGTAGGTATCGGAGTAGATATACTGCTCCACGCGCGCTTACCCGCGGGAGGCCGCGGTCGCGGTTTTGGCCCGTGCGAAAACCGCTCCGCGAAACTCCACGTGCCGTCTTGATCAGCGACCTCGTCAACACTCTACGCTCTGAGAAATCTCGTTTTTTGACTTGAACCTCCTATCTCGCCCCGACAACTTAATTTCTCGACATTTTCGGAGCGATATTTTTTCCCTCACCCAGGCCCTTCGTCCCTGGGCCCTCAAACCCCGGGGTACGAAAATATCATTCATCACAAATAAAACGGGTAAATTTGCAGTTTAGCGACTTTGTATTTCTAAAAAAAAGTCTATTATTATCAAAAAAAAAAACCAAAGAATTTCTATGATAAAATACAATGAAAATTAGATAATTTGACATTGTATGTCAACTTTTTTTTACGAAAATGGAGTTTTTAGCTTGGAAATTATGAATTTGAATAAAAGTACGTTTGAAATTTGAAAATTTTACCTTTCCCGGAGTCAGAAAGGTGGAATTTTGAATCCCGTGTTCTTCATCCGTTGCACCGGTTCACTTTCGAAATAAGCACTGCAATATAGGTATATAACAGGGCGTAAGCACAAGCGCGTATTACTTGGTCGTGACCGAAGTTTGTACAAAATTGTACTAAATTGAGAAGAGAAAAAACGGAGACTTCTCACGTCAGTGGAACTGGCGAACAACGGTCTTGTGCGGCAGTCAGGGTTGTAGAACGCTGTACGTTGGGGGCGAGCAGGCTGGGGAGGGGGGACGACGCGCGCTGGTTTTTACTGGGCGAGTGATCCGCTCGCTCCCCGCTCCCAACCTCAGCGGCCGACCATGGAGCAAGCGGAACGTGAGGGGCGGTAGAGGGGGAGCTTGCACGCGCTTCTTTTCGGGAGGCGCGGGTCCCGCCGGGAGCGGTTTTCGCGACAAAAACCGCTCGGGTCGACTCGAGGTTCTCCACGCGTATTGCTCAACATATTCAACATCGTTATCGTTCATTTCTGAGATACGCGCGTGTGTTTGTACTGGGTGTGATCAGTTTTCATGTCTATTTATTGTTCGACTTATTTTGACCAGGGAAAACTTTGGGAATGTATTTACATATTGGAAATAACTCAATACGTATGTTATTTTAAGGCTGTGGAGTAGAGTAGAAAAATTGCGTCTTGAAAGTGTTCCTCAAGTCCTTTTCTCAAAGAATCCATTTCTTATGTATGCATATCGTAAATGGTTCAAACGAGTACTGTAATGTTTCTCAAAATTTTTACACATGAATCAAAAATTGGGTTTCAGGGAGTCATCCAAATATCGTCAAAATCGGAATAGACAAATTTTGATGATGCCGAACTTGACAAGATCGTATTTAAAAACTCTAAATTCTAGAATTTACAGATTTCTGGAATCTCGCACTGTAGAGTATCAAGCTCTAGAATTTGAAATGGTGGAATCCAGAATCCCGGAATTTTTAATTTTAGAGAAGAGAAGAAAAGAATCGTTCATTCTGGAATAAAGAAACTCAGAGCTCTGAATTCAATTATGATTTTAGGGCTGTGGAGATCAGCAGATCAGTAACAGAGATACCGAGTAGAAAAATTGCGTCTCGAAAATATTTCCAAAGTCCTCTTCCAAAAAGTGCTCAAAGAATTCATTTCTAATGTATTTATATCGTAAATGGTTCAAACGAGTACGAAAATGTTTGTCAAAATTTTTACGCAATTTATCAATCAAAAATTTGGTTTCAGGGAGTCATTCAAATATCGTCAAAATCAAAATAGACAAATTTTAATGGTGCCAAACTTAACAAGATCGTATTAAAAAACTCTAAATTCTAGAATAAAGATTTCTGGAATATTGCACAGTATGATATCAAGCTCTAGAATTTTAAATGATAATACCAGAATTTTTAATTTCAGAAGAGAGAATAAAGAATTGTTCATTCTGAAATAAAGAATTTCAGAGCTCTGAATTCTATGGTATGAAGTTCAAGAATTCCAATTCAAGATAACGCGTTTACAATTAAAATAATTCTCAAGTTTCGAATATAAACTTTCGAAAATTTCAATAAAATAAAAAGTTCTATAGTATTCCATTCTATAATGTAAAATGTCAGATTTATTATGAATGAAACAGAAAACTCGGGATAAAAAATCAGAGTATCGTTTCAGTTTCCAAAGGTATCTCGAGTCTCAGAGTCAGTATCATCGAGTCTCCAAAAGTATCCAAGAGTATCGAAGGAGCCTCCGAGAGGATACAAAGTTTTTTAAAAAAGGTGACTGTGAGTCTCCGAGAGTAAACTAATTTTTCTCGAATCTCCAAAAGTCTCGTACAGTCACCTTTGATCTCTGATTTGAATACTCTATTTCTTGAAAGCAACAACAAGAGTATCATTTGAATCTCTAAAGTATCTTGAATATTCCATTTTGCCAAACGGAATACTTATTTGAAGACTGTTGGAGACTCTAGTATTCGATTCGGAGACTCGAGTCTCCAACAGTCTCCGAATGAGTATAAGTACTATATTATTCTTGATTGATTTTATTTAGAACAAATTACTGAAATTCTAAAAAAAACAGAAGTTTTACATTTTAGACCCAAATTTCAGAATGCATGTAACTTTAATTTTTAATTACTTTTGCATAAATTTTTGATAAAAAGTCATGAGAATTAAAATTCTACAGTTAATGATTTCAAATACTTAACTTTTGAAGTAAAAACTCCAAAAGTTCCAAATTTCATATGTAGCATGGGATCGCGGAATTTTAAATCTTTCTATGTAGAACTACCGTTCTTTTATTTCGAATCATTAATTTTGTCACATAGAATTCATGATTCATGAATTCATCATTCACAATTCGAACTTTAGAACGTCAAGTTTTAATAGTTACCATTTCCACTTTATAGAATATAAGTGTCATATGACTTAAAATAGATTTCTAGAATTTTCAATTATAGAAGATAGGAGACTTAAAGTTTAGGGAGATGTTATCCGGAAAATCTGAATTGTATAATATAGTTTACTGCGATATTGAATGATATGTAGATATAAAAATTTTGGAATTGACTACTACAGTCAGGGGGTATTAATTCCTTGATCCTCCTTTATCTACACCACTGCTTTCCTTCATCTACACCTCCAAACTTTAATTCATTTTTGTAAAAAATCTTTATCAGTTTCTCAAAATTATCGAAACGTATTTTAAACTTTAATTACAAACTTTTTCCAATCTTAATTTTCAAACACACATATGAACATTTTTTAGAAGTTGAAATTCTTAAATTTATCACATCGCAGCATAGGGAATTCGGAGAAAAAAATTTAAGTATATCTAGGGATGTAGAAATCCATTTTCTCTGACTTAAATATTAAATATTCTTTTTTTGCATGATTATTGAACAATAACATTCAACATGCATTAAAATACATTTTCCATTTTACTATAGAAATGAATAAATTTTAAATTTAGTGTCAGCTTTCGAAGCAAGGAAATAGAAAATGATGTTGATTATAAGATTATTTATAGTATCCTTTATTTTCAAAACAATTTATTAAACTTTGAAATAATATTTTTTGTAATCTCGCTCCAACATCCGACATTAAATTCTAAATCTACGATAAACTTTATTTTTCTTTCATCTGCAGTTAATGTTTTTTTCAAGTCAATATTGAGCATTTTTTAAGTAGATTTCGATTCTAGAAATCCAAATTTCGCTACTTCTGAAATTTATTATCCTTACATAAGCTGTTACGAATCGCGATGTTGACCCTTACACAGAATCATTGTTACAGGTAAAAAAATTTTCCGATTCGCAGGTTTAAAAAATCTTATTTGCCAACTATCCGACGACACAGATTTTTGAAAAATTTAAAACATGCAACGTCAAAATCAATACTTCTAAAATTTATTAACCCTGTCTTTATACGACGTTCTTATTCTATTGCTCTTACTTGCATTTTCCATACAATAATTTTTTTAACAAAAATTTCTTAAACGAATTTCCTTTATCATATTTTCAGAACATCACATTCTCCTACATAATCTGAAAAATTTGAATCCAATTTATTCAGTGGAACAAGGAGGAACAATTTTAAGTTAGCGTATCCAAAACATTAAATATCCAATATTTCATCCATTGTATGCAACAAACGTTAAATATACATCAAGTACGATAAAAGTCGAAATGTTTGTTCAATTATTATCAGGATGTGCTGTTCATTTCTGATTGTGAGCATCGAATCTTAATGGTTCCACTAAACTCTTAGAATGTTTGAAAATGAGCGTTTTTTTCAGCAAGAATGACTCTTACATTATCACCACCTAATGTGAAACTGAGACATCCGTGCGACGAGTTCGAGCTCTAAGGCTCAGGCTGCAAAACCTTGTAGGGATAAGTATACCAAAAAAATGACTAAAATTTTACAACGAACCTTGAACTTTTCTATACCTCCACGAGGCAACCACAGATCTCCATTACACCTTATTTTATGCGTAACCAAAAAAAATTTATTCCAAATTTGATGAAAAGATAAGGATGAAAAATATCAACACAGCTAAAATTTCTTATGTTTTATACTTGTAATAAAAAGATAGAGAAATTGAAATTATTATTATTAATAATGTTTGAATTTCATACTGGAGCTTTAAAACAAAACATTTCGAAAGCTCGTATACGTTACGTAATACAAATTTTTTCATTTCCTTTTCCATTCATTCATGTATGATGTCATTTCAATTCATTGTAAATCATTGATCATTTTCCTTTCCTGTTATTTATTGAAACCTTGACTTTATGTTCGAAAATCTGAGTATACGCGTGCAGACGGTTTAAATACAGATATTTAAGTCATAAAATCGCTTCCTATTTTTTAACGAGAGGTAGGCGAAAATTGGAAACAATATTTTTATCTAATACTTTAAAAAAATTACTCATTTTACTCACTGTGGGAATTTCCGTCTTTAAAAAAAAAACACTTATCATAATTGAAGGAATGGACGCAAATTTAATAAGAAGCTTTTAACGCTTTGGATTTTACATCAAATTTTTACGAATTTGATTACACGAGCTGGCAATTTCGGAATTTCGAAACAAAAGATTCATTTATGATTAATGCAATTTAGATACAAAATTTGAAAAAATAGTTTTCTAACTTGGAAACGAAAATTTTGTAATTTTTTTATAAATCTTTGAGTATGAATCAGTAAGATCTAACAGAAATTTAAAGAGAATGCAGCAACACTAAATTAGTCTAACTCGACAGACAGTATTCGTAAGATTTTACTAATAAATTTATCAAAATTGTGGCATAATAACTAGACTGCATTCTCTGGCATTAATACAGATTAAATCAGTTATTGACTGAATCAGTCTGTTTTTGTAGCAATCAAAAATATGCCACCCTGACCAGGTGTATATCTATTATTTTATCAAAATTGCTTTAATGAAAGTAATTTGTAACAGGTTTTTGACAGATGATCTCTGAAATACTCAAAAAATAATGAAAATTTGATAGATTTAGATTCGAAAAGTATGATAAGGTTAACTTTTTCAATTTAATACCCTGATCATCACATTAAATGGAATTTCCTAGTCACTTTTTTGCTATTTCGAATTTTTTCGAGTCAATAAGTTGTCATTTTACTTCGGACGTGTACGTTTTGAAATACGATTTTTTAAAGCTCATTTCATATCTAGAAGCATAAATTTCAAGCTGTATCTTGCCAGGTCGTTAATTTTCTTTTAAGCCATTCAAAAGTATGGACTGTTAATATTTTCATTAGATAAACATTTTAGAATGATTAAAATCTATTTCATACATTGCGAATGTCCATTATGGACTTTATCAATTGAAAGCTGTTGAAAACAGGAAATATTGGTCGTTAAAAGAGAATAAAATAATAGCTTTCAAAATGTAATGCAACACAATGATAGTTTTTGAAATAGAGTCATTTATGTTACGAAAGATTGACTTTTCTGAAAAAATAAAGTTGGCGAGAAAAATGTATGGTATTATCATCATCGTCATTATCGAAAAAAGAAATTATGAATATCCTGTTACCTAACTGAGATTGTGAATCTATGAAAACATAATTTAGATTATTGTGAATAACATAATTTTAGTGTCAATATAACACAAAAAATTTTAATTCTTACTGCATGTAAATTTTCATTTACTTCCAATTTTTACATTGTTGTAATATTGGAACTTTCCAGTAATTTGTGTATACATAACTCGAAATTGATGAGGGTCATGAAAGAGTCGATTTTCGCATGAAAATTTAACGCCTATTTCTGAAATTTGTAAATTTGACTGATTAAGATAAAGAATGTATGAAAATTTTATTTTCTGCCATAAAGTGTCGATTTTCATAGTGGAGTTTGCGGGTTTTTAGGCTTGATTTTTCAAATTACATTTTAAATACCTATTTTCTTAAAGAAGATAAGTTAATTTTCCATTCAAGTACATATTGGAAAATTTCAACCTATATTCTGTAAGGGATTTTTCCCATAAAAAAATCTGGGAAATTTTCTATGCGCTATGGGAATTCTTGGATAAATATGTAATATTTTTCATAACTTGTGGGAGAATTCGCACAGCGTATGGAAAATTTTCCGGGTCTATTTATGGGAAAAATCCCAGAATATGGGTTGCAAACTTCAAATACTTTTATGGAAAAACCAATCTTTTCAACAGTGTGAATAACTCAGATTATTTTTAATCCTGTAATTTTAGTGTAGCTATCAATAAAAAAAATAAATTTGAATAGATTTTCGTTTCTAAATTCTAATGTATAGTAATTGAAAGCGTATATGTAATATAACAAAATCAATACAAGTCAAACATATAGACGCATATTTCTTCAAAGATTCTTTAAATTATATCAAATTTTTTTCAAAATCAATGTTTAGAGACAACTTTAGGGTAATTTTTTGAGTATGCTAGAAATTCATTAGAAAAGTCCTTCATTGAATTTAAAATTCAGATCACCGGCGTAAGCAAAGGTGTATTTAAAGGGTTTTTAAATTCATTGAAAAAATAATTTTAAAAATTGAATTACACGAAGACACATTTTTCTAAAAACCTCAGGTTTGAAAATTAAAGAATTCGAAAAAAAAATTGTGAAGATGTTGACTTTTGGCTATAAAAATAAATGAATAATGAATTGAAAGAAATTTTCTAAAATAAATCAAATAAACAATTTTAATTTCAACTTCCAAATTTTAAAGTATTTCTGTACAACCAATTTCTTATTTACGCTAATTACAAGTCAACAACGCTACGAGAAATATTTGGAATTCATTATTGATAAATTTCGAACAATTTCGAACCATACAAACATGATTGAAATCCATAGATTTTCCAATAAGAAAAAAAATTTGAAAAAAAGTTTTCTACCAAACTGAGGTTACTCTAAATTCGAAACCTTGTCGAAAATCGTCAGTTCTCGAAAAAAAAAACAAAACAATTTTCAGCCCTAAGCAAAAAAACGTTTGTTTTAGAACTAGTTTACTTATCCATTTGAAAAATTAGAGAGAAATCAGTGATTTGGTCAGTGACAACCATACCGATTCTAAAAAGAATGACCTATCAATAAAAAAAAAAAAAAAATATATTACAACTTTTCTATTTTCGTACAGAAGAGAAGAGTGCCTATTTATAGATGTTTACATTATAGCGTACCAACAGATTTACACAATGCCGATAAGGATTTGGTACTAAAATCGTCGGTTTTGCAGTCTCACGCAACTTTTCGGGTCTGAGTTGTCTGAGAGGCTGATGAGCGGACGCAAACGATACTCTATTTCGGAAACATGTCAAGGACAAGTTTCAAAAAAATATCGATAATATTCATTCAGCATTCGATGGTTCGAAATTTGCATAAATTTTTTTCGAAAGAGGTTCTCTAGGTTCCACACTTTTTATTTTTATTTTGGATCAACACAATTCGTTATCGACGAGAAAAGAAATACCAAAGTAAATTTTTTCTCTGATAATAAAACGACGCATTGGATTTGTTGATTCAAAAAATGATTCAGTGATTAGATACGATGTATACATGTACTGACGCCTAAGTAAGATCCACTATTCTCTGATAACTCGTAGATAATTTTTTGTTGTCTTCGCACACGTTCAATTTCATTATGCAAGGTTGGAAATACGGTTTGAAATAATATTGAACATTGCTCGACCCCGTGGGAGAAATGCATATTTTCCCCACTTCTGAAGTCCGTTTCCTGAACTTGGTACTTGGCACTGCAAGACTTGTCTGTGAATTCTATGATGAAAGATATATTGTTTTTGAAGCAACATTATTAGAATGATTGTAGTAAACAACAAGCTTTGCTTATTTGATATCGAGTAAATAAATTAATGTAGATGATATAAGATTTTTAATCTTAGGGGTAGCAAAAGAGGTGAAATGATGGACAGCTTTGTCCACCATGAAAATTCTGTATGGGCAAAATATTGGAATCTATCCATACAAATTTTAGTTTTACTAAATCGTTAAAACTTCTCAATTTCTCAGCAAGTTCTTAATTCTAGATTTCTATTGAAAATTTCGAAATTATGAACCATAAAAATGCTGTAATTGTCTGAAACTTTTCAGGTTCTTCAGATTTTCATTTAAAAATAAAAAAAACACTGTCATGCATAATTCAAGTAAATAAGACGATAAATACAATCTGCAATGATTTTACACTTTAGAAATTTTCGAAATTTCACACATAATACAAACAATTCAAAACATTTTCCCGAAAATTCTAAAATTTGCCTAAATCATAAAAACATTCCGAAAACAAATAATAGAATTATTTAGTTTCTGAGAAATTGAAACGTTTTCGGATATAACTTCAGTCTTCGTTTAAAAAGCTCGATAAATTTTTGCAGATTACAAAATTTAACCTGAATATCTTCAAACATTATATCATTTAAGATAAAACGTCGTCGGAAAATTCCATCAGCAATTAATAATTTATCAGTGTGAAACTCTCAGCTCAGAAATCTATACTTCAGAACACAAAATCGAATTTTGATACTACAAAATGAACCAAGTTGAAAAACATTGCGATCTCGGTGTTTCGAAACTTGTTTCCTGTAAATTTAGTAATCATTCACGAATTAACAATCTGAAGTGAAGTAAATATTTAGATTCCATTCTTGCTAATTTCGCACTGCTATTGGCATTGCACAATGCAGTTACATATCATTTTATGATTTTAAATACTTATAATAATTGAAAACGTAAGATTTTTCTTAGGTTGATGATAAGTGTGATAATGACGATTTTCATACAAAAATATAGAAAAATATTAGAAATTCCAGGGTTTTGAAAGTTATCTAAAAAATTAATTCGTTACGTTACCGTTACTTGAAAAGAAATAGTAAGTCGTTACTCTCTAAATCTGAAAAAGTGGAATTCCACTTTTTCGCAGTGCATATGCACTATAAGCAGCAGTGAAATGTCTTCCGCTAGGAAACAGTGAAATTTCACTTTTTGAAAAAGTGGAAACGATTTCACTTTTTCAAAAAGTAAATTTTCACAGCTATTCGACAGTGAATGATCACTATATGATAAGTGAATTTCACTGATGAAACAGTGAAATTTCACTTATTGAAAAGTGCATTTTTCTGAATCGTAAAATAGAATTTTCACTAGTGAAACAGTGAAATCTTACTGTTTCAAACAGTAGCGAACGTAAACATTTTTTTTTTTTTTCGAGGATCCGGAAAATTTCCACACAGTTAAAAAAAATTGTTGAAAAATCCCATACAAAATATGGGTTATTAAAAACCTCTGATACTTTTATGGGAAATTTAGCAACATTTTTTAACAGTGCATGTAAACATTTGATTAGATCATCCGGCATTTTCATTTCCAAAAAAAGCATTCAAAAGTACTCACATTCTTTTTTCTCCACATGAACACTTGTGAACACTCGTGAAAAACTGATGCCGCCCAAAACCACCCAAAACAATCTCAAACGAAACAACTTTCAAAACTTTCAAAACTTTCAACTGCTTTTAATACACTTTTGTCAATTGTCACGTACGATTTGTCGTCACGAGGTGACAAACTGGCACAGTTGCGCGGGAAAAGTTTAATTCACTGTTTCAGGCAGTGAAAACGGAAACCGCTCATTTCTAAAAAAGTGGGAAACATTTCACTTTTTCCCATAGTGAATAATTTCACTGGCGTGCTTTCTCTGTTCACTGTTCCACCAGTGTATTTTAATCAAGTCACTGGTAAAACAGTGAAAAAATTTTCACTGTTTCAAAAAGTAGCGATTTCACTTTTTCAGATTTAGAGAGTACTGTCATCACTTGAAAATAGTAAAAACTGTATAATTCAGATATGTATGATAAAATCATTTCAGACGGAAAAAAAAGTTCTAAAAATTTTTGTACATGACATTCTATTCAATTTTAACCATAGCAAAAATTTCCGAACTCGATAGGTTTTTGAGAGAATTTTATAAGATTTTTGTGTTTTTTTGTATGCATAAAATGTGGTAGAATTTTCTATTATTTCCATTAATTTCTACTATTTTTCTGTACTATATAGATTTCAACAATTTTTTAGTCTATCATTCAAAGTTTATTAAATTTTTTGTATTTGCGACTATTTTTCAGGAAAGAGTCAATGTAGATTTTTAGTTGTTTTAGTTTGTTAGGTACTTTTACAGTTTTTCTACGATTTGAAAAATTGTTCAATATTCCTGAAAGTCTTTAGAAAAACTGTTTGTCAGGATGTATAAAATGATGCAGGATTTTCTAGAATTTTCAGATATTTCTAGCATTTTTATACCTATAAATTTTGTTGCATAGATTTTGAAAATTTTGAGCTCTGGAATTCGACGTTTATCGAATTTTCCGTGTTTTAAAGGATTTTTCAGAAAAGAGTGTCTGCTTGGATTATTATTTCTTTTATGTAGTATTTTTCGTATTTCTTCAGTTTTTCTACGATTTGAAGAATCTCAGTTTTTTTTAATATTGCTGTATGAATTTCTGGAATTCGATGCTTTAGTTATTAAACTTGTATAAATTTCTAATGTTTCATAGATTTACTTCAATTTTTCTATGTATGTATTTTCTTTTAGTATTTTCTAGTATTTATATAATATTGTAGAACTTTTTGATGTTTTTTTAAACATCTCTCTAAATTTCGAGAATCATACTTCGGAAGTATTACTTCCAAGCATTGAAAGTTAAAAATATTATAATCATTCCGATAGATTTTACAGAAACCAGTTTCCTGATAGTTTTCGAATGCCCTTAATATTTTTTGAATTTTTCACAGACGTTGAAGATCCGAATATTTTTCTAGTATTTTAGTAGACTTGAATTTACATAATATTCAAATTTTGAGAGTTCAATGCTCGATAGAGTTTGAAGTTTCTTGATTCTTAGGATTACATAAATTTTTGAAGAATCTAATAGCATTTATAAAAAACTAATAAAAATCCAGTATTTCCCTAGTAACGGGGGTCCGAGAGTCCACTCTCGAGACTCTCTCGGAAATCTCTCGGAACTCTCTCGGACAATTGTCTGAGATAGTTCCGAGAGACTTGCATATGCATTTCATGGTTTTTAATGTCGCTGATCATGAATCTAAGGTCAAATTCGGGAAATTATTTTGTTTTGACAATTTTTATTAACGAATTATGAAAAAAAAATATTCACCAGGATGCATATGCTTTTGATGGTTTTTTAGGTCGCTGGTCATGAACAGCATATGCATCTTAGTAAGTATTTTTTTTAAATTGTTAAAACAAAATAACTTTCCAAATTTGACTTCAGATTCATGATCAGCGACCTAAAAAACTATGAAATGCATGTGCAATTTTCTAACATGATCCATAGATTTTAAAGGTCCTGCTATAGATTTCTTTAGATTTGAAGTATTTTCATGTTTTTCCATGCGGATTTCTGAAATTTATTGCTTCGAATTGTGAAATAGGTTTCTAATAAAATGTGGAAAAATTCCATGTTTGTCGATATTTTCACACAAATTACTAAAGTTTACTCTGTTCCATTTAAAATTATAAATATAGAATTTCAAATCCAAAAATAAGGAAGTTCAACATTACTTATTGTATCACAGGTTCAGTACATTTCTACAAAAGTTACAAATTCGTTCTAAAAACTTGAGTAACTTGAGTAACGTGAAAAAATAAATAACAGGATTTTTTTTACTCGGTACCAATGAAAAGTAACTCGTTTTCGTTATCGTTACTTGTTATTTAATAAACACGTTACATTATCGTTAAAGTAAAAAATGTAACATTTAAGAATATGTAACCCGTTTCTTCCAAACCCTGATAAATTTACTCTCTCGGATCAAATTAGTCAAATTTTTACTATTTGAAATAGTAACACGTGTTTTTACTAACAAAATAGTCATTTTTATAGATTTGACTTTGTAATTAGTAAAAATTTGACATCGAAATACTTGAATTTTTCACTTATTTAAAATAGTCGTGCATTTTCACTATTTCATAGTCACGCTATTTTACTATTTTCTTAGTCAACATTTTTTTTTTACTAATCTAATAGTCGTCTCTGACTATTTGATGAGTTATATTTCGGCACTGTTCGATCGTGTTCGATCAGTACTGTTCAGCACATAACTTTATATATACGCTCTTAGTGACTCTGTGGATGCACTACATTAAGCGGAGATATGCATTATTGTTTAATATCCGCGGAAAGAAAGCTAAATTGGTGTTAATTTTCATAAGTGAAGAGGATGTCTCGCAGGTGAAAAGAAGGTAAATATGGCATTTCATATTGATAAAATTGTTTGGTTCAAGGTGATCATCAACATAAATTGTCACAGACTATGTTTATTTTTGTTGATCAATGAAATATGATCGATCGATATCTTTTTTCAGCAATGTATAAGAAATCCAAAAAATTGAACTTTTGAATTAAATAATTCGGAGAAATTCTCGGTATTGCTGATTTGGACTTGAAAATATTGTTTGTATTTGATATTTTGATAGTTTTACAATTTGAGGTTACAGAACATGATGAAATACAATGAAACTTTGTTTTATTATCTTGAATGCTGTAATAATATAATTATAGCATTCAAGATAATATTTATAATATATAAATTGACTACTGGATTAGTAATTTCTGTCTCTATATGAAAAACTACTAATTGATTTGTCATTTCTTACTATTTCAAATAGTAAGCTGGTTTCACTATTTGAATTAATAATTTTTAACTATTTCTTAGTAACTGGATTCCCACTAATTCAAATAGTAAAAAATTTCTATAAAATAGTTAAATTTGACTAATTTGATCTGAGAGAGTACAAACTTCATGATGTCATAAAGAAAATTCAACACCGCAAACCTAATGATGAATAAAAATAAGCACCAAACGAATTCCAAATTCTTATAATGCATTTTTTTCATCAAATATCGAATTCATTGGAAATATCCTTAAATTAGAAGAATATCGAACATAAAATCAAAAACTAACGTCTTTGTACATTTTGATAAGTAAACCTGCATATTCAACAATTTACTCAACAATATTTACATTCCTTTCCCTCCTCCTTAAAAAAAACCACCTGAATCCACGACTTTCGAGATGCCTACAACAGAAATAGCTTAAACTTGACCAAGGTCTATGGGACAGCGACACGTGTATCGAAATCGCGAGAGGAAAAGAGCCGATGTAAAAAAATCCCTTCGACAAAGGGGGCGCGATATTGTGCGATCGTTTACGTACAGGATGCCGAGCGGTAAAGTATTATGTATGTACTTGGACGGGGTACGTGCAAGAGCATTGACCCATTGTACGTTATGTACGTAGCTCCACGTGCGCTCGAAAACCACGCCGACCGCCTCCTCACTCGAGCTCTTATTTCTCGTATGTACTCGCGAAAGCATCGATTTCGAAACGAAACGCGAATGAAAAAAAAATCATCCCAAGGTCACAACGTGACGTATCGGCAAATTAATCAAAATCGAAAATATCGATGCTATCTCGACCCTGCTTGTGCGAGGAATCCTAAAGGTCATTTTTTTCTTGACGAATTCGTTACGAGTTTTAGATGGAGAAGTACGAATATTAAGCATTGATTCATTACAGATTCGGCAGATATTGACGTAATTCATTGTAATGCGACGTTATCGAAAGCAGCTGCGTCCTGTTGGGGTAAAGCGACTGGTTTTGGGGGTTTTTTGAGCAAACCTGTCGAGGCATGGGTTGAAAGTTTGACATTGAACCAAGGGGTTCAGCTTGAACTTTGGGGTCTGATTCATGAAACTATTTAAAATGGTTAGGTACTTCAAAAATTTTTTGTAGAGTTATAAAAACTTCGATATGATAGTCGAAGAATCATATTTTCTTCAGCAATGTGGTTAAATGAAAATTAAAGGGTGTTAATTTTCCTATTATGTTATTTGATAGATTTCTTGATAACAAAAAGGATATTCGGGATTTTACTAATTGATGTTTGAAAAATCTGCCATAACGCGTTTTTTGAACGGTGAAGAAAATATTTTTGAAAAAGGCGAGTTTCGTGATCATATTCATAAAAATTAATATGGGTTCCTAAACTAGTCAGAGGTGATTTTTGCTCAGTAGGGAGCAGAATGAATACGTGTTTTATGTGATGATTCGGCAGTGAGGGAACGAGCATTTATCATTCGGCATTGAATAATCGTATAGAAAATTATTCACTTTCTCAACTACGGAATTTAGATTCATATTTTTTTAAATTTAGATTGGAGGGTCCTGAGATCGGGCAATAAATATTTCAGAAAGGATGAAAAATAGGAGAAACTATTAGGCACAAAACTTTTCAGTTCTAGTCATTTTCAAAATTGCATTTTTTAGGTAGATATATTTAGGTGATTTGATTTTGAAGTTGACTGTTCTTTTTTCTGCACTTTTTTATTTTTTGCTCATGACTGTTACGGCTTTCATAACATTTCTTTTTATTAATCGAACAGCACATTTATTGTTAACTATCTTCGCGATTTACGATAGAACGTTAGGATTTTTAACTTTCGGAATAGTTGAATTTGCATAATCTGATTTGATAAAAATTCTGGATTAACGTGTAAAGAAATGTAATTCAAACCTTGAAGAACATAATGAACAATAGAAAATGTTTCTGATTCTTCAGGATGTTATTTTTGATTTTGTTTGTTTACTTGTTTTTTTGCATAACTATGAAATACAAAGAAAAAAAAATAGTCAAATTTACAAAAAAATAAAAAAAGAACAATCAATATACAAATTCTGGCGATTTACCGTAAAAAGATATAATACAAATCTTGATTTATGAAAAACTTCACCTCTAATTATGAAAAATACTGCTATATTTCAATATTTCTCCATGTGTTTGAAATTTCTACTGATTGCTGATAGTTTGATTTTTTTTAAATAATCTACAATTCAAGAAAACTACAAATAAGAAGACATAATTTACAGGAAGTGATATAAATTTTTTCAATTTCAAGAAAATTGCCAAGAAGTCTGTATGTAACTGCAAGATTTCTTCAAATTGTAGAAAAATAATTTTACTATTTTGAACAATCTAGAAAGGGTCAGATTTTTGTAAAAGTTTTTAAGAAAAAAAGAAACAAAAAATAAGCTTACGATAGTTTGTGCCTTACAACTTTTGGAAACGAGTGTTATATGCATGAAAGAAAAAAGTCAACGTACCAAAAATAATGGAGCAATTAATAACAATGAAAATTTTTTGAAGTTAACAGTAAATAACCATAAAATTAGTGGGTTTGAAAATACGATACCTGAAATTCTATAAAATAAGTAAAATATTTTCATTGCTTTCTATTGTTCCAGCATTTATGATACGTTGTGAATAATTTCGTTTTTTTTATAAGAGATCTACAATTCAAGAACACTGCAAGTTACGACCCATAACTTACACGTAATTTATTAAATTTTTTTACATTCAAAATAAATTACTGAAAATTTCAACACTAGGATTATTTCATATTGTAGGAAACACAAATTGTTGTAAAAAATTGTAGAAAATATTTTCAAGAGAATAAGTTTCAAATTGTAGAAGAAGGTTTTAAAAAAAATCAAATTGTAGAAAATACTTTAAAATCAAAATAATAACCATCAAAATACGCACAAATGAAAAAACTGTTTAAAATTTCGAAAGTTTTTGGAAATTATTTCGTAGAACAACATTCCAGACGACAAAATTTTTACAGTTAGTGTGAAAGCTTGTCACATTTTTGAAGATTTTTCCAAGTTTCTTTAACCTCATTATTTATAAACACAGTTTGAGCATATAAAAAATAAAAAACTGAAATATGCAAAAAAAAAGCTACCAACGATTCCGACATGATTATTTCTGAAAAACCTCAAAAATTAAGTCAAACTATTAACATCACAATTTTCATAATTTCAAAAAAATGCTCAAGATTTATCTTTTCGTAGTAAAAATATAAAACTAAAAACTATAGATTGTTTAATGAAATAAATTCATACATACTATGTTCTTTCATCCAAAAAATCTTACATTCTCATAAGTTCTTTAGATTCCTTTATTGTGGAACACAATTCCTTCACAAATTCAATAATAACTCAAAATTATCACCAAAAGGAACAAATGACCTATAAAGTTAAAAATCACTCGAGAAATTTTCTAGAAACACTAACTTTTGAACAACTAACAAATTATTCATGAAATATGTTACCTACATGACATCCTTCAGAATTTACTGCATTTTTTCAACTTTCGTAATACTCCTCAGATTACTTTTTCAGAAAAAAAATGCAACAACATAAACTACAGCCAATTACCTTAAACAAACACATACTCTTATATTATTCTTATACATTTTTTATATACATAAGAGAAATAGTTTTATATTTTCCGAAAAAATTATCAATGCTTCCTGGAAAATTAACGGAAAATAAAAAATAACCAGAAAAGTTCTCCATCCTTCGAAATATTTTCCAAAAATACATTTTATTTATATCCCTTTTTTTCATTTTTTACCCTAATACACGGTGAATGAAAATTTCTTAAAGTAGTAAAATTTCCTACAATCATAAAAAAAGGGGCTTTGTCACTCCCAGAGAGGAATTTGAATCCCAATAACGATATATCTCCTAGATTTCAGTTCTCATCTATGGAAATTTCCATTGAATCTCGCAAGTTCTAGTTCAGCTTGTGCATAAAAAGTTAAAATTGAAAAACGAGGAAGAAATCTATAATAGGATTCGCGACGGCGAGGCATATATTACATTAGCTACATAGAAAAACGAGTGATAAAGTCAACGTACAAGACGACGCTTTGGGTGGGAGAAATTGAATCGCTCGGCGCCTTGACCAATCTCAATGGCGTGCTTGTTGAAACTGAACTGAAATGGCAAAGGAGAACGCGGATACTGCTTCTTTCGCCAACTTTTTTTCAACCCAGTTTTCGACTCTAGATTATCAACAACGGTTCTTTTGACATTGGAATTCAAAATCCGTCGTCCTTAGTTTCAAGAAAACATGTGCTGAGAATTTTCGGAGATATTAAATTGAAAAAAAAGACGTCGAAGACTTGAAAAACAAAATAAAAATAGCTTTCTTGAAATTCCCATCTTTTTTGTTCAACATTTTAATTTTATATTAATCTATATTATGAAATTCTTAAATACTTACTTAATCTTATTTCCAAACATGTCCTGGCCTTCAATTAAAAAATCAAGCTACCAAATTCAAATTGTTTCATTTTCGCATTTGAAAATTTGAAATTGAAATATTTGTTGAATTAACTTTCCAGTTCCTTCAGACTCAAAGTTCAATACAAGTCAGAATCGAGCCACAATGGACGCTACTCAAGAATTCATGTGAGAGGCCCCACCTTTGGCACCTTTGCCCATGGAGCGAACACGCTAAGTACAATGTACTGTGAGCAGGTTCGAAAAAAATACCTTGGTCGAGGTCACCAAATCTCGAAACTAGTTTTTTCATTCAACAGCCGATGTTTCTCTCTTCGTCGACATCGTGTATTACCATATCCCATCAAGTCTTCTCTATCCGAAAGTGTCGTAACTCATGGCCGCTTGGAAACGTTATTCCACGTATTTATAAATTCTGTTAGAGGCCTTTCGACAGACACGGATAAGAAAAAAAATACGAAGACTGGAATACACTTTCTATTCTACATACGATGGTGCTTATTCGGTAGAAGAATGTAGGTCAGGCACGACGATTGCCTTTGAAAAAATTTTAGGGTCTGGAAATTTTTCTGGGCATTTTTACTTGATCTGGACAAAATATTTGTTTTTTGCTTTGGGTGGGAAGATTCCCGCAATGAGAAAAAAATCTAGAACTTTTTGACGCATTCATGGTTAAAAGTAATGGGCTACAGTAACTTTTAGAATATTTTTGCAGATTTTGTGATTTTTATCTTACTTTTTACAATATTGTGCAATGGAAATTGTTCTATTGCACGAATTACTGTATGTATGCCATTTTTTAATAGATTATATAAAAATGAGTAAAATTTTTTTGATTTTTTGAAATTCTACTATACGATATGTTAGTACAGAGGAATATTAATTCAACTATCGTAACTTATATCATATATTTCAAGCATACAATATGATTTTTTAAATACTAAGAAAAAATACTTTACAAATAAGGATTCAGCTGCAATTCGTCTAATTATTGTGCAATCTACTATTTACGTTTACAATATCAAAAATAAAAAATTACAAAATGTAATATACTAGTGAGTACACAAAAAAAACTACATGTTACACACTGTCAGAAATTTTCCTATTTAATTCAGAGATTGTCTTTGAAGCAGATTTCCCATACCGTCTATTAAATTGTCTATTAAAGTTATGGACGCATCTATGAAAAAAATAACATTGTCTATGAAAATAATAAACCTTTCATGAAATCTGAGTGTTAATCTTATATATAACAGACATTAAAATCATTATAACTCCGAGTCATTTCTCAATGAAAATGTACATTACAACTTTTTTTAATTGAAGTGAATTGAAGTATAATACATTGAGTTCTATAGATGAATTTTCAGATAAAATCTCTCAAAATTAATTTAATATAAATGAAAAATATACTTAAAATTATACTTAACTGAAAATACATTGAAATTTGTAGTAAGAATCTCAGAAGAATGCAAAAAAACATACATACATACTTACTCTAATTTCACTTTGATTAAAATCAATATTCTTTTAGAATATTCCGGTTTTCAAGGTCTAGATCTTACGAAAAAATTTCTATTTTTATGTACCTACAAAAATTTAGGTAAATATATACATAATATATAATTAGACAAGTATGTATACATTTGATAATTAGATTGTGTGTTTCGAAGTTACTGTCGGGAATTTTAAAAGTGATAGACATATGTAAAGGGCGTATGCACGTGCGAAGTTGTAAAATAAATTGAAACAAAATAAGTATTTCTTTCTATATGGTCGAAATTTCAGAAATTGAAGCCTTAAAGTTTTCGACTTTACTCATGAAATAAAAAAAATAGCAAGTATTGAGCTTAAACTTTCAATTTCGTTAGTTCTTCTCGTTGGAATTTTGCAATATTCAAATTTATGATGTAAAATTTTGGCAAGTTTTTTAAATCCTTTGGATTTTTTGACTCTTAGGCTAAAATTGCAGTAAAAAATCATAACTTATCATTTATTTCCTTTCCTAAATATAACTCGATCTATAAATTTCGAATTGAGTGTGATTCGATTTGACTTATATTTATAATTCATTAGAAAATACTTTTTTTGTATAACTTTTCTTTCCTGAGTATGATCAGTTTCGGAGATCTTCATTTCAAAAGTATTAAGAATGATAAAGTTTCCAATTTCTTTGCTGATTATTCTTACAAAACTCAAAATAATTACAATGTTATCTTTCTATTCATTAGAATCAAATATATATAATATCTCATTTTTACTTCATGCCATTAGAAGCTACTGTGTGATTTTCGATTGTCTGAACTTCACATTTCTCGTTTATTTCAATTTCAAAATTTCCAAAAATAAACAAAAATAAAAAACAAATTCAACAAATATTGACAAAGAACATGCTTCTTTACTTTCCATTAGAAACTTATTTCACAATTCGAAGCATTGCATTTCAGAAATCCGCAAGAAAATTGTATATAAAAATACGTCAAATCTATAGATCTTCAAATCTATAGCAGAATCTTAAAAATCCATAGATCCTGCTAGAAAACCTTACGTAATTTATTGAATACAAAAAAAAAACGGATACATAATACCATAAATACTAGATTTAAATCAGTTCCTCATGAATGATATTAGATTCTTCAAAAATTTATGCAATTGCAGGAATGAATAAATTTCAATTTCTCGACCATTGAATTATAAAAGTTATTCATATAGAAGTTCATAAAAATACTAGAAAATTTTTAAAATCGTCGAAGTCACTGAAAAATTAAAAAATTCTTTGTAGGAGTGCTGATTTTCTCCTGCCTTACAATACACAAAATTATCAAAAATACGATATTGTTTATTATAACGTTATTAGAAACTGAACTTATTTTTACCTGGATTGAAACTTACTGAACAAAGTTCTTAACTAAAAATACATTGAAATTTGTAGTAAGAATCTCAGAACAATGCAAAAAAACATACATACTTACTCGAATTTCACTTTCATTTACAGTTTTTCTATTTATTTTCTGTCGAACTTGGAAGTCTATTACTCAGTATCTTACGTTGAATTTTCACTCTCATCAAGGCAAAATACTGTTATATTTCAACTCGATTTATAATAAAAATTCAGAGTTTTTAAAAAATTTTTCGGTAATATTGGCCAAAAAAAAAATTATGCAATCCTCAAACTGCAAAACTCAAATAAAAATCTTCGCAAATTACCAAGTATATAAACTTCAGATCTGATTTTTAAGTAATACCCCGACGAAAAGTGCAAAAAAGGTCACTGCCAGTAAAAAAAAACAAAACTAAAAAAATATCGAACGTGTTTCTTCAAAATTTGAGAAAAAGGATTTCCCAAACAGTTATTTTGTAAAATATCAATTTAAAATTGTTATCAAAGCCAATCTATCAGTGAAAATTTTCTAATTAAAAAAAAGTGAGGAACTCGAATAAAAAAAAAAATGTGATGATGCCTAGGCGTCATAAAGGCTGTAACAGGCTTGAACAGGCAGTAAATATTTTCGTGACTTTTAAGGTAGGGGCCTGAAGCTGATTGTATGTGTTTTATGTGTATGTGTGTTGGATGGGGGGGGGGGGGATTTTTTGGTCGAAAAAGGTCATCGGCCCCTGTTATTTCCATTATTTGAGCGTGCTAGCATTCACTTTTTGTCCCGATACGACGATCCTGACCCTCGCGCTCAGAAAGCGATGAGGAGGTTTATTTCGTTTATTTGTTCGCCTCCAACGGCCTTTTATCCTTTCCGAAAGGAAATTTCGGCGTACAATCCCGTTAAGAAACTAGTGCAGGTATTCTGGAATTTTCAAATTTCGCGTTCTCCCAAAGTTTTTTTACTAAGTTCATGTCAAATTTGAAAGAATATAGGCACATAGGCAGAAATTTAATTGAATATAAATAATCATAATATAATCATCCAAAACTAAAAAAGTCATAAAAATAGATGATACAGATACGAATAATAAAAAATCATGCAAAATATAATAACGAATATTATAATAATCAAATAAGTAGAAATTATGGAAAAAGTCCTAACTGAAGTCAGAGTGGTCAAGAGGACATGACAAATGGTTTCATGATATGAAATATACTATGTCAGTTCTTTGAGTTGAGCAATGTTCAGAATTCTTAATTTCACTAAGTCAAAAATGACAATAATCCTGGTTTCAGAAGAATTTTTTCTTAGTGCAAAATTCTAATTATAAGTGTTAGGATAAAACAACGTTGGAGAAAAAAATTTTGAAAATTGTTTTACCTCGGTGAACTATGAAGCTGAAAATCGAAAGAACTTTGAACCCTAAATCACAGAATTTCAGAAATCTACAGAGAAATTCATAAAAATACCGAAAAATCCTTTGAATCGTACAAACTTTAGAAATAGTAAAAGTAATTAAATTCTATGAAATAATTGTTTTATGAAAAATCAAAACAAATACTTACAATTCTTAAAAACTCGAATGCTAGAGCATTAAACTATAAGATACATTATGTATATTCACAAATCTATAGAAATCTCTACAAATTATATAAAAAGCTTCAGACCTCTTAGATACTATAGGTAAATACGAAAATAAAAGGGGAACGTAAAATAAAATCAAGCGTATGTGCATGTTATTTTCGTAAAAATTTATTGTATAACTAAAGATCTATACAAACTCTAATCCTATAGCATCTGATTCTCGGAATCTATAAAAAAGAAAGAAAAATCTTCAAAGTTTCGTAAATACTAAAAAAAAGCGAAAAACAATGGGAATATTAATACTCAATGACAATGTAAATATTATTCACTTTAAAAATTATGAAACTTTGAATCTCAGAGCATATAATTTTTTTTAATCAATACATAAATCCATAAAAATAGAAGAAAATTTTTTAAATTATGTATAGCAATACTACTAATACTAGTAAAATACGAAATGAAGAAAAGTATTGAAAAAATGAATTTTTATACCTGTTATTTACATAATGAGTTAGATATGTAATTAAAAGTTTTGATAATAGATTTATAGAATTTGATAATCCACGCTTGCAGACTTTATAATTTAATGTCAAAAAATTAATAAAAGAATCGTAGAACTCGCCATTAATGTGACTTTTTTTTGAGCGATGTTCTCGAATCTTCGGTCTCCACGCGAAATATTGATCAAGGTAGAAAAAAAATTTTTTTTTATGTTTGAATTTAATCTGATAATATTTGCACATGCATCAAAAAACCGTCTGCAATTTTAAATGTAAAATACATCTAATTTTTCCTGCAAAACAATCAATTTTTTTCAAACCCATACAAATTTTTGCACTATTCTCAAGCTTTCTCTCTCGAATTTCTTTGATTTTTTCTAAAAAGTTGTGTTTTAACTGTAAGCTTGAAGAATAGGCCCGTATTACATGTTTTTTTCTATTTTCTGTAAAAAACTGTGCTCTTCCTTCGAATGTGAAAATTCCAGAAAAATTAAAGTTGAAACATATCATCATTTACTACGTACAACCACACAAATTTGAGAATCGTGCAAAAATTTGCATAAGCTTTAATAAAATTGAGTGATTTATAGGAAAAATCACATATGTATTCATTCAAAATTGTAGTTATTTAAAGACACGAGGTTCATATTATGCGATTATACCAAATTTTTTTTCTTCGATCAATATTCCGGGTGCAGAGCGAATATTCGAGAACGTTGCCGAAATAAGAACCGCCTTCATCCGCATTGTTGAATTCCATGTTTCAAAATTTTCAATGCAAAAATTTTTAGATTTGAAGTATATTTGTATTTTGAAATCCACACCTCTAAATTCTTTAGTTACATAATAATTTCGAATTCTAGTGTTTTTCATTTCTCAATTCACGATCTCATGGATAAATATTCTAGAACATGAAGTTTAGAATTTGATGAAATCGGAACTACTGTTTTTTAGTGTTTAATTCTATAATTATTTTACATTCTTCAGAATTAGTATTTTATACTTTTAAAATACTTATTTCATACTTTTAAAAAAGTATTTTTGACGAATCTTTAGAATTATTTATTAGAATTCGATACTACAGAGTTTAAAATTAAATAACCCTATGATATAAATTTATGATTCTAAGTAATAGAATTGTGGAATTTTACATTATGAAGTTTTAAATTCAAGAATATCTGATCTGAGTAATTTTTAAACATAGAACTCACAATCCCAGGATTTATTGTACTGAATTTTTGAGTTCTATAATTAAAGGTTATTTCTATAATTTATATACAAATCATTAAAGATCTCGTAGATTCACAGTCTAAAACTAAGAGCTCAAAAGTACTATGTATACAATTCTAACGTCAACTTTTTCGTTTCCTCATTAAAAAAATGCAAATGAAGCAATCAAACTTATTTTTCTCTGTGTGATAAAATAATCTTCAAATTTTTGCGTGTAATTTCAAAACTTTAATTTTTTTTGTGTAGAAGAGAACAATTTCTCAAAGTTCCCTATTCGCGAGAATCATTATTTAAATTTAATTATTATATACTCCATAACTTTAACTAGGTTCAGAATAAGAATATAAATTTTACCTGAAAAACACAAGATTTTCGAAAAGTACCATATAAAAATGAAAAAACTTGAGGAAAATTTACGAAATCACAAGAAATTCTCGAAGTTTCGAGCTATCACCAGATATAATATTCGATTTCTCGACAAGTGCAGGCAGAAGCGTTCTAATAATTTTGAATAACTGACTGAAATCTAAGTCTGCAATCATATTCTTTTAAAAAATTACAGAATTGTGCTACTTTATTTTTTTTTTTTTATTGATTTAGTAATTTTTATTTTATTCTTGCAGAAAGTATATGTAGAATAACTGCTTAGAAAATTCGTTAAACAAGATTTAAATCGTAAATCCTTGTTTCACTTGACATATAAAAGTTGAATAGAAAAGTGAATCGGAATTTATTTCGTCAACATTCGATAATTCGTAAGTATACATTTTTTGGACTCGTTACCCTAACGGTGTTTCTATACTTACCTACCATACGTCGATTCGTATGGCGCGAAAAAAAAACTTTCTAAATTGGTATAGTCGGATCAGTGGATTGCTACATGGCATAGGCATGGATAAAATCAATATTTTTTTTAGAATATCTCGATTTCTTATAGCGTTTTCAAGGTATAGATCTTACGGAAAAATTTTATTTTTACGTACCTACAAAAATTTAGGCAAATATATACATAATATATGATAAGTTACATAATATAAGATAAGTTACATTACTGATACTGATTAGAACATTAGGGTGATTCAAAAAAACACTTTGTTTGAATTTGAACCAGCACTGGCCTGAATTATAAAATTTACGTCAAAACTAAGAGATGAAGCCAAAAAAAGTCGAAATCAAAAAATATTTAGAGGTCGCTACCAGCGATTTTTGTATTTTTGCAGCCCCGCGTCGCACAGTGGTCCCAAATCTCGAAAACCTGGCCAAAATTCAAAAAAATGAACTTTCTCCTAAATAACTGCTTTTGGTCACAACCTGTATAAAATTTATTGATGCGTGTTTTTCGAAAAAAGTGAAAGTGCAGGTTTCAATTCTTTCCGGAAAAATTCATTCTATAACCGCTTTCCCAACGAGCAGCATCGTGCGTTTAGCGGAGAGAGTTCAGATTTTTTCTTTTACCGTTACGTAGAAATAAGAGTGCAATGAATTTTTTTTGATCAGCAAATATGGATACGTTTAACCTTTTCATGGCAGCGACATAAAATGAGCGTGTTTTGCTGCTCGCGGATTGAGCGTAAGAGTCCCCTTTTCGAGCGGTGAAAGGTCCCGTGGCTAAACAACGGTGTTTACGTGCACCCGTGGCTAAACACCGTTGTTTAGCCACGAATTCGTTCGCTGACTCGAAAAGGGGAACCTACGCTCAATCCGCTACGCAGCCGAACACGCTTCTCATTTTGTGTCGCTACTAAAAAAGTATCGTACATATCACGGGGGAGAGTCTTTTCACTCGTTCCGACAATGTTGCGTGAAAAGACGCTGTTCTCCCCTTGATATGCAATATACTATTTCTTGGTCGGCGTTTGGAATGAGTGTGTGGGCGCTAGAAATGTGCCAACGTCATGTGACGGTCATTATGACCGTGACGTGACCGTCATGTGACGGTCACTGACGAAAAATTCGTGACGGTCACATGACCCGTGACAATTGTAGCGTGACCTCAAATCTGGTGACAGGTCATCGCATATCTATAGAGATGAGCGAAAAAAAAATTTTTAAATACCTAAAATTGAAGTTTTTTCTTGTGCGGATCTTGATTTCCTAACTCAAAGACTAGGCCTCTATGCATTGATCGTATTCGTAATTCGTATGTACATATGTATAGGTATAAGAGCAGCTACTAGTAGTACTACGGCGCGAACTTTAAATTCGCTTAAATTCGTATTTACTTTATTTTTTGCACTTAACGACTTAGTTCATTATGTTTTGTTGACTTGTTGTTTTGATAAATAAAATATTCTTCTTTCTTAAATTTTTATACAATAAGTTATGTAGCCGGTAAATGTAAAAGTTTTGAAGCATTTCATAAAAATATCTTAAAATGATTCAAAAATGATTCTTTTCAAGTACAAATACTGCAATCAAAAATACGCAAAGCATGCGACAAGGATGACAAAACATTTAAGTGATAATTTCCGAAATGTGCCTGTTCCGTTGAAACGTATATTGAAGGGCAAATATATATATATGCAATATATATCCGAGTGGAAAAAAAAGTCGGGGAATAATCTCAACATATTGGAGCGACATCATATGTCAGATATTCTCAGATATTCGTGACAGAATATCGCGAGGACGTTTTTTGGCATATTATTTCTGTACATTCTTGGTAGAATGTCGCGAAGATGTTTTTTGCCATATGATTTCTGTTCATTTCTAGTAGAATGTTGCGAAGATGTTTTTTGACATATGTTTTTGTGCGTATCAAAAATGGCACTCTTTAGAAAAAGGTTGGAGGGAACGCCCCAGCCCAAGTTCTTCGACTCTGTTCGATTCTACCGCGGTTCACACAGCGAATAATTTATGTGATTTGCGCTCGCTTAAAACATTTGAAATCATAAGAAAATATCCGTTAAGACAGTAAAATTTCCATTTTTTTCTACCATACACATTTTATGATAATAATTGAAGGGCCGGATGATATAACTTGGAACCCACAAAATGCCGTGAAACTTCCACCTAAGTCACGATTTCCATATTGGATTATAATTTCACGGCATTTTGTGTACTCTGAGTTATATATAATCCGGACCTTAATTATCCAACATTAATATTTATATTTACAGTATGTCGTGAAACATCGCAGCGATATTCATCGACAAACATCGCAAAGATATTTATCTAAAAACATCGCAGCTATGTATTTCTGTAAATATCGCATCAACATAGTGAGAAAAACATAGGAATGATATTATCGAGCGTGACGATTTGATGTCGAGACGATATCACTATAGAGAATATCTCGCGATAATTTAAAAAATCGCGAGATAATCTTCATGTGATATTGTCATGACATCAAATCGTCACGCTCGATAATATCATTCCTATGTTTTTCTCACTATGTTGATGCGATATTTACAGAAATACATAGCTGCAATGTTTTGAGTAAATATCTTTGCGATGTTTGTCGATGAATATCGCTGCGATGTTTCACGACATACTGTAAATATAAATATAAATGTTGGATAATTAAGGTCCGGATTATGTAAAACTCAGAGTACACAAAATGCCGTGAAATTATAATCCAATATGGAAATCGTGACTTGGGTGGAAGTTTCACGGCATTTTGTGCATTTTAAGTTATATCATCCGGCACTTCAAGTATTGTCACATAACGTGTAAGGTGGAAAAATGGAAGTTTTACTGCCTTAAAGGATATTTTATTATGAATTCAAAATTTTAAACGGGCGCAAATCACGTATAAATTATTCGCCTGCGTGAACCGCGGTAGAGTCGAAGAACTTCAAAGAACTTGGGCTGGGACGTTCCTTTTCCAACTTTTTGCCAAAGAGAATGTCATTTTTGATATGCACAAAAACATATGTCAAAAAACATCTTCCCGACGTTCTACCAGAAATGTACAGAAATCATATGTCAAAAAATGTCTTCGCGAGATTCTGCCACAAATATCTGAGAATATCTGACATATGATGTCGCTACGATATGTTGAGATTATTTCCCGACTTTTTTTTCCGCTCGGTTAGGATATATATATAAGTATTACATATTGTTGTGGAATATCTAAGAGATGAAAATTATAAAATACAATTTTCGAAAATATCGATATTTTCATTTTAGAAGTTGGAGAACTTCAATACAACAAGGAAAAATTTTATCCCTAGAAACAAATACGTAAATTATGATACTTAAATTCGATAATATCGCAAATCCAAAATAATTTCAAATTTTTATTAGAAATAAAATTTCTAATAAAAAATGTGTCCGTCACCTGACCAAAGAGTACGCGACGGTCATTTGCCCATAGAAATATGAAAGAGAAAACGTGACCGTCAGTGACCGTCATATGATGGTCACTGTGACCATGTCGTCACAAAAATGAAATCAAATGAAATGACCGTCACAGGCACATCACTAGTGGTCGCGCAGCGGAGTGAAAATGAGATTATTACGCTCAATCCGCGAGCAGCCTAACACACTCTTTTCAAACGTTGACCATGAAAAAAATTTTTTTCACGGGGATTTGAACGCGCGACGTGCGCGTTACTAGTGGCTAAGCTATCGCTTTGCTAATAGATCCGTAAACCGGAGTCCAAGGATTTTCCAAAGTTACTAGCAGCTATAAATTCCTGATATATCATGTCAATATGTGTGTATTTCATAACACACTTGTATGAGAAGAGATTTGTGTTTTCGTCAAAGTTTTTTCTCGAGAATGACGGCTAAATATTTATGATAATCAAGTTCGAGAAAGATCATTTTTCTACGTCATCTTTACGTCAGCTAAAATTATTTTAGTTATTCCAGGTTTTGAGAAAATGACGATATACAATCAATTCAATGCCCGGATCGAATAAGGGGACGCGACGCTCGAACTGGACAATACTTTCCCGAAAGTTGATAAAAAGTCGAAATGCTCAAAATGCAATATAAAAAATACGCGATGTTTCTTCACGTTTAGGTTCATCTTTTTCTCATTTGAAAGTTTCCAATTCGACAAATAATTTTCAAGATAAAAATTAAAAAACGTCTTTTTTGCACGTACCAAAAATCAATGTTTTTTCAAATATAAATCGCGATTACTCGGTCAATTACCAATGAAATGACTTGAAACTTGCACCATTTTCTTTCGCTGACTCTAGCAAAGCCGTCAAGTCATAGAAAAAAAAAAAATTCACTTTTGTTCATGAAATATTTAATAACAAACACAGAGCCTCCGAAGCTTGTGCGCTGCGACATTCTCGTTAAAAAAGAGTCAAGGAAATTTCAAGACTCAGAAAACTTCCAGCGAGACAATTGTTCCTTAGGGTTTAAGACGACTCGCAAGACCTTTTCTTTTTGTCCTTCTTCCTTTCAACTGAATCCCATTCTAAGCATCTCTCTCGCCCTACAGTAGGTTGCGAGTCATCTTAAGGAAGTTTTTTGTAAAATTTCACGCAATTATATTCCTAAACAAAGAAACAGTGCCGAGTTGAAAAAACTGGCGCGCAACATCGCGCGATCACGCGGAGCGCTTTGAGCACGAGCGCTGGCGAATTTTAACTTGTCGGTTTTTCTCGAAGGTTTTTTATCAAATATTTTAAAGATTCTCTTAGCTTTTATTGTATAAATATAAGAATAAATATTTTCACACAAATGCATCTTGTATTTTATATAAAAAACTGTACATAATTAACACTAACGCAGCATATTAACATCCATGTTTTTGTATTTTAGTTGTAAGTAATGACACTTATGTTTTATTATTTTCAGTAATAACATTTGTGTCATTTATATAGGAGCTTTATTCTCTATAAATTATAGTGAAGACGAATTTTGTAACATCGATATCTTTATTTATCTTAAACTCATACATTTTTGGTATAACGAAGGCACACAATTATCTTATTAAACAATTACGCTCAGTCTTGAAAGTAGTCAGGAATTACTCATACAGTAGTTAAATTGTATGCTTGTAAGGTTAGCTCTAGTTAAAGTAAAATAGAAGTGCTTTTTCGTAGCCTATTATAATAAGCATTAAAATCAAACGACGTGATGAATGCATGCTTTATTTTTGTTTTGTTTTTTTTTTTAACTTTACAGCCGTGTCTTTGAATAAATTTTCATTAAAATCTTGCGCGTTTGGGCTCAGGTATCGCAATAAACGCTTGAGATCATTCAATTTTTCCTCAGAAATCCCATCACCTTCAGCCAGCGGCGCGTTCTCCAAAGATTCGAATTCCATTTCACAATTTATGAAAAGTTTTGTTGGTTCGATTTAATCGTATGAATTGAAAGCATGTATTTCTCCATCTGGGAAATACGTGATTCTAACCACTTTGCTAATTTTTATTTTCTTTAAATCTTTGCTTTGACTGAATCTACTCTCGAAATCAAGAACTTTAATTTCTGAAACATCGACCATTTTGAACGGCGGATCACGCGAGTTTTCAATCAGAGCAATGTAATCTTTGTTTGTTTCAATGACTTCATGCATTTCCGTTATATGTCCATATCTGCCGAAATTCCTGTCACATTGACAATACGAATGCCCGCGCACTGGATAAAGGTGTTGAATTTTCATTTGGAATTTAATCGACAGCATGAACAAAAAAAGAACCATCAAATAATTGCGATTTTGGCCACCAGCAGCATCAGAGTAAAAAAAATCTCATTGTAGCAGTCCAATTTTTATTCTTCACAAATAGTATGATAAATAAAATTGCAAACTGTATTTGCACCTTTTTTTAACGTTCCTTCGATGAAATGGAATATGTAACTGTTCGAGCTCCCGTGAACATGAACATTAAAAATATAAAGCCACAGCAAACGACAATAAAACTGGCTATTGACAGGAATCTTGGGACACGGTAAATTTTGACCATAATCAAATTCGATGCGTAAAACGTTTTTCTTTTGCATCATTTCTTTTTTCAAAACTTTGTACTTCTCAAAGCGAGCGACATGATCATCATACAATTCTTTATCTTTTTTATCATTTTCAAAAGAAAAGCAGACATCACATACGTCGGTTCGGGGTAAGCGGAAAGAAAATTCATATAATGATTAAAATACTTTGAATATGTCGAAATATTTATTGGAATTTCTTCGTCGCCAGTTATGGAGCTATAGTAATCCAAAAACGAACAATACAAATTTTTCAAAGTTAATCGAGAATCTTCAAAGTAATTTAATTTCGAACTCTCACGGGCATAATGTGATTCTGTACTCGGTAAGCTTTCACAATGTTTTTTCATTAATTCTTCAACTGCGTTTGTGAGTTTTACACGACAGTTTTCGTACTTACAGCGACCATCAGCAAGACTATTGTTGTTTACAATTTTTTGTTGGACATTTTCAATTCTTCGCTTACCTATGCCAAGCACAGCACAGAGAAATTTTTTACAAACGGGAACATTTACGCTTTTGGTTGGGAAAAAATAATTCCATTGTTTCACGGTGTTGTTGTTGTCTTTTCGTGGGACGATTTTTACCATCGATTGTATTTGGATGTTTTGGGCCAAATAATCTTCATAGTTCCAAAAATCCTTATGAAGTTTCTGTTGCTCTGAAACTTCGATTGTAGAATAGCATTTTTGGGAGCAACAGAAAAACACCGCCGTAAATTTTCTTTCTTCAATCACTTTTCCTGATTTGGAAACATACTCTTCACCCTGTATAAATATTTTTTCTAAGTAATTGAAATCAATATAACAGGTAAATAAATCAATACTACAGTTAAATACTAAGAGTAGAAAATTTTATACGTTGAAAATACACTGCATGATATTTAAGTCCCAGAATATAATCTTTCAGTTGCATAATGATTGGGTTTGATTATATTTTAGATCCCTCATTTTTGTCAGAAATTATAATTATTCTCAATAACAAGAATACTTACGGCCGTTTGAATGAACACGCTTTTTTATTTCAACGGTTATTGTGAACGAAAATTCAAAATTACAAGAAAATACACTACAATCAAATGTGCGGATAATTATAAATCACGGGATTCTGAAAAAGTAAAAAAAAATCTGCGAAATCTCTAAATTTTTAAGCTATTTCTGGTAATCGCCCGGATTTTCATGTTTCATAATCAATTTCATTACTGTCGTAGAAAACACAGTAGAAGAAATTTTTGAAATTATGAAATAAAATGCGTGTACCTTATTCCTTTTGCGTTTTGAAACATTTTGTTTCCAACAATCCTCGTTCCGAGGCCGTCTGCGACCAATTATTTGTTTTTCCAAAGACATTGCTGTTGATTATTAGCACATAGTTCCACGTAAACTAGCAACAAACTAATGTAGTTTACTATTTATCTGATATGTATGAAAATTATTCTGTGAAATCGTGGCGTATATCACAGCCGGAAGTGAAATCAATCGGTTCACTGCAGCAATTTTTTTATCGGAATTCTCAGAAAACACTAAAATGTGCCGAAAAAAAAACAAAAATCGCTCGTATAATTATACGTGCGGTTTTTGTTTTTTTCAGCAAATTATAATATTATCATCTACAAGTTGAAACTTGCCAGCGCTCGTGCTCAAAGCGCTCCACGTGATCGCGCGATGTTGCGCGCCAGTTTTTTCAACTCGGCACTGTTTCTTTGTTTAGGAATATAATTGCGTGAAATTTTACAAAAAACTTCCTTAAACCCTAAGGAACAATTGTCTCGCTGGAAGTTTTCTGAGTCTTGAAATTTCCTCGACTCTTTTTTAACGAGAATGTCGCAGCGCACAAGCTTCGGAGGCTCTGTGTTTGTTATTAAATATTTCATGAACAAAAGTGGATTTTTTTGTTTTCTATGACTTTACGGCTTCGCTAGAGTCAGCGAAAGAAAATGGTGCAAGTTTCAAGTCATTTCATTGGTAATTGACCGAGTAATCACGATTTATATTTGAAAAAACATTGATTTTTGGTATGTGCAAAAAAGACGTTTTTTAATTTTTATCTTGAAAATTATTTGTCGAATTGGAAAATTTCAAATGAGAAAAAGATGAACCTAAACGTGAAGAAACATCGCGTATTTTTTATTTTGCATTTTGAGCATTTCGACTTTTTATCGATTTTCGGGAAAGAATTGTCCAGTTCGAGCGTCGCGTCCCCTTATTCGATCCGGGCATTGAATTTATACACACCGAAAAATACAAATGGTGTCATAAATACTGAAAATCTAGGTAGATAAAAGTCTCTCAAAAATCTATTACATTCGCACATTTTTCCCCGCGGCTAACATCGAATGAAATGTCATACATTCGGAACTTTTTGGAACTGGAGAAAAATATGTAAATTCGAAAAAACTGACTAATTTTTTTTTCCCAGGGTCAAAAAGTACAGATAAAGATATGGTTGATTATTTATTATTAATTATAACGGGTTACTATTCCTATTCAAGTAACAGTAACGTAACGAATTACTTTTTTCTCCTTAATAACGGTAACGTAACGCGTTACACTTTTTTAAGTAACTTTGCAAACCCTGGATATAACTATATATTCAATAGATTCCGATTAAAACACGTTTGAAATTAATCGTCAGCTAGTTTGAAACTATTTGAAATTAACCGTTACGATTCAAATATTTGAATTTTTGAATTCTTAATTCTTACGTAGTGACATCTATTCAAACAATGCAAGTTTAAAAACATATACTCCTGGTGACTTTCATTTGCAATTAATTCTCAAATTTTTCAAAACGTAGCTGCAAATTGTTGAAAACATAATGAATGAAGCCCTGATTAATTTTCGGTAGAATAAAAAAACCACGATTTTCTCCCATTTTCAGCATATATACATATATAAACGCCGCCGCAACCCGGGTAGCTAAA
Source organism: Platygaster robiniae (assembly GCA_028476575.1). Classification (NCBI taxonomy): domain Eukaryota; kingdom Metazoa; phylum Arthropoda; class Insecta; order Hymenoptera; family Platygastridae; genus Platygaster; species Platygaster robiniae. Next base: position 39,878,796 of record CM052020.1, read on the forward strand.
ATCGTGTTTTTCGTGACCGACGGTCAAGCGCCGTTAGCATAAGAGACTGTCATTGTAGTTGTCGGTTGTTATTGTTATTTTTTCTTCGCTGTTTTCAGCTGTTTTTGCGAAGTGCGTTGTGTGGTAATGAGTTTGCAAATATGGAGTGGTTCTTCGTCGATTTCGAACGTTATACTGAATTAAGTACTGACCAAGAACGAAAAGCTTGTCTGTTGGAAATTAAACTGAAATTATCATTGTCTCCGGATGACGATCTTAAACAAATAAGCAGAAATGCCGATTTTGTCCTTATTTTTCATCAACTAACCTCGAATGACCCGTAAGTTTTAACGATTTTTGTTAATCATTTATCGCCATTTACTCTAACTCACTTAAAATTAATGATTAATTGTGAAAATGTTTTCGTTTTCTAAACTGTACTGGCATCAACAATGGCTTTTTTATTCATGCTGAATGGCAACAAAAAAAAAATATATTCATTAACAAGATTAAAGTCATCACGAATGGCATTATTATTTTATTTTTTTTTATCGTGTTTTTTAATCTTACATTTTGTTTACCTACTTCAAAAAAATTATGATTCTGAGATTTTAATTTGTACTATTATGAAACCAATGCAAATTTATATTGTTTATAAGTTATCGTTCTTTTCTGGAATGGAAAAATAAGAAATTCCTTTGACATTTTTCATGCATAATTTCATCGTAATTCAGTTTTAGATATTTCAACATAATTTTTATTATATTTTATATTTTTCAAACCTTAAAAGTTGAAAAGTCAGTGTTTTAACTAAACATCACGATTTAACATTAAATAATTGAATTTTACCTTTTTGAAAAATTACCTGAAAAATTATGTATATATTTTCTTTTTTACCAATAGTCTATCCACAATTTTTTTTCCATGTAAAAAAAAATTAGAATCTTCATCAAGACTAGAGTCAGTACAAATAGCGTTTTTTTTTCATCGGTTTTCGCTACAATTTTTTCTAGTGTTTAATTGTATTCTGTTACAATGTTCAAAAAAATTGAAATTAATTTGTGCTATTATGAAACTCATATAATCAATAATGTTTGTTGATTATTATTCTTTTCTTCGATGAAAAAAAAAAAAAAAATTTTCTGTCAAATTTTGAATGTATTATTTAATCATTATTCAATTTCAGATGTTTCAATGTACATTTTTTATTTCCCATAATTTTCAAACCTTTGAATAAAGTTATTTTCTAAAATAGATATTCACGTTCTACATTAAATAATTAAGTTTCACATTCCTCAGTAAATTTTATACTCTCAAACTGAAAATTCATTATGAATGATTAATATAGCTTCATTTTTTTAGCAATACTCCTACCGAGTTGTTTGTTTATTTTTGTTTTTTTTTTCCATGCTGAATGTCAACAGCAACAATCTTTATAAAGACTTGAGGAATCACAAATTGTATTATTTTTCATCTATTTTTGCTACGATTTTTTTCTGCAATCTTATACATTCCTCAAATTTTCGAAAAAATTACAATCAATTCTTGCCATTTTGAAACCATTAAAAATTAATATTACTCATAAGTTATTGTTCTCTTCTTAAAAGACAAAATGAAAATTTTTTCACATTTTGAATGTAAAATTTCAATCTAATCCAGTTCGAGATATTTCAATGTGCATTTTATATTTTTTATAATTCTTAAACCCCAAAATATCAATAGTCATTTTTTAAAATTAACATCAAGATTTTCAATTCACGAATTCGATTTTATATTTTTAGGACATAAATTGAAGTCAGTAGGTTTCATATTCGAAAGTTTCACAGTGTTGTTTCCAAATATGTACTTCCCGAATTCTAATTTTTACTTGCTGATGTTTTTACTGTCAAATATTTTAGATATCGTCAAGATTACAAAATTACCCAAATTACTATAAATTTCACTATTTGTAAATTATTCATTTTCTACCTCTTAGAATTAAATAATTCAAGATTTTGAACTGTACAAAGTTTTGAAATTCATTTTTATGTTCCTTAAATATGCATCAAATAAAAATTCAGTTAATACCCTGAACTTTACATCACGAAATATCAATTGTACTTTTTCCAAAATACTGTAAATATTTTACATCGAATTACATTATTTTACTTATATAAGATATGAATCAGGGTTAGTGAATTTTAAATTTGAAAATTTTAGGATATTTGCATTTTCAAATTAGTACTTTCCAATTCTCATTTTTTTTTACTAAAAATTTTAATTTTCATATTTTTGAAGTATTGTTGAGATTGAAAATTCCTTCAATTATTCTACTGAATTTTACACTTCTATAAAATAGAAGTTTTCTATGAAAATAAACAAATATCAAAAAATGATTTAAAACCACGATTCAAGTGAATTTTCCTTATCTCATTACTATCAAATGAAAATTTTTGTTAAATTGCAGAGAGTTGATTCAATTATTATGCGAGATCTTAAAGATTCTCCTGAAAGGCCTAGAAGTGGGCGAATTCCACCGTCGCTACTCTTCAGAGATACAACAATTTTTGAATAATCCACATCCCTCAGTGAGGCTCATACTTCTGCAACAACTGCAAACAATAGCTTGTTCAGATAAATCAAGACAACTCCTGGATGACCTGGATTTGCTGGTGGCCACAGCCGAGAAAATTGGAGACGAAGATCTGTTGACTGCCACATGTGCGATGCAAATTTTCAAGAGCATCGGGGAACATCCCAACGGACCACGTATTATCTACTCTGGAAAACTCCTGAGGACTTTTGCCAAGCTGCTGTCCAAAAACGAAGTCACCTCTTTCCGAGTTTATGAAGTCGTCACACACATCGCTACCTCGTCGAAACCAGCTCTAGAAGCATCCATAGAATCAGGATTTCTCCAAAGTTTGATATCAAAACTCGATAACGATGACGACGTGCTTCAGCAACTCAATGCGCTCGACATCATAACAAATTTGGCCTTGAACGAGGAAGGCTTGAGGTACTTAGAGGAGCAAGGGGTTCTGAGGAATTTTGCTCAGAAGATAGCAAGAGTTGAGGAAAACCCATTGTCGAGTTTGTTGGTGCCAGGTAAGGTATTTTCATTGCATTCTCTATTGGTACCATTTAAAGAGCGTGTATTTCTTTGCAGGCCTAATCAAGTTCTTCGGCAGCGTGGCCCAGGTCCACCCAAATGAAATATTCGCCAGGTACCCTGCGGTGGTTTCAGCTCTCGTAGACGTTCTGGAGGGCCAGGACCAGAGCCTTCTGCCAATGGCGCTTGACACCCTCAGCCACGTCGCCACGAATGTCCAAGGTAAATATGCCCTTCAATCTCTCGGCGACTCGATGCGTCGCATGCTCGCAAGAATCGCTGACATGGTGACTAACATGCCCGCTGAGTTACGAGTGCGGACTCTACAATGCCTCGCTGCCATTTTACGAGTCGACGAGTCGCAACAAGACAACCGGATTTTGTCCTTGACCAAAGAGTGGTTCGACTCGATGGCCGAGGACTCGATGGCGCTTCTGGTTTCGCTTTGCAAACAACCCTTCGCCGACATCCGAGAGGCGGCTCTGCAAGTTTTGGCGGTCGTGGCGTCACAGGCTTGGGGCCAGGAATACATTTCCAACTCGCCGGATCTGCTGGCATTTTTGCTCGACAGAAAAGTCGAGACCTTCAAAGAGTGCAAGACAGCGAAATACGAGGTCGTTCTCCATTTGTCCAAGGCCCCTGTTGGGATTTTCCACAATTTGGTCAGCCAAAAGTTGAAGCAATTCGTCGACCAAGGAGCTTTCTTCGTTGAGGCCCAAAGTGAGATTGCTTCGGAAAATGCTATGTGAGATTGTGGGCGGACTTGGTTTTTTTATTTTTATGGTTCGAGCGTTTTGGAGTACAAGGAATAAGTATGTATATTCAGCTTAAATAAACGTTACCTATATTTACAATATTTTCGTGTTACCTAGAGGTGAGGCTCGTATGAGGTACAATAATTTATGTTTACAACTAGAGTGCAAGTTTTTTTGCTAGTTATTCCACATCAGAATTTTGAACCTTTTTTCTGTTTTGAATGGAATTTTCTTCTTTTTTGTTGAGAGGAAAATTGTAGTAGTTTTTTTTTTTTTTTTTTTTTTTTTTTTTTAACTTAAGAGGATTGAATCAACTGGCGTTGTGTTTATGACGATGGTTATTTGCATTTGAATGATTTTTTGGAAAAAAATATAACAAATGTGATGTCAATTTCTGAGGTCAATGAATATTGGTATTTTTAATAAAGGAAAACTGATTTTTTTATCAGTTTCTTGAAACTGGCAGTTTAAAAATTTTTTTGGTAACAAAATGTGCTCAAAATTAGTTACTTTCGATTTTTAAAATTCGAATTTGGTAAAGAATATTTTTTTTTTATTCGATACCAGTAGTTCTGGTTTTTGAGATTAAACAAAAAAAGTTCATCATCAATCTTATGTACGAAAAAAAGTATTTTTGAAAAATTATTTCGTGATTGCCAAATACTTCAATTTTTATGTTTGATTCATTGATTTCATGATTCCCTCAGATACACGATAAAATTCATACATTTCGATGATGAAATTTGCAGTTTTTGAGTTGATTCTTCAAAAACTTTAATATCACAAACTTTTCATATGGCTGTGAAATTGAAACCAATGAATGGAAACATTCAAATTTTTGCGATATTCGAAATTTTCAGTCTAAATATACTAAAGTAAATTAAAGTTTTATAAATAAAATAAATAATAATATAATAAATTACAATTTTCCAAGAATAAATTTCGATTATTTGATTAATATCTTCATTTTTTGAAATTTTTCATCTGAAAAACTTTGATAAAAATGTCGGAATTCTCAATTCGAATAAATTTGCAATCCTTATATTTATTTCTGAATTCAGATTTCCTGTTTAAAATTAGTGCATTGAATTCTTCTGGACAAATGTGCAATTTTTTTATACAAGTCTTATTAGATAAATGCACATTTTTAAATTAGTTTTGTAATTGTTGAATATTTCCAACTTTAATCAAATGTATTGTTATAGATTTTAAAATTTAGAAAACACGAATTTTTTAATTTATACCAAAACGAATTTCCTCAGACTCATAATAACATAAACTTTTTCGGCAAAATATGGAGCTTTAGGTTCATTTATCGAAAACTCCAAAATCACAAGCTTTTTCACTCGTCTGTGAAATTAAAACCACTGTATCACAATTTTTATAATATTTTTATGTTGAAAATTCTGAGACATTGATTATCCCCTATGCTTTAGGAGAATATGACCGTTTGTCGAATTTTTATCTAAAAAATATTGTAAAATTTTAATGTACATCTTAGAATGTCTTGTTAAATTTTTGATTACAGATTTTCAGTTCAAAATCAATACATCAAATCCTTGAACTTTACAATAAAAATTTTATATTTCTCTATTCAAGTTTTTAATTCTTAATTCACTAATCTTAAATTTAAAAAAATTGTTTCCTTGTTTCAGATATTGTTAATATTAAAAGAAAATTTTTTACCTACTGAATGCACTTAATTTTCCTTCATCATTCTCAAAATTAAATTGCAAAATATAAATATTATTATTTTCATAACCGGAACAGACATTAAAAAAACACACAAAAAAGTTTCCTCTCAAAAATAGAAACAAAAAGTTTACTGCAAATTAAAACTCAAACTGTCAATCTGATGCAGCATAACTTGCATACTTTAAATTACGCAATTTCGTCAAATACACAGCTCTTCGAATTTTTTTAATCAGTAACCAACGTTACCGATTTTTCCCTCTCGATTCGCAATACGAAACAATCACTTTCGTTTTTGAGTAATTTACAAATGACTTTTGCCGTACAACGGAAAAAATGGTTTAGTCACATTTTCCATCGACTTTTCTGAAATTCCTTTAACTCTTTTTTTCTCTGAAGAACATGTACGGAATAATAAAAAATTTGTACGAAATGCTCTGCGTTGTGCAAAAAGCGAAACAGTTATCAATTTTCGCGAGTAATGGACGGTACGCGATTTTTGAAAAAAACGACCTGGAATTTGAAAAAATACTATTGTAGGCGTTGTACGGCACATGTGAGATTTTACGTCACTTTATGGTATTCGTTTCCTCTTTTTGGGCGCCAGAATTTTCAACATGCTGACCACTGGTGCTTCAAACGCGAGGGACACCACGAAGGACAAGGCGTAAGATGTGACGACTTGTCCGAAAAATGTGATCATCTGTGAAAAAAAATTTATTGTTTATTTGGCTAAAATGATTGTTGAATGTAACACTTGACTTGGGATTTTCACAAGATTCAAGCTCAATCATTAATTATTTTTATCTGGTAGACAAAGGGAATTTTTGAAATGAAATAGGATTCCTGTGTTTTTGAAAAAATTTTATAAATAAGGTTAAGTACCATGGTATCTTTGGCCAAATGCATGGGAGCGTCAAGATTCATTGCAGTCATTCTAATGACAATTGGATGCACTAAATAGGCACAATATGTTACTCGGCTGAATGGGTACAGCAGCGGGGCTGAAAGGACCTTATTCACGAAACCTGTAAAGACAATATTTATTGAGTGTTTTTTCGAGCAGAGAATATCAAATTGAAAATCCATGTATTTTATTCCCTGATTTTTTGCCTGCATTTTCGTTATAGGGATTTTGAATGATTTTTCGATATTTCTTTAAAAAAATTTCTTCGTTCAATTTTCCTGATAGAATTTTTAGTATACCACGTTTTTCTAAAAAAATTTTTAGGGTATACACAAATCATTTTTTTGAAGGAATAAAATTCAACTTATTCGGTGAATTTGCTTTACACAACTTGAAAAAAAGTTGGTTTTTTTATTATTATTATTTTTTTTTTTAGTTCAATTTCGAGTAATCGAAGTAGTTTCCATTTGTCATAATTTATGTATTTTTTAATTTTTCTACGTTTTCGGCATTCATTACCTTTCTTTAAAATGTGGTAATGCGTAATTGGACATGAATCATTATTCATTGTCACAGATTATTAGAAGAATAATACAAGAATTTTTAATTTTCAGACTTTTTGGATAAAATTGTTCTTAAATTAGCGAAAATTCCAAGTCTTGAACGTTTAGGAAATGATTCTCTTCACTTTTTTTTTTAAATACAAAAATTTTTCTTGTTTGTAATTTCTGAGCTTCGAAAATGCACGAAATTTAAAAATTGAGAGTTTGAGTTTTTTTCAATCACAACGAACATCTATTGCTTTTAAACAAAAAAATTGTAAGTTTTGAAGGTAAGCTAGACCTTCAATTTTCAAAAACCATTAAGAGTTCGAAAAAACTCGAACCTTCAATGCTACGAAATCACGAAAATATATAACCAAAATACTACCAAGATTGAAAAAATATGAAACGTATGACAGAAAAATCAAAATATGAAAAATTCTTTGGAATCCATTTTCATAAAACCTCAAAATGTCTTGAAATCTGCGGGAATTCCAAACCTGGAAGTTTCAGGAGAAGATTCTCAGTACTTTATTTTTAAGTTAGAAATTTCTTGTTTCTGTGATTTCCGAACCTAAAAAATGTCTAAATTATCAAAAAAAAAATGTGAATTTCCAGAATTTTTTTAAATTGAACAAAAACCTACTACTTTAAGACACAAAAATTCTGGATTTTAGAAACCCAAAATTTTTAAGAACCCTATTACGTATTTGAAAAAAAAAACTCGAAATTTCAATTACGAAATTAGGAAAATTCAAACTGAGAAATCACTTAAGTTAAAAAGATTTAAAGTATATTACAGAATAAGAATAATTCCTGAACTATTATGGAAAAATTTTCCCAAAACCAAAAAGTCTTAAAAATCTTGAAATTTTTAATTTTCGAAGTTATATTAAATAATTCTTATAATTTTTAATACAAATTACACATTTTTGCTTCCTGATTCCCAAACTCAGAGAATCTCCAAAATTGAAAAAATTGAGAGTTTAGAAATAATTTTCACTACAAGCTCGAAAATTCTGAATTCTCAAGAACCCTGGATTTGGACAAAATTGGAATTTCTCCCGTTACTAAATAACTAAAATCGAAAAAATTACTAAGATTAGGAAATTAAAAACATACGACAGGAATCTTACAATTCTATAAACTCTAAAAATATTTTTCTCACACTTTAAAATGTCTTGAAATCCCCGAAAATTTCAACTCTTGAATTACGAGGGAAAGATAAATTTTTCTATATATTTTAAGATCCTAGCTTTCTGTGGTTCCCAAACCAAGAAAATGTCCATAAAAAAAATTAATAACTCTACGAATCTTTTCATGTCTAACAAAACTCTACTACTCTTGAACTTGAAAATTCTTTATTTAAAAAACCAACTATAAAGTCCTTATATTCTTAATAACCTTGGCATTTCAAAAACCACAAAATTCTTTTGTCACCAAATCACAATAACTCATAATTAGAAATTACCCGAATTCAAAAGCTTTCGAACGCACCACAGAAATATCGAAATTTCCAAAACTCTTTGGAATCATTTTTTAAATGACTAAAGTGTCTAAAAATCTACTGAAATTCTGTAGGTACCTGATGTTTAAAATTTCATTTTTTTTTTCATCTGCCAATGATTTTTGTTGAAAAACGAAAAATCATGGACAGTGTCCAGATTGTAAACTTTAAATAAATTCAAATCTTGCCTCCGTATCCAGTACTGCAAGCGATAACTATCCAAGATAGTCCAAGAGCCCAAACACTATGACTCAGTGAAGAATAAGCTGCTGCTGCAGCCGATGATAGCTCTGCTTCGTACAGTCCGAAAAGTAAGCCTGACAAGCATGTGATGGAAAATAGCCAACCACTTATTATCGTGATCTGAAAATCATTTTTTCTATGCTGCATTTCATGACCATTACAGTAAAAAATTGTAGTAATAAAAAGTTAAGTAGACATCGAGGACTACCAATTTGGGCAGAAAAAAAACCCAAGAATTTTACTCTCCAATAAGAATCTAAAAAACTTGTAATGTTAATCAAGTATTTAGCATCGAAGTAATGACAAAATATCTTACCATCACTTCAATTTTTTAGTACTTCTTGCATGAAATTGGAGTTATCACAATTTCCCAACGAGAAATATAAAACTTGAAAAAAAAAAACTAATTTTTTGACTTATAATATCAATGAATGATTCAGATTTAAAACTCTGTTCCCATCTGGGTGAAAAAATTTTATTATGCCATAGAGTGCATAATTCCATCAGTTTACCTTCGACATTTGAACTCTGCAATCGGTGACATAAAGAAAATATCCGACAGACATTCCTATGAAGTAGGGGCCTAATCTGGTCCAAGGTTTGTCGTAAATTTTGTCGAAAAGTGCCAGAGGGTCGTCAATATTTGGCATGTGGTTATTGACTAAAGCTATGTAGCCAGTGGTAACCCAGGAACTTATCAAAAGCGTTGACACCAAGAAGGCAGCGATTTTGAAATGGTTCGTGGCGATGATGAGAATAATTGCTCCTATCACGTAGAATTGGGTGTCATCTGACAGGTACCAGGACCAAAGCATGCACTGAAAATGGACAAATTTACATGCCATTTCATAATAATTGCTTCTTTTCAATGACTTTGAAGGCAATTGAAAAAATCATCAAGTCTCGAAGAACTGGAAAATTTCAGTATTCAATTTTTTGAACGGAAAGTCGTGTTCGTGAATATGAAAATTCTAGATCGCTGTAGATAAATAGTTTCTGTTCCAAAAATAAAGTAAGTTTTGACCTTTTGAATGTTACCTTTGAGATTATGAAACTTGAGTTAACAAAATCATGCAAATTTGGATATTAAAGATATTGATGAATTCGATTCCGAAAATCCAAAGATGAAATGATTTGAATGAGAAAAGGTCATTTGGACTTCCTATTACAAAAAATTTCGAAACTCGTTTCAACGGAAACACGTCTGAATTTCAATGTTAAAGCAGTTGGTAAATATTAATTTTAACTTTACCGTGGAAACTCTTGATTGATTCAAGATCTAGAGATCTGATCTAGAGATTCAAAAATGACAATAAAGCAAAAAAGATGATGTGGGTAAATGAGTTTGGCTATTGTCCCAAAATTTCCAAAAACAAATGAAAACATTGATATTTGCATAAATTAAGGGATGTAAAAGTTGAAAAAGCTATACATTTTGAAATTATTTCATCCAAAATAAATTATTAATTTCCATGTATGAAAAAAAAACGAATAAACTGACAGTTTCGAGTTTTCTAAATTTTCAGATTCTTAGATCCAGATGTTTGATTTTCTAAGTTTATTTTCTTAATTTTTTTGATTAGTTAATCAATTTCTTCCAATATAAATATTTTGAAATTTTAAAAATGAAACATAACAAATTCTTTATTCGGTAAATTTCTTTGAACTTTTATTTTTTAATAAATTACTGAATAAAGTCATAAATGTAATTTTCAGATTCTTTGAGAGATATTCGAATTTTTGAATTTCTTTCTTGAAACTTTTTGATTATTTCATTCATTAGCTTAAACTTCAGTATTCTCGTATTTTCTATATCATTGAACATGAAAAAAGTTTTCATTATGATTGGAAATTATCATGCTTGGGATGAATGGCTTTTATTTGAAATTGTTATTCATTCATTTATTTTTTTTTTGTTGCTTTTTTTTAATCTTTTGATAATGTGTTTCCATTATCAGCTCTTCAAGCATTGGAACATTGAAATTCGCACAAAGTAAAGTATATAAAAGTTGGAATACTTTCTATGCATTTTTAACTCATCATTGTTCATTAACTGAATACAAATTTGATATTTGTAGTTCCATAGTTTTGAGATTCTTCAATTCGGATACCTAAATTTCTGAATTTTTTTCGTCAAATTTTTTTGATCGCTAATTTAATAAAGCAAACATGGATATTCTCCTATTTTATGAATTGAGCATCGAAAATTTTATAATTTCCAATGATCGAATTCTTTAATCTTAAGTTCTTACAAATGCTGTAAATATAGGGTAATAAAATTTATTTGTTTTTTACTTTTTTGATTTTTTTGAATCTGTAGATTCATACCTACTATAATCAAGTTTATAGCTGTTCTAAAATTGAAATTCATACAAATTCAGGTATGTCAAAGCTTACACAAAAAAAACAAACAAAAACTCTCAAATAAACAAAACCTAGAGTTGCTGTTAGTACGTTCTTGAGTTATGATATAGACGCACTGTTCCTCTCTTTCCTCTACTTGAAAGTTTTTTGATTTGTCAAGTGACATGAATCTTGACAACGTTTTTTATTGTATATAAAAACGGAATAATGAAAATCCGATTGACGTGGCAATAGTTAAAGCGAATGCATATGAAGATTCGATAACTGAAAAATAAATAATGAAGGTCACTTTGATGTCTTCTTTTGAAGAGGACCCGATTGGTGCTGAAAGATAGAGAACAGAATTTTTAATTTTGAGATGCCAGTGACCCGTCTGCGTGGCTCCGAATGATCAAATTTCATTCATTAATTTGTAAAAAAAAACCGTTCGTACCATCTGGTCCACCGGAAAAAGAGTATTGATGTACAACAAATTCCTCCACCAATAATTTGGGCAATTGACATGATCAGCAGTGGGCGGTTCGAAGACAGAATTGGCGTGGAACCACTTCATAGAAACTTGTACAACGCCAAGGACGAAGAGGTAAGGAGCCGTGAGCCTGCAAAACCTGTAACCGAGGAAGCCAATGAACTTGAGGAGTCCTGCAATGAAGCCTTGAGTGCCCTGAGTGAGTTTGTTGAGATCGCCTTTGGCGTTGGTCCGGAAATAGAGGAAGCTCACTAGGAGGCCGCCCATGAAGAAGAAGGTGTCGACGCTAAAGGCACCATTAGTGATCATCTGGAAAAGGAACTGTTTCTCGACGACCTTGCGGTACTCCATGTTATCCGAGTACTTGAAGACGATGATGCAAGTATGTCCCAAGATCACCCAGCCCATGGAGATGGCCCTAAGACCATGGATCGTGCTTATAGTGTCCCTTCCAACGCTCGAGTCGCAGATGACCTTTAAGTTAGCAGGTACCGAAAACGACAGCAGCAGTTCCTCCAGGACATCTACACGTTTTTATTTTTCATTATTTGGATGGTAAGTACTGAAGTTTGCAAATCACTGTATTAAACATAATTAACATTTGACGAAGACAAATTTGATACAATTGTCATACAATTGGACTATAGTCCCTTCTTGACTCAGATTTTTTTTTAAGTTGGCTTGTATTTCATGGGATGGATGAATAATCTAAGTAAAAAGATTTGTTCGTTATACGAGGATTGCTATTTATATTTTGGGAATGGGCAACCCTAGTCTTTTCACTTCAAATCTGCCATTGGCCACTTAAAGTTTGACTTTTTTCAAGAAGAAAATACTCAGATGATTTTGACTTACGAGCAATATTTGTGTTGTTTACAGTGATTTTAAAAATTCATCTTTTCTCACGAATGGAATTGACTCGTGAACACATTCGTGCGATGATTTTTTACAACTTTTGACGTGGACTATCCCAGCAACAGTGTATCGAAGAACTTAATTCGACTTTCGGTGATGAAGCACCATCAAAAACCTCTGTATATCGGTGGTATACAGAATTCAATCGAGGCCGTAGTTCGCTCACGGACGAATTTTGTGAAGGTCATCCAAAATCGGTTGTTGTGCCATAAAACATTGACGCTGTCCGGGAACTGATATCGCAAGATCGTCATGTGACCTATCGTGAGATCGAGGCAACCCTAGGCATTAGTATGACCAGCATCAAAGAGATATTGCATGAACATTTAGTCGTGAAGAAGATTTGTTCGCGTTGAATCCCGCATAATTTGACAGAAGCTCAAAAAAAGACTCGTGTCGATTGGTGCAAAGAAAAACTCAAGAAGTTCGATCGCGGTGCCTCGAAAGCTGTTTATAATATCTGTAAAAGTGACGAATCTTGGATCTATGCGTATGAGCCCGAAACAAAACAGCAATCTACTGTATGGGTCTTCCAAGATGAGCCAAATCCGACAAAAGTTGTTCGCGCAAGAAGCACTTCGAAGTAAATGGTCGCCTGTTTCTTCGGAATTACTGGACATGTGGCAACTGTACCGTTAGAGCATCGTAGAACGGTCAATTCTGAATGGTACACAACCATTTATTTACCAGAAGTCATCAGTAAAATACGTAAAAAGGAGCGCCAACGAAGGATCATTCTGCATCATGACAATGCGAGCTCTCATACATCGGCTCAAACAACTGCCTATTTGACCGGACAAAACGTCGAATTCATGGGTCATCCACCTTACAGTCCTGATTTGGTACCAAATGACTTCTTTTTATTCCCGCATATTAAAAACAAATAACGTGGTCAACGTTTTTCGGCGCCTAAAGAAGCCGTCGATGCGTTCAAAACACGTTTCAGAGATTCCTCAATCAGAGTGAAAAAAATGCTTCGAAAATTGGTTCAAACGCATGCAAAAATGTATTGATCATCATGGAGAATACTTTGAAAAACAATAAAGCCATTCTCGATGAAAAAAATTTGTTTGTATTCTCTATTCCTGAAATATAAATAGCAACCCTCGTATTAATTCCATGAGGGTCAACTCTATTTTTATTGTACGTGAATGGTCTGTTCAAACTGTTTCCAACAGGACAGATTGTCACTTATGCAGATGATACTGCTATGGTAATTAGAAGTGAGTCATGGGAAAAGCCTAATTAATTGCTGAAAAGCAACTAGAAATAATTATGGGATGGTTCAACAAAAATTTTTAAACGTTGAATTTGGATAAAACTGTATTCATTACATTTGGTTCATACAAAGACAGTTTTCCACAACATTTTAAGTTGGAGGTTCACAGTGATGATTATTTGACTAGGAGTATTACGGATAATTGTCAGTGTCAAGAAATTAAAAGGGTCTCAAGTACAAAGTATCTTGGTGTTATGATCGATCAGAACATGACTTGGAAGATGCACATAGATATGATCGCTAAGAAATTTCAGATATCAGGTTTATTTGTTTTACTATCTCGGAGACAATTACTTACTATTTATTATGCACTTTTCTGGTTTGTGGTGAATTATGGGATAGATTCATGGGGTAGTGCGTCCAAAAATGTACTGAAATCTATAAGGATATTGCAGAAAAAGGTAATAAAGATAATTTTCAACAAGAAAAGAATCTACCCATCTACAATACTTTTTAGAGAGAACAGAATTATGGATGTTCAGAGGGGTTTTGTGATAAATACTCTGTTTCAAGAGTTTGTGGATTTGCAACAAAGATGTTTGGTTTCATTGAATGGGAGAAATAGGAGAGTCAGTTCTTTAAAACTACCTTTCATGAGGAAGAGGATTTATAGTAGATCTTTTTGCTGTAGCAAGTACAGATTTTTCAATGCACTGCCGGAAAATGTTAAGAATCTGGATTTAGCAGTTAGAGGTAGATATAGGCTCAGGCGACTCATTAAACAGTGGATACAGAGTATTGAGGATGACGTCATAGATAGGATGTTAGATTAAAAATGGAAATGATATATTTATACTCTACCAGGTACTTTGATGATTTGTTTTTTGTTTTAGTTATAAGTTAGTTATGTTTTTAGGCTCGCGACAGATTCGATTTGTTTATCTTGCGGGTAGTATGTGATTTACTATGTACTATTACACCTGAATAAACAATATTATTATTATTATTTATGACTTTTATTGTGTAAAATTTCTTATTTAAAGGATCCTAATCAGGACCTGATAGGGGTCGAAATATTGATCAATGCTGCGAAATAGAAATAAAATACATTATGGAGAAAAATTACACTATTGGCTCCGATTGATCATTTTTCCATTATCTCTTATACGCAAATAAAAATACGGAGCGTTGGAAAGTTATCAGAAGATGTTACGAAAATAAACAAGAACTATTAAATACGATGCTTTTGGCAATTGGAAAAACTGTATTGTTTTCAATGGTTTTCGAAAGATTTGTTTTGAAAAAGACAGACTGTCTGTAGCTATGTGAAGCGACTACATTTCAAGGATGGCATAGAATCGTACTTTCTTTTTTTCAAAAAACTCGAGTTTCAAAATTTTCAAGCGTGTATTGAGTCAATGTAGATCGCTATTTTCGAAAGGTTTTATTATTTTAAAGTGTCAGTTTTATTTTGTAATAGATAAATGAAAAGGTTCTTCTTTTCAGAAGAAAGGAAAACTTTTTATAACAAAACTTTATGAAACTCAAAGAATACTTCATTATTAACGCAAATATTTAAATTGTAGCTACAGGTATTGATTCAGGAAGTAGAGGTAAACTTAATTTTCATGGAGTTAATAATTTAAAAAATCAATGTTCTTAAAAATTTGTTTATAGACTTTGGGATGATAGAATTCTATATACGGGATGTAAGAGTAATGATTTCCTACATTTCAAAATTCACGATTTTGTGATTCTGTATTCTAGAATTGCAGGATTTGCAAGTCTGAGATTTTCAATTCTTGAAGTTAATACTCTAATAATCCTCTAAAAACTGTCAAAAACTCACTCAATTTCGGGGTATCAGGACTCGGTGATCTAAGATTTCCTTCATGATCGTTGTTATTGTTGTTAATGTTGTTGATCGGACTCGTGCCATTTATAATGTTGTTCGTCACTGGAACAGGAATGTAGATTGTACCTTGTATAGCTGTGAAACGAAAGGATAATTCTGATGTTTTAAATCCCAAAAAATCGCGAAATAAGATAACTACATTAAAAATTCTAAGAAAGTTTATTTTTAATCAATTACCACTGAGCAGAATTTTTTGATTGGTAGCGTTAACGAGCTGTTCTAGTTTCACGTGCTTTTCCAAATCAAAGGCTGTTTTTTTGCGAGCGTATTTTTTCATTAGGTAGATATCATATGCGCTACCCAGGATTAAAAGGACGGAAATTACAGCAGTCACTCCTCTGAAAAAAGTTATGATAATTAAGTAGTACATTATGCTGCAAGGGAGGAAAAGGAATTTTTCACCTTTTTAAAAATTAGAAAAGAACGATTTTTTTCTTGTTCTATAACTGGAAAATCGTAAAAAATGGCTACATTATTTCACCTAAATATTGAAAAGAACTGGCACTTTTCGAAGAACTATAGGGAAATTGTTTTTTTCATCTAGTAAGATTTTTCTTTATATTAAAAATCTAGTCTAAGTGTTTTCACATGGACTGTCATCAAAATTAGAAATCAATGAATTAAGTATCGTTGGTAAGAGGGTCGAGTTCAGATCTGTGATTTTGGGAAACTTGCTTGCCAGGCAACAACTTACATGAGAATCCAAAAAACATTGTCGGAGAACATGTCATATTGGTTGTGTTGATCTCTGACGCCCAAAATGGACGAATGCCTGGCAGAGTAATCGCTCGCAGCCAATTTCGCGAGGACTTCGACATCGGCTGCGGTGCAAGAGAAGGGCAAGCAAACCCCGAGATGAATCAGTCGTGACTGAAATGAAAAATTTTTGATTTTCTATAATTCTTGAAAAAGGGCAACATCTTTCCATTGTTTTGCGTGTGAAAAACAATTGTTTTTTTTTTAATTATAGTAAAAGTTCATATGATTCTTACTTCTGAGTAGGGGAATAAGTTATCTTTTCCGCTCTGTGAAGAAAGAATGCAATTTTTGTAATTATGAAAAAAAAACTGATTACTCCACACGTAAGAAGGAGTAGAAATAACTAGCATTATATTCGGGTACATTAGGAAAAGTATTGTATGTCAAATGTTGAAAAAGCTCGACCAACCCTCGAACCAAAAGTGCCTCTTTACGCCCTTGATACGAAAATAACTATTATGTTCTTCACTTTTCCCTGAATTTTTACTTTGCAAACAAAATCATTTCAAAACCTTAGGAAACAATTTTCCTCAAAATAATAAAAAAGCTATAATTCATCTTTAAACATCAGAATATTTTCAAATTTACGATCCTACTTTGTAATTCGAATAATTGACCAGGACTTTAGTGTTTCTCAGAATTCATGAAAGATTTATTTTTATCATTATTGAAAACTCCGATCATTAGTTAAGCACTAAAATTGCAGAAAAAATCAGTATTTCCCAACTTGTCTGCAATTTGCGGCTCATTGACTAATCGCGAATTGCTCGCGCGATTGGCCAATCTCGAAAATCACGAATCTTTTCATTTGCGGATTACTGCCTGCCATGTGATAAAGCAACTTTATTAACGAAATTTTGACGTGCGAAAAATTCCGCGTGTGATTCTAAAAAAAAATGGAAAAAGCTGGAAATGAAAATTTGAGAAAATGTAAGGTAAATGAAAGTTTACGAAATTATCCATAATGACGTCAAATCTTCTGAGAAAAGTTTAGATAACAAAAAAATCAATAAAGTAGGTTCAAAAAATGATTTTTTTTTTTTTTTTGGAGTAATTGAAATTTAAATAATTGCATATGAATTTTAAAGAAAATTTGATGAGTGATTTTAATTTAGGGGAAAAAACGTTGAAATTGAGTGCATAAAAATATGTAACGTAAAATGAAGAATTGTTAGTGTCACGTATTTAGTCCAAATTTTTAAATTTTCGAAAATTTCATATAAGTTCAATTAGTTTTACAAAACCCATGTTTTGAAATGAGCAATAAAGAACGAAGTTAAAGATTCAGTAACTAGGAAACCACAGAATTGCATGATTAAAAAATTTGTTAACTCAAAAATGAAAACAAATTATTATTGCATCTCCCCTCAAGTTTTTATATTTTTCAGAGATTTCTGTATCTTTTTGAAATAATGTCTTTGTTCAATAAAGCAGAGTTTCACTGTTCACATGAATGAAGAATCCAATTTTCGCAATGTTATAATTTCATTGCATATGAAATATTTCAGTAAAATTGAAGCCTTAGTCTCAAAAATGCTCGAATTGAAGAGTAAGCACAAGGCAATCACGAGACAAATGTCTAATGCAATAGGGATAATTGCGGGATTCTAAAACAAATGTGGCGAATGGGATGTAATTGAAAAACAGTTGCGAAAGGAGTTCCACCTATTGCTCTTTTCGTTCGGGAATTCCGCTCAGAAACGATTTGATTCTCTTCGTTTACGTCATGAGCGATGTAATGTATTACGTTTGAAGCACAGTTTTTAAAAAATCAAAAGAAGTCTTGAAATGATACTGAAAAGTTCAGGAAATCAGGAAAAAAAACACGTGAAAAAAAAAGTAAAAATAGTGATTATGTAGATAATTAGGAAAAATCAAAAACTTCTCGTTAATTTTATGCTGAATAAATTACATCCACACGTAGCTTGGCTGATAGAGAACTCTACGTGTATTCAAGATATGCCGGGTTCGGATCCCGGCTTCTGACGAATTTTTTCTGACACAGCAATTCGATTATAATGTTTGACTTTTCGGGAAATACTGAGTAGATATGTAGATTAATAAAATTTTGTGAACCTAGCTAAAAAAAATAATAATTTAGGATTTAAAAAAAAAGTTAACCTCGGAGACCAAAGACTTGTTGACTTGAATTTTGAGCATGAAGAAAGCCAATCTAAATGGGGGTGGTTGAGAATTTTGGTCAAAATAAACCGAGCCCGCCCCACTGAAGCCCTTATTGCCTCCTCGTAAAATTTTCTTTGGCTCGCTTTTGTGGCCTGACGATGATTTTTCCTGGTCCAACAATTGTTCCTCATTTTTCGTTGCAGCCCCCTCTTCATATCCAATGTAAGCACATTGCGTGGCTGATCCAGTGAAGTACGAGTTCCCCCAAAAGAAACCGTTTGTGTATCTCCCTGAAGCATCGTCAACTGTAACAATAAACAACAATAATCTTTTTTAGTTTCAACTAGGTATATAATTAACATACTACTTTTGGCGAGTGCTTGGTTCACGTGTCAAACATTTATTTACATAAAACTTGCGCTGATTATTTACGCATTTCACTATGGAAAAGAAAATTAGAGACGAGTGAAAAGGTAGAGAAACATTAGCTATTTCAATGATAATTATTATAATATGCACATGAAAGCCCGAACGTTTAAAATAAAACGAAAAAGACTAGTGTTCAAGAAAAAAAATTTCCTGATGCTTTTAAGGACTTTTTGGTATTAGCAATCAACTTTGTGCCCACCAAAAAAATATTTTACACAATCCTCCACGTGACAGGAAATTAAAAATTTATTCAATTTCTCTTTTCGTTTAATTTTGAACGTTGGGAACTTAAGGTACATATGATAATCGTAACCTGCTAAATAGGGAATAATTTTTGTGGCTTTTAAGTTTGTAGTATCATTCAAAAAATTATCGAACTTTTTTAGTTGACATTTTTCGGAAACAAATGATTCGTGTTCTGTTGGAATATTCATTATTGTCTCGAAATTTTCAAATTTTCAAGTTTAAATTCGTAAAATTAGAAGTTAAATGAGAAACGTGGAAATTATTTAGATGCAGAATTTTCGACGTTGATTTACTGTATTCCTTTTTGAATTAATTCAGATTTTTAATAAGTGAAATGTTAAATTTTAATGATGGATAAAATAGTATAGGTAACTAGTATTTGTTGATGATAAATTATTATTTTAAATGTATAAAACTATAGTAATAATCATAATAATAATATTAATAATAATAATAACTATAAGAAAAAGGTGGTAATGAAGTAAATGATAATTATTAATTTTCATACATAGTTGGAATAAAAATATGAAATGGATCATGAATCATAATTAATAAATAAGAAATACTAATGGAATTTCGGACTTATTGTTAATGTAACTTCTTTTCTCAATACTGCGTACGAACTCTATATGGGTGAAACGTCAAATAATGTGATATTTGATACGAAAAATAAAATTGAATATCATGATAATTCTGGCTTGCTTACAGTTGCAATACCAAAATATGAAAAAAATTATCTAAATCATACAAAATTAATTCCTTGAGTATGAGAATTGTCGTAATTAATAATTCAGTATGTACATCGACCGTTGAAATTTCTTTATTTTGATTCTACAGTCTAACAACTTGAATATATGAAATAGAACCAAATTATTTACATTAATAGAAGAAATAACAAAGTATATGTTTTAGAAATATCTTCAAATATTTAAAAATTTTTAGAAAAGGAAAAATTCAATTTAAGATAATTGGAAATCCATAAATGTTAAGATAAAAAGTTTTTTCATCTAAAGAGGAACAGGTTTAAATATTTACAGAAAATCGATGAAAGTTATTTTATACAAATATCCACACCGAGTGATAATAACGAAGAAAGAAGGATTAAATATTTGAAATGTGGAAATAAAATTAGTTTTTTATTTACATTTTGTGAATACAAAGAGGATCAGTAGCCTTATTTATACTAACTTCAAAATGACAATGATGGTTAATTCAGTGATCTGAAAATCAAGGAAATCCGAATTGCCATGGTGATCAATATAAAAATGATAAATAACATTAACAAAATGTCTTTTTTCGGAGCTAAAACTCTTTTTCAAGGAGAAAGAATTTTGAATGAAAAATTCTCCTTCAGTTTTCGAGCTTTCGGTCATTTATTTGAATCTCTTCAGTGAAACATTTTTTTTTTACTATTCCCTTTTGTATCTAATAATTCGACAACATTCTTTGAAATTTTCTCGTTGAATAAAAATAAAAATCTATATAATTTTTATCATAGTCACGTTAATGTGATATCCTGTCTTTTGACATGACAACAAACAAAAAACAAAAAAAAATAAAAGTAAGAAAACTGAATAAAAAAGCTGAACAGTTTTTTCTCATACGTAAATTATTTCAACTGAGAATGAATAAAAGTCAATGCAAAATAACAAAAATAAATGTGCAACTCTGAGCTCCAGAAGTTGAAAAATTTGAAAAAGAATGATATTCATTTTCCCATTCAGATAATTTCAAGTTTCGACTCTCTTGCATAGAGTTCTCATCACCAATTAATCATTTTATTTAAAAATAACATAAATAATCCTCCCAATATCAATAATTTTGGTGTAAACTACAATTTCATTTAACTAACCTCAAAATAACACTCTGCAAATTTTTCATAAAGTAGAAAAGTTATAAAAATTGACAAAAAAACTTGTGCATTTTTTCATTACAGCCACCACAACTTGTTGACTGTTAGTGTCCGCATACTCCAAATAATTGATCTGAATATATTTTTCTTGTAAAATTTCTCCTACAAATTTTTTTCGCTTACATCCTCGAGTTCTTAAATTACATTTCTAAAAAAAATTGAAAATATTTTTTTTTTATGATTTGATATCAAATTCTGTAAAATTCGATGTACATAACAGGATTTCAAAAACTCCCTCCTTTCTAAACCTGACAGGCTCACAATGAGAAAATTACGGTACACGAAAATCGTCAGCTTTAAATTCCTCTGATGAAAATTCATGTTTTCACGAAAATTCAAAGGGCCCAGGTTTCAATGACCTGTCCCGTTAACCATCTCCTGTGGAGATATTGTATGGCAATTCCCTGCCTTGGATGACGAAATTCCTGGCTACGGACTTGTAGGTCACTGTTTTAATAGGGCACCGTCGCGGATGATTCCCCGGTTGCTGGCATTTCCCATCCCGTTTGTATTCGTAGGGATTTCTCAACATTCGTACCCCGCAAGCGTTTTACCTTAGCGAATACTTTCTCTTCTCACAAAGCATGTTCTAATATCGCGTGGTGTACAAACGGGCCCAAACACACGTGGAGCTCGGGGCGTTTGTTTGATGAAAATAATGTACACATGAAAGAATCTGCTTGGATATCGTGATATATGTATACATGTATATAGTTGTAGGTATGTATATAGTTGCTGGTCGGTCGGTCGTTCGCCGGCGAGCGAAAGTGTTCCGGCTACTTCTAAAGTGGGTCAAAGATGATCGGATGCTTCTTCATTAGCCAAACCGAAAAATGTCCCCTTTTTTATGCTTTTTTTTTTTGGATGGTAAGCCAGCTTCAGCGATTCACTCGACTATTACATAAGAAAATTCCCCGGTAAACCAGTTTGACCACGGATTTGGTCATTTTTTGTAAACTGTTTTTCCAGGTTTTTTCTATCTTTGTCCTAAGGAAAACCAGGTTTCGAATTTTTCGCCGTTTTCGAATCGTTGGAAATTTTATGTTGAATGGTTTTTTTTTGGGTAGGTGTTTTTTATCTTGTTTCAATTTGTGTATTGGGGACATGATGTTTTTTTGATGAGACTGAAATATGTCACTTTTTGGGAAAAATAATGAAAGAGGAATTTGTTTTGTATTGGAAGAAGAAATTTTTTAGATTTTGTTAAAATGGTATGAATTGTTATTTTCTGTGTACAAAATGAATTTTTTTTGAATCAGTATAACTTCGTCAAAAGTCTATGGATTTTTACTGTTTTATTTTTGGAATATCTGGTATAATTCACATTTCTCAATTATTGTATTGACAACTGTCCGATTATTATAAAATATTCTTCAATAATTTAAAAATCGAAAGTACAAAATGTTTT
Source organism: Platygaster robiniae (assembly GCA_028476575.1). Taxonomy (NCBI): domain Eukaryota; kingdom Metazoa; phylum Arthropoda; class Insecta; order Hymenoptera; family Platygastridae; genus Platygaster; species Platygaster robiniae. The sequence goes on from CM052020.1 coordinate 39,901,272, forward strand.
CGAAGTTTAACTTTCTATTATTTTTATTTTTTCTTGTATTTTAGTATATGAAAAGAGCAAGTCTTTCCATTTTGTAAAATTTTCTTTAGCTCTAGTTTTTTTTTTCGAGACTTCGAACGTCTAAAAAAAATTGTTTTTCTCTGCGTCGATTAAAGGTAGACATTATTTTTTCAGTGTTAGAGTTTGTTTTTATTCCTGGAATTACAAATCAACCAAGATATCAAAAACAATTAGTTATAAAATTTTAGTTAAATCGGATAATAGTAACATCTGCATCAGCAAATGGACTGGAGTTGGAATTTAGAAATTTTTTTTTTCTTACGTTCCACATAAAAATGCATTATTTAAAATAATGTTAACTTATTTAATAAATTTACTTCTAATTTTGTATTTATTTATATTTTTTTCATTATTTTTTATTTCTTCGATTTTGATTGATTACTTATAAAATTTTATCTTTTCAAAATTTGAGTCAAAATTAAGATAATTATAACAAAACCGATAATGATAATTATTGTTGTTGCCATTATTATTAGTATTTTCAATATTATAATTTTTTTTAATTTTACTGTTGTTATTCTTATTAGTATTGTTAATTTAATTAATAGTCTTATTATCATCAGTTTTAAAAAATTTTTTTTTGGACCTTGTGAGTAGCATAATCATTTGTTTTTAAATTGAAAACTAAAATGAAAAATTTATTGAAAAATACATTTTTCTTTTTATTAAAAATTTAAATTGATTTAATAACAAAAATGTCTATAATTTGGCAGGTTTCAGAATTACTATGAATTTTTAAAGAAATTATGTATTACTATATGTAACATACGAAAAAAAAAGATCTTTGTATTACCGAATCAAAACTCGAGTCGATTTGTTGTACATACGTGTCTACACTTATTCGACTCAAATTTTACAAAAAATTGTTTTCTATACTTCGATTGATATTTTGAGATGAGAATTAAAAAAAAATTCTGCCTTTACAGAAACAACGATTACCCTCGTAATCATTATAGATAAATAAATTTAATAATTAATAATCATAACTGTCTAACAAAAAATAAGCAAAGAAAATTTTACAAAATAAAATTACCATATATCTTCTTCGTGTAAAAAAAATTCGAGAAAAAAAAGAAATAGGTACTTTTTCTGTGTTAATCGATTTCAAAATAATTCTTTACTTTTTGTTTACGAATAAATCAAAATTTAATTATACTAATTGGACGGTTGTCAGTACAATATATTGAATAGTGTGAATGAAAACAGACATTTTAATCATATAAAGCTGTTGAAATTGATTGATTTTGGACGAACTTATGAGCTTTCGAAAAATTTTTCTCACTCTAAATGGTAAATATCAATTTTCACCATGAAAACGAAATCCCCTGAAAAATTCTATTATAATTTTTCTCGGCAAAATTAAAAACTATGTACTTATAATTTCATTTCAACTAAGAAGTAGCATATTTCAGTTTCGTTAAAAAATAAAATCATGTCCCAACATACCATTTGAATCGAGATGGAAAGCATCTGTAGGTATAGATAAGATTGAAAATTGTCTTGTTCGTTAATGCAATAATTAATAGCGTGCCATCGCAGCGAGCCGAGTTTTGCGTTGGTGTGCTTGAGTACGAAAAAAAGATAAATGTCAAGAATGAACTAGAGGCTTATTGTTTTTTCTTGCGTTTCAAAATGACGGTTCGAGCTTAACTTTCTCGATGGCCATTCCAATGGATTGCCATTGATGAATATTCCCAGGGAATAAATTTCTCTTGAATTCCAAATTTCCATTCGATCACTTGTATCCAGTGGTTTCAAAAATTTCTGTAATAAACAAGGTACTTTCCAAATTGAATTTTGCACATAAATTTTTGAAAATCCATCGAAATTCTGAGAATGTCTCTCAGGATTCGCGCGTGAAAACGAAGTGAGCGCGTTCCATCGACCTGGAAAGGATTTCCTTGGCGGCTTTATGCATCGAATTGCGCGTATTACATACAAAGGAGACACTAGTGACCGAGATTGAGTAAGACTTTCTATTCGGGAAGTTATCGGGATTATCCAATCGTCACAAAGTTAGCGTTGCGCCTTTTCCGAGGATTTTCTGATTAATCGCCGCAGTTACCGCTGCATCGCGTGACTCGCGATTGCGACACGATTATCATTCGTCACATAACGTGCGTGAAAACTTGTTGTTAAACGTTTAACGCTCCTTTGCCGAACAATATAAACGCGTAAAAGCGTAATCGCTTATACAATATTCCGCGTTGTTCCCTGGATAACGAAAGTATGACGTTTTATTCCACTTTCCCTTGCAACATTCTTCAATTAACGCCACAGTGGCCGTAAAAAAATGGGTTTTTCTTGTCACTCTCAGCTTTTGTTTTTCATGATTCTGCTTGACATGTGAGAAAAGAAGGGATTCATTTATGAAATTCATTGCAGGAAAAAATGTTTGAAGAATACGACTGTAGGAATATGAAGTAAAATTTTTGGAATATTTATTGTGCGATGTTATTAAAAATTTTGAAAGACAAAACATTGATGATTCTTCATGTGGGATTATAAATTGTAAACATTAGTCCACTGATTTCAAGCCAATAAATTTTTCTATGGAAAGAGGTTGATCGTTAAATAAGGAAACTAGTTAAAATTTTTTAGGAAAACCTAAGAAAAATTTAAAAAGTATTTAGAATGGAATTAATTTGAAAAATATTAACTTGAAAGCCTCATCAATAGGATGCTGCATATCATAAAAACTTGCTAGTAATTTCGATCCTTATAAAAACTTTATAAGAAGATGAAATTTTTTATAATAATTCAATTTTTTATATGGTGCACCTTGTAAAGACCTTATAAGACTGAAAAAAGTTTTCATAAGACATTATAAAAACTGAAATTTCTTATAAGAATGTAGGTATGATGAAAAATTTTCGATCACTTCTTTATAAGAAATTTCAGTTTCTTATAAGGTTTTTATAAAGTCACTTTATAAGAAATTTAATTCTTATAAGGTTTTTATAAGTATCAAAATTACTAAGGACGTATTTAAAATTTTGCAAGTAGTGAATTTTCATTATTTTTTTTTATTCTAAAATTTTCTTGATTTAGTCATAAATTTATGTATTTCACAAGAAAATAGTAATGTAATGTTTTTTTTTAAAAGTGAATCCGTTAGTTTAAAGAGAAATTTGGCATTGTACTCTAATGCACATTGGTGTACAAAAACTTTTTCACGTTAGAGCATTGGTGAATTAATTTTTATACAGTGGCATGAAAATATTTCTGTATTTTCATGATTTTTTTACTTTATTCTATAAATTTTTCTTACAGATATAGTGAACATACCAGAAAAGTATGGAAATATTTCTATGCGAGTATAGAAGTGATTTTTCTACAAAATATGAGAAAATTGCTTTTTATACAGTTGCGTAAGAATATCTCAGTATTTTATAAATATTTTTATCACAATAATGTTTTTCTTGTGAATATAAGATATAACTATAAAATTGTAAAAATTTTTCATGCTACCATAAAGTAATACAGTACCTGTTTTCTGGTAAAATTACTTTCTATACAGTTGTATGAGAATATTTTTATCGTTACTTATACAGTTGTTACTTTGAATACATATACAAGTAAAAATACCCAAAGAATATGAAAAATTTGCATGCAACTGTATTAGAAGGAAATTCTTCTAATTTTGTGGAAAATTTTTTTTTACACAGTTGCATACATACAAGTATTAATTTATTTTCGTAATTATTTCAATATCAAATGAGGCTTTTATCGAAAACAGATAAAATACAAGAGAACTATTAAACTTTTAAAAGCAAATATTCATCAATTAATGTATTCATATTTAATTGTTTATAACTACAGTAAGTTTTTAAAAAACTAATTAGATATTCGTATTCAGTGCATCAAAATCCTCAAGAATCAACTTTTTCTTGTCATTTCTTTCTTTTTTTCAACGACATTACAGCCATATTCACTTAGCTGAAGAATAAGGAAAGAATTTTCGGAGTATTTCAAAAAAATTACAGTTGAAACCTGACATCATGTACAACAATAAAAGCAAAGGTTCAATTTTTTAAACAAATTCATATGAGCTACAAAAAATCTTGACTAATTTTTGTGAAAAAATACATGTATTTCCCATTTAAAATTTCAGTCGCCTAAAGGCGCCTGTAAATGTGTTAATATGATTCGATTGTGCTCAAACTTCGAAAAAATTTTTTTTTCTATACCTTGATTAATTTTCCCGCCGATCCCATAACATTTTTCAACTTTGCCCAAATAAGGACCACCCTAATATGCATAAATTTCAGATTTTCCAAACCGTGTAGAAACATCATTCCCAAGGCATAAAAAAAGGAAAAATTCAATATTTCATCCTCAACTAGCACCTATAGTTAATATCCAATGCTAAACAAAAAATAAAAATCCTTGTTGTGATAAATCTTAAGAAATTCGTTTCAATCGATGCAAAACAGGAATTTAAATAGAAAATTTGTGTATTATGTAAAAGCTTAGAGAAAAAATCGAAAAACATTTTTTTACTATCCTTACGTATGGAACAAGATTTATTATGACTATGAATTTGACGTGATTGTAACGTTTAAATCACTGTTCTTTACTTCGGAAGAAGTTCATAGATTTTTCCTTTTTTCATGCTTTTTAGGCATGACACATAATAATCATTTAAACGTTGGCAGTAAATATTAAAAAATGCTCAGAGTAGAATTTATTAATTGAATAAAATAAAATCTTCTGCATCCTTTTTTCAAACTAGAGAAAAAATTTCTGTTTTTTTAAGAACACTGATTTTTGAAAAAATGGTTTCACTGGTTTATAAAATTATACTGTGAAATATGATGAATTGCACATTTCGTAAATTTGATGATTTAAACATAAAATTCAGATTTTATGATGAAAATGTTGAAAGTGTGAATTTCCCCAATTGCGAAACGTTCCAGTTTTATTTTCTCAGGGCTCCCAAGTTACAATAATTTAGAAGATTCTCCTATTTTTTATCGAACAAAAAACATTTCTTTAGTTAGCTCATCAATAACTTTTGCAATGTTTCGTGTTATTTTTTGGGTTACATTTTTTGTACATAGAAATAGGTCCAAGTGTCGATGAAATTCCGTTGATAACAGGTTTATCTTGGCTTATCGCAGCCATGTCCTGTAACTTTAGCGGACACTGGACATTGCTATTCTGCGTTCACTGCCGAGGCAGCTTCTGCGCTGAGCCAACTCGGTCCCAAGTTCACGGGCCAGGTCGGCAGATTTTGCAACACAGAGCAGGAAATAATGACTTTTTACGTGCTATCTTGGCAACCATGCAAATCGATCGTTTGTATTTCACAGCTTTCTAATTTTTTTATCATTTAGAAAAATAAATGCTCCTGGAAAAAGTGACAAATGGTACCAGTAGAATTCCATGAATTAGATTTCGAGAATTTTTTTCCAGTTTCTACGAATGAACAATTTCAAAAAAATGAAATTTATACAATTAATCTCCTTTGCATACTCTTATTCTTAGTTTCAAAAGGCTGGAAAAAAACCATATTATAAGAAGTTTGTTTTTATATAACTAAGAAAGTTGGAACAGTGAAAAATTGCGAAAGTATTAACAATAAGTTAATATTTAAATATACGAAAATAATCTAAATTACAAATACGGTAAAACTAATTGTTGAGTTGCTTATCTGAAAAAAATGAATCAAGTACAAAGAAAATCAGTAGTTTTGAAAGTGTTCATATCCCTCTGCAAAAAAAGATTTCTTCGAAAGTTGCACAATTCATTGATGCCTATAATACAAAAGTTGCATCAATTGTTTACGAAATGTTTTTATTTGCGACTTGCAGGACATATTTTGACGAGCTGAAATTATAGCCGAGTGAAAATCGCTTTGCTCCGTTTTCGCGAACGCGCCGTGGAATGAATGATAATCGTTCTCGCTTTCGATTTACAAATGTCTTGCATTGTTCGAAAATGAACCCTATCATTTTTTTACTGAGCAAGAACCTACAATCATTTTTTTTCGTTTTCAACATCGCTAATGCAAATCTTCGAAAACTTCTTTGTCCGGGACAGAAATTGTAGAGGAGAATATAATTTTTTTTTTACTCAATTATGAATTGAAAAGAAATTAAACCTTTTTTATCTAATTATTGAAACTAGGTAATCTAAACTGGAAAATTTTTTTAGAATATAAAGGGGGTTCCGAAATTTGAAAAAATCAGAGTCTCCAGAATTTTACAGCAAAATCCTACTACTGTTTGAGTTGAAAAAAAAAATTCAGAAATCTGTCAAGATGTACTGTAGTTTATAAAGTAAAATTTTTCAAACTTTATAGTAATGAATTAATCCAAGTAACTAGAACACTCAAAACCCATTCGTTTTGTGGATGTCAGTATCAAGTAATTCATCAAAGAATTTTATCATGCAATTTGTTCATCTTGGCATGGATTAATTGATATTTCATGTACGAATTTGTCAATTTTCGTCATACGTCCGACTCACAATCAGACAGTGAAAAAAATCTGGAAAGTCGTAGTTTCCTTAAAAATTTTTGCTGTCACTTTGAACTTTCGCCGATGACGCACTTTGGCGTTAACCTAAAACCTCGTCCTTGGGCTATCTGTAATTATTATTTTCCAAGTATCGAACCTTGCTTTCTTTCGAAACTTTCGATTCCTTGCGATCGAGTTTTGGTATGTTATGGGACCTTGAACGGAATCGGGGTCGTTAACGGGGACGAAAAGTGTGGAAATTTAATAGGTGCTAAATGCCGACTCGATTCTGTCCATTTTTTAGACATAAGGTGAATTTCATGATTCATTGAAGTTTTATTTGTAAGAAAAGCAGGAAAATTAATGAAAATTCGAGAATTTTTCATTTTTGGGATTTTATTTTAAGTAAAACGGGGGGGGGGGGAGGGGGTCAAAAAGAACGTAGCCTGAGTAATCGTGAACTAACTAGAACAATGTGCTACTCATGTAGTAGTCATTTAGGCGATGCCAAATTGTTGCAATGTCATTGAAGTAGCGCTTTCTACAACGTGCATAATGAGTGTTAAACATCGTTTGATTAGAGTAAATCATGCAAGTCTTAGTTATGAAAAAAGTTTTATTTTCTTGAATTTTTTAACTAAAAAAATTACATGAATATTTAAATATTTAAAATCAACAATTTTAGAATAAGGAAGAAGTTCCAAAATACAGAAGCATCTTTAAAAGATACAGAACTTCATTTATGTAATTACCATATTTACGTGAATATAAGCCGTGAGTTTTTTTTTTTTTTTCAAAAGCTCGAAAATGAGAATGTAGCTTATTATTGTGCGCAAAGTCTATTTTTGGAACAAAGTTTCAATTTTGAACTTTGTATTTTAATAGAATTTTCATACAATAATAAGCTACATTCTCATTTTCGAGCTTTTGGAAAAAAAACGTGGCTTACATTCGAGTAAATACGGTAATCATTCGGTAGAGTTATTATTATTATTTGAAAATTTTTTGAAATGAAATTTTAATAATTTTAAAAATATATTCGTACGTCGAAGAGTTAAAAAAATGTTTGAGTGAGTTTCACCCTTGCTAAGTATGCAATTAATAAAATTGTTGATCAATTTAACGAAAATTAAAGTTCGTAAACATATAAATTTCTAGAAAAACAATATCTTGATCTTCAGAGCCAAATTTTTTTTTTAACAAAAATCTCAATTTTCAGCAACCAAAAAGCTTCTTTCAAAAAACTTTCTCATTTTATTAACCTCTTAAGCTTTCTACCTTTTACATTTTGGTCCTCATCAGGAGTATTTAACTTAATCAAATAATTACACATCATGAAAATGATCATAAAAATAATCATAAATGAAGTAAGTATTTAAATATAAATAAGTAATTAGTTTCATGACAAACATTCGACTGAATATTTTTTTGAAAAATGGGAAAGGAGTTTTCTACTGATTGAAAAAATTCCTGTTTGATGTATATGGTACTGAATCTCATCTGGATTTTTTAAATTCTGGAGTTGATGTGACCAGATAAGAAAAGGGGGGGATTTTTATTCATGATATGATATGGTAAATTGTTGATATATTGAACTTAGAGGTGAATTTTTGATTCTTTTTTGATTTCATTTAGAATAAATGTCGGTTGTTTTCAAAATTTAGACCCTCCAGATTCTTTCATTCATTGATTGGGGTTTTGATTAACATCGGAATATGATAAATGAGGACGCATTGTACGTAAAAAGAAATTTTATTTTATTTATGATCATTTTGATGATGTGTAATTATTTGATTGAATTAGATTCTTCTGATGAGGACCAAAATGTAAAAGTTCGAAAGATTGAGAGGTTAATAAAATGAGAAAATTTGTTGAAAGAGGCTTTTGAATGCTGAAAACTGAGGTTTTCGTTGGAAAAAAAATGTGGCTTTGAGGATCGAGATACTGGTTTTCTGTATATATATAAAAAAGCGAAAAAGATATATAAATATAAATTTCTGTTTATTTCAAATGAGTATCAGAATTCCCGATTTTTCAATTGAAAAATGGTCAAATTTGCAAAAAAAAGTTACGTTTTTTTACATTTTCGAGTTTAATTAACTTACATGAAAATCTACTCTCTTAATTTGATTTTGTTAAATCTTAAAGATTGCAATCTGTTGGAAATTTGCACTGAAAAACAACACAGACGTATGTGTCAAATTCAACTGACTGTTGTTGTTAACAGATTTTCTGTTCTATTCTACAAATTCAATCAGTTAATTTTTCACAAATTACATCGTGAAAATTTTAACGTGGAAATCTGCAGAATACAACCGACAATTTGATAAATTCAGCAGATTCAGAAAGTAAACATGCCAAAATTATTTCGATGCTATTGCTCCACTTCATAAAATTAGATCCATTCGCAATTATTGTTATTCATTATATTCATTATTCGCTATTTATTGTAGCCCTTTCTCAGGGACTTTCAAATATTCATGAATAGTATGGTAAATATTTACTATCATGTCAGTGGAAAAGTTAAAATAAATTTTCCGAACTTTCCAATTTCATAAACGTTTTTGAAGAAACAATTCTTGATTAATAAGAAACTTCAAAACAATGAGAAAAATAGAAAATAATTTTCATCGATTTTCCCAGTCAAATAATTATCATTTATTAACGCTGTCGACGTTTTATTAATAATTTATGTATTATTTATAATAATAATTATTTGACTGGGAAAATCGATGAAAATTATTTTCTACATATATTTCACACCCAGTGATAAAAGAAAGAAGGATTAATTAGAAAAGTTTCTTTAGGTTCATCACAAAAAACTCCGAACTTCAGGATATTCTAAATTCACAAGCAAACAATGTCCTGGTCTAAAACTTTACAAAAAGGCTCGTCAGCCCTGCAATTTCATTGAAGGTGAAAGTTGCGAATCACTCGATTCATTTCGATGCGTTATTAGTCTATCAGCAATGCATGCGTTGGGAGTATCGCGACTTCCTCGTTGTACTTGACGAGAATAATGGCAACGCTTCTGACAGGAGCTCGCGTGACCAATACAAGCAGTCGACTACTTTCGCCTTCACCACATCACTTTGCCTTATCATGTCGAAGCGTAACTTTATCGTCTCATCACTTTTACCATTGCTTATCAATCATTTACATGAAACAATTCACACCTGCATTACCAATCACGATGACGCGTTTCTAATCAGAATAGGTACAATGTGTGAAAGTGAAGAATTTTACTGAATTTGAAGATGTTGAAGAAAAAAAGTCACGGATGATTTTTTATTACAGTATGAATTTTCCATTAGCTCACATGAATATATGCAATTAATAATAATGATTCGTTTTATTGTAATGCAATTTTTTTTAATGTATAAAATTATTTTTTTCATATCCATAGTATCATAGAATGTAATAATTTTTTTTAAATTTGAACATTTTTTTATGATCTATCTTCAGTATCCATTAATATTGTAGAGAGACCCTCAAAAAATTTTGATAAAATTTCAAGAATATCAACTTCCAGAAAAAAATCGTACTGATTCACTCACTACTCAAAATTTTTCATTGTCCACAAAATAGTGCATTTGGAAATCAGATTTTATTTTTTAAATTATTGCCATTTACGCGTTACGTATCGGCGAAAGTAGGCGAAAGAACAATTTGACGAGCACTCGTCGTTTCCAATAAAGTATGACGTCGAGTGGCATTATAACACATTCGTTTCCCTATTCCAAAATGATGCAATGGTCGAATAATGACGGCAATATTCTAGGCGCGATCACCGCTCTTCGGGGCAAAGCATTTGCCTATTAGCCGCAGGACTTCCTCGTTAGAAATACTTTCCATCGAGCCATGTGAATCACGCGGTGCAGTAGCGGTCATTTCAGACGTAATACAAGAATTGGGTCAATTTTATAACTCACGCAATACTCATTACTTGATGTTCCGTTAACCTTATATTTAAACTTATTAGGTATGAGTCTATTTAACTGTATGTACATAGTAAAATATAAAACATTAAAAAATATTTATATGTATAAAATTTTTTTCTTACCTGTAAGTTTATCAATAACATTGATATACGTTAAATATTCACAAAATTTTGGAACCCGATTCTACAAGTACTAACACTCACAATCAGAAAAATCTTTAGTCTAATACGAACCTAAAGATGTTTTCCCTCCAATTGACCTACAAATTTTGTCACATTGACTATACTTTTAATAATTTGACTAAATATTTTAGTAGATATGAGTAAAAACTTTATTAGGTTCGTATGTGACTAGATATTTAGTCAATTTTAGAAAGCTTTTCTCTGCGTGCAGCTTTTCTATAAACAATGAAAACTAATACCAAGATATTGATATTAGTTTTTGTTAATTGAGAAGGGGGGGAGGAGACTCAAACTTTGCAAACACAGTGGAAACAATAACTTCAATATTCCATTTTTGCAGTGTAATAATTATTTTGACATACGTTTTATAATTTTTATTGCACTTAAGGGTCAAAATAATTTTACGAAAGCAATAAGGACTTTAGAAATGACTAAAACATCGAAAATCTAGTAGAACCAATTATTGAAATGTTTTGTTATGAAGCTTGTATAAAGTCTTGACGTTCGCAAAAAAATAAATAAAATAATAAAAAATGAATACGAATACTTTTGAGGAGGGGGGGCTGCACATTTTGTTGCAGTCAAAAACAATACAATAAATATTATTGCATCATGAAGCCTAGATTTTGTCTCGACATACTCATAAAAATACCTTATCAAAGAGCAATAAAAATATTTACAGGGGGAAACAAAAATATTGGAAATAAAGTGGAGACAACAGTTTGAAATCAAAATAAAAAAATTGGAGGGTAAACCAAAAAATTGAAGACTGAGGTAAAAAAATGTAGTGCTACAATGTCTTTATAAATATCATCAGCTTCATTACTCTGAAAGACCGTTTCTTTATACTTATTTTAGAGAATATTTTAAATAATTTTAATGCATTTAAATATCAAGAGACAGTGTTCTTTGAATTTCATAAAGGTTTTGGAATTTTAATAAACTATTTTGCGAATTTTATCAAACTTGTATACAGATTATTATTACACAAGTAAATAAAAATCAAGATACTAGGTTTGCGGAATTGAATTATTATTATGCTTGTATTTTATTTAAATCCTCATTCGTCTAAAAATAATAGTTTGGCAAATTTTTCAGGGAATTGCACTATACTCTTTCAAACATTGCAAAATGACTCTTAACAAATTTTTCTCTTCATGATAGATTTGAATCAAGTGCTTTCCTACCTCAACTATCTATAATGCCTATAGGCACAGAAAAGCATACTAAAATTGACTGAATATTTAGTCACATACGAACCTAATAAAGTTTTTACTAATATCTGCTAAAGTATTTAGTCAAATTACTAAAAACATAGTCGATGTGACAAAATTTTTAGGTCGGTTGGAGAAGAAACTTTTTTAGGTTCGTATTTAACTAAAGATTGTTCTGAGTATATACGTTTTGACAACTAAGCCACACTCAAAAACCGTTTTGGTTGGCTCAAACAAACGTTTCGTCAATATATGACCAAACAAAAATTTGGTTGACTCGAATAAATGTTTGGTATAGGCAAACAAATTTTAGTGTACTTTAACAAATTTTTATTAAGTTAAACAAATATTTATGACTGCTAAATATAATGTGTTTGTCCTACCAAAAACATATTATATTGTTTTTTTTTATATATCTTGTGCATTGAATACAAAGATTTAATGCACTAGTTTCAAACTTTCAATAATTACTGTGAGAATTTTCAAAAGTGTTAAGTTACTCTAAGAGACATGTTTATTGTCAACGGTATAATAACTGGTTTATAATTTTTATCACAACTCAAATATATGAAATTACATTAAAATAATGGCATTTGTTTATGATACAGATTTAGGCATTTATTTAGAATTTTTAATACTCTCTACACATTTTGAGAAGCGTCTAATTTATTTAATAGACATGATTATTATTCACGGTTTCATACACGAGTTTATGATATCAAATAGTATTTTCTTGACAATTTAAACAATGTATAATACAAAATTTTGTAGATGTTTCGATAATAAACAGTATAAGCTTTCTGAAATGGAAGAATAATAGAAATTCTCAATTTCCTCGTCCTGAAAAAACCCCTTTTTCCTACGTCCCTGGTAAGACTCTTTATCGGGCAAAGAAAGTTGCTTGCCCGACTGTTACATATCTATCCTGAAACCCGTAATCGTCTTAAATAATACTTGCATAACACAACGAGCACTAGTTAAGCACGTCAAGCGTCCTTGAAGTCAATGCGCTTTATAATAAAATTACTTTTTTCAACATCGGCAATGAGAATTTGTTATTGTCCATGCGATGAGCATTCCTTAAGTCTGAAAAAAGAAAGGTAATCTGTAAACGGTTTTTTTCTACGCTCGTTAAACCAAACGACTCATGCACCGAATGACATTATTTATAGCGATCCACAATTTGAAATCAATAGATTTCGCAACGCAAGGACTTTTATTATTCATTACATAAGGAAAGAAAGCTTGATGGGTAATTTTTCAATTTTACGTTGAGAGGGACGTAAAAACCATTGTTCGGAACGAGGTCATCGCGACAATGACTATCTGAATTCGGACATCGTTGATTATTTCCACGTCCAAAAGTTCCGAAAAAGCAAAAGTAGGAAATCGATGACTCATCCGATGACCGAGCGAAATCGCGATTTCAGATTTCTATTTTGATACCGCATAATCATTTGGATAGTAAAAATACGTTTCTTCCGCGTTGCAGTTGTGTGCGAGTTGCGAAATGGACCGGTATAGCGAAAGAACGTCCTTAGCGTTATATAAAAATTTTATAGGAGAAACAAACTTTTTCGTGGCGAGCAAGTTATTTACATAATTCCGAACTGATAAAGACTCCGAAATGTAGAGTGCGAGTGTGAGGCTGCTCATTAAAAGAAGGGAGTGGTCGTAGTAACCGAAAATTCAGTTAAATATGGACCAATTTTATCATTATTTTTCGTTCCTCCAGAATTAAATGAAACAACAAACTCGGATGTGTATGATTTAAAAAAAATCTAAGTGAAACATCTACTAATTTTTTTGAAGCTTTTTTACTCACAATTTTTTTCGTCAAATATATTCTTCTTTTCAAATTGTAGAATACAAAGTATAATAGCAAATAAATAAAAAATGATAGCAAAAGCATTGCTTTCCATGCAGCAAATAGAAAAGTTTGTTTTCTTGAAAAATATCGTTTAGTCGGGAACAAACGATACGAGAGTCTTCGAAAGAAATTAAAAGTGAGGCTGTATCTGGTTTCTAATGAGTCGTTTCGCGCAATTATAGTTTAAATGATGTTGCGCTACGGGGAATCGCAGAAATTGCGCAAGTGGAATGCATGTGTCATGTATGTTCGACTGTTATTATTTCTTAGATAATAATGAACTAATGCAGTATTGAAGATGATGAAGATGGCTGAGGTTGTTGAGGGGTAATGACATTTTCTAGCTCGATCGTTACACGTGCTTGTAGATGTCATAACGCTCGAATCAGCAATATGCATTTCGTCCGGGTGCGTGCTCGCAGGAATCACGAGTTTTAACGAATTTCGTAAAAACTAGGAAAGAAATATGGAGGAAACTTCCTCTTCTTTTTCTTGCAAAGTTTTCTTTGGGTTTTGTCACAGTTTTTATAATTCGTATGGTTTATCCATATGGACACACCGAGTTCTTTTCAAGAATTTTTTTTATTATTAATCATATTTTTCTTAACTGAGATTATCGTTTTTCGACGTTTCTTTTATCGAAAATTTGAGAATATTTTGATTCGAATTATTCGGCTATGTGTTTCATTGTTTGAAAATTTGATGAATGATTGATTCTTTCGCTCGTTTCATATTTTGTAACTCTTAAAATTATTTTCGATTCTATTATATAATTTGTTGCGTTTTTCGTAGCAACATTTGTAATTTTATAAGTATTTTCTAATTACCCCAGTAATTTAGGTTTCTATAAAGTTTTTATAAAACTCCTTATAAAATTTTAGTTTTTTTAATAAAATTCCGCTTTTATATACAGTCACTTTATAAAAAGAGCAATGTTTTATAAAGTTTTTATTAGTTTTTATAAACTCACTTAATAAAATCTTTAGAAAAAGACCAAATCTTTATAAAAAAGATTTTGAAATCAGCTTTATAAAAATGCCGTCATTTAATAAAGTTTCTACAAAGTGACTTTATAGAAAAAGCGGAATTTTGAAAGAAATACCGAAATTTTATAAAAACTTTGTAAAAACCTAAAGTACTAGGGTTATATGTATTGAACAATTCAAGAATTTTTAATATATTCTGATATATCTTATAGACATTGGCAATTTTTATGACAAAAAATTTATTCCCTCATATTGTAATAATAAACTTTTCTTTTCTTATTTAACATCAAAAAATTTTCAAATTCAATAACACTGATCTTCTAAGCTTTTATAAATTTTCAACGAATACATAAAGTCTTATGTCTTGAATTCCTTTGCTACTGAATTTTTCAAATTTATAAAAATTTTTTCATACAGTGTTTTTGTACTAAAAAAATTTTAATTTTTTTGACTCTGGTACATCATCAACCATACTTAGATAAATATCGAAATTCAATTTTTACAACAGTCATCATTGCATTAAAACTATTTCAAGATATATTAATTAATGTTGATATCCAAATCTTTTACGTTTAAAATTTCAATCTTCACAGGTTTTGATTTGTGAAAGCTAAGATTTTGGTTTGCAATTTAAGCGTCAAAATTTCTCGACTTTAACTTCGGACTTCAACAATAATTAATTCCATACTGCGAGTTCGATATAATTCTTACTATTTGAATCTACGAAAACCTTGTAAAATTATTTAATTGAATTTGAAGGATATTAATATTTCCATTTTGAAAACGAGTTTCTATTCTTTTATATCATTCTAGTTCTATCCACTTTTTTTCTAGAATTTATTTTAACAGTCATTTCGAAAACTTTTCGTATTAGTTACTTAAAATCCAGTTGTAAAGAACCAGACAAAAATTGAGACCTGTTTTTCATATTGACAAATATGTATAGTTTCTATTGCAATTTTCTATCATAATCGGAAAGTTTTCAAATTTTCTTTCACGTCTCTATAACGTATTAGGATTTGAAAGAGATTTTGTACTACTTTAACATTATTTGATTTTTGCGACAGTTGATTGGAAATTATTTCCAAATCAAAATTGATTTTTTTTCTGTTTTTTTGTTACAGATAAGTTGAATGGATTATATTGAGGATGAGGATGCAAATGCAAGAAAACTTCCAAAAAGTGAGTTTTTGAATTTACATAAACATTTTTTTCCATGACAATCAACTTTTACTCTTGCACAGTGATGTAAAAAAATGACCCCCTCCCCCTCCTTTTTAACAGTAATTTTCTTTCGTCATTTTTACTAAATTTGTTCATTGACACGACAATGATCAAAAATCATTTTTATATTCGCGTTTGGAAAAAGTAACGTCAAAGCTAATTATGCAAGTAATCTGCAATTTTTCGCTGATGTGAAAAATAGTGTGTGCATGACCAAGTTTAATATCAATGAAAATCATCAATCGCATGACTACAGCTTTTGACAACTGTCTGTAATGTGTCATATGATCATAAAAATATAATGGAATAATTCAGACATGGACGTTCTTCAAACTGAAGAAGCATTAATTCATCATTTCCATCGACTTGACAATGACTTTGGAAAAAATTTTGCATTACGACGGTTATTTATGACTGTCAAAGATTATTTTCCTCTGTAGAAAAAGTGATTTCAGGATGTAATCAATATTTTTTGTAATATTTTATGAACATCTTGTCAATCGAGTTATTGAGAATTTGTTCATATCTGAATAACGTTAATCTTTTTGTAATTATTTCAGAAATATTTTTCTTTACGTTAATTTCTAGAATAGAGTAGTTTTTTTTATAATATGTGTTCAAAAAATGTTTTAAAAGAAACAAACGACTTTTATCATCTCTCAAAAATATTTTGTAACATTGAGGACCATTATTTTCGAGTGTCTAGAAAATTATATTTGATTTTGGAATTTTTTCTCAATATTAAAGCATTTTTAGATATGACAGAAAAATTATTACTACTATATTCATGGAAGTTGTAAAAAGCGGTTTGAATTTTCAAAAAATTGCATCAAAATTTCGAAAATGTGGAAAAATATTATGAAACTTTGTAAGAACAATATGGTTTTTTCTAAAGTTTAGAAAATCTGTGAAGTTCTTTTTTCTGATTATTATATTTATTTCTATCTATTAATTCTATCTATTCACTTCAAGATGACACACTTTTTCTACTAGATGAACATTTCAGAAAATTTATTCATTTTTATATATTCTTTAAAAACTAAAAAATTATCAATTTGTTACATAAGTGGCTTAAAAATGTACAAAAGCCAACGATTTTCAGTAAAGTTGTAAATATTCAATACTATTGAAAAACTGACGTTGATATTAATAAAATTCGAAATCTTCGATTTCTTCACGAATCGTGCGAATCGCGGAAAGATAAAAATACGTTCAACATAGTTCCAAGTTCCAAGGTACCTGTCGAATGACGATCCTTTGCTAATTTTGGAGTAGAATGATGAAATTTTTCGCCTGGGTCGTCCAAGAATCGTGTTTTTTGTTTGCGAAATCGATGGTCGCATTGACCGTGAGAAATTTTATCGGATTATTACAAGAATGAAGCTATTAATTTTAGCTCTAAGTCAACTTGGTTTCAAAGTTTCATCCGACATATGCACCTTGGGACGGTGTATTTTTTTTTTTTTTTTTCTTTAATTAAATGCAAATCTCAGAGTTTGTAGCGTAATCCTCTATGATTAGTCTCGATCATTTTTCATCGACATTTTATCGAAGGGCGGTTTTTTTTTAAAATAATTATACAAGTAGTTTGATTTGAAATGGAAAAAATTGACTTGTTTTTAAAATCGAATAAGATAAATGGGAAAACGTCGAAAAATAAAGGAAAGTAAAGTAAATAAATGAGTTTGAAAATAAACATTCTAACTGAAATGAAACCTTGTGATCACAGAATATTTTCCAAATTAAATTTTTTGTCACTTTTGAAATTTCGAAAAAAATTTTAACTCTCTGTCACAATTTAGCAAAATAGCCAAATTTTGTTATTTATACTACTGAATGTGACAGATAAAAGTGACGAATGGCAAAATTGTGAAAAAAAAGGTTCCATTTTGAATTCTCTTCCTAAAAATGCAAATTGTTACGTGCACTTTGAAGCATTTTTGTCGTCTTTTTACAATAGCGACCGATTTGCCATTCAACGATCACTAGCTCTGGCTTCTCATTTATTTATGACTCTCTTCGACTTTCTATTGGTATAATAATTTAAGCTGGTCCCGACCGTTAACATTTCACAACGAAGCTCGCGCGAAAAGAACTGCGAATCCACTAAAAACACCAATTTCTTTTCTTCCGGTGCCTTTAACGAGCCAAATCTTCGTGCAAATAACAAATAGCAATTGTTTTTTTTAACTCATTTTTGGTCTTTCTGAAGTGGGACATTTTTTATCCTTTTTGAAATTAATCGTTAGATAGTAAAGTTTTGTGTAACAGGTGCAAGCAATACATATTTTTTGTTCCAGTTCAGAAGTAAATTTTTCTCGTTTTTTTTTTTTTTTTTTTTTTTCAAAGTTTGTCACATTTAATGGCTTAGGTAATGAGAATGTTGATAATTATTTTTGACATTATAGAAATTAAGTACAGAACTAAATTATTCTTTTTTTCCATGTAGTCATGCCTTATTTCGTAAAACTTGCATTCAATAATCATTCTTCGTTTTGTTTAAGGTAACAACATTATTTTACTGCAAAGTTAATTAAAACATCTTCAAAAATTTATTTTTTCCGCAGATTTATAAGTTTTCATATCAAATATGAAAGGAAAAGTTTCAAAATAAACAACTTTTTCTATTGAAACTTTCGAATGTTTCAATTAGAACTCTTAATTTTTTTTTTGTAATGTAGATTTGAATCATTTTTTGCATTGAAAAAAATTTTTCATTTGCTTGTTAATTATCATTATTTTTGACTCGTTTGAAATAAATTATGAAACGATAAATTTTCATTATCCCTGATTCTTCAAATTTCAGTTTTTCACTGTTTTTTTTCTTGTTTTCTATTTTATTTTATTTGGTGGTTTTTTAATAAGAAATTGATGATAAAAATACTAATGTTGATTTTCGATACATTGTTTAACATTGATTTTATAATAAAAATTCAATAACTTTTTCATTTAACTACTCTTTGTTTTTGAGAAAAGTATTTTACAGTCATATTATAATATCTTAAAACGTAGATCAATGATTTTAATGTACGTGATTCTGATATTTTATATTTTAAAAATTCAGGTTTTAGTAAATTTTTCATTTTTTTTTTTTTAAGTACTATAATAACTTTCGAAATCTATAGGAATGGAGGGAAAAGTCATTTTCGTTTTCCAATTGTTGTTATGTTTTGTCGTACTTAAATATATACATATTCAAATAGTTTTATATAGATTTATATATTTTCATATACTTTCACTGTTTTCCATAATAAAAAGATTATGATAATGTTAATTATGATTTTCAAATCATTTGATATCGATTCAAAATCGAAAATACTAAATTTTCACCATTAGGTATTATTATAATTTTGAGATAACTGTATTTTTTTTAAGACAGCAGCGTCAATTTAAATATTGATTCTCTACAGGAAACAATAATTTTCGATTCTGAAACTCGAGGTATGAAATGCAAAGTAACGAAATTTTTATTTTTCGAACCTTAAAGTATTACGGAAAGTTTCCATAAATTTATTTAAATGTAGTTTTAGTTCATTTTCTGTTATTTATTTCTTCGAAATCCGTTTACGTATTTATTCATTCATGAATTCTTATGTATTTTTATACATTCGTCCTCGACTTTTAGATTTTCAGACTTTCAGATACGAATTTGGAAATTTCAATATTATTTCATGTCCGAGTGTAGGAATGAAACATTGGTTTTACTGATGTATTGGAATTTAAATTCCGAAAGGTTTCAAAATGGAGTTGTGGCTTGCTCCGAAGGCAAGCTTTTCTGATTTTTTTTACAGGCGCGAATGGCAATGAAAGTTTTGATAGTAACTATATTTTGCACATTTCTGACCGAAATCATCGATTAATGATTTCACTTTGACTTCATGCATATTTTACTTTATTTTGTTTAACTATAAAATTTTTATTTATCAACAGATTTTTAACATTTTTCGAATTTTCTCATGAAATTTTTGAACTCTTGACATATTTTGGAATTACAGAGTAACAGTATTTGAAAATTGTACGGTTCGTTCTAAAATTATAACTTTTAGAAATGGCTGGATTTTCAAGTCAGGATTTTTTTAAATTTAGGAGATCAAAAGATATTCTTGGAATTCTTGATTTCTACGATTTAAAAATTTAAGAAAAATTAAGTGAAATTTGAGAGTTTTTTATTTTTTTTCATTTGAACGTAGAGTTACAGTTTCAGTTCCGAATATTGGGAAACATTTTTGTGTTTTTTCTAAATTCCTGACTTCATGAATGTTGGACTTTGGAATGTCTGACAATGAGTCAGAGCATTAAAAAATTATAAAATTTATGTGGAATCATAAATTAAAGAACCATGTGTTTCAGAGATAACGTACACTTTTTTTAGTGCTATATCCAAACTCAAAGGATTGGGAGTGTGAAACAAATAATGCAAGCAGAAAATAAATCAGGAATTATGAATGTTTATCACAGTTGAGAATTATTAACTGTTAGAAGAAGGTATTTGATGAGTTTTATTTTTTAAAAATGTCATAGAAATTAAGATATTTCAAGAATTGTCGATTTTAAAAATGTTAAAATATGAGAGTAGGAGAATGCAGGATTTTTAACGATTTTAATTTTTCTATTGATCATAAAGTTGAAGTTAGAGTTTTGATTTGAAATCGAAGAGTCAAATTGATGCACTGAGAAAAATTTCGGGGTGTTCAAAAATTTTTGACTTTTCGAAGGGAAGATTTTGGGATTTCGAAGTAAGGGTATTCGAAAATTTCGAAAATAATGGTGGGTCAAAAAATTCAAAATTTCGTATTTCGGAGATGTGTATCTAGTAAAATTTTATATTTATTTCTGGTGCCATTTTTGAATTCAAGGAATTGAAAGTTCGAAATGAATAATTTTAGAAAATCTTTTATCAGAAATATGAAATAAGCTTTCACGATTTATATAACTTGAATGATAATAAGTTCATTCAAATAAAAAGTAGTTTAGAAGGAGAAATGCACAAATTAAGTTATATTAAAGATTACGTTTATCTGAAGAATTTTCCTAGAATCGTTGATTTCCAGAATTTTGAATTTTCTGAGTAAAAATTTTAGATTTTTATACGCGTAAAGAACTTTTTTATTTGCGTAGAAGTTCAAATTATTAACTTTGAATATTGGGAAATTGATTAAAATTGTGCTAAATTTCTCTTTTGAAAGTTAAATTTTGGAATTAAATAGTCAGAGTACAGAGTATTAAAAAATTTTGAAATTTATGTGGAATCGAAGATTCTATATTCATGTTTTTTTCGGATTAAAATTAATGATTTTAGAAAACCTTAAATGATGAATATAAATAAAGTTTTAAAATTACAATGAAAATAAAAAAAAAAGAATAATAATGTGAATAAAATTGAAGGTAGTTCAGGAAGGAGGAATTCAAAAATTGCAGTATTATCATAATTACGTAGATCTGAAGGTGTTCCGAAAATGGTCGATTTCTGAAATTTCGGATTCTATGAGTAGAAGAATTTGAGATGAATTTACACTTTTAGAATTTTCTTATTTAACTTAAAGTTGTAGTTTCAAGTTTGAATATATTTGTGGTTTTCCTAATTTTTCTCTGGTATGTGAGATTTTTGGATTTTATGGTCAGAGTATTTCAAAATTTTGAAATTCGTGACCAATTAAAATTTATGTAGAAATGTAATTACCAGATATTTAAATTTTTATTTTAACTCGTGTAATTTCTAAGTTAAATTGCTTCGAATTGAGAATAAATAACCACAGAAAACCGTATAGCAAAAATAAAGAATGTTTTTTCACGATTTAGAATGATAAATGTTTGCAATTATAAAAAATATATAAACTGTCGTATCTCTAAAATAACGTAGATATTGACGTATCCCCAGAATTGACAATTCCTGAAATTTAAGGTTTCAGGATTATTTATCCAAACTATCTTTTTATCAGACAATCTGAAACTCTAAGATCTTCAAATGATAAAAATTTGAAAAATCATGCGGTTTCGGAACTGAAAATCCCGAGTTACGGTAAATTCTGAGATTTCTAAATGTCAATCCATTGGCTTTTAAATTTCTTTCGGCTGCGTTGAAAATTTATTCAAATGTAACACCCGGGCATTGCCCTGATTCCGTTATGTATTTCGTTCACTCACCTTTGAGCGCCCACATCTCGTGGTTCCGAAGCCCCGAAATGTACCTCGTTACATCTCTCCCGCATTGCTCTTTCACGGCGTGTTTGCCCGCTTCCCAGTTGTTGGCCAAGATTTTCGAGCTGAAGACGTCGAGGGCCTCCACCAAACTCGTCCAGTTTCCACTCTCGCTCTTCAAGGATTCCGGCAAACTCCGGATCCTGTGGCTCGAAACAGCCTCGTCCTTCGTTACACTCACTTTTTCGCCCAACCCCGCACACACCAGGACCAGCGCAACTAACCCAAATGTTATTCCCCTCATTTTGAATAAATTCCCGATACCAGCAACAACTAAAAAACGCACCCTTACTCAAAGTCCCCCAAAAAAATCCAAAAGTCTCTCACTATCTGCGCATATTCACGAATGTCTTCCAAAAAACACCTTCCAAAAATCAGCAATCACTTCTAACAGTCGATCGAAAATCCGCTTTCGAGCAGCCTGGCATCTTTGGATTTTTCGAAATTATCATTATCCTATACTCGCGGGTGATTGGGTCATTTTTCTTCTTGAATTTCGCGTTCTTTTGGTATTCTGCACGGTTATGTCTTCTGTTTTGGGGGCCCAGAAGAAAAGGTTCGCGGGTTTCAAAATTGGGGGATTTGGAATTGGAGGGTTTTTGGGTCAACGGTCACCAGGGAACTGTATCTTTCGGATCTTTCGAGTTTGAAACTGAAAGGTGAAATGATCGGTTGGTGCCAAGTCTGGCTTGCTCTTGCTGACTGTTTTGCCACTGCCCATCCTGCTGGTGCGCTTGGTTTGGATAGGGAAGGGGGCTTCGAAAGTAAAGACCTTAACGCGTCTCTTGTTGGACTTTCGGTGCACTTTTCGATAGTACGGGGTGTTGAGGGAATTATGGAAAGGGGGAGGGGCGTTGGCACATCGTTCACGTGCTTTTTAAACTTCCGCTTTTGTTGCTAGTGGTAATTCATATTCGTTTTCACCTTGGGAAAAGACGGAAATCAGGTGTAAGATGATGACAGAAGATGGATTTGGTTTGTTGTGGGGGAATTGAAAGGGAAATTTTGGGATCGGATGATGTTAGGATTTGGGAAAAAATGATCAGTTGATTGAAGGTATATGAGGAACTTGGTTGTTAGTGTTGAAGGAAATTGGTGGACTTGAAATGGGATGTTTGATGAACAAGGGTGGAAGAAAAATTTGGGGTGCGATGGAAAATATTTGGACATTTCTGTGAGTAAATGCATGAATTTACGAATTAAGGTTTTACAGAATCGTCGACACCTTTTATAATTTATGAAATTTATCAACAATTTCTGAGACTATAGATTTTAATTGAAATATTTGAAATTATTGACCGTCTGTGTACAGTAAAACAATTTTTAATTTTTAAAATTATAGCGATGTTACATAGTTGGTTGAGTTCTACCAAAATCACTATCTGCAAAAAAGATGTATAAATATTTCTGAAATTCTACTGATCTATTAATTGCTCAAATCTTTGAAATTTTTTTCTCTTTAAAATCTTTGAATTTCTACAAATTACTGGCTATCTTCTAGAGTTTTCATTTTTTTTTTTATTTTTCGGAAAATTTTCAGTTTTTAACGTACAAACCGTCCGAAAATTTCTAAATTTTATGCGAATTTTCACAATTTTATAAGAGTTTTCATGATTGTTCAATATTTTTAAAATTTTTTTTCAGATTTTTATCTTAAAATCAAATAAACAAACATAATGATGATGCATATTTCAAAGTCATATGACAGAAAAAAATCTACAGCATTTTATGAAGCTTTATATGTAAGTTTTTCTACCTTTTCATTCTGTTAGCAAATTAGAATTTTAATGTTTTTGAATTTTTCGACAATTCTGAAATTTAGTTATGATACGAAATATTGGCTTGGTCTCAATTGAGCAAAATTTTTGTGTGCAGCGTACTATTGTGCACCGGACGATTGTACAAAATGCCATGAAACTTGTGCACAGGGTGATATAGCGAATTAATACTCAGTACAAATTTTATGATTTAGAAGTTTTTTCTTTCTGAATTCGTTGAATCATAGTGATAAAATTTGTGTAAATTTGCACAATCGTTCAGTGCACAATAAACATGTTAAACAAAAAAAATTTGCTCAGTTGCAACCAAGCTGAAATATTTAGAACTTTCCTAATTTTGCCAAAATTTTATACAACTTATCATCATTTTTGATAATGTTTTAATACTTTTCGAGTTTGCCAGTTTTTTTATAAACAATGAAAGATCGCTATGTTTGATTCAAATACCTACCCGAAACATTTTGTTTGTATAAAAATGAGTAAATCAGAACTCGATTTGTTATTTATTAAAAGTTTTTGGTGTGAGCAGGATATAAAATTTGTCATTAATGACATACGTAAGATTTTGAAACCTTTGCTAATCAAAGAATCCAGAAAGTGAAATTTGGAATTTTTTATTTATTCTATATATTTAAGATACAGAGAGTATTTTCAAGATTTTAAGAATAACAATCAGTTTTTATATGAATGATACGTTCTTTTGAACTCCAGAAAGTTGAATATTTAAATTTAAGGAGTTTTTTTATGTGTCATAAGACTTGATATATTAAACCAAAAAGTTTGTTAAATATTTAGATGCGAGGGATGTATACATACGTTAATATATTCTTTATGTTGAATTGAAGGAATCATTGCAATGTTTATTTATTTGTTTGAGTGTTTCCAAAGAATTGTCTATATTCATTTATTGATTCATTCTACGAATGTCTTGACATGAAAATTCATAGTTCGATAATTTTTAAATCTTTGCTCATCGAAAAATTCAAAATGAAAAGTTGAAAATGTCAAATTTCATTCATTCTGCAAAATTTCATAAATCTACGATTAAAATCATTAGAATTCTGTGGGTTCCCGCCATAACCGAGAAAGTCACATCTGCCATAAGACTCATTTCACATGATATTCTGATAAAATTTTAAACGTTATGGCATGTGTGACTTTCTTGGTTATGCCGGGAAGCCACAGAATTGATTGTTGTAAACATATTAGATTTTTATGGAAGTTGCAAAAATAAGTGTACATTTGAAACAAAACATTCAAGAATTTATTTAGGTGTTAAAAAGTTTCGAGATTTTGAATGATTGCAGCTGTCTGAATTTCTATAAAACTTTATCGTTAATATCGAATTGAAGAGTCTTGAATTCGATGTAAGTTTTTAAATTTATGGCATGAAAAAGTTAAATCTACGTTTAATTAGGTAATAGAGATTCTTGGATTTGATTTAAGATCTCCGAATTTAAAAAATTGAAATATGAAAAGTAGAAAATTCGGAATGTATCCTTTTCCATGTTTTGAATATTTGAATACTTTGAAATCGAACAGCCTTGAATGTTGAAGAATTTCGAAATAAATTTATTTCAATTTTTCAGTCTCGGAAGCTAGATGTGCTTGAAATATGAAATAGAAATTTTAGATTTGAAATCTCCGGATTTTTAAATAGAATAACTTCAAAACGATTATTCGATTACAAAACGTTTCTTCGTTCCAGTATCATATAAATTTAAAAATGTATCGAATCAAGAATGTTACGAATACGAAGTGTAATAAAATTCAAAAATTCACACTTCTTTTACTTACTAAAAAAATTTTGAAATTGTCTTGTTGAAATTTTAAAATCAGGTTTTTTTAAGACGAATTTGATACTACAAATTCAGTAATTCGCTTTTCAAAATACAAGCAAATCAATTTTGACTTATAACCATCGATAGTAAGTCAAAATGCAAAAAATTTATAGCACTCTTAATAATAACAACCTCCTTATAACATTACGATATTATTAAGCAAACACACAGTTAAAACTCACTATCTCCTAATTAAAGAAATAAGATCTCGTTTTCGAAAACGTGATACTTCATCTGTAAAATTTTCACCGTTCGAAACTACGTAGTAACGTTGTGGAACTTTTACTATGATGACACTCCTCATCAGAAATTCGCATTTATTATTCAAGAGTCATACCTCGAAGAAAGTATTCTATTTTTCGAGGTAGAGACTGCAACAATGAATCAAACAACTTTTCTCAACTCTTTCGAATATTAGGTTCAACGCATTCGTTTACTGCATTGTTCAACAATTTCGAAAAAATGCAACTTTCTCGATTTCCTCGTATTTCATCAAAGTGCTTTCATTGGGAAATGTAAACAAAGCTCTAATTCTTTTTTTTTATTTCCATACGGAAAAAAGTGAGTGAATGATTTTCAAAATGCAAACTATTTTTGAGATTTTTTCAAGCTTCGAACTTGCTTATGTATATTAATTATAAATATTAATTTATAATGTAATATATAAAAAAACTGACAATGAGTAAATATAAATGGTATGTATTATTTACTGAAGAAATTTTTATATCGTAATAATTATCATGTCATCATGGTCTTATGTGATACATCCATTAGTTTTGAAAAATATAAATTTGTCTATTATGATAATTAGTATGTATTTGGAAATGTTTTTTTTTAATCACTTGCCTTTTCATACATTTAAAAATGATTTTGTTTATTAATTTATGTATTCATGTATTGATTTATTATTTATTCTCTTTGTTTATTATTTATTTTATTTATTTATTTACCAATCTACACTTGTACATTTTTCGCATAAATCTTGCATGTAAATGACCTTATAACAAGACAGAGAGTCATCAATGAAATATAAAAAAGAACAGTGAAACGTAGAATTTTCCAAAATGATGGATTGTATTAAAATAGTGCATGGCGTTTACCATAAAATTACATTAAAACGTGACATATATTAATATTATATCATTATTTCTACTTTTTTCAAAATATATGATTGTTTTTGGTTGAACAACATTCATTAGTACAATAATTTATAGTATATATTTATTTAAATAACATTATGTACTTATAATGACAATTAAGTATGTTTTTCATGTTTCCATATAAAAGTGATACTCAATACTTTTTCTTGATTTATGTCCACTCATCGATACTTCCGGAATCTCTCGAATAACGAAAATCATTTCGCAATGCGCAGAAATTTCTCTCTCCGTTCATGGGTCACTCGAAGAGCAACGGAATAACACTTTTATCAAATATTATTGTTTCCTTTTTATCATGACGAAAAACAGGATATGGGAATTTCTCTCGGGTAAAATAATACAATGAAATCATCGCCTTCCGAATCTATTATCTCGTGCTCAGTCGGGCTGAAATTAACATCTAGCTCAGGTACGACAATGTCTTTACGATTAATGTCATTACAGCGAATTCGTCGATCCCAAGTACGCAAATGACAATTCCATCGGAAGTTGCCCGAATGTTTGAACCGTATTTTTCGCGAACCGCGGTTAAACAATTTAACGTTGTCCGCTTCCGCGAATTTTATATCGTGCCAATTAATGTGATCACGGTAAATCCTGACTCGGAAATTAGTCTCGCTATGAAAGAAGCGACCAACTTTCATCTCGGACCCGTATTCCAGGACATTTTAATTTTGTCTTTCACTTTCACCCGGGGACAATAATTTCTTCGAAAACAGCTATCCTTGAATCTTTGTTCAGTGCAATCTTGTTCATTATTTGAATGAGAACAATGTGATCTTTGTCAAACACGTGATTTTGATCGCTTCACTTTTCAACGTTTCCGCGTTGTTTTCTGAAGCATCGTAGAGTGCGATATAATGGCAAATAGAACGATTTCGAACAGTATTTTAACTAAAGGATAATATAGTGAAAGATTAAGTATATAAATTAATGTTTGTTAATTTAACTAGAAGAGTTTTTTCTATAATTTTCAAAATGAGGCTTTTTTTCTCACTCTTAAGGGCAGGCGCGTAGGCAGAGGGGGGTTTTGAGGGTTCAAATCCCTCCCGAAATTCTGATGGAATCAATCAATAATTCATGTAAAAATGAAAAAAGTTACGTCGATAAGCAATAAAAATATAAGTTACGAAAAAATTCATGAAAACGTTCGTAGTATATATTTGATAAAAAAGTAAAAATTATCAAAACGTAGAAAGTAGAAACTATGAATCAGAACAATTGTCGCAACCCAGTAAATAATCAATTAAATAAAAATCTACGAAAATGCTAAAAATTTAGAAAACATTGAATCTTGGATCATCAAATTCTAGAAATCTATAAAAAATTAATTTAAAAGTGTATATCATCTTTCGATTCATACAAACTCCAGAAGAATAATGAAATTAATTGAATTCTATAAAAAAACTATTTTCTAAAAAATTTCGACAAATGTCACTAAGATCTAAACATTTTGGGATTCTAGAGCATCGAATTCTTAATATACTATTGAATCTATAAAAATTCTAGAAAATGCAACAAAATCTTTAAAATATTTCAAGAATATGAAAAAAGAATAATGACACAAAACATGGAAAATCTGTATGAATGTGATTTTATCTTTAACTCTTGAAATAAATGAGAATAGATCGAAATTCGCATTTTAAAGCATTATTAAGCAAGTTTTTTTAGTCTCTGTAGCAATTAACAAAAAAAATAAGTAATCTATAAAAATACATGGGAATTATTCAGGATTTTATATATTATACAAGATAAATGTGAAAAAGGAGTTTACTAGTTTACAAGCTTACTTGTTTACTAGTTTACTAGCTTATTAGTTTTCAAGTTAATTAGCTTACTAGTTTACTAATTTACTTGTTAACGAGCTTACTACTTTACTAGTTTACTAGCTTACTAGTTTTTATTTAACTAGCTTAGTAGTTAACTAACTTATTAGTTTTTTATTAAACCAACTTACTAGCTTACGAGCTTACTAGCTTACCAGTTTACTTTTACGAATTTGACAAGTTTACTAGTTTACTAATAAACTAATTTACTTCTTAACGAGTTTGCTAGTTTACTATTTTTCTTTTTCACTTGTTCACTAGTTTACTAGCTTACAAGTTTATTAGCTTACCAGTTTACTTGCTTACTAGTTTACTAGTTTAATGGAAATCTTTCAATACATAAAAATTATGTAGATACTATTTTCTCAGAAATTTATACAACCTTCTGTTCTGGAGCATATTTATTAATTAAATACAATAGTTATATATAATTTTGAAAATTATTATAGAAATTCATATAGAAAACAATTAAAATATATCCAATTCAATTTATACAATTTAAACGATTAAACATACTTTTGATTGTAGAAATAATAAAAAAAATATGACATAAAAGTATTGAAAATATCTTCATATAAGAAACTGTTGTCTAAAAAATCAATTTAAATTCTCAAAATCTTTGAAAGTTTCTCTACTATATCATCAATCTCCAAAAATCTATTAAGCGATTCATAGAAATATTAGAGGTATATAAAAATACCTGGAAATAGTGCAAAATTTGATTAATAATATACTATACGAATATAGTATGAATTTATGATCTGTGTGGTTAAAATTTGCTTGAAAATCAATTTGAATATATAAATTTTTCTAGAAGTTTGATTCCTAGTGCATCGAATTTAAAAAAGCTCTATAGAAACCCATATTACTCAATATCAGATAATCCTGAGAATGGTGTAAATACAAAATGTATTAGTAAACAAAATTGAAACCTTAGTTACTAATTGGAAATCACAAAAATCGAATTCCATTATTTACCAACATGAATAATGTGCAACTCTGGATTCCAAAAATTGTATAACTTTTAAATTCCAAAATGAAAAATATTTTAAAATTGCTCTTTTGTAACCATATTGTCGAAGATTAAAAATTATGAAATCCCGAAGGAAACATATTTTTCAGAAAAACCCCTCCCAAAAATTTTTTCCGCCTACGCCCTTGTTTTCGGGTGTAAAAAATGACTTATTTTTTTATTTTTGAAAAGAAAAGGGAGAAAGTGGTCTCGTTTTACATTTTTTTAAAACAGAAACTTCTAACGTGCGCAAAAATCAAAATAAATTACATATTTTTTAAAATTTAAGAAGAATTATCATTTACCACAGATCAAAAAAGATCGATTTTGGACTGAATAATGATACTTTTTCTAAAATTTTCGAAAAAATGCAGTTTCTTCTCACTTTTTCAAAGTTGGAAGAGCCTCTTTTCATACATTTTTTCCACGAGTTAAGAATCTTTTTTTTCTATAAGTGAAAGAATCGAACACTTTTCACGTAAAATATTAGGCAAAACTGCCCTTTTTCATTTCATTATCTATAATTAAAATATATCATTGGTACAACATTTTTAACTCGCCGTTTTACATTACGTCATTATTGCTAGCTGGGTGATTTAATCGCGTCTCCATCGACGCATCGGATGGATGATTCTGAGCAGTGATACCATAGGCGCTTCAAAAAAGAGGCTGAAGAATAATGACGCGACGTAAGATAATACCACGAAGCCAAAATATAAGCTTGCCTGAAATCATTCATGAAATGCATATCGTGAGATTTTTTCAGACCACAATAATTCAAGAATCACTGGTGCAATCATCTATTAAGCTTTTTTTATGCTTTCGTTTCGCCCCATAAATTGAAATCTGACGGTTTTGGTGGGGTTATGTTTTTTGGTGTCATTAGTTACCCAACAAGCAATTTTTTTAAAATTTAAATTACTGAATTGATAAAAGTTTTATAAATATTAAGATTATTTGGTTAAACTTATGAAAATTAGTAAATGTTTGGAACAGGGTCGGCAGATCACAATTTTTTGAGCGGGTCGTAATTGAGATTCAAAAAACAGGAGAACAAGTGTCCATTACAATATTTCCTCGAAATATGCATAATGATTCTTTTTGGTTAGCCGATAAAAATTTGAAAATTTTGGGAAGTTTTAAAAAACCACAAAGTCGTAATGAGTTGCACAAATTTTTGTAAAATTAGAGGGGTTTTGAACGTAAAGTTTGAATAAAGTTTAAGAATTTAAATATTTCTGCAAAATCAACAAACTTTGAATTTTTTGAAATCGTCCATGATTCTGAAATAAGTAAAAAAATTGTACATTTTCGTATTGAATTTTCTGTAAATTTCATTCATTACCATATTTTGTTGAAAATAGCGATGAGAGCGTCTTTTTCAATTTTCTACAGAAGTCTCAAATACGCAAAATGTATTTAAAATTAGTAACCATTTTACATATTTTAACAAAGTTTCATAAAATTTGTAAGTTTTGGGTAATTTTGATTAATTTGAAAATCGTTGAAAATTGAAAAACAAGATTTTTCGAAAAGGTAAGAAATTCTACAAAATTCAAAAATTTGTGTAATTGTAGTAAATGTTCAAAAATTCGATAGTTTGTCTTCATCGTATTTCTTTGAAATATGTATCACAGTTTTTATGAATTTTTCATTAGACACTAAAAAACTTGAAAAATAATAAAAATTTACAAAGAATCTCAATAAGTTCAACAAATTTTTGTAAAATTCTTAAAGATTTGAATATTAGGTTTGTATAACATTTGGGATTTCAAAACTTTTGAAAATTCAAAAACATTGAAAATTGGAAAAAAAGTCAATAATATTAGAAATTTTGAAAATTTTGTCGGGTTTTAGAGAACGTTTATGAATTTTGTTGATTACGTTCATCATCATAGCCCACCCAAACGTAAATGGTAATGTGGTTGAATTTTTTTTCATAACTAAACAACTCAAAAAGTACGTACCTATTCAAAATGAAAAGAATCTTCATTCTTTGGACACAATTTAATATAATTTGAAAGGTTTTGAAGAGTTTGCATCATTTAAGTTATTTTTCAAGTTTTTGAAGTTTTGGGAAGTTTAAAAAACATGACCTATTTTGAAGATTGTCGAAGATGCGTTGAAATTCAAGCAATTTGCAGAAAAAAAATGTTCAATGATTTTGAAGATTGTGTTCTTTTACAGATTCCTTTGTAATATACATAATTATTTTTTTTTATTTTTAAAAAAATTCTGAAGAACTTGACAAGTTATGATAAGACGAAAAATGATGAAAGACTACTGAATAAAATATAAAAAATCATCATTAAATTCGGAGAAACTTTACTTTGAAATAAGTAGTTCGTCTTGCGTTAAAAATTGTGAAAATCATAAATAATTGAAAAACTCAATATTCTTAAGAAAACCCAAATTCTATAAACTTGAAAAATTTCTATGACTTTTGGCAATTGTTAAAAAAAAGTTTAGATTGTGTTATTTAACATATTTTATCGAAATATACATGATCATGTTTTTTACATGATTTTTATCTGACATTTCTGATAGTATCGAAAAGTTACTAATAAATTTGTATGAATTGGACGAATTTTTATGAAATGTAAAAATTCTTAAAAATTTGTATGAGGTTTGTAATTTGATAAATTTTGGAAAGTAAGAAAAAATTGAAAAGGATGAAAATCATAAATGATTCTGAATAGATAGAAAACTTATTGTTTCCGAAATTGTGTAGATTATGTTCATGATCATATTTTTTCAAAACATGCATGAAGATGATTTTGATTTTTTTGAATAATCTAATGAACTCAGAAAGTTTCATAGAATTAATAAATAGCTGTATAAATTTGACTAATTCATATAAAAACTTGAAATTTTGGGATAGTTAAGATTAAATTTGAAGTATCTAAAAATTAGAGAAGTTTAAAAAACAGAGATAATTTCTAAAAATGAAAATTATTATTGAAAATTTAAAAACCCCGTAGGATATTATAAATTATACATAAATTTTGAAGATTCTTGTGAAAAATTATTGAAATTCCGTCAGACTACTCAAACTGACGGATATTCTCAATTTTTTTGAAAATTAAATAATGTTTCACCGTGTGGAGATAATTGATTTGAAAATTCCAATTAAAATTTAGCATTGCAAAAAATATCGATAGATTCGGCAAATTATGTAAAAATTCACCTATGTGGTGAAACTACAATTTTATTCGTTAATCAATGCATTTTTACGTGGGTATATTTTGGTATTATACCATTTAAAAAATTCTGGATAGATAGTTCTGCCCACCATCCCAACATCTTTGGCTGCCTATGGTTGAAAAGAGCGAGGTTCAAAAATCTCTCCGAATTCTGATTTTCGAAACCTCTCAAGATAATTTTCGACTTTTCTTGCTATCAAACACAATAATAAATTGACAACTAAAAAAAATCACTTCCCATGAATTTCTTTTTTTAGTTCAACATAATAAATGTCCCTCAAACTCGTTTCTCTCCCACTCATTATTCACGTGGGATTAAAAAAACACAAACAAACGAAAACGCGTCGCATGGAATATTCACGTAATATAATAGACAAAGTTAAGCATATTTTTTTTTCCTCAATTCGCGTCTTTGTCACGAAATTTATGGACCAGTTTGAAAGATTCACGAGCGTTTTGAACATGCGCTGCAGATAAGAGTGAAAAAATTTGTTCGGTACACAATAACCACCTTCGAAAAATGCCGAATAAATTTCGTCAAAGTCGGTCATACAAAAAACACTTATTTTCGTTCGTTGCTATAAAAGAAATTTCGCTTGATTTTTTTATAGAAATGAGATAACAAATGAAACGCACCACAAATCCGTGAGTTAAATGAAAAGAACTTTCGCTTTTTATGACCATCGTCTTGATCACAGTAGGATGCAACAAATAAGCACAGTAGGTCAGGCGTGAAAAAGGATAGATGTATTTCCATGACAGCACTTTATTTATCATCCCTGAAAGAAATAGAATTCCGTTGGTCGCAGGTGTTGCAATTTATTGTTTGACGTGTCAACGAGTAGAATGGTAATGGAATCAGATGAGATTGGAATGAATAAATGAAACTTAAACTAGCCAAAAGTTTCAATTTTTTAATCTTCAGAATTGGAGTGCCTGAATTTGAAATGTTCGATAGTGAAAAATTCGCTTATATTTTTGAATGTGGCCTTTTTATATATCAGGACTTTATTAGAAGTTTTTGAAGAAATCCTGTGCATTACAAATTTGAAAACTCAAATATAGAGCAAATAAAATTCCACGAATGTCTTGTAATTTTAAACCGAAAAAATTTCCACATAGAACAAATTGTACCCCAAAATCGCGGTTAAAATTCAGGTCAACGATTTTATTAGCACTGTTCAAATACGAATATTTTTTGTCTGAAAAACATCAGTTGTGCAATGGGACCAATAACTTGAAAAGAAAACATAAATTTACAATTCCTCACCTTTACTTGTTAATTCATGCCTTTAATTTTAAGTAACCTGTGACATTGAGAGAAACTGAAATTTCGACATGTTATTTCACGAGGAAATTATTGCATTTGGTCGTTGTGTAATGCAATAATGATTGTATTCATACGGACCTCCGTTTCCAGTGACACTGGCCACGACAATCCAAGCAATGCTAATTGCCCATCCTGAGTGCGATAAGGTCGTATAAAAAATTGACATAACTGGTCCGAAATCGGTTCCGTATAATCCGTAAACAATGCTTGTCATGAGCGCGAGAGAAGTTGTCCATCCAAAAAAAATTATACTCTAATAAAGGAAAGG
This sequence comes from Platygaster robiniae, assembly GCA_028476575.1. Classification (NCBI taxonomy): domain Eukaryota; kingdom Metazoa; phylum Arthropoda; class Insecta; order Hymenoptera; family Platygastridae; genus Platygaster; species Platygaster robiniae. The sequence continues at coordinate 39,935,829 of CM052020.1, forward strand.
TCAGACTTTATTTAGATTCTTTTTCGAAATTTATTTTCAGGTTATTCACATCTGGAGAGTAGTTTAAAATATGCACTTCGAAATGAAATACCTACTCACCCTTGGCATATTAATTCTACAGTTTACTTTGAACAAAAACCATCCAGCAGCCATTCCTGCAGAAACAAAAAAATAAGTTTATAATGAAAATAACATACAAATTGTGGCAGATGAATACGTGCCTATCAAATAGGGAGATATTCTTGTCCAGGGTTTGTCGTACAAACTTTCATAATGAGCGAAAGGGTCTTGGATTCTGAAATAATTTTTTTTATCAAGTTGGTTATTGTTGTTTGTCATTGTGAGCATTTTCTAACTTACGAAGGAACATATTTGGTGTGTACTGTTATCAACGCAGTCGTGATCCAAGAAATTAATAAAAAAGCTGCTGCGATAACTGCCCCGATAGATAAATAACTGTAGGAGAAAAAACAATAATTTTATAATCATCAATAATGATAATGGCAGTGGAAAAATTTATTATTATTTCCATACACAATGAGTTAATCAGTCATCTATGATTTCATAAATCATATTAAAAATAATTCATTCATATATGCATTCAGGTCCGTGCAGACGGAGGAGGGGGGGGGGGGGTTGGTGGTTAGAACCCCCCCCCCCCAACGAGATCTTTCAAACGATTTCGATGAAATGCTTCTATCATTGGTTTTTTCGTTTTGATATAAATTTTGATATCTTGCATTGCATGATATTTTTCAGAAAACAGCGTCCGAATAGATTTTTATTTCTTTTTGGTATTTTACGTATATATCTTCTACGATTTAAAGGATTATTCAGTATTTCTGAAACTATTCGTATTTTTCAAGATCTAGAAAATGTTACAGGATTTTCTAGTATTTTTATATATTTCCGGCATTTTTCATTTAAATTGTTATAGATTCTGAGAATTTCGAAATGTAAAATTTGGAGTTTATTAAATGTTACGTGTTCAAAGGATTTTTCAGAAAACAGTGTCTTAATAGATATTAATTTATTCTAGTATTTTTCGTTTTATACGATTTGAAGGATTGTTCAGTATTTCTGAAACTATTTGTTCTTTTTAGGACGCATAAAATGTTGCAGGATTTTCTAGTATTTTTATATAATTTAAGCATTTTTAAATAAATTTTCATACATGGATTTCGAGAATTCCGAGCTCTAAAATGTGAAGTTCAATAAATTTTTTATGTTCCAAAATAATTTTTCAGAGAACAAGTGTCTCAATAGATTCATATTTCTTTCAGTATCCTTCGTACTTCATCAGTTTTTCTACGATTTGAAGGATTGTTCAGTTTTCTTGTATATTTCTGTATAAATTTCTGAAATTCGATGCTCTAGTTTTGAAAGTTGTATAGATTTTTCATACTCCATAGATATACTTGTATTTTTCTATACATGTATTTTCTTTTTGTATTTCCTAGTATTTATAGAATGTTGGAAAATTTTAAGGTTCTTTCAAAGATATCTGTTTGAAGTTCCCAGTGAATCTGTGAGCTCGCAGCGTTTTCATTATTTCCGCCCCTTTTCAAACACGCCGCGAACTCGCCAGGGAGCTCGCTGACTACTCTCGCCTAACTCGCCACGAGCTCACAGAGTACTTCCACTCATTGATAATTACTAATATATATTTCAGGAAAATAAAAAGATGATTCATTATATACAGTGAAATGTAATCACAATGAAGCTGTAAAACGATTATTTAATAGAAAGAAAAATTTCTCCCGGGTGGGAATCGATCCCGAGTTCTGCGGAGTTGAACGCCAAAAAGTTTCATATTAACTAACTTGAGACATGCACTTGATTTAACCATTCTACACAAAACTTGAAACATGAGAAAAAAAACCAGCAGCCATCTGGTGAGCGCTTGGGGAGAGCGCGCGAATTTTCAAAATTTGAATTACTTTATATTATACAGAAATTTTCGAAGAATCAAATAGCTTTTTAAATAAAGTAAATAATATCTTTTTTTTTTCGTATTTCATTTTTTTTCTGTATTCATAAAATAACGTAAGGTTTTCTAGCATAATTTATAGATTTTAGGGATGGTGCTACAGATTTTAAGAACTAAGATTTCCAGTATTTTCATGTATTTATATGCATATTTCTAAAATTTATTGCTAGAATTTTAATAAAAAGTTAAAAAGTATACTCTTTGTCGATATTTGTACATAAATTACTAATATATCACTCTGTTTCATCTTAAATTCTAAAATTATACAATTTTTACCTGAAAATACGGAAGTTGAAAAATTACTTGTATGCAAGTTTCAAAAAATTTCTTAAAAAGTTACTAATCGTTCTAAAAACTTGATGAGACAAATGTGAAATGAATAACAAGATTTTTGTTACTCGTTACCAAAAAAAAAGGAACTCGTTGCTGTTATCGTTACTTGTTAATTAATGTAACGCGTTGCGTTATCGTTACACTAAAAAATGTAACGTTTTTGGATATTATAATATCAGTTAACTTATTGTATTTGCTTTGCAGTTACTGCAAGCCTCTTAAAAAAAAAGTTGAAAAAGAGCCATAACTCCACCATTTGTTGATATTTTTTTCATTAAATAATGTTTGTATATTAAAGTTGACAATATTCTATCACAATAATATAACTTCCACGTAATAAAATTATGTGCTATGTACATTAAAAAATAATCCAAACCGTCCTCAAAAAAGGTGTATAGCCTTTGTATAACATAAAATATGTGTAGAGTGTAGTAATGAAAAGTGTTTCTTTTTTTATTTATTATGCATTCGTTATACATCTAAATGTGAAAAATAAATAATAAACGTGTTTTTCGCAATTGTGTATCTGTAATTATTGGGTTGCTTGTGTTAAATTTGTTGAAAACATAACAAAGATTCAATATATAAAGTTGAAGTTGTTGAAAACAATTGATGTTTTGATATTGCCTTATATATTTGATTATTGATTGATTAATTAATTTATTTACAGGGTGCGCCATTTCTTATGTCGGTATTGTAACATTGAATAACTTAAACATTTGACAACCGATTTACTTGACTTCACTTGTTTTGGAAACGTCAATTCAGTACAATTTCAACCATGTATCGCTTCACACCAAAAGAACGCGCTGAAATAGTTACTTTGTACATTGAAAATAGTCGTTCAGTTGTGTTAACTCAACGAGCATATCGTCGAAAATATCTTGGCAAACAGGCACCATCTGACAACACTATTCGTCGTTTGGTGTCGAATTTTTGTGACCACGGGACAGTGAAAGATCGCGAACAACCCGTTCATCAACGACCAAGACGTTCAAATGAACTGATTGAAGCTGTCAGAGAGAGCGTTGCCCAAAACCCAAAAGTTTCATATCGTCACCGCGCTCAGCATCTCGGCATCAGTGGAACCACTCTACGGCGCATTTTGAAAGATGATTTGCATTTGTTTCCGTACAAAATGCAATTAACACAAAGAATATTGCCTACAGATCATCCACGTCGCTTGGAATATGGACAAACAATCGCTCGAATAGTTGATACTGAACCTGATTTTTGGAAGCGAATTTTAATGACCGACGAGGCACATTTCAAACTTTCTGGAGGCGTTAATAAGCAAAATTGCCGCATTTGGGGAACGCAGAATCCACACGAGATCCATGAAACGCCATTGCATGACCAAAAAGTTACTGTTTGGGCCGGCGTTTGCGCCAAAACCATCATTGGTCCTTATTTTTTCAAAGAGAACCAAACGATCGATGGAAACCGATATCGGTGGATGTTGGCTCACTATGTCTGCCCACAAATGCGTGAAAAAGGTCTTGAAGATTACTGGTTTCAACAAGATGGTGCGACCTGCCACACTGCGAATCAAACAATCCAGTTTCTGCAACGAAAATTCCCTGGACGTCTGATGTCAAAAAGAGGCGACATTGAATGGCCACCCAGATCTCCAGATTTGACCCCTCCAGACTTCTTTTTGTGGGGTTATTTGAAAAGTAAAGTGTACGCCAGCAAGCCGCAGACCATTGAAGAGCTTAAGGAAAATATTCGTGCCGAAATCATTGCTATACCACCCGAGATGCTCGAAAAGGTAATGGAAAACGCCGCAAAAAGGGCATATTTTGCTGTGAACAATAAGGGCGGCCACTTGATTGATGTTGTGTTCAAAAACTAGTCTAAATAAATTGTAAAGGACCAAACTAAATAAAAATACCTCATTTACAGAAATCGGTTGTTTTTTTTTCAAGTTATTCAATGTTTACATGCCGACATAAGAAATGGCGCACCCTGTATTTACTTATTTAATCTACATTTATTATCTACATCACTACGAATGGACCATGTACTATCAAACTAAATCAATTTCAATTGCATGTTATTTTACAAGTACAACATAAAAGTTGAAACCCCCCCACCCCCCAAATAAAGGTTCCTGTGCACGGGCCTGTATGTATTCATTTGAATGGTGCAATGGTCTACGTTTAAACAATTGTGACTGAATCCAAAATCCTTACATTCCTCAAGTTCATCTATTCTGAATCTGCCAATTCATTTACCTGGCTGAGATTATAAGAATAATAATTCCAATCGTGTAGAATTGCGTGTCATTAGCTAAATACCAACTCCAAACGATACACTGAAACATTATCAAAGAATAATTGTACTATTTTCTAATTTTTAAACAAAATTGCTGGTTCCAAATCTTACAATGAATATTTCACTTACGCGTTCATCCATATCAAAATACGTGTTTATGTACAAAGCGTTCCTCCACCAAAATTTTTCACATGTTTCGTAATCGTTGGCTGGTAATTCAATAAGCGAATGGTCGTGATGCCATTTCATTGAGACTTGGACGATCAAAATGACCAAAATATACGGAGGTGTTAATCGTAAATACCTGTGTTGGCAATTCACGGGTCATCATTTTTCCACTTTTTATATCACTATTACATCACGTGGTGTCATTGTCAGTACCTGTACATCATCATACCGAAGAACTGTACCAATTTCCCCCTATATCCTTCAGCGATTTTCTTTTCTTTGATTCGTCCTTTCGCCATCGTGCGAAAGTAGAGGAATGAAACTAAACAGCCACTGCAACATTTTTCTAATCATTTTTTGTTACATTGAAAAAAATTCAGAAAAATTGTTTCGAAGACGCCTAGAATCAAGTTAGACAGTTTTAGAATGAGGAACTATAGCTTTTTTGAATGAAAATTGAACGTAAAATAAGAATTTACCTTATGACAAAAAAGGTATCAACAGCATAGGTGCCATTACTTATGGTTTGGTACAGAAAATTTTCTTCTGCTTTTTTCCGATAGGTATCATTATCTACAAAAAAGTGATTAATATGATTAATAGTGTTCTTAAGTGATTACAAATTGGATGGTGATATTTTTCATTACCAGACACTTCATTGACTATAAGACAAGTATGGACAAGGATGATCCACAACATTGAATAAAACCTTAACCCGTGAATTGGAGCTAGCGTGTCACTTCCTACATTCAAACTCGTGACTTTAGAATAATTTAGAAGCAAACTGAAGGACAATAAGGCTTCTGATAAAGGTTTTGGTGCCTCTTTTGTGTTGCATACATCTGGAAAAAGAAATGTTTACTAACATGACTATTTATTTTTCGTGCAGAAATGATGTGTCATTCAGGGACTAGAAATGCAAACATAAAATCGTTTTATTTACCTTGATTTTTTTTTATAAACATTTTTTGAACTTTTAAGTTTACATTATTTAAACTGTATTTTTTACCTCAATTTATTTATTATACTTTTTTTTGATCAGTTGACTTAAAATTCTTAACTTTTCCTTCTTCACCTATATCTTTTGGGGTTAGAATTATAAATACATTTTAAATTCTAAAAATTTGTGGATGAGCAACAAAATACAAAAGTTTCCAAGTAGAACAAAAAAAGCTGGAAAATGTTAACAATCATTTATTAAAAAATTTATAATAATTTTTCAAAAATAGCTATTTCTAAAAAAAAAAAAGAAAAATTTTGAGCCTAAAAATCTCGAAAGAAAATTAGTTTTGTTTTCCTCAATTTTTAGTAAAAAGGTATTGAAACAAACAATATTCAGTATAAATTTCTATGAGCCATTATTCATTACATCAGAGCTATGTTTTTTAGAAATCAAAGTACCATTTTCATCGATTTTCGATGGAAATGGAATTCAGCTCTATTTCATTGAATTTTTATAATTTTACCAAAAATTATTCGATCTTCAAAATTTTTGTTATACTTCATCATTAAAGATTTACTGATGAAAAATAACGTTTTATAAAAAAATTTTTCAGAATCTTGAAAATTTTGAGGATTTTACTTTTTGGCCCCGGGCCTCTAAGTTCTTGTTACGGGCTTAGTTCTCTGTAGAACGGATGCTGTTCAACAGATGGCTTCACGATTTTTTTTCCTCTACTCAATCTTTTATGATGCTAGCATAAACTTAGATATAGATTCTATGTTAGGCTGATCTTTCCATGGATTCAAATCGAGAAATGATGACTGGATTTATTCTCGCCGAAAATGCGAGAAGTCTACCGCCGTTTTTGTTACGCTTTGGGGTAGGCCAAAAATCTTCTGATCTCGATTTTAAAAAACCCCACATGTCAAATTTACTTTTAGGAAATCTAACAGTAATTAGAAATTCAAGATAGATTGTGTAATGAATGCCTTAAATATTGATTACTATAAATAATATTATCCAAATTCCTACATATGGTATTGAATGATAATTCTTAAAAAATTTTAATTTACATGATCGTCCAAGGTTCAAAAGAGTCCAATAAGAAAACATAAGAAGAACGTATAAATGCTTATCAATACGATCTTTATAAATTCACAAAGATTAGAGTACGAATCACGAATTGATATCAATGTTATGTTATAATTATGTATAATATATCTTATATACAATATTTATAAAAGATAATATAAATATATATCTTATATATATATTTGTAGATTAATATAGATATTAATATCTTATTAATATTATGAATAATTATTTCAATTATATATAGGTTATTTATGAATTATTTATTTGTAGAATTAATGAAATTTTAAAGAATTCTAAATTATTTGAACATATGATTATTTTTAAATTTGAGTTCAACAATTTTACATGTATATTTTACGTTTATCAAGAATAAAAATGTATGACTTAATATAATAAGAATGATAACAAATTTTATTTTATACTTGAATCAGTGGAATCAAATATTTTAATATTTTTGGAATGCATTTACAACATATTTATTTACTTAGAAACAATGACAATAAATAACAGCTGCATCATTAGAATAAGAATTTATATCATTATAATCATACAAAATAATTTATAATAAAGTATGAGTTATCATGAATGTTAAAATTTACAATAAAGAAATGAAAATCAATGATGACTCTTAATACATTCAACTGATGAAGATTTTTAACGTATTGATAGCATTTTATATTCGAATCGGAGGTTTTGGAATAATCCGATGACTTTTATAATAATATATAATAATAACGTAAATAATTTTCGTAAATTTGTTATTCAGTGTTTTAAAAAGTCATAAATTTCTCGACATAAAAGTCGTGATATTGCGTGAGTTTTTTTATGAAAAATATTCTCTATATTTTTCAAATATACGAGCAAGTTTTCAAATTCATAACACTTATCTTGCTCAATTATTTTAAGTTTTAATTGAAGAATAATGATATGCTTTACACAGAGTTATATTTCTTCAACAATATATATGCTGCTACTGATATGATACAAGACATGAAAAAAATTGTTTGTAGGCACTTGAGAATAATCATACGATTAAATAAATTTTATTCAAACCATCAACAAAAAAAAGAATTTTTCATTGAAAATGTAATTTAAAAAAAACACTGTATTAAAACTTTTTTTATCTTTTATTTTTTAATTTTTTTCTTTTTTCTTTTTCATTTTTTTTTTTGCGATAATGAAAGGAATTTAGATAACTTATGAAGCTCCGAAATTCTCTTCTTTTTAAAACTAAATCTTTACCGATGAACTAAAACTAAAACTTTCGTGATTAAACTGTTTTTGGTAAAATTAGAGAGACGTAGAGTCTTGTGTTGAAATTATCAATTAGGAATTCTTTATTTTAGGATCATAACTTTGGAACTCTCAACAATACCATAATATACATTAATATTGCAGAGTATAGTATTTACAATATGGTATTCTAGATTTCTGGAGTATGAAAAATATGTTTCTTGAATTAGTTACAATTCTAGAAAACAGAAAGTCCAAATTACGTAAGACATTTTGGAATCCCAAATTCTAGTACGTGAATCTCAGTGACCAAAACTATAAAATACAAAAATTTAGAACTGAAATTCCCAACTCTGTATATTCTAGAACATATTTATTCTATTTTATTTTTATTTATCATTTTTTATCCAATATTATTTATTTCATTATTTATTATGATTTCTTATTCCAAGCATATTGCAAATGTTAACCTGCATCAAATACTCAATTATCGAATTTTCATAGAAAATGATTAAAATTTGACCATATTTTTCTGACAAGGAAAAAACTTCAATTCAATCGTCTTATAAATATGTAGAAATATAATAAATAAATGATACCTAAGGAGCCATTATGAGTTTCTATAGACCATATCCTGGAAACCGTTATCTCGTTGAACCACTTGTCATTCCCTTTTATATGAGCTATTGAATGATGGTTTTCCATTTGGTCTTGTTCGTACAAAACCTTGTATCTCAAGGCGATGTCGTAAATTGTGCCCGAGACGATCAAGAAAGTCACGAATCCAAATACAAGCCTGAAAGTATGCACCACTCCATACAAACGTGCGAAACATGTTGCATTCATTCAGCAAAATTTTGAACAAATCTCTATCTCGTTCTTCATTGTTTTTAAAAATTTAAACAATATCTGTATGAGAAACTTCTGTTAAACAATTTTTTTTTAATAAAATTGACGTGAAATAATTTGTAATTGACAGTAAATTATAAGAAACTATATTTTGATAACGTAATTGACACATTTTACTCGCCCAAAATTTAAAAATAACACATTATTTTGATGTGTATAAAAATAAAAAAATATATCAGTTGCTAAGTTTCTTATTTCAGTAATGTATGAATTTGTTTATACTCAAGACAAGTTACTTGTTGCATGAATTTTTTGGGTTCATTTTTTGCTTTACATGTGAGAAAATATGCAAGTACAAATATGTTGTACATTTTTAAAAATTAGACAGAGGTGTTCTCAATAAAAAATTCTTAGACTTCCAGAACAAGCTTTCAGAAAAAGTTCCTAAATCGATATCAAGGAGAATTCATTTCACAAATTTTCCAGTAAATATGTTAACTAAATTTTTCATATTAGAATCTGTAAAATCAAGATAAATTCGTCAAATTTTATTTTTATATTCGTATGAAAAAATAAAGATTAAATATTTTCCTTGTTGATTGTAATTATTGAATTAATTTCTTTTAATCGTTCACATACAAAATGAGGTAAAATGTTTTATCTTCCCAGACTTCGTATCCCTCAGAAAGGTTCCGGATGCTGTCCACTCTAATTTTTCGTGATGCATTGATTTCTTGGTGATTATTTGCGAAATCAATCAGTGTTTTCACGTCGTTAATTTTACAGCTTCCTGGTAGACACATGCCCAATGTAATTGAATATGACTGAAAATAATTTTTACTTCAATTTTCAAGAGTTTCAAGGATTCGAAATAATTTATTTCGTTCAAATTCTATACATTTCAAATGAATTCTAGTTCTTTGCAAATTTTTGGAATGAAAACTAATGAAATGACGGTAATTTTTCATAGAAAAAAATATTTAAATTGTGAAGTAAAAAAGCAAATTTGAACTTAATCAGTATGGGATTTATTTAACAATTATTTTTGCATTTTATTTTGTGTCTGAAAATATTCAGTTGTATCAGGCAAACCAAAAAACAAAATTTTGCACTCGAATGACTGATAGATTTGCTACAACGATTTTCCAAAGGTACATATTTAAAATGTTACAATTTTATTTGAAACATAATTTTTTTTAGTTACGTTTGTGGTGCGTACCATACAAATAATTTGTGAGTGCCTACAGAGTATCAATTATATCGTTAAAAACCATTGTGGTACAAGATTTTGCAGCAAAATAATTTTTATTTCATTGAATATTGGTTGAAGATGTAACACATTTTTTGCCAAAATAGTATACATATTTCTTATAATAAAATGTACATAACGTATTGATAAAATGTTATGTAATACAACTATATACTAATAATATGTAGAAAATCAAAGAAAAATTTATATTTGTTATGAACAATATTTAATTTGTTTTTTTACATGAATAAACTTACATCAACCCCTTACGAATTCCTATGATTTGAAGTTAGTCAAATTATTCAATTTCCGAAATTCGCTTATTTTGATTAAATAATTGTGAGAGTTTTTTTTTTGGTTTGCTCAGAGTGGAAGATATTAAAGAAATTCTTCTGGTTTTGGGAAATATGTAAATTTTGTTTACGTGTTAAATTCTGTATGAATGTGCACGAGTATGTAAAATATTATCTCTACAATTTTTTTCTGGTCTTAAAATAAAAAAATGAGAATCTAGAAACTAAAAGTTAATATTTATATTCGAACAAAAGTATAAAAATCATAAAATTTTAAATTCCGTGATAATTTTAAGAGAACACAAGATAATAGTTTTTCGAATAGCGACGAGGCGTAGAAATACAATTTGCATTACTTGAAAATTTAAGAAAGAAAGCAATATGAAATTTTGTATTCAAAACAAAAAAAAAACTGAAAATAATAGAAAAATTATAAATGAAGAACCGGGCATTAAAAAATTTGAACGACGTTTCAATTTCATAGGAAAATATTTAAAAAATAAAAATATGTAAAATCCCATAATTTTATTGACGATTTCATCAATTTGATTGTAAGTATTGCTAAACAAATAATTGACAATAATCTTGAAAGTCCTTTTCCAAGAAAAAGTATTGTATTTTTAAAAATATTCATATCTAAATTTTATGTGGAAAGAAACAAATTTTTTGGGAAATATGTGTTTTATTCTCATCGTTAAATAAAATTTTACACTGATAAACATTCAGAAATTTTACAGAATTTCCTTAACGGCAAAAACACTGCCGGAGAAATTTTTCCTTAGAAAAATGTAAATAGTGAACAAACTTGGAAAAAACGGACTTTCTTGTGGGAACCGGTTCAGGTACATATCTCACTTGGTTTTAGTCTCGCCATTTTCTCAATTGAAAACAGTCACGGGTTCAGGTTTTAGATTCATTTTATCGTTTATCGGAAAATGTCAAGACCCTAACGGTCTTTATCTATTTTCTAAAACCGTTCGTTCCAATTTTTGCATTACAACGATTATATGATTTCGATGATACTGAATATTTTGAGAGTCGTTCCAGAAAATGTATGAAATAAAAATAATTGTATAATAATTAAATTTATAACAATAAGTATAAATAAATATGAAAACATTTCTAAAAGAGAATTGAGGAGTTTCCTAACAAGAGATAAAAATACAGTAATTTTTTCTAAATTCACGTTGATTCAAGTAATTTCGAAAAAATTGTAATATTGTAAAATTTTCATGGATTTACTCCAAACACGAAGAAATTCTAGGGTGCAAACAAATAAGAGAACCTAAAATTTCTGAAAGGAGAAAACCATTGCTAATATAATTACCATGAAGTAAAATAAATTGAAGAAATTTTCTAAAGATGGTAAAAATCCAAAAAACATAAAGTTTCATAGGAATTTTCTTAAAATGACAAAATCCTCTTTTTTTGAAAAAGAAAATACATGACACAACTAAAAACGTGACGGATGAACAGTCTTTTTCTTTTTCTATCAATGCTTAAAAAGAAGAGTGAATTATTACACTGTTTATTCCAATTTGGGATACTTCCAAGCGCAAATTAACGGCGTTGACGGCAACTTCAAAAGGTGGGAAGCCTGCATTCCACTTTCCATTTCTTTGCCACTGAACAAAGTCGCTCGCCATTTCTCGACACTGATCTGGGGCACCAGTCCAATATCGGTTTCCGGAAAACATGCCCCATGCATACTTGCCGCTAGCGTCGATCACTTAAAAAAACAATCCTTTCAATTTTCATGATTTCTCAATGTTTTCTGAGCTATTTCAAATTATTGCTTCAGTTCTGAGACGTTTATCCAACCCAGAGGTATCTTTTGATTCGTAAGTTGTACAAATATTTAATGTGACTTTAATTGATTTTTTTAGGTTGATGAAACTCATGAGTACAATTTTTAAAAGGTTTCATAAGAAAATAACAATTGTATTATTTGTAATATAATGTTAATAGAGATAATTTGCATACACTGTAAAAAAAAAATAGGAAAACTTATTAACCATTACAATGGTACGGAAATTTTCCCATTAATGCATAGAAATTTTCGCAAACTTATGAGAAAAAGTGCGGTAAAATACTGAAGAAAATTCATAAAAATCTGAGATTCTTTCAATACATTGAACATTTCCATACAATATGGGAAAATATCCATACAAATGGATAAAGATATTCACTTTTTTTTACAGTTTATGTAAAGTATATTTTGTATATAATTTTCTAGTTTTCTAGTATTTTTAAGTCCACGGGCAAATATTCATAGCCAGGAAAAAGTAGAATGTAATTATTTTGTATAACATATAATAATTGTAATATCAGTTCATATTACATATTCTACATTTTTAACTAATAATCTAATAAACTCGAAAATCATTACAAAAGAACAAATAATTTTCAATAGTTGGATGACTTCTTTATAAGTTTAGAAAGTTTTGAACTAACTGTAATGAGCTTCAAATTTTAGAAAAATCAGGAAAATGAAAAGCCATTAAAAATTTAAAGTATTTCGAATAGTTATGAAAAATTTAAAAAAAAATGTGAAATCTCAAAGAACGTTCATAAATGTTATGTATTGTGTTCACTATCGTATTTTTTAAAAATCTATATTACATCCCTTTTTTGTCTGTAAATAAATCTGAGAAACTGATAAAGTGAAAAAAAATTATGAAACAATGTTTGAGAGCTGGACGAATTGTTAAAACTTTTGTAAAAAGTTAATAGTTTGTATTGTTTTTGAAATTCTGGAAATGTTTAAAATATGAAAGACGTTAAAAATTAAAAAAATTATAATATTCTTAAAAATTTGATAGCATTTTAGTATTATGTTCATACATTTTTGAGATTGTGATCATTAACATACTTCTTCGAAATATGTAGGTATGCTTCTACATTTTTAAATTTAAATCTAAAAAACTTGAAAAGCATGAAGAAATTATGAAAAATTTTCGATAGGTGGACGATTTTTTATGAAATAAAGTGTATTATTAATAAATTTTTTGATTTTTCAAAAAATGAGCAACATTGAACAACAGACTAAACATCAATAATTCACAAAAATTTAATAAATTTTTAAAATTTCGGAATATTTTTTGCATGTAAGTAGATTGTGTTAATTATCATATTATTTCGAAAAACTTATGATGTTTTTAATGTCCAGATAAAAATTTAAAAAACTTTGGAAGTAAAAAAACGTTAAATTTTTTAAACTTAGACGAGTTTTCAAAAAAATGTATAAAATTTGTAATACCCTAGTAATTTGAGTTTTTATAAAGTTTTTATAAAACTCCTAACATTTCGGTACTTTTTACAAAAATGCCGTCATTTTATAAAGTTTTTATAAAGTGACTTGATGAAAACTAATAAAAACTTCATTAAACATTGATCTTTTTATAAAGTGACTTTATAAACAAAGCTGAATTTTATTACAAATACCGAAATTCTATAAAGAATTTTAGAAAAACTGTATAAAAACCCAATTTACTAGGGTAGTTTGTATTACGTTCGAATTTCTAAGAACTGTGCAATAAAAAATAGTTTAAAATTGAAAAAACATCAATCATTCTGGCAAATTCAAAAAAATTGTAAAATTTCAGAGAAAGTTCGAGAAATTCGTGATTTTATTCTCTTAAATATATATTTTTTCGAAATATTTAGTATCATACTCTTCCATTAAAAAAAAAAAAAAAAAAAAAACCTAAAAAACTTGAAAGATATGAAAAAAATTATGGACAATTCCCAAATTTTGAAGTATTCTGAAAGTTTTTATAAATTCTGAAGAATAAGACAAATTTTTTATACATTTATTAAAAAAATTTGTACTTTGAAATATTGTCAGTAATTAAAAAAAATCAAAAAATATGTGAAATTTTAGAACAGGTTCATAAATTTTGTGGATTGTGTTCATCATCATATTTCTTCATAACATGCATCATAATGTTTGTTTCATTTTTCAATATAAATCTGAAAATTCCAAAAACTATTCAAAAATCATGAAAAATCCTCATAAGTTGGACAAATTTGTATACAAGTTCGTAGCAACGCCCCTGTACAGTATTAATATTTCATTCCTTCTTTATTTTGAAAAAGTTTCACAAATTCCATAATTCGAACAACAAAATTATCCTTGATATTTAATAGCGCTTCTCGTCCTCGGATTCTAATTACGAGTATTTACTCCTGTGCACGATGCACCAGCTCTTTCCTCAACAAACTCCTGTCAGAATGACATCAGTGGTTACATAACTCACATGAATCTGACACAAATGCTCAACGTAATCTGCACCGATGTTCAGCTAATTGCGTCTAACTAGTCTAACTACTTTCTCGCTTTCTAGAAGAAGCTCATATGGATACAAAAGTCTCTGCTGCTGGTGCATTCTTCTGCTGATGGAATTCCACTTGATTATTCATGACTTATTGTTCAATTGTTTCAATGCAAAACGTGTAACGTACCAGCAGTTCACGACAGTTCATATTTTATCATACTAGGTAAGTTCTCTTTTCACGAAGTTACTTTTTAAAATATTAAAGTTCAAATCTTAGAGAGTAAGAATTTGAATTCGAACATGGATTGTTAACAAAAAAATTTTCAAATAAAGATCTTTGAATCTTAGATTCAAAACATAGATTTCAGTTGCGAATTTTGAAAAATTGGGAATTCCCCGAATACTGAAATGAATTATTTACAATTTTTTAAATCTATTGATTTCGAAAACAGTAGTCAATGTTAAATTTACGAATCGACGATCAGAAAAATGATGCTATAAATTTTTCATGAAATTTTTCTATAATTATCGATAATAAGTTCGATAAAAATACAGGCTTCGTAAAAAAGAAAGTTGTAATAGATTATGTGTGTAGTAGAGCATGAGGTCGATTTATATATGAACATTCATCATAATGATGCATCACATTTAATCTTTCCCGATTTCTTCTCTTGTGCAATTTTTATCGTGTTGCACAACAAGTTTAGTAATTAATTTTGCACGGTTTATTGTGATCAGTTAAATTGTTAAAAAAATAGCTAAATCATTACTAGCATACTGTATACTGTTCTATTTTTCTAAAGTATAACATATCATTATAAACAATTTTTTCTTATTATTCAAATTTCCTAAATACTTTGTTCGCCAAATAAAATATATATTTCAAAATTTTCTGCTAATTCCAAGTTCATAAAACAAGCTGAAGGCAAGTTTCAGAAAACATGGTTTCTTTGAAAATAGGTTATCACAATGGTTGCAAAAGCTCCTGTTTTGGATTCATTTAGAAATCTTTCAAGACAATGAGAAAATGTTTAAACGAAAAACGAATGCCAACAACACGAACCGGGCCTTGGGGGGCACTTGACAACTTTCTGCACTTACGCAAATGAGCTGCAGCCACTTATTCATTGCGCGACAGAGAAAAAATCTGATATTGTGTACTAACTAATTTCACACGTTCGAAAGTGTTCGCTCATCAAACACTGCACTGCAAGAGTCTCTTAACGCTTATATCTCGTGCCATTCGGATAATTAATGTCGCCGGTGTTGCTGTCGTTTTCGATATTTAACCAAGGTTTCGGCGCTTCGTTTTATTTATGAGTTCAAATTTTCCGGGTTTTCCGGAACCAGGGCCAACACGTGGTTTCAGTGGCGATGCATTCACAAATTTATTGGGTTATAATACGTGCACAACGCAAATTGGCACTTGATAATTATTAATTTTGTTTGTTTGTGAATATGAATCATGACAAATTTATAATATGAAATATTATAATATTTTGTTACATTGTATTACTTGTATGAGTAATTGAAAATGAATCATATTGTGATACATTTTGAAGCATTAAACAATATATGGGTTATATTTTAAGTATTATATCGTATTTTTATCATATTATATATCATACATTATTATTATATGAATCATATTCTGTACATAACACATTTAGAATATAATGTAATATTTTTTATTATTATGCATGATAATGTAAACAATATACTTTATGTAATATGAATAACACAATGTATATAATTTATCTTATTTTAAATGAATAACAATATATACTCCTTCAATTTTTTTTGCACTAATTTAAATTTCTTGACAAAATTAGTGTAATGTAATTATCATGCAGATCCCTTTTCATTCATTTCAGTCGCCAAAGTTCATTTTCACATCATTCCTGTTTGATGGTACACGATTTTTTGAAAATAAAAAAAATATAATATTTTGTATACCCACAATGTTCAAGAACTCAACAAATTCAAGAAAACTTAACGAAATACCGAGAGTCAAAAAAATGAGAGATTTATGAATTGTATGATTCCTTATAAATTGATATCGTCCAAGGATGAAAATATTTCAAATATTTTTACTAGAGGATACCAAGTTATCAATAATAGTTTGTTGTTCGAATCGATTGCTTTGTTTTTAAATACCAACTGAGTATTTTTGGAATTAACTCAATATCGCTTACTTATCATTTTGTTAATTCTGTTTATTAACGTCATATTTATTCGTTTTTCTGAAAATAATGTTTATTTCTAAACATTAGAAATTCATAAGGTATACCATTTCTTTTACTGTAATAATTATTTTTGACAAATTCGTTACCCATGATCAAATGTTTTAA
Organism: Platygaster robiniae; assembly: GCA_028476575.1. Classification (NCBI taxonomy): domain Eukaryota; kingdom Metazoa; phylum Arthropoda; class Insecta; order Hymenoptera; family Platygastridae; genus Platygaster; species Platygaster robiniae. The sequence goes on from CM052020.1 coordinate 39,952,887, forward strand.
CAATTTTCAAATTTTTATGATATTGTATGAAAATCTTGACTTAGAATTTGGCATGTAGAAAATGTTTAGTTTATATTTGTTTCGGCAGTAATATGATTACTTTTGCATTCAACAATTTAATGGACAAGTTTGCTACTGAAATACAGTTGCTGAAAAAATGCCAATAAAAGAATGTGTGTTGTTATTCATTAGAAGCAACATTCGTTTTCATTATTTCCATAAACAATTGTTGTTAAAGGCTTCAAAAATCAGTTCAAATAAATCAAAATTCAAAACCACGAAGGTTTTTGAAAGAAGTAACAACACAATAATGTTGATGGCGTTTGTGCACATGTTTTTTAAGTTTTTTTTTTCTTTTTTGAATAGTTGACGCTACATTTTTCACTGTTAATCTCATTTTTCATTTTTTAATGTTGATATTTCTCATTTTGACTTTAGCTGTTAAAAAACTTGAGTTTAAGGACTAGAAACATTCTCCATGATTAATTGCACTTAAAAACTTCGAAATTTTTTTTTCTGATATGATTACATGTTTTTACGCCATTTTCGTAAAAATGGTAGGTTGTAAAACATAATGTGCATATTATCATAAGTTTTTTCACAATAATTCCTTCGAATTATTTTTAAATCATTATCATTTGATTCTTTCCTGTCGCTTTTTTATTGATTGTCAATTTACACTGAACTATAATAAATACTGTATTCCATTCATTGTTTGCAGAAACCCAATCTTATTCCATGATGTTTTCTGGACTAAAAATATCTTCAACTTCTTTTGTTCAAATTTTTTAAAAATGTAATAAAAGGAATCAAATATAATGAAAACTCGACGGCTGACGCTTTTGTTTTGAAGAAAAGCTAGAAATTCAACAGAAAACTGTAATTCTAAGCTTCCAAAATAAAAGAAATTTTCAAATAAAGTGATATGAATTAAAACGAAAACTCCAAATAATAATCGATTGAGTTTTAAATTTGAACTATAATCTGGGGAATATATTTCTCACCTCGTATATTCAGAAATTATTAGATAAAACACGTTTTTAAAAAAAAAACCTCCAAATTTGGTACTTTAGGAATTCACTATTCATAATTCGAAATCAACTCTGCCATTAGATGAAATGAGAAATTCATCACAACTGGCTCGAATAACGTTACAAAACTGTTCCCCTAAAATTTTTCACTTAAGATTCCTTCTACCAAAAGCTTCGATTTCTCTATTTCAAAAAATTCTCTTAAATAAAAATATTCCTTGTGCTTGGAAAAATTGTACATCATTTAATACTTTGTACTCACTTTTCAAACTCCACTTTTCTTCGTTCAATATCCCCGACAAAAATCTCGAAAAATCTTTCTTACACTCAGACGAGATTCTAAAACCGTCAATAACTACAATATCCCATTCACTTGCAATTTTCATGGGGCTCCATACTTTTAACAAATCTTCGATGTTGTTTCCCTTTTTTCCATTGAACGAAACACTTCCTGATTTAAAATCAACCGATGTCACATTTTCATCGACAATCAAATTTCTTAGAGAATCATTCAAATTCGGGTACTCGAATGAACCCGTGTCGCTAACATTTTCAAAAATTTCGTAAGAGTCTGTCGCCAAAACAATTAAGCACAATAAAAATCCCAGAATCATTTCAGGAAAATGTGGCTTGATCTTAATGAAATTAGATTAAACTTTTGTCACGTAACCGCTTGTAGGTGCAAGTTTTTTTAATTAGAGAAAAAGGGCTTTTCTGGACTAGGAAAAGTAAACGAGTTAGCGTCTCGATGGGTCATAATCAACTTGTAGTGGACACTGAGTCGTCGATGCCAAGTGCATTCCGTCTCCCACTTTCAGTAGTAGGAACACCCGGTCGAAACCTCACTTTCAAAACTGCATTATTTCCTATGACCACAAAGTTATATAGGGTGCGATCTCGTTGAACTCTCTTGCGAAAACAGGTATACTGATTTCAAAGAGGCAATCCTGAGTATTTTCTAAAATACTTGCATTTATTAGACTTATTGTTAGATGGTTCCAGAGTTCACTCTCAAATCTCTTCATTCATTAGTTTGCATTTTTACTTTACAATTGAGTCAAAATACTGCAACGTAAACAGAAAGTGAAAATTCACTCCAAAAGAGTGAATAGTCACTCTTAGAAAAGTCAAATTTCACATTTATCACTTTTAAATTCTATTCACATTCTTCTATACTTTGAACTCAAGTTAGTTAGTTGAAGTACTCTATATTTTGAAAAATGAATATGCACTGCAAAACAGAAAAGTTTTCCTTTTTTCAGATTTACTCTCTTATTTCTTTAGAATGAATTTTCACTCTACATCGAGTCAAAATAGTGCAACGTAAACAGAAAGTAGAAATTCACTCTAAAAGAGTGAATAGTCACTCTTAGAAAAGAAAAATTTCACATTTATCACTTTTAAATTCTATTCACATTCTTCTCTGAAAAATAGCTTGAGTTTCACTCTAAGAGAAAAAAATTGCTATACTTTCGAGTGACTTTTCACTCTAATAAAGTGTAAAATCACTCCAAATTTGGGTGTCAGCATTTTAACTCGAGAGTAAATATTCACTCTAAATAAATAAGAAAGTAAATCTAAAACAGTGAAACTTTTCTGTTTTGCAGTGCATATTCATTTTTCCAAATATAGAGTACCCGAAAATAGAGATTCATAAACTAGGCGAATTATCATTTTTCATTGTAAATAATTATCAATAATTATTGAAAGTTAATTAATCTAGGAGTATATACTTACCTTTTTTCGAAAGTAAAATGTCTTTAACTTAGAAATACTGGAGTTTAACTTTTTTTTTTGAATTTTTTTCGTTGAATTTGTGATCTTAAGATTTCATACTTAGACTAACTAAGACTTTATACTTTTATATTTATTTCTTTGCACCTGGATGTACAAATCTGGAATTTCCAATTTAAAATTTATACTGTCTACTCCCTCAATTACTTAAAGTGTATTTTCACTCTTCATTCGAGTCAAATTACTGCATCTCAAACTTGAAGTAATTTTTCATTTTTTAGAGTGAAAAGTTACTTGAATGGATAAAAATTCCACTTCTCTTACAGTGAAAATCATCTTATTTTCTATAAATGAATCTGCCTATATTCAAGAGTGAAATTCAAGTAATCTAAAAGTGACAGATCACACTTTTAAAGTAAATTTTCACTCCCTACTTCAGTGAAAGTATTTTATCTTGTTGTGGAGTGAAAATTCACCCTCAATAATTAAAGGGGATCGAACTTTTTTATAATTTTTCTTTTTGAACAGTAACTTTTAGGATAGTACAATCTTTTAGTGTTTGGAGCTCCTGTTTTCTAAAGTTGAGAGTTCTAAAAATTTATTCGAAATAGCTTGAGAATTTATTACTGTAAAGATCTGAATTTTTAATTTTTAGGTAACGTTTGATGCTCTAGGGTTAAAATTTTTATGATACTGGCATAGTATCAAGTTTGATACTCTAAAAATAGGAATCCCAAAATTCTGAATTCGATACTCTGAAACCTGGAGTAATGTTATTCTTTATTCTAGAATTCAGGGTTCTGTAATTTTCTTTTACAGGATCGATATGACTGAAATTTATAGTTGTATTATTTTTATTTTTATTTTCTTAGCTCCTTAGGATGAATTTTCACTCTACATTAAGTCTTAATACTGCCACTCAAATTTCTCACTTATTTAGAGTGAAGTCACTCAATATCAAAAGGAGTGGAATTTCACTTCTCTTGGAGTGAAATGTAACTCATTTTTTAGGAATTAGAGAGTGAAATCTAATTTCTTTAATTGTAAGAGCGATGACTCACTCTTTTGAAGCGAATTTTCACTCCATAAGAGTGACTTCTCACTCCTTTTGGGCTCAAATTCAACTTTTTTTTAGAAAGAAATGTGGCTAAAATTTAAGGATGAAATCCAACTTCTCTAAGAGCAATGCCTTACTCTTTTGTAATGAATTTTCACTCTGTGAGGGTGAATTTTCACTCCCTGTTTGAGGACGGCAGTAATTTGATTCGGTGTTAAGAGAAAATTCATTCTAAGAAATTAAGACCGCAGGCACATAAACTGAATGCATTCTATAGCTCAAATATTCGATACTTTTGAAATTCGACTACCTAGCTTTAACACCACAAAATCGATTTAGAATGTTTAATTCTCTAAGGTTTGAATTTTCGCGATTCTTATATTTTATCAAGTTCATTATTTTAGGAATATATATCATAGATTTCTTGATTGTAGAACTCGAAAATCTTCAATTTTTTACGCTGGAATCTACTCACGTAATTTCTAAGAGTGAATTTAACATCTTTCATCGAGTGAAAATACTGCTACTCAAACAATGAGTGGGAATAATTCACTCTTTGAGGAGTTGAATTTTACTCTTGAATTCTAGTCAGATTCCTTTCTAAAAAATGAGTTTACTTTTACTACTGAAAGAAGTGAAACATCACTACTTCAGAGTACGTTTTACCCTTTTTCGTTTTAAAAAGTAATAAATCACTCCAAGTTTCAGGGTCAATATTTTGACTCTATGTAGAGTGAAGATTCGCTTTAACGAATTGAAAAAGGTAGTGTTTTGTGATTTTTCATATCAGTATATATAATTTAGCGATTCTCTATCGCGGAATGAATGATTACAAAATTTTTATTGACATAATTTCTATTTCAGTAATGTGACGAGCGGGGTTTTTCCCCTCGTCTGAAACTTTACCTTGGAAAAAATATCCGTTCCATGAAATTCTAAAAGAGAGTTATTTTTTTCAAGCATTAATGATAATGCGCGGCGCTATCTAAATCGTTACGATTTCGCCGGCGCTGAAAAGAGATATTCATTAATAGCAATGAAGAACTAATGTTACAAGTTACAATGGATTTCTATTTTCAGAATACTATCTACATTATTCTTTTATCACTCAATTTTAACATTATTCGATTCTCTAAGTCATTTAACTTTTAACTAAGAAAAAAAAAACGATTTAACAAAAGACGATGACCTTTTATTTTTACATTTTTCGCAAATGATTAGCAATAATCAGAGGCGATTTTTCGGAACGGATGTAAACGGATAAAACGGGGTCCGAATGCTTCCTTTTAGAATCGCATATAAACCCGCGTATTTTTCAGCAAAAGCGAAGTCATTCTCGAGCTTCTGAACTGCCTCGTTCTCCTCGGAGAGCCCAAAAGGCCCAAAGGTTCCCAAAAGCGAAAGAAAACTTCCGAGGTCCTGGACTCGACCTTACGACAGCCTAATAGCCTCACTTTTGCCGAGTATCGATTTGACCAAAAACCCAAGCTGTGCTTGAGGTGCCAATCTATCGATATAAGGATAAGAATTTGATATTTTTTTTGAAAAGTAAGAATTCGAATAAAATCTCTTATCATTATATTTGATAAGATCTATTTTGCACTATTTGCCATTATCATTCGAGTGGAAAGACTTGTCTTACCGGCGCATGTTCCGAGCGCAGCTTGACTTAATGATGGTGAGAGACAAAAGGATTTCAAATTATTAATTTTCATCCAGAACAATTGGAGAAGAATTACACACTCCATACTGTGATTGTCGAATTCGCCACTTAGAATATTCATTATTTTTGCGGATTATATATATGTGTGTGTATATCTCTCTTTAAACCGTGCGATGGTTTCTCTCTTTAGTGCCTACTGCCGAAAATTTGATTTGGAGCATTAAAAGTATAGTCCGGCATCACAGGGTCAAGCCCAGCGATAAAAGATCCGTGTTTAAAAGGAAAGGGATACTCAATTTATTCTATCGCCTACAAGTCTTGAAGACCTTGCCCCTTGAGAAGAACACTAATTTAGAAGAGGTTGATTCACTAATAGCAAAAAGGGCTTCTTTGGAATACGGGACTCTTTTAGTGACCCCAGCAAGGAAGTTGGAATTTTCATGTATTTTTTGTAAGGCACCCCAGCATTATTCGCTCAATAGTGTTTCAAGAGATAAGGAAAATGCAGCAAAAAAATTTCTTTACGAAATTCAATAAGGCGGCCCCAAAATGGCGACTCTCGTTTACCTCTCAAAACGAGACATCGTCCGGAATCGTCAAGTCTATAGCCTCTTGCAGTAAACTGATTTCAAAAAAAAAATTTTTTTCGTAAAATATATGAAATTTCCTATGACTTATACCTATTTTTTATAAATTTTCATAAAAATTTATCCAATTTCTGACCAATGAAAGAAAACACTCAATTTTTACACGCTTTTTTTTAACTTTGATCTTGTCAAACAATGATTTTTTATTAATTGTTTGTGCTTATTTTGAGTCTAAATCATAGAAAAAATCATTATCTTTAAAGCACAAAAAAATAAATTTAGCCCCGGGCCCCAAAATGTCTCGTTGCGCCCCTGTGAAACTGTCACTCGATGGAATTTAGATTACAGTGAAGCAAAACAAGGAGTAATAATCAATTATTAATTGAAATTTCATATAATTTTATTAATATAATTGAATAACAAAAATAAAATCAAAATCAACACATTGAAAAACACCAGTTAAATAAATCAAGAAATAAAAAAGGTTGTACTTTGATCCCTTGAAGTTATTATGACATTGATACATTAGAGAATCCTACAACTTTTTCTGGTACAAAGTGGTGTATAGTCAACACTACATTTGTCAAAAATAAATTCATCCCAGGAATGTACACTGTACAGCTAATAATATTGTACATGAAACATTATTTTTTCACGTAATTTGGAATTATTTTTTCTTATTTTGTCTCTGAAAATAATAAAATCAAATAAACTTTGTCGATTTCCAGTCATAATGTGACATAACGATTACATAATTATGTAATCAATTTTTATTTTTGTTTTTTTTTTTTCATTATTACATATGAAAAACATAATTACGACTGGGAATCGACAATATTTTTTTGATTTTATCACTATGATACCCAGTGAATAAAAGAAAAAAAGACATACAATCTGAAGATTATTGAGGCTACTTTACAATAATTTAATGATATTGAAAATTTAAAGAATGAAATAAAAGTTTTTACAAATCAGCGTATTGTTATTATTTAGAATATTTCTATCGGTGACATTATTAGGAATTAAATGAAGGTACTTAAAATTACTCATGATGGTATAAGGACATCAGCTGAATGACATACGTAATTAGCTCCCTACGAAAATTCTATTTTAAAATATCTTATGGCATTTAAAATATTCTAATCAAACCTCATAATAATAAAAGTAAGTCATGATAATCAATATTAAAAAATCAAGAGATAAAAATGTCATTTTTTGACTTGCATTTCTCCAACTTTCGATGAAATCAAATATTCCAGCGGAAAGCTGGAATGGTCTAAATAAATGATTCCATACAACCACATGTCAAATCTCTATAATGATTTATTGTAGTAAAATTACAATTATAACAATCACATATCGTGTCATCTATCAACGAGATATAACACACATGGTAAAATAATGCGACATAAATAATTTAGATGCATCGCCGATGAATTGATGCCACGGTGCTTTAAAATGACGTAACATTAAAAATATATGTACTATGTATTTCTATATTCATATATTTCGTAATATGTATAAATCGTCGACTTAATTGTATAAATATTCTCTAAAATCTTGTGTGGCAATCGAAAATCACGTCGAATAATTGTTTCGTGGTTTTTCACATTTTCGCAAAGCTTCGTTTTTTGTGTTTTTGTAACTTTATTGTTCATTTTAGGCACCAATGGTATGCGAACCCTGTCTTTGGTACTTGCGACCGATTCGATTTCCTTACTTTCATACGAGGACGCGATTGTCTATCGAATACACCATCCTTTTCTTTACTCTACTTTCAATGCGTCTTTCCTTTATGCACAAATTTATCGTGATTTTTCAGCTTCTCTGTCGTTTGCGATGAATGGCTCGTGGTTGTTTATCGATGACATAGATGCTATGCGTTAGTTTTTCACGGAAACTCAGTCTTCTTCTTTCTTCTCCGGTTTCAACTCCACTACTGCGTGCACTTCTTCTGGGGTGCACCTGAAGATACAAAAAGTCGTTGTTATTCGTCAACTTGTGTCTATTTTTCAATATTATATTAGAACCTGCAATATCAAGAGACAATGTAATTGCTTAACAAGGTAATTCCTTGAAGGCCTATCCCTTAACATGATAACCAGTTTTTGAAGTTGTTTTTTCTTAAATTTAGGTTCTAGATTTGTTTTCTTATATTAATTATTCGTCATTGAACAAACATAAAATCAAGAAAAGGGTTTCAAACATTTCTATTCAAGTATCTAAGAATTTTGTAAAACAACTTATATTTTATAACAAACTTATTATGTGACTTTTCTATAAATAAAATTTTCTTGAGTAATAAAATATTTTTTTTACTACCCTTTCTTCGACAAACTAAAGAACCTTTAAATGACAACTGACAACTACTTTATACGAAAACCAACGAAAAACTAGGAAAGATTTCCTAAACATCGAAATATATTTATTTTTTCAACTAATCAATTTTTTACCAATAAAGATTTTTTAATAAAAAAATACTTTCATAGAGAAATGAGAAAAACATTCTAAACGGTGGCCCAAAGTCTAATATACAAAAAAAAACCATGGATTTTTTCTATTCAATTTTAAGTCGAAAAGTCTTTTACCAGTTTTTCTAAAACTCAAAATTTGAGAAGTTTTTTAAGCCTAAAATTTAAAAAACAGTTGCACTTACTCGACAAATTCACAAATCAAACTTTATTCAAAATTTTCATTGTATTTTTATGAGCCGAAAAATCCTGTGCCACTTTTCACAAAACTCAAAATCAAAAAAAATATTCGAGCCTGAAATCTAAGAAATCTGATTGGTTAAAACTTGTCACACGAATACCTTTTTCGATTTTGAGTTTTGTGAAAAGAGGCAAAAGAAATTTTGAGGAAAAATTGATTTGTTAATTCGGCCCTACTGGTTGGGAGGGCGTAATTATTGTTTAAATTTTATGCTTACATAACATCTTAAATTTTGAGTTTTATAAAAAGTAATAAAGGACTTTTCGACTTGAAATTGAATTAAGAAATCCATGGTTTTTTGTTGTATATGAAAATTTGGAACACTCTGTATGTTGAAAACATTTTCGTAAACAGAAAAATATACGTTCAAATAACTTATTCATTTTTAATAACTTTAAATGAGTTAATACTTTTACCAAAAAACAAAAGAAATTGAGGTCTCAAAGTTGTTACTTAAATCAGGAACCAATTTTTCATCAACCAGGAATTTTTTCCCTAGATATTATATTTTTGAGTAACTTAGTTTTTTTATCAACAATTGACAGTTTTATATTTTGGAATTATTTTCCTTCATACTTAATCTGAAAATGACGAAATAATTTTTCAAAAAAAAAAACAATGAATAAGGATCGTGCAATAATATTTCTGAGTATCAAAATATTTTTGAGTTAACAATTATTTCTCCAGTAATACACTACATTAAAATCTTATAATATGATACATAAATTTATTTAAATAACTTTTTATCCAACCAACACGAATCACAAAATCCTTTTTCAAAAACAATACAAATCATAATTCCAATAATTTTTTTCTGCATGTCAATTCATTTTTTCAAATATTCTTTCATTCAAATGAATTAATGATTTGTGGTGACAAAACAGCAAAAAACTGAGATTCTAAAATTAATCGAGAATAATATATTTTTTTATAGAACAATACTCTTATTTCAAGAAACTAAATACTTACATCCCAAATGACAGAACACTTGGAATAAAACGCCCAAAAATCGAGATTTCGAAAATTTGCTTATAAAATTGAAGTGTGTTTTTGGAAATTGATTGAATTGGTTCTTCTTCCTTTTCATTTAACTCTACTAGGAGATAACACGGATGTATGGCAGTATTTGAACTAAAACTAGAAACTAAAAATTGCTCGACCAATTTTTAGTTTTGTGAATTTCTGACTACTTCCGCAGTTTTTGTTGTTTTACAAAAATTTTGGGGTTATTTCCTTTTTACCCGATGCTAGGGTGTATTTTTCATTTAAATGGACGTGTTTTTGAATTACTTTGTAAGTGTTTTTTCTCCTGATTTTTGTTTGTTCAGATCACGGATGGATCTATCGTTTACTGGTCATTATTTTTGAAAAATTTGAGACTCCTGATGAGGGCCTCAGACGAAGGTCGAAAGCTAGAGGAATGTAATACATGAATAAAAGGAGGCTTTAAATAAGAAGAATTCGTTTATTTGGGAGTTTGGCTTCGAGAGACTGGAATTATTAGTATCTCGATCTGAAAAAGTAGAGCGTTACTACGTTCAGTAAATGGGGTAATTTAATGTAAAATATTCTTCCTTTCCACTGGCAATATTGTTTAGAATGAATTATATAACAAACAGTTTATACCAGTCAACTTTTTGAAATATCGTTTTTATTTTACTCAACGCTTCGGACCCTCAATTTGGGACCCTCTCCCTGAAATACTCGTGGGTTAAACCTTGAAAGTTTCTACTGTTTTGCGAGTATATAAATAATCAATTATTTAAAAATCATATGTCATTGATATACCATTTTTAATACATTGATATCACCTGTTCAATAGAATATCAGTAATATATCAATGATCAATATAAAATGAAAGAAAAAAAAACCATAGTGTTGTAATTACATTTTCTTGTTCCAGTAAGTTTATTGGTAAAAGGTACATATCAAAATAAGATCACTGACCGTTACTTGAAAAAGTAAGTAGTCCATAGGAAAAAAAAAAAAAAACAATATAAGTATACATTCGACAATGGAAAATTTCATCACTGGATATCCTTTCTTTGAATTCTAGTTAAGTTCGCGAGGAACATAACAAGAGTATTCATATTTGATGGCTTTGCGTTTCTTGTTTCTGAAAAATCGTCAATATTCAATTTTACTCAATTTATTCTTCATAGAAATTTGTATAAATTCACAGTAACTGAATTTTTCTGCAATTTGTGGATGAATTCTTGAACTATGTTTGGAATTATTATAACTAATGTGTAACTAATTTGTAATTTTACTGCTATTTGTAACTGAAAAAAAAAAAGAACAAAAATGGTAAACTTGTATTTACCCGAGCAAGCTTTGCAGGTCGCAGACAAAACGGTAGACGTATCGTTTTCCAGCCGTTTTGTGGATAATGTTTTTGTCGTAATAGTAGCGTAAGCCTCGACTAAGCTTCTCGTAGTTCATTTTGGGCTTGTTCTTGCGGATGCCCCAGCGACGTGCGACTTCGTCTGGGTCGGTCAATTTGAATTCCCAGCCATCGCCGGTCCAGGAAATAAAGCTTTGGCAAGATTTGTCCGTCAGGAGTTCCAGGAGAAATTGCCATAACTGGATTGGACCCGAGCCTGTGAAACATGGTCCTCCACCTATGCAAATAAAAATTTATAATTAGAATAATTAAACAGTCAAAGATGTATATGAATGATAAAAAGTATAATTACAATTAGAAATAAAATATGCATACGATAAAATATAATTCAGACTTAGATTTAAATTACAATTTAACATTTGATTATTATTACTTAGTTTTTTATGTAATTATAATTATCAAGTTATTTATTATAAGGGTGATCCTAAAAAAGGGTTTGGTTGAATTACAATAATGCAATTACTTCAATTAGTTCTAAATAGTAGAAAATGAAATCTGTGTATTTTTGAACTTTTTCTTTAGCATCAAGCTGGGCCTCTAGAGCTCTATTTTTCTACATTTTAGAAACGTGGAATCTTGTCTTTATCACGATCACAAATTGTTTGATGCCAGGTCAAACTTTTCATCAGTAACAACCAAATTGACGATTTCTTCGACTTATCGCATATTTCCAAATTTTAGCAAGTATTTTACATTTCCAAGTGTATTAATTATATCCTGATACTTCAGTTAATTTTTTGATGTAATTAGTCAACTTACAATCATTTTTAAATTGTTTATAACGTATATAAATATTCATAAAAAATTATTGCATAATGTCTTGAATTCCCAATGATATTTAATTATCATATCAAAAAAAAAACATGAAATTCGAATTTTTCAATGATAGAAAAATATTTGTAAATGACAATTGATGAATCAAGTAGAGATTTTTGAATATTATTTTTTTATCCAAGTTCAGCAAATATTTTACACTTTTTTCTCTACTATATTCATTGATTTTTTTTGTGTTGATGATATTCAATTTTGAAACTAATAACCAAACAAGCGATTTCTTTGAATATTTTCTTATTATTTATCCGAGTAAAGCATATATTCATTATTTAACATACACTCAGTCTATTCATATCTATAACATTTTTTGTAAATTTTTCACAAATTTTTTATAAGTAACTATAATAATGGTGAATGATTTAAGATAAATCATTATTTATCGCGAAAATATGAAATATTTAATTTGTGACGTAATCTAATATTGAAACCCGCAACGTAAGCTCTGAATTTTTCATTTTATTTGAGGATGACAAAATTAAGCGTCAATCAGCAAATAAATATAGAATAGACTTGGCAATAATAGTATTGAAATTATTATTATTTATTCATAAAAATACTATACAGTGCTATGCTCAGAAAAAAGGAAATTCTGTCTCATTATTTTAAGCTTCCTTTGTCTTTAAAAGTGATCATTTAAGTATACACGTTTTTCACTACTGAATTATCATATTTGCAATATATAATGAATAACATATTCTTATTCTTGTTATTGACTAATTACTTATATTCTCTAATACTATATCTGGACATGAACGATAATTTTTCATTTTTTATTTTATAAATGCTACATTAGTTTATTTTATTTATCGAAAAGTACATCATCGTTCGAAATTCCAAGAATAATTTATATGATATATATGATGATTTTTTGAACTCATTTTCATGAATATTCAAAGGATATTGTGAAATTACATTCATTATGATTTACAAACAGCTTTTGCATGTCATCAAAATACAGAATTTCAAATGTGTAATAATCAAATGAACAAGTCGAAAAAATTTTTCAAAATGACAAACTTACGTGTCTTCAGCAAATTGATATAAAATGGGCAATGCAGAGTTTTTTTCTTATACTAAAAATATATAATTGTTATTTAATAAATTATTTCTTACTTACATAATTAAAGAGAATTCGGAAATATCTCTCTTATTATGTATTTGGAATCAATTTGAAGGGACATTATTTAAAAGTCGACCAAGCCCTATTTAGAATGAATCACCCTAATATTTATAAAGTAGTTATTTTAAGTACTACAACACACTCAAAATTACGAATGGAAATCGAAGAAATAGGCAAGAATTATAACTTATTTTGTAAAACTAGTTTTTTAAATAAGCACATTCATAGCTATTAATCACAAAAACAAAAAAGTAGTACTGCGAAATATCATTTTTTCAAGTAAATATATTATGTACTTCAAATTAAATGATCTTTGAGAGCAATCATTTTTGGCTTTAACAAAATCATCCTCAGGATAACTATTAAAACACAATAAATTCAGAGCAACTCGTAATTAATCCAAAAGCCTCATCCTATCAATTTACGAAAATTCCCACAATCCACACCATCATGCAAAATGATCTTGTCAATAAAAATTACACCCTCTAGTCAAAAAACGAATGAAACAGGAAAACTTAAAACATTTTAATAAATTCCTTTATATTCCTCAATAAAATGATTGCTCCTGGAGATCATTACATTTTACACATTTCAAATGTGGCGTTTCTACAATTATGAATATAAAGTTGTTAAATTTGCATTGAATGCATTAAAGTTTGCATTTGACGTATAGTTATTTGAAAAATAAATTACCAGTATAACCAGCCAACATGACGCTTTGGAGGAGAGGTTTTTGGTCAGGGTTGTTAGCCATTGCTGAGGGGTGGTGGGTGGTGTTTGATGATTCTCGATTCACCAAGCTCCCGAGGAACGCGGGGTGGTGAGAAAGATGTTCCGCTAAGGGACTGACACCCCACTGCTCGTTGGGCCCTACGTTTCCGCCTCCGCCCCCGCTGCCACTTCCACCCCCCGTCGCATTACCGTTTCCGCTTCCTGGGACCGTTTGGAATGGACTCGCATTGTATTGACTATATCCTCCTCCTTCGCTGTACCCATCGTCGAAACGACCTAAATTAATCAAATTATCAATCAATTTTTTACTTTAACCAAATTCCATTGGAGTTACTTTATTTCTGGATCATTCCACATCATTTTGAAAGTATTAGAATTATATCAGGATCTTCTAACTCCTAGAATTTTTATCTATCATTCTTGATTTGGTATCTTAAGATTCTTGGATTTTAGAATTTGGAATTCTTTCGGAGTTATTTTGCAAGAAATAAATTTGTTTTTTTGGATTTCATTCCAGGGGCTATCAAAGTATTAAATATTTAGGCTTTGTCCCAAAAATTTTGAAAAGGAAATTTGGAGATTTAATTTGAATTGAAGGATTTTCAAATTTAGGTTAACTTTAAATTTTCATCATTATATGGCTTAATATTAAAAATTTTTGCTATAATAAATTACTGGAATATTACTACACAAAAATTTAATCCACTTTTTAACGAACCCTGGATTATGTTAAAAAGCGAGGGGAAACATTGAATCAAACGATTTTTTAACGTCAGTTCTGAATGGACTCTACTTCAAGGTTGATGAATAAATTGTCCTTAGTTTTACTTTCGCTTTAAGTACAAAAAAATTCACTATTAGTATTCACGAAAAATTTCCAAAGTTTTCTTAAACACGAAAAAACGTTTATCTGTCTCGCATCTTTCTGAAACTTTTTTTTTCGTCTACAGTCCACAAATAGATGCTTATCATGCGGTGTAAATCGACTAGAGTGAAGACGTGAGAAGGGTTCGTCATTTGTCAGTGTATGTAAACATTTACAGGACTTTCCAAATCCTGTTTTTATTCTATATGGTTAAAATTCTCGATGATCTACATTTTAAAAACAGGTGAATGATTATTTTCAGAAATATGTAAAGATACAATTATTTTCATCTCACATCTAATTCTTTGAATTCTTAAAAATTCAAAAAATTCAAAATACTATACAATCTGTTTGAAACTTAGTGAATTTTTAAAACTTTGTCCGAGTTACGGAGAACTTTTATAATTTTTGAACATTTTTGGAGTGTTAGAAATTTTTATTTACTAACAAAAAAGACTTCATTATGTATATTTCAAAATATAGTATTGATGATGAAAACAATTTACAAAATTTGTGAACATACGAATTTTCTCAAATTCTGCGAATTTTCGATATTGTGTTAATGAATTCGTTTTTTGTTTGTTTGTTTGTTTTTTTTTTTTTTTAATTTTTGAGGTTTTAAGCGTAATAATAACTTTACAAAAATATACAAATATTACAATAATTTCTCTTGCTCATTAGGATTTTTGCAATTTTAGATACTTAGAATTAGTCAAATATGTAACTATGATTAAATGAATAATTTTATTCATTTTTCGAGGAATCATGGTAAAAAACACAATCTGCAAAATTTATGAACATTATTTGAAACTCTTACAAATTTTTAAAAATTAAAAATATTAAAAATTTTTAGAATTTTAGAATTTTTTTATTTTTCAAAATTTTCGATAATTGCTGATATTGTACAATCTTTTGAAAACTCTCTGAATTTAAAAATTTGTATAACTCATTATATTTTCAAGTGTTTTCGAAGTTTTTCATACTTACACATTTAAAAAATTGATACGCATATATTGTAGAAATTCGATGACGAACACAATCTACAAAATTAAAAATAATTTTTCAAAATTTTACAAATTTTTCGCGAGTAATAAAGTATTTGAGTATTCTTTGAATTTTCGATGTGTTTTGATTTTTCGAAATTTTTGAAATTTCAATCGTAATATAAACTATCAACATTTTTTGAAAGGTTAAAACAATTTGTCAAGCTCATAGGTAGATTTCGTTAGTTTGAAAAAAGATTGAGTTTTTCAGATTCTCTTTCAAAATTAATGAGAAAATGTTTAAATACATATTGCTGTATATACTGTAATAATGTGAATGATGATGATAATGATACGATTTAAATACGAAATGAGATCGGAAATGATAATAAATATGATAACGAGGACAGTGAATATTTCATAAAATCATTGGTTATCGAAATTTTCAAATTTGAAACAAAATACAAACTATTCAATACTTTCTGAATATATACTAACAATTTTTCCTGCAAAGTAAAAATTTTCATAGCTTTCCAGTACCCAATACTTTCCAAGTTATTGAAATTTTTGGTATGTAATAGTAAAACATTATTATTTACACTCCGGAGAAATACGATAATTTCAAATTCCTACTAATTTTTGGCATTTTATCGAGTTATTGATAATCCTAAAAACTTTTGTAAATTTTAAACTACATATTCAAAACTTCCCAAATTTCATTAGAATTTGTCTAACTCATCAACATTCTCCATAATTATTAAATAATTCTCAAGTTTAACATTTTTCAGTCAAAAAATCTGCCAGAAAAAACATACCTAATTATTTTTTTTACATTCCCAATAAAATTAAAACACATGAAAGGGTAAATATCTAATTATCTATTAACTTGAAAACAAGAAATAACTTTTGAAAAACCCTTTTAGGAAGTATTCATAGGGTTATAATCTATCGTTTTCAACAGGTTACGTCAAAAATGAGAATTAAAAAAAAGGATTTTCATCACATAGCAATATAAATCAATCGAAATCAGTGTCATCACCAGAGCAACCAAAAACATTTACGAAAAAAAGGCATGAATATTTATGAAAAATGTTAAATATTCATACTTACTCGATATTTCTAAAATACCATGGATACTTTAATAAAATCACTTTCTACACTTTGATCTTTTTATTGTTAACAATATAATATTACATACTGGAAAATATTTTCGAAAATGATCTTCGTCAATCATCAAGAATCATTTATTTAGGATATTTAGCAACAACACATTTGATGAAATATAAATAACTTGATTCTTTAATATTCGGCATTTTGTAAAAATTTTTGTCAAAATTAAAATAAAATCAAAACAGCACCAAATGACATTCATTTTTAACTTTGTGTCTTTAAGATCGCGAGATTCATTCAAATTCGAGGGCAAAAGAGTCAAAAATATTTTGCAAAAACTAGAATATTGACAAAATATTTATCAGGAGGGGTTTTGTGATAAATAATTTGTTTCAAGAATTTGTGGATTTGCAAGTTCTTTGAAACTGCCTTTCATTAAGAAGAGGATTTATAGTAAATCTTTTTGCTGTAGCAACTTATTTATGCTTTACCATGTTCTTTTCTGATTTGTTTTTGTTTTAGTCCAAAAATGAGTCACGTTTCCATCCTCGTGACAGATTCAATTTACCTATCTTTCAGGTAGTATGTAATGCACTATGTAGAAACTACGTATTCTTAAACCTGAATAAACATTATGATTTTTTTTTTTTTTTTTTTTTAATTTAAAATAAATATTTTTTGTTGCCCTGGTACACTGAGAAAAAAATATAATTATTACAATACTGTATAGTAAATGGGAATCACTCTGACATTTGTACTTTTTGCTAGATAATATATCAATTTTTGAAATAACATATGGTGAATATTGTCAAATGATATTGTAGTTATACATATATTTTGTTGTAAAAACTCCTGTACATATTTCGTTTTCTAATATACTTCTTGTATTTTTGCAATATCATATTGCAATTTCTATTAATCCAGATTACTGAAAATTCCATACAGCTTTTTCAGTATGCAGATCTGTATAGGTTTTTTTTGCAATATTTTTGTATACTTTCTAGGTTTCTAGTAGATCATATTGTAATATGATGAAGTTTTCGAAAAAGTTGGATAAAAGTAATATATCTCATTTTTTTCGTCATGTACGGTAAAAATTACATTTTGTATAGTGAATTTCGCATTTAAAGACATTAAATTTTCCGAAATTATACAGTAAAAACTGGCATACATATTTTAATTTGAACATTAATAGTGGTTTTATTGTATAATATTGTTATACGTAAAATAAATATTGCAGATTTTACAATACTATTGTGAAAACTACAATGATATTGTAAAAATTGCAATATTATTCTAAAAAGTACAATAATATTGTACTTTTTACAATATATACGGCAGAAAGTACAAGATTTTTCTCTCAGTGAGTGAAAGAAGTTGGTTAAGTGGAATAATAGTTGTTAAATATCAATGATTTTTCATCATGTTAACAATGAGGGGTGATGGAAAGAATTTTTCGTAACCATGCACTGAGAAAAAAAAAGTATTTATTACAATATAGTATAGTAAATGGGAATCACTCTGACATGTTGTACTTTTTGCTAAATAATGTAGCAATTTTTGTAATTCATATTGCAAATATTGTCGAATGATATTTTGGTTATATATATATATTTTGTTGTAAAAACTCCTCTACATATTTCGTTTTCTACTATACTTCTTGTACTTTTTGCAATATCATATTGTTATTCCTATTAAACCAGATTTTTGAAGATTCCATTCAGTTTTTTCAGTATGGAGATCTATATAGGTTCTTTATGCAATATTTTTGTATACTTTCCAGGTTTCTAGTGCATCATATTGTAATATGATACAGTTTTCGAAAAAGCTGGAAAAGCGTAATGTAGTTTATTTCTTCCGCCGTGTATGGTAAAAATTACAGTTTGTATAGTGGAATTTGCATTTCAAGACCTCAAATTTTCCGAAATTATACCGTAAAAACTGGCATACAAACTGTAATTTGTACATTAATAGCGGTTTTACTGTATGATATTGTAACAAGTATAATGAATATTGCAGATTTTACGATATTATTGTAAAAACTCCAATGATATTGTGAAAATTGCAATATTATTCTAAAAAGTACAATAATATTGTACTTTTTACAATATATACGGCAGAAAGTACAAGACTTTTTTCTCAGTGTAATCACGATTGATGATGCGAAACAAATCCCATGTATCAATTTTCCTAGTACCTTCTGTACAATTTTTGTACAAAAACTCTGCCAGATCAAAAGTACCCTCATCGTTCGTAAACGTACCTCGTTGGTAACTTTTGAAAGGCGGTTGGTATTTCGTCTCGAGCTGAAGGCCACTGGAAGTAGAGTAGAATTCGGGTGAGGACCCGTCCAGGCCGTAGCCGTGGGGTGGCTGGTGGTCCTGGGGCAAATTGTGGTACTCGGGTGCGTCGTCGTAGCCAGAGTAATGGGCCGGCGTCATGTAAGTCTCCGGCGCCGACGCCGACGCCGCGGCGTTTACTCGCAAATCGACTTCGTTCGCGGCCCCCGTCGCGAGATCGCCACCCCCACCCCCTCCGGCACCTCCACCGCCGCTTTGCAAGTGCTCCGATATATGATGATTGCTATAGTTAGCTGCCAATTTTAATTCAGAACATTAGACTCATTTCGAAATCACCGGGACGTATTTTTCAATTAGACCAGAGCTAGGGAAACGAGATGAGGTTCTCGAAAGATCCTTATCTCCGACCGAAAAAATTCAAGGCTCGGAATTATCTCCTCGTGTTCCTCGGATTTTTATGGCTTTTTTTTCTTTGGGATATTTAATCAGGAGCCCCGACCAATGGAGATTCTGGGTTGTTATTGTTTTGGAACTACAAGTATTTTGATTTGTTTATTTAGATGGTGGAAGATCTTTTTTTGATTTTGTATCATTATTTTTGGACGATTGGATTTATGAGTAAAAATAACTGTTTTTGGTTTCACTTTATACAGAGGGTTTTTCACAAAACAAATGAGTACTAATTGTAAGGATAATAATTTGAAATATGAAATAACAAATTATACTGTGCGAGTATATGTTATTGATGACAAATTGTAATATGTACTACAGGTTGTCCCAAATTCTCATATACAACAAAAAACCATGGATTCCTTATTCAATTTCAAGTCGAAAAGTACTTTATCACTTTTTATAAAGCTCAAAATTTAAAAAGTTATTTAAGCCTAAAATTTAAACAATAATTACGCTCTCTCAACCAGTGGGGGTCGAATTCACAAACCAATTTTTACTCAAAATTTCCTTCATATTTTTTCGACACGAAAAGTCCTGTGCCTCTTTTTAAAAAACTCAAAATGAAAAAAGATATTCGGGTGAAAAGTTGTAACCAATCAGATTTCTTAGATTTTAGGCTCGAATATTTTTTTTGATTTTGAGTTTTGTGAAAAGTGGCACGGGATTTTTCGACTCATAAAAATATAAAGGAAATTTTGCATAAAGTTTGGTTTGTGAATTTGCCCCCCGTTTGTCGAGAAAGGGCGATTGTTGTTTAAATTTTAGGCTTAAATAACTTTTCAAATTTTAAGTTTCAGCAAAAATTGTAATGGGCTTTTCGATTTGAAATTGAATAAGGAGACGTTTTTTTTTTTTTTTTTTTTTTTTTTTTTTTTATATATATGAGACTCCGGGACACCTTGTATATTATTTTGATAATAATAATGAGTATTTTTATTGACAACTAGCTGTACCAGACAGACGCTGTTCTGCTAAGAACTGAATTTAATATGGTAAAGAATTATTTATAAAAAATAATAATACTGTGAATAATAGATTCTAAGCCTGGCTCGAATTTAGAAGCAACTACTCAAAAATTGAAAAAAAAAAAAAAAAAAAAAAACCTACTATAAAGAAGCCATGAAAAAAATTAATATTTTTTCCAGAACAAGTTCAAAATTTTTAGACTTCTTTTCTTTCATTTCGTGTAGAATACTTAATAACTTATTCCGGATTCGTAAGATTTTCAGCTTTTCAAATCAACTATATTTTCATTAATAAATTTTTCGGGAATCATTTATTTTTATAATTTTACATTCACCCGAGTATTAAGTTCATATACCTATTAAAATCTGTATAGTTACTGAAATTTCGAAGTTAATCATTTTTGATATTAATGATTTATAAATATCGAATCATTGATGTACACTACATTTGACATCTCCCCTTTTTATTTATATTTTTCTCACTGAAGTTTTTTGTAAATAATCTTAGCATTTTGAGAACTTAAATCTCGAATTTTCGATAATTATAAGTTTGGAATGACGAATTCGAGATGTTGAATCGCAAAATATGAAGCAATCTCATTTTTTTAGCACAAAATTCTATACACCGAATTTCAAATTTTCAGAGTAAATATTTTAATTAACAATAAACTCCTTATGTATAATTGTTCATCCTTCGAATTTAGCAATCTTCATTTAGTTGAACATTTTATTCATAAATAATAAGTCGATTTCAAAGTTAAATATATTTGAGCTTCACGATTTTAAAATAATCAGTTTTTCTTTTTCTTTACTTTTCGTTTTACACTTTCTAAAATAAAAAAAATATTCCATGATATAATCTATATAATATGTATAAATTTCGAATCCACTGTAAAATAAAAAAAATTATACATTGACTTCAATATGACTTTACATATTATTGCCATACATTTCGATTATGCACATAAATTCGTATTTTGACGATTTTCATTCAGAGTTCAAGAGACTGAAAATAATAAAAAATGACTTTTTGTGATATGCCTCAAAATACGAAGTGTTGAAGAAATTTACGAAAATGGAAAAAAAAGTATTTCTTAATTTCTATCCAAGATTAGAGTAAGAAATAGTTACATTGGGTAATATCTGTTGGATATCAAAAATTTAATTTTTACTGTTGTTGAGAGAGGTAATGCAAACAATATTTGGTTTTCGTTTATTTTTAAACTTTTGCAATTCCAGCAACATTTTTTTTAGAATTATGCATTTTTCAACGTGTACAACAATTTTTTGAAAACTTCTGAGCAAGGATTTATAATTACAATTTTTCCATAATCAAAATAATTTGATACTCATTATTCTTGAGACTCCTGAAATTCATAACGTTGATTACTATTATTTTAAAAATCAAAGATATTTTCAAAATTTTTTTTATACAGCTTAAATCCCAGAGTTAAAAGTACTTGACCTCTAAAAAAAACATTTTTGCTGACAGACAAGTTTTGCTAATTAGAGTTTTTTACAAGAAAATTTTTCGTAACGTTTTTTATTCTCAGAACTCTGAATTGGTTACTATTATTTAAAAGTCATAAGACCATTGTTATTTTATTAAGTTACTTCAATTCTCAAGCATAAAGTAATTTGTTTTTAAGGCGTAAATTGACGTGATCAAGTTCACATTTTCGTAGACAAAGAGGTTTTCGTGAATAAAATTTGATAGTATGAATTTTCGTCTAAAATTCTCCATTTGTGGAACATTCATTAAATGATTATAATTCTGAAAAAAGTCGTCTTCAAAACTTTTATAAAATTACTTGAATCCTTTTGTCAAAAATACTTTTAATGTACTTCCAAAACTTTTATCAATTACATGGAGCTCCTGAGTTCGAAAAATTTATATTTTCAGAGTATTTAACTGCCGATTTGAAATTTCATTGAACTCATTTATTGCCACAAAAATATAGAATGATTTTTATATTACTGGGATTTCCTTGTTATGAAGTTTAACTACTACAATTTCAAATTGAAACGTAGTAACATTTGAAGCATTTAAAACGCAATAACAATACAAAGCATTGCGTGAATTCCTTAGCTTTTTAATCGCCATTTCCCAATGAATTTTCAACGAATGAACATTACGAATTCGAATCAACTACTGAAATATATGTCTTAAAAATGAAATACTGAAATATAAATCTAAAAATGTTTTCTTTATGACAGTTTAATCCCCTTTTTGGTGAAAACAAGAAAAAGAAAATAATAACGAATTTTTATGGTAAGAAAGATTCTCATGCAATATTATTCATTGAAGTTCTGTACCTTCGAAAATAAAATTCTTATCGCAATTCTTTGAAGTGAATTGGTTTTTTCAACTCTTTTGAGAAACGATTAAATACGAAAATTATCTACAATTCATTAAAAAGTTTTAATGTGACAATAAGTATCATAAATACTGTAATATTGACCAGATATCCCGAAGAAAACTAAAAAAAAAACTTCAACTATTTCATATTTCTGTAAATTCAAGAAAATAAATAAATTTCACTCACTTTCCGTTTTGAGCTGGTTTAAATTTCGTAGGTGTATGTACGCAGTATTGTTGTTGTTATTAGTATTATTATTGTTGTTGTTGTTATTATTGTTATTGCTATTCGAAGTTGGCGCGGAAGAATGTGAGCTATTTGTTGCTTGACTGCGGTGGTTGTGTGGTGCTGGCGAATTCACCCTCCTGCTGTCATCTTGGCACACAGAATTGCGTAGATGATTATATCCACCTGTAAAAATACAAAAAAACAACATTGAACAATCTTTTCCACAAAAAAAGACACATTAATTAACTGCTCATTGAATTTTCATAGTCGAAATTGCGTCACAAAAACGATTGTGCCTGCGATTGTAAAAAAATATCTGAATTGTTCGCCCTAACTGCTCAGAAATATTCGGAGGTCATTTCGATTTGGTAAAATATATGATATAATTATTCACTACCGATTGATGTAACTTTTGTAACATTGCTGATAAAAAAAAAAAAAAAACGAAGAAAAACCGAGTTAACTTTGCCGCACGTGCATTTCCCAAACTTTCAAAATGGCGCCACGGCCATTTGCTCGAGTTTCATATTTTTTAGCCTTCATATCGAGTCAATTTTCAGTTTCACACAGTTTTTTTTATCGTAAAACCACGCACGTTCACTTAGTCTATTGATTTTCAAAGTCACTGATGAAAATATCGCAAAAAAATACCTCCAGAGTGATTGTGCCACATCTTTGTCGCCGTGGATTTTGACTCGACCAAAAAAATTTATACACTGATGATTACTGTCGCTGACGTGACAGATCATCAAGGAATACTTTGTATTTTATTGTTCGCCTAATCAACTAAATGTGTTGACGATTGAGAACACTTGAAATTATCAACCTGAGTGATTGAGCACGTAGTAGAATTGATTGCCAAAAAAAAAAAAACAAGGTGTCATCCAGGGAAATAATTTTCAGCTGCAGGATATTTTATAATAATTCAGATTATTGTCATCTGTTGGTATGAATGTTGATTGTGTTGTCATTCAAAAAGAAAATTCGGGAAAGGCTAATATCATAATAATCATAATAGCGATAGAAATTTGAACAGATACTTTCTTTAATTTACTAAACGCTATAAGACAATGAAAAAATAATGTATATTTTACAATGTTTGCTAATAATTGAAATTACAATTTTTTTTGCATAATACGAAACGCAACATGTATCACAATTATACACAGTTCTTTTTGTTCAACGTTGTTTGTAAAGTGAAATAATCGTTAGAAATTTAATTCTCAAACATTTTTGGCAATTATCTTAATGATATTAATGACTAAGTATAAGAAACTTAAAAATAATTGTGAACAGGAAAGGAAACCAAAACTGCAACGGAAATATGCTATAATTTTGAATAACTTTTTAATATCTGCTTCCTTTGAACTATTGAATTTGAACTATTTGAAAATAATGTCTTTTATACTTATGAAATTTGTATAATGTTCTGAGTATCCTGTATTCTATTGACAATGATGACTTTTAGAGATGCACTATCACGAATTTTTGAGAAATGCCCAAATAAAATTTTTTTTCTCAATTTTTCAAAGTATGGTCGATTTCAGATAATAAATACTGATAAATAATAAAAATTAATTGCTCACAAGACAATTTTATAGGTTATTTCTTGTATGTAATAATGCAATTTTTAATTATCGACTTGTAAATATGAACTGTAGAATTTACAATAATAATTGAATTTTTGCTTTACTGATGCGTATAGTTTTTCTTTTACAATACGCAAAATTATATTGTACGAGCTGAAAAAGTGGAAAAGTTATTATATACCACAAAGCGAATTAAGTTATAAATGGGGATTATGTGTGATTTTTCATACATTTTTCTAAAAATTCATAGCTCTTGTAAAATTTATGATTTATGCTTGAAACTTGACTAAGTTTAAGTACATAATGTAACATGAAAAACTAAATTTTTATGGATTTTTATATCACTATTATCTATATTCTACAGGCAACATAAAGTACATGTTTGCCTTAATTTCTTTCCTTTACGTATTAGTAACTTTTACAGAACTTATGATAGACTTTTGAAATTCGGCAGGATTTGAGTACAAAATGTAACGTTTAAAATAAAACTTTTTTGTATTTTTCCATCGTTGTAATCTATATATATTTTACAAGCACTCGAATAGTATGTGTTTGCCTTAATTTCATGTTTTTCTTAATTTTTTTCCTTCACATATTTGTAACTTTTAAAAAACTTGCGACATACTTTAGAAATGTTGCAGACTTTTAGATTATAACGTGGAGTTCAAAGTCCAAATTTTCGTGATATTTTCTTAGTTTCATCGATGAAGCTGAAGAATATAATAAACTGGTCGAGAACACTTTATTTTGTGTTGTGAATAATATGATGTAGTATAATATTATATCTATACTAAACACTAATATTTTTTTAGTATTTCTATTGATTTAAAAGACCGGAATGAAAAAAATTCTAACATTGCCTACTATACACGGATATTCTAACTCTGCTCTTTGAATTTTTTCGAATGTAATTTCACTCAATAGAGTGAAATTTTCACACAAGATTTTGACATGCAGGATTTTCACTCGGAGAGATTATTTACAGTGTGTACTAGGCTAGTTGAATATGCGATTTGTCTAGTAAAATTTGAATTCTAAACATTTTAACTTTCATTTTGTAATCTATCAATCATATAGTATTTATGCAATACAAATCATTTCCACTAAAGAATATTGTAATAAATAAGATAAAAATGACAAATTCTGCAATAATATTGTAAAATCTGCAATATTATTTTAATAAATACAATGAATTAGTACTTTTTACCACGAAGAGTGATATTTTTACTCCAGAATTTAAGGGGTTATATACCTTTTTGTGCGGAAAAATTGAGGTTGGTTTGGAGTAACTTTTAAGGTATGTAGCAATAATGCTATGTCACAAAAATTATAGCTTTTTTATAGTGTATTGTTCATTCGAAATAACAAGTATTTGTTCATAAAAAAAAATCAACAATTCGCGGAGTTATAGCCTTTTCCCCGAAACAACTTTTTTTTTGAAGAGGCTTGCGTTGACCACGATGCAAGTCGAACAAGTCAAGTTAAATCAGAATATCCAAAAATTGTATTAGCATCGGAATATATTTAGTTCTTGAACGATCGCTTTTTTATAGAAAATTTTTTGTTTTGCAGATAAGAATTTTTCAATAAAATTTTTAGAGCTCGGAAAATTGCAATCTCGAGGAAAACATTCTTGCATACAGAAAAAACGTAATATTCATTTTTTCAATCGTTGAAGAATTAGATATATTCTTAGAATAATGCAATTTTTCGGATTTTCTAATTTAACTTGACCTGTTCGACGTGCATCGTGGTCACCGCAAGCCTCTTCAAAAAAAAAGGTTTTTCGGGGAAAGGGCCATAACTCCGCCAATTGTTGATATTTTTTTATGAACAAATACTTGTTAATTGAAGTGGACAATACTCTATTAAAAAACAGTAACTTTAGTGTCATAACAATATTGCTACATACTTTAAAAAATACTCCAAACCATCGTCAATCCGTCCGCCCAAAAAGGTGTATAACCCCTTAATTTGTCTGATTTTCACTCGGAAGAGATTCACAGAATGTGCGCTAGTATAAATACGATTCGTATAGTAAAATTTGCATCAATGTCATGAAATTCATCATATTATCAATCAAAAACTGATATGCATATAGTAATTTGTATTATGTAACGATTTTCACTGGGCAAAATTGTGGTAAATAAGATAAAAAATATAAGACAAAATCAGCAATAATATCATTAAATCACAATAATTCTTAATTTTTTACAATAAATACATCGAAAAGTATGTTATTCATTCTCGATGTACGATGAAATCATGAAATGGTCCGAACCCGAACTCTGGATCCGAATGGTGAGTTGAACGAGAGGAACGGGTGAAACGTAGGCGGCACAGAAGCGCGAGGATTGGTTGGCGATAACTCCGCCCAGCCGCGGACTTTCTTTTTCGCCGCTTAAATCAGCGGCGAATTCGCGATGCGCGATTCGCGAGCTCGCGAATCATCATAATATTCTCTCGCCCACGACGCGCCGCGACAATGCCAACGTGCCAAGGTCAATTGCATTACTTTCCGACACAATGACGATGCCTCGACGAGACATTTTCGCGATTCGCCAATTTTTCATTGTTCCACCGCCATCCGACAGTCATCCTCGTTATTTTGAAATACGTGGTAAACGATTCATCTCAATCTAAGCTGAACTGCTGTCAAATTTTTTATTCTATGATTCAGTGGGATAAATGTGCCTAAAGTTCCAAATGTTTGAAATTAAAGGACAAAAATTTATTAGTTAATATAGGAGGAAAAAAATTTTCTAGCTGCTTTTCAACATTTTTTCATTGTAACAACAAATTTGATGCTCCACAAAAAAATATTCGTCATGATGAAAAATAAAAAATTCATATATTTTTCATTTTCGTTTAATATTCATCGTTTGGAACTTCAGGTACATAATATATCACTGGGATGTCGATTTGGCAAATTATTCAGGTGTGAATTTGAAAAATGAAATTTTTGAGGACTTACATTTTGGTACTTATAACAATAAAAATAATTATTATTATGATAACAGTCTTTTTGTTGCATTAAAAGATATCTTTTATATTTTTATTGGATGATATCATTCAATTTAAATTTAAATATTTGTTTCAAATTTTGTTACTCGATAATCTCAAGTTGAGCTATTTTCCACCTTTATTCGTAACATTTTTATTCATGCTACAAATCTGCGTTGAGTGATGTTTTCCAAAATTTCATATTTCTGCAACCATTTTCCTAGCAACGATTTTGTTTTCATATTATTTATTGGAAAAATTTTCACATTTCTCGTCTTTTTTTTCTATTTTCTTTTTGATTTGAAATATATTTTGGATAAAACAAATATTCTTACAAACAAATCGGCTATAACTATTTTAGTAAATTTTGAAAAAATTGATTCTGAATCATTTTTTTTTTTTTTATACTAACTATGAATTCTCAAAATCATTTGTTTATATTTGATAACATAAATGTTTGTTGCAAAATAGTTAAGAATTCATGGAATTAAAAAATTTTGTTAAAAAATTCTACAATCTGATCACCCATTCAAAATTGTATAAATATAAAAAAATATACTACATTTGCGAAATTCGCATCTTCTTCTCCATTTAAAATCATTAAAAAAAAAAATGAACTGTGCCAAATGTAACTAAAATGTAAAAGTTAAGAGTTCAAACACCCGGAACAATATTTGCTAGAATATTTTTTTATAAAATTACTGATATACTTGATAAGTCCGATTCTGAAATAAAAAGCTATAAAAAACAGATATGTTTGCAAAAGTAAATTGTACGTACATTTTTTATCAATTCGTCAACTGATAAAATTTACTATTTTCTGAATGGTACTGATGAGAAATATCATTATTTGCTTGAAAAACTATTACGTTGTAGAATTTTAAAGCAAAACTGCCTTTCTCATTCATTTTTAGGACTTGAAAAACACGAAAATTTTGGCTCGTTACAAAACGTTATCTATTGAAGTTGAATAAAAGTACATATAAGGAATATCAGAAATTCGATTTTCTTTTTTTTTGCGATCTTCGTGGCTAAAATTCTACCCAGCAATAAAGTATCAAGAAAATAGTGAAAGTAAATCGTTTCCCAGTTTCTCAATAGTAAAATTTTGAAAATGGATTACTCACATTCAAAATAAAGAAAAACTTATCAATTCCAAGTACGATACGTACAAAACCTCGACATAAACATAATAAAAGTATTGGTAGTAATTTTTTTAAATTCGATCAGTATCTTATTGTATACGGTGCTTTTTTTATACTTAAAGTTATTTTTTATGTAAGTCTGTTTTGATTCATGTTTACTATGAATTTCGTATAATTAAAATCATACTATCCAAAAGCTAGTAGAATAATATTACAGGGGGAATAAACTATAATAAAATGAAGAAACTCACTGATGATTTACTATTTAATACAAATTTCAACTCCTAGATTCGAAAAAAAAAAAAATTTTTTTGAATTTTTAACAGCACAGAGCTTTAAAGGAAATTCAAATATCAGAAATGTTGAGGAATTTGACGTTTCTCGCAAAAATAAAAAAAAAAAATAGAACCAACTTAAACATTAGAAATTTATGAAAAAAATTCAAGATTCCTTTTCGTTTTAATTTACAGAAATTGGATGTGCCTGAAGTTCCGAACGTTTAAAATTGAACGAAAAATATTTATCAGTTAATACAAGAGAGAAAGAAATTATCTATCTCTCTTCTAAACACTTTTTAATCGTATCATAATAAAAAATAAAAAAATTCATATATTTTTTATTTTCGTTCAATAGTTTTGAACGTTTGGAACTTCAGGTACATCAGAATTCCTGCATTCCAGTTTTCTTTTAATTCAAAGAAATTGGAAAAACTGTCGGAAAAACGTGCGGGTGCCGTAAGACAAGTGCTTGGATTGGGAGCCAGCGTTGGCGCGAATATCACCTGCTGTCCGAAAGCGAAAAGCGAGCGTTGCGTGCGTTTCGCTCGCGGGCGAATAAAATTTCGCGCGCGGGACAGTACACGCGACCGCGACTGTGGGAGAGTTCGCAGGTCACCGGTCCCTGGGGAACAATGCACTATTTTTTACCGCGCCGACGCACAATCACGCGACATTTTTCAAACTGCCTCGTTTATTCCAAACAGCCTTTTTGCTTTCTAGAGTCTAACATAAGCTAAAACGCTTCAAATTTCATGGGAATCGCCCATTTCATAATTTCCCTCATTTTTTCAAATTTTCTTAACATTATCGTGATTTATTACACTGTAAGAAAAATTGAGGTGATTTTACTGCAAAATGTTGGTGAATTACTTCCTATTCAGTTGCGTTGAGAATTTTGATACACTGTCAAGAAAAATTTGAAATTTATTGGACACGTATATGAAAGGGATTTCAAAGAAATTCATATCAAATTTATTGTTTTCATTTTAGATATATTAATTTCAATATTTTTTATTATTAATAATTTGATTCTAAGCCTACATGTTTGAATATTTCAAAATACCTTTTGCATATCATCAAGTATGCAATATAATTTTTGTATAACAATTTATATTCTATACAACATAAATTTTTTGTTTCAAACAAATAGCTGTTGATGAATTAGGGTAAATCTGCTCCAAAAAAATTTATTATGTCGAAATTTACTTAAATTAAAAAGATTTTGGATACACATTTTCAATGAGAAATCGTTCAAAGGTAAAATGATTTTATTGTCCGCATCATACTCAATGAACACTTCTATTTCATAGAAGGTTTATAATTTGTACAGACAGTATTAATTTTTTCTTATAGTTGCATCCATAACTTAAATAGAAAATTTAATAGACAGTATGGGAACTCTGCTTCAAAGAGTCTCTTAAATTTAATAGAGAAATTCATGAGAGTATAGGTTCATAGTGTTTTCAGAAAAATGCTGTGAAAATTTGATGTATTATGAAAAAAATTTTTTTTGACCATCTACATCATATGTTCAAACCAATTTTTTTATAGACTTTCTCGTAAAATCGTGTTTGAAATTTAATAGACACGTATATGAAAAGGATTTCAAAGAAATTTATGTCAAATTTATTGTTTTCATATGAAACATATTAATTTCCATATTTTTAATTATTATTAATTTGATTTTAAGCCTACATGTTTGAATATTTCAAAATATCTTTTGCATATTATCAAATATGCAATACAATTTTTGTTATACAATTCATATTTCATACAATATAAATTTTTCGTTTCAATCAAATACCTGTTGATAAATTAGAGTAAATCTGCTCCAAAAAAATGTATTATGTCGAAGTTCACTGAAATTTAGAAAAGTTTGGATGCACATTTTCAATGAGAAATCGTTCATAGGTAAAATGATTTTATTGTCTGCATTATATTCAATAAACACTTCGATTTCATAGAAGTTTTATAATTTTCCTGGACAGTGTCTATTTTTTCTTTATAGTTGCGTCCATAGCTTTAATAGAAAATTTAATAGACAGCATGGGAACTCTGCTTTAAAGAGTCTCTTAAATTTAATAGAGACATTTCTGAGAGTGTAGGTTGATAGCATTTTCAGAAAAATATAGTAAAAATTTCATGTAATATGAAGAAATTTTTTCCTAACCGCCTGCGCCGGATATTCAAACCAATTCTTTTACCCCAACTCCCAGGAAGACATTTAATTTCCTCTCATTTGTTACAATACTTCGCTCTAATAAATTCATCTTCGTACGAAATATATTCATACACCTGAATAAATACAAAAAACAATATCAAAGTAAAATTCACCGTCTTTTTGATATTTATTGCAGAACAAATATCTCGGGATTGAGCAGTGCCTATTCTATTTCGAGGCCAAAGGGAATGGAGATGAATTTTCTGGGGAATTGGTTGTTCTCGGACGAAAAAGTGTCGGGTAATGTCTCGGGCGAAAATCAATTAACCGCGCGGGCTGAAATAATGAAAAAAGGGCACGGCGAGAAGAGAAGAGAGAGCGAACGAGCCGCGGTTTGAGCGTTCGATAAGCGAGTTGCGTTTAGGCTCAGGCGGCAGCTGTCCACGTTTCGTTTCATTCGAGTTGGCGCGTGCCTGTGTACCTCGGCTGCGAATGCAGCCTTTGCTAGACACCTGTTCTCACCGGCTGATACGCGACTATGCTACACTGTTCCAAATTTATCACTCCATTTGCAGTGTGACGTTGAGCAAATTGCGTTTTTTAAACTTCATCTCAGTTTTCATGCAGTGTATAAAAAACGGTACGGCGATGAAAGTTCCAAAATGAAGTAACAATAACAAAAAATTCCAATAAATTATACTGCCAACGAAAAAAGTTCCACTTTATTATTTTTTGAACGTCAAAAATGTTTCAAGCCATAATTTTCCAACGTCAAATGTTCCAATCTATTATTTTCCAAACGTTCTCATCATTTTTTTCAATATTCTATGTAGGCAAATATTTCTTTTTCAAAAAATTCTTCCATTGATTGATTTTAAAAACCTCTGTATTTCTACTTGTTTCATGTTAAACTCTTCAGTTTAACTTCATCAGTTAAACTCTAACATTTATTAAAACCTATGTACCTTGTTCTTCGACTTTCATAAAAGTTAAGAATTTTAATGAACAATTTTGCAAATTTTAACGACTTGTAGGTAAAATATTAATATTCAAGTATACGAAAATCCATACACTATGTATTTTGAATTCAATAAACATTTTGTGCATGTTTTGTTTGATTTACAAAAACAATTTTACGAATCTTTTATCAAATTTTATCAAACATTGTAAAAAGACTCTAGAAAAAATTTTCGCCCTTAAGGGGATTTGAACCTAGTACTTTCCAATCCAAGCTACTTTCTTAATGTAAATTTGTTTAATTTAACACATTTTCTGTTATATTATACAGATTGCCTTTTTAAAATTTTCACAATAAAATCTGTGAAAAACTAACAAATTGAATTTGGTAAATGCAACAGAAAATCTATTGAAACGAAAGACTATCTGTTGACCTTGACAGATAGACGGGAAGAAATATTTGGTTTCAGCAACCATTCATTTAGTAAAATATAAACCAACCAATGTTTTGGTTATGACAACCAAAGTTATCGTTATAACAACCAAAATTTTGCCCGAGCCAAATATTTTTTTCCTTGTATTGTGTATCTGAATTTATCATTCGAAAATTTCAAACAGATTGCATTCTGTTCAGATGTAACAAATCCAGATTAAAAGGGTACCTATAATGATTGTACGTTTTGACAATTAAATAAAAGCCAAACGTACACAATTTGACTTTTTTTTTACATCTTATGCATGTAAAGGTTTAATGCACTAGTTAAAAAGTTTTATAAAAATTGTGAAGATTTCAAAAAGTGTGGTTATGCAATACACAAACTTATTGTCAACGGTTTAAAAAACTAGTTTATAATTTTTAACACAACTTAAATATATGAAAGTTTATTAAAATTGATAGCGTTTGTGTATGATACAGATTTAGTGCACTCATTTAGAAATTTGAAGAATTCCTTTATAATTTTGAAGAAGAATCTAATTTTTTTAATAGACATGTTTATTAACTACGGTTTCATACACAAGTAATAATTCAAAACCCAAATTTACTGTCGACGGTTGAAAAAACTGGTTTATATTTTTCAACACAACTTAAGTGTATGAAAGTTCATTAAAATTGATACAGATTTGTATGATACAGATATAATGCCCTCGTTTAGAAGTTTAAATTATTTCTTTATATGTACTTTTGAAAAAAGATGTAGTTTTTTCAATAGACATGTTTGTTAATCACAGTTTCATGCAAAAGTTTATGATTTTAACCAAAACTTCAATATTTTTAGGTTTATTAAAATCCTTGACATTTCAGACAGTGTACCTCTTTAAATTTCTAAGATTCTTTGAATTCAAAGTTTGAATTATTTAAGTTATTTTGTTAAATTTATCAGAAAGCATTCTGAATTCAAACTGCTTTTCATTATTTTTCGAATTATTCAATAATTTATACTTTCTTAATCTAAATCTGTTAAATTCAACAGATTGTCTGTTGTATTCTACAGATTCCCATGCTAAAATTTTCACAATGTAATTTGTAGGTGGTTAACAGATTGTATTTGTTAAATACAACAAAAAATCAATTGAAAACAAACAATCTGTTGAACTTGACGAATATATCTGTAAAAATTACAAAATTTTCACTTAAAATTTCTAAAAGATTGCAATCTGTTAAGATTGAACATATGAATGAAGAATGAACAGATGAAGAGAGTACGGTTCAAAAGATTTTCTGGTATTATAAAAGAAGAAGATTTATGCATAAATTTTTCTAGAACTCAATGCTCTTCAAATTTCGTATACATTAATAAAAAAAATTTAAACAGAATTTAGAAGCATGTACTGAAATTTAAATATATCTAACTTGAGATTCAAGGAAAAACTGTAAAATATTTGTATACGGAATTTTTGAAATTTAGAAATCTCGTTTTTGAACTTGCTGGATTTAAAACATGAGGCATTCCTATATAAAAAATTTGAAAATCTTCATAATAAAATATCTAGCTGTATATGAACGAATTCTAATAAGCAATACAAAATATGCATTGGTGGATAATTTTTATATGGATGAAACTCAAAATAAATATATATTATACTATTAATATTCAAAATAAATTAAACATCATTGAATTTTAACGATCATTATGGAGCCAAAATGTTTTCATAAAAAATAAAGCATGAATTTATTTTCGTTTAATTTTAAACGTTTGGAACTTCAGGTGCATCAAAAATTTTGGCTCCAAAAGGATCGTTAAAATGAAATATTTTCAATAATTATGGAGCGATAAATGAAAATCAACTTCAACATCAGTCTCAACTATACTGACTTCTAGCTCTGTATCTGCCAAAAAAAACTTCTCTTTTTCATAATTAAAAATTATAATTAAAACTTTTGTAAGCACGACTAATACTATTCTTTTTCTATCAAATCGGGCATTAACCCGACCTCGTGTGCGTGCCCTAATACTCTTCGAAATTCCCCGATCGCGGTTCGCGCACCTGCTGAAAAAGCCGCGCAATCGCACCCCATTTCGTGCTACCAAAGCGTGGGAGTGCAGCGGGAGTTCGGCCCTCACGCCTCCTGCGCGGCTTCACACGCACTGACTTGCCTTCTTCATTCGCACTTACTATGTATACGCGTCTCTTCTTTTTCGAAAAAAAAAAACGAGTTCTCCTCAAGCGCTACGTACGCGCGTCTCACTTTTCACGATTCACTAATTCCGTCAAACCTTTATTTCCAAGTGCCCAAAAAAGAACAACTAAATGAAAGAACGGGCCCCATTCATGCTCGCGAAGGCAAAAAAAAGGGACCAAATATATAAGTCTCGAAAGTTGGAAAAACGTGGATTGCGAAATTTTTTTCTGCAGTTTAACGAACAATAGTATCTAAAATAATACAGAAGTGTGAATTCGGGGGGGGGGGGGGGTCGATATTGTCAGATTTCAAAAATTATGCATGAAATACTTTTTTTGTAATTCTATGCAAAATGTTGGTAATATTAATTTCAATAAGGAAAAAAAAAAACAACCTAAATCTCTACTTACCCCCTTCGAAAAAGGCTCGGAAATTAGCAATTTGAGCGCAAGTGCTCCCCCATGGAATGAATAATTATTGGTTGCTCACCTGTCAGCGCGCAAAGTATTCGTTAGATAAGATTGCGCCAAGTCAATACGCGCGCGATAAGTCACTCGCGACTATCGCGCGGGATTTGCGCGAAACACTTAATTATTTTAACGTGGGAATCGACAACAGTAATTTTCGAGTCCAGATACGAAAATAAAAGGAACGAAAAAAGCGTTTCATTTCTCGATAAGCACGAAACGGTGAGTTACGAGCGTCTTATAATGATAATCCTCCAGGTTCGCCATCTCTCAAACTTTCCTAAAGAACAGGTATTCCACCTATGGAAAACGTCACTCCAAATCAGTGAATGACAGAGTTGTGATGACGAAATCACAGATGAATCATTCAAGATAATCAAGTGGAAAAAGATTTGGCTTCAGCGAATTCGTTCTCAATACTTTGGTACCTGTTTCCCGTGTAATCAGAGTACAATGACACTTAAAAAAATTAGCAACAAGACAAGAAACCCAAAGAGCATTCAGATGCTTTTAAAGAAGAAGTTTCTTTGAAGAATTTTTCGAAAAATTTATCTTTGAAAGTAACCTAATATCGACTGGGTTTAATGCCTAGAAAACTCGAGAATCGTCACTTTTTTTAACACCATTCAATCTTGATCTTTTGTCTCTTTTTTTTTAAAGAGTGCCGAAATACCGCCTGAACTAGTATAGTGTTTCACGTAAAAGAAAAGGGTTGAAGAAAAAGCGTCTTGGAAGACGCCTCTGGCGGGGCGTGTTTTTCAACCCCTCGCGATAAAAGCTAGTTCTCGGCAACACCGGTCGACGTCGATCGACAGATGCCCAAAAACTTGTCATGACCCCAAAGGAGGTCTGTCATAAATGGCGGAGAAATTTGGGGATGACTCAAGATGGACGACAATTGAAAATGATACAAATCTTAAAGAATAATCTGAACTTGATATAGACTCAGATGCGATCTTTAATTTTTTGCAAAGAAAAAAATGAAATCACATTCGATTCTTTCCAGCTAAGATAATTTTCTCAATTTAAACATACAATAGTTTGTTGTCGTCTTTGATAACAGATGCGCCTGAAGTTCCAAACATTTAGAATCAATAACTTGATACAAAAGAAAAAAATTATGATCCCTGATTATAATACTTTATGATCGTAACAACAAATTTAATGATCCCCAACAAAATATTTGTCACATTTCCCATCATGATAAAAAAAATAAAAAATTCATATATTTTTTATTTTCGTTTAATTTTAAGCGTTTGGAACATAATAACATACATCAGAAAAGTAGGTAGAAAAATTTTTTTAAAGTTTGAACCCTACTCGAAATTTGCATGATATCAAGAATTTTTGATGTATAATAAGTGAATATAATTAAAAATATATGCACTGCAATTCTAGAAAATATTTTATTTGAAACTTGAAAATTCGATGTGATTTAGTGGACAACTCCCTAAATTATGATTTTCAATAAATGATGACTTTTTATCAAACAATTATGAGGAGAAAAAACATTGTTTTGTAAATTATTTGAACAATATAAAATATTACTTCTCCATTTTTTGTTTAATGTTTATATTATATCTAGTCCATTAGACATGGGAACTTGGAATCGCAAAATTTATATAATTTCAATATTAAAAAGTAAAATTACGAGATGAAAAATATTGTACACCTTTATTTAAAAAAAAGACTTTACAAATTAAGAATTTTAATAACTTGACTCGATACTGCGTGATTTTAAATTGAACTACTGTGGTGTAATGATTTTTTGGGAAAGAAACAAAGAAATTTATGAATAATGCAAATTGAAATTTCAAACTTTCACATTCATATGAATTATAAAATTAATATAAAATTCAGAATTTTCAATTTCATTAAATTGTAAATAACAATTATTTATAATTTAGTGACCTAAAATGCACAAAAATTATTTTCCATGATTACAATATGAGAATGGAAAATTACAAAAACAAAAATAATGCAACACTGAATTTCAAAGGTTGGATAGTTTGACATTCAGTTCTAGTGATGAAAATTAAACAATTGTACTATTGAAACCAGATTGTCAAAAATTAAAAAATTGGAAATCTTTAGTAAAACCTATTTTTGGATAGATTCCTGCACAAATTTTTTTTCCCTACACCCTTAATTTTTATTATTTTCTCTAGCAGAAATTCCAAAAAAAAGGATTAGGACTTTATTTTTAAAAATAAAATGAAAATTTCAAAAAAATAATTTCCTGAATTTTCAATAGCATAATGCTTGCGTAATATGTAAATTTTTGCTACAAGTTTGAGGACAAGTTTAAAAACAATAAAAAATATGAGAAGAAATTTATTAATTTCGCATTTCTCACAGAATTCTTTCGAATTATCAACGAGATCCTTCGAATTCCTTCAAGTTTTCGATTCCGCAAAAGTTACTTGTTTTAAATTTTTGAAGCTAAAAATTTCTTTAACAAATCTCATACTCGCTAATCTTCCACGTTTCTAAAAATAAAAATGATGTAACTTTCATCTTCTAAATCACCATGATTCCAAACATCATTAGCACGTAACACCAGGTAAATAGATTTTATGACTTGACAGTTAATATTTCAAGTAGATTAAAATCCAAATTTAAATTGTTATAAAAATACAAACTGATTTGAGCTACTTTTGGCATAAATTATTGAGAGTAATCATTTGTGCTTACTCGTGTACGCGATCAAAATTCAATTTTTCGAAATATAGGAGACTTCCTGTTATAGATGTTTAATAAAATATCTTTCATCAATTCAGCTCTTGGAGGTTTTGCTGATATCGTATATAATAATGACAATAAAATTTTCACACAGCTCGATCATTTTTTTCTACATTGTAACCTTTCCGTTTGCTCATTTTGCACGCTGATTTTGAGTTTTAAAATGTAATAAACAATGTCTCAAGGATTGATT
This sequence comes from Platygaster robiniae, assembly GCA_028476575.1. NCBI lineage: Eukaryota > Metazoa > Arthropoda > Insecta > Hymenoptera > Platygastridae > Platygaster > Platygaster robiniae. Next base: position 39,991,183 of record CM052020.1, read on the forward strand.
ATTTTAGATAAGTAAACTTATTTTTGTCAAATATTGCGAAATACGTTGTTAGATATTGTCTGCAGACGTTTTTCAAATTGAAGTTATTTTCCAAATAAACTTGAACTTACCTGCTTTTGACCTGAGAAATTGAAATTTCAAAATTGAATTTTAAGATTGTTTTACATTGGGCAAATATACGTAGAGTTAACAACTTAAGATCGAATGATTTTTTATCGAAAATAATAAACAATTCAAGTGAGGCAGTTCGCGTATTCAAATCAAAAATCCAAATATTAATCTGACTTGCGAGACACGTGCATACAGATTTTAGAGAAAAATAGATGCAGAATTTTAAAATATATATTTTAAATTGTTTTAAAAATTTATTTTTAACTTGGTTGAATGTGGACATTTTAAAATGTTAGTGTACATAATTAGAACTGGAAAACTTGGTAAATTTCAAAAAAGAAATTCTCGAAATCAGAAATTTTAAGAAGAAGTATTCAAACTTTCAAGATTTATTAGGTACAGAAATGTGAAGTTCGATTTTGGCTTCTTAATTGGATTAAAAATCAGAAAAAGTCAATTTGTTTCCAAAATGCAATGAAAGATCTTTAGTAAAAATCGAAACGTATAAAACTAAAGATGAAGTCTGAATGATAAAAAAAAAATGATGCTGCATTAGTTTTTCATTTATAAATCTTGAAAATTGTGAAAACTATCTATTAATGAGTCAGAAGTTCAAACACGTGTGTTCGATAAATAGATTAAAATCAAAAGCATGAAGTAGAAATAATCTCTAGTATTGAAAAAATGACAATATTACGCAACGTAATGATTCTAATACAATCTTAATGACAAACTTCAGGTTGGCTGGCTATAAATATTTCAACTCAAAAACAAGAAAGTATTGCAATATGAAAACGAGCATGATATTAGGCGTAGAATGATGAGGATTTTCAAAACATCCTGCTGAATTGATATGTACCTGATATGTATACAATAAAGTATACTTCACTTCTGAATTCGATTCATCTTTCATTTTTTTATACTTTTTTAGAAATCTGTTTGAAATATCAAGCTTCGAAAAATTATCGTGAATGTGATGGTTATTGACTACATTTTTCCATACATCAGTACTATTGTTACAGAACGTATATATTCGACTTTGCGTGGAAAAATGGACATACTCGAATATAAAATATTAGGCTTGGGAAAATACAATAATTTTTTACAGTGAACCTTTTTTTTAACTTCCCAATTGTATCACTAAGATCTCAAGTTTTTTTATTTTCCCTGCCAAAAAATTTAACACATCACTGATTTTTCAGACCTATTTACTTATATCGGTTATTTCGACTGACTTTTTAGAGTTTAAACCGTATTTTTAGTTTTCTGGCTGATTTTTTGTGAAGAAAGTTAAAATTCAGTTTTTCCATTTTGTATTAGTGAAAAAAATAAATAAAAATATTGAGATTCTCACAAAAAACTGTCTATTCTTTCCTGGCACTTATTCTGATGTATTTTTAGGAAAACTGCATTATACAGGGTGTCTCAAATTCTCATATACAAAAAAAAACATAGATTCTTTAGTCGATTTCAAGTCGAAAAGTCTTTTACCACTTTTTATCAAACTCAAAACTTTTAGACAGAAAATAATAGGTACAAAATTCTTAACGAAATCTACTTGAATTTTCTTTTTCCCAAAAATAAGCAAATAGCATTAAAGAAATTGCTTTTATTTCTTAACTTTTTTATCATGAACTGGATTTCTTAACTTTCAATAAATTTTATGGCAGAAAGCAATCTCGTCACTGAATTTTTGGACTTACTTATTTATAAATTTCATAATTTATAACTGTTTTTTAAACGGCTCTTGTCGTATTTTCAGTTTATCGACTGATTTTTCATAAATGGAGTTGAAATTTTTTTGTCTGTATTCAAACCGTCAATAACTGTAAAAAAAATACGTACGATTTTTTCACGAAAGCTAAAAAAACTCCAATTTTTTTCATACTTCTTATAATTTTTTTTTTTATAATTTACTGAATATTATTTTGTGAGGACATAAGTGTTGAAAGTTTCTGTTACAGCCAGTTTCTTTTGAAATCGAAATTTACAGCTTTAGAGTTGAAACTTTACAATTTCTTTCATATTTTCAAACATTCATCCCGTGAAATTTACTTTGTTGAATATCTCTTTGAAAATCAATCGCTTGCCAATAACTTTTTCACGTTTTTCCAGACACGTTTCTTAATTTTTCTATATTATTCTGCTTCCACATAATTTCAAAAAATTTTTATATTCCCTGCGAAAATTTATACGTATAACTAAAATTTTATACTTTTCATTGAACCTCTTAATTTTAAACAACTTTTGACGACTCATATTGTATTTTCAATTTTGCAAAAATGAAATTGCTCCCGTAAAAAAAAGTTCTGATTCCCTTATTTGTACTAGAAATTTTCTTACTATAAATAGGAGCAATTATGATCGTTCCACACCCTGAAAAAATTTCACGTAGCTCCAAACGTTAAAAATTAAACGAAAAAAATAAAGAGACGAGTATTTAAGAATAAAAATTTTCTGATATTTTTGAGGACTTTTTGGTTTAAACGGTTAAAACAATAAACTTTATGCCCACTAACAAAATATTTCATACAATTCTCTCCATAGTAAAAATTCAAATATTCATTTAATAATTTTTTTCTTTTAATTTTAAACGTTTGAAACTTCAGGTAGATTTTTCGATTTTTTATTGTCCCCAGAAAAACTATATTCAATATGTTAATGAAACAGTCGTGAAAATACGAAAACTTTTCCAATGAAACCGGTAATTCACCCCCCTTTTTTCTGTAATGCACGGAGCTAGTAAAATGTGTTTTCACAGTCTGGAAAAAAGTCTGAAACAAGACAGGCTCAGACTCAAAGCGACCCAAGAATTTCCTACTGATAAGAAAATATAATGATTCACATAATCCTGTCTATTTCTTGGAAATTCTTGTGTATTTTCGTCTCTCAGCCTTTCAAATAGCTGATCGCAAGACCTGAAAGGAGTCGATAAACACTCCAAAATTATATACCCAAATATGAATGAAAAAGAAAATGCCCTCTCTTATTTCATGGTGGACTTGATTGTATAAAATATAATACAATAAAAGTATCATCGTGACTATACGGAAATTTTCCATTCTACTGTAATCCGGATTCCATTTTTCAATTATTTAACTCTATCTTTCTATATACAGCGTGTACCAAACTCCCCGCGCCGAAAAGAAACCCAATATTCCTTATCAAATTTCAAGTCGAAAAGTCCTTAATTACTTTTAATCAAACTCTAAATTTAAAAAATTATTTAAGTCTAAAATTTGAACAATAAATGCGCTCTCACATGTAGGGGTAGACTTCACGTACAAAACTTTTCCCTAATTGTCTTCGTATTTTTCTGAGTCGGAAAGTCCTATGCCACTTTTCACAAAACTCAAAATCAAAAAAGATATTAGGGTCACAAGTTTCAACCAAACAGATTTTTTAGATTCCATGCTAGAATATCTTTTTTCATTTCGAGTTTTGTGAAAAGTGTAAAATGACTTTTCGACTGAGAAAAATATAAACAAAATTTAGGAAAAGTTATGTCCATGAAGTCTACCCCTACTTGTCGTGAGAGCGCATTTATTGTTGAAATTTTGGACTTGAATAACTTTTTAAATTTTGAGTTTGATAAAAAGTGTTAAAGGACTTTTTGACTCGAAATTATACAAGGAAAATTTGGTTTCTTTTGGCGCAGGGAGTTTTGTGTTATCGTGACTATATGGAAATTTTCTATTCAACTGTTATCTTGATCTAAATAAAATTATATCACCAGCTTTTCCTTTTATGTAAAATGCACCCTTTCAGAAATTGACAATGACACATAACCCTATGTATTCACTGGATACACAATAGCAATTAGAAATACTGACAGTAAATACAAATAGGCTTAAAAATTCCTAAAATTTTGTCCAAAAATGAAATCTCTGAACGATAAGATAACGCTTTAAATTGTATCTTACTTCTGTAGAATCATCCAACCAATTTAACTAATGTATTTTCAAATTTTGAACCTATTGCAGTGATTCAACATGAAATTCTATTTGAATGAACATGTCATCTACATTCCAGATCAGGCTAAATTTATAGATCTTAACAATAAATTTGGGGTCTTCTGGGAAAACCTACGTATTGAAAATGAATGTATCTGAAGTTCCAAACGTTTAAAATTAATCAAGAATAAGAAAAATATGAATTTTTTTATTTTTCATCATGATGAGAAATGTGACGAATATTTTTTTGGGGATCATCAAGTTTGTTGTTACGATCGTAAAATGTTCAAAAGCAGCTAGAAAACTTTTCCCTCCTACATAAACTCATCAATTTCTTTTGTTTAATTTGAAACGTTTGGAACTTCAGGCACATTAAGGATAATTACTACGGCTATAGCGATACATGTATTATAGTGACTTTCCATTTAATAATCCCTAACAAAATATTTGTCACATTTCCCATCATGATAAAAAAAATAAAAAATTCATATATTTTTTATTTTCGTTTAATTTTAAGCGTTTGGAACATAATAACATACATCAGAAAAGTAGGTAGAAAAATTTTTTTAAAGTTTGAACCCTACTCGAAATTTGCATGATATCAAGAATTTTTGATGTATAATAAGTGAATATAATTAAAAATATATGCACTGCAATTCTAGAAAATATTTTATTTGAAACTTGAAAATTCGATGTGATTTAGTGGACAACTCCCTAAATTATGATTTTCAATAAATGATGACTTTTTATCAAACAATTATGAGGAGAAAAAACATTGTTTTGTAAATTATTTGAACAATATAAAATATTACTTCTCCATTTTTTGTTTAATGTTTATATTATATCTAGTCCATTAGACATGGGAACTTGGAATCGCAAAATTTATATAATTTCAATATTAAAAAGTAAAATTACGAGATGAAAAATATTGTACACCTTTATTTAAAAAAAAGACTTTACAAATTAAGAATTTTAATAACTTGACTCGATACTGCGTGATTTTAAATTGAACTACTGTGGTGTAATGATTTTTTGGGAAAGAAACAAAGAAATTTATGAATAATGCAAATTGAAATTTCAAACTTTCACATATGAATTATAAAATTAATATAAAATTCAGAATTTTCAACTTCATTAAATTGTAAATAACAATTATTTGTAATTTAGTGACCTAAAATGCACAAAAATTATTTTCCATGATTACAATATGAGAATGGAAAATTACAAAAACAAAAATAATGCAACACTGAATTTTAAAGGTTGGATAGTTTGACATTCAGTTCTAGTGATGAAAATTAAACAATTGTTCTATTGAAACAAGATTGTCAAAAATTAAAAAATTGTAAATCTTTATTAAAACCTATTTTTTAGATTTTTATTACAATTACAATTTATCAATATATCAATTTCTTCTGTTTAATTCTAAACGTTCGGAACTTCAGGCACATTGAAGATAATTACTACGGCCATAGCGATACATGTATTATAACGCCCCCCAATATTCCATCACAATTATCCGTCCCCAAAAGTTACATCACCTGGAGTATGCGTCGTTGCGTCTAGGGACACAGGGCCCAAAAGTCCTCCTCTTCGGTCCAGAGAGAGATGATTATGGTTATGAAGATGATGCGAATGGTTCTGCTGCTGAAGATGCTGCGTCGGCTCTTCATGGTACGAGGGGTAGTCCGCGTAAAGCGGCTCCTGGGCATTAGCAAGGTCTAGCATGTGCAACACCATCTCCTGGGAGTGCTGGTTCGCTACGGTCGCCGCCAGAAACCCGATGTCCTGGGCGTAAGGCCCAGCTTGCCCGGGGACCCGCGACCCCGACGTCTCGATACCCACGACGCCCGCCGTGACGTCGTCCCTGAATGTTCCCCAAGTCTTCGAAACGTTGCTGCTTGCTACAACCATGGAAGGGTCTCACCCCTTTCGCGGTTGCCAGAAAATAAAAAAAGGGCGACACTCGAAATACACTCTTTCGAACACACGTAAATCCAGGTCCCGCGTTAAACAATTCGACACTATTCCGATTTCAACACTGACAATACTATTTCTACACTTGTGCACTGCGCCGTTAAGGGATTTTATGCGAACAACCGTCTGAGCACTACTGAGTGAGCACTACTTGAAGAATCTTCCAAGAGACGTTCTCTTGAGGCGAACGTGCGAGCAACTGTGACCAACTGGGACAAACTCACCACTGTGGCGGGATGGCAGAACGTTTCCGCTTTGAAGCAGTGAGGCGCCCTTCTCCTACCTCTAGCCCCACCTCTTTATCTCCTTCCGCTCCTCCACTGGTGGTTCGGGATGGTTATATCTCGGATTGTATCCCCACCACAAATCGCATTTCCAATTGTTCCGCCGGTATATTTTTTTCAATTGTATGAGGGATGATTGCCCCCCACCCCCCTCCACCACCCCTTCACCCTGTAGTTTGGGGGAGGGGTGGGGGTTAAGAGCAGGATGCCCCCTCGATTTTACAACCACCTGCTGCTTCGCTACCAAAGATGTTTCTCAAAGGGAAAATAATTTTTTTCATTTTTCACCCTCAAGGGTGGAATGGTAATAACCTCTAGAGGTGACAAAAATATTGTTTATATTTATAATCTCTAGGTATTGATGTTGCACAGGGGCGTAGGGAAAAATATTTAGTTTTTCGAAAAAAATTGTTTCATCTGGGACAATTCAATTTTTCGGATTTTTGGATAGTTGTACTACTTTTAGAGTCTAGAGTAATGCATTTTTTATGTTCGTATTTAATTAATAGGATTCGATTTTTGTGATTTCCATGCAATTCACTGAGATTCAGATTTTTTTCATTACTTTTGGAAATGAAAATTTTTTTTTGCTTTATTGTAGGGAAATTCTGGGAGATATGGCCTAACGGGAGAGATGGGCCATCAACTCAAAATTAAAAAAGTTATTTGAGCATAAAATTCAAACATTAATTGCGCTCTCTCGACTTGTGGTGGTCGAATTCACAAACCAAAATTTACTCAAAGTTTTCTTCATATTTTTCTGTGTCGAAAAGTCCTTTGCCACTTTTCACAAAACTCAAAATCAAAAAACATATTCGGGTGACAAGTTTTAACCATACAAATTATTAGATTTTAGACTCGAATATCTTTTTTGATTTTGAGTTTTGTGAAAAATGGCAAAGGAATTTTCGACTTAGAAAAATATATAGGAAATTTGGAGTCAAGTTAGGTTTGTGAATTCAACCCCCACTTTTCGACCACGCAATTATTGTGTAAATTTCAGGATTTAATAACTTTTTACATTCTGATTTTTTAAAAAAGTGGTATGTATAGGATTTTTCGACTTGATATTGAATAAGAAATCCAAGATTTTTTTTTGTATATGTGACTTTGGGATACCCTGTATATACTCGAAGGATTTTCGAATGTATAAAAAATTTTTATATAGCTTTTTTAGAATTTGATACTCTAGAATTGAAAAGTCTCAAAATTTTTTGATATATTTCTAGATATTTGAGAAAATTCCAAAAGATTTTTAATATTTAATGGACTTTCAGAATTTATAAAATTTTTGTCATACTTCCTGGCATTTTATTAGATTTCTAGTATTTGATGCTATAGAATTACAAATTTCAACAAACTTTAAAACCTTAATTAATTTTGAAGAAAACATTATCTCTCACACAGATTTTTACTACTTTTTTATTTTGCTTGTATATTATAGTATTTAAAACATTTGAAGAATTATGTTAATGAATATCTTTGAAGGTTTCTAGAACTGCATGGACTAAAACTCAAAGTTGAATAAATTTTCTAAAAAATCATATTCAAATACTTATTATAATGATAAATAATTTCCAGTATTTTTCGCATTTTGTTTGTTATTTACGGAACTCAAAGGATTTATTAGTATACATATTTCACGATTTGTATTAGTGTTTTTGTATATATATTTCTAGAATTGAAATTTCAATTTACATCGATTTCCAATAATTTATTTAATTTTTGGGAAATTTACATTTATACACATTTTGCCTGTTTTACAGATTTCTGGTTATTCCATATTTTTTTAGTATGCAGAGGATTTTTTAGCTTTTTCTTGTATTTTTGGGAATTATGGGTGTTTATCAGATTTCCCAAAAAGATGTTTATTTCTAGAATTCGGTATTGTAAAATTAGAATTTCATCCGAGATTCAGTAATTTTATAGACTTTCTGAAAAATCACACCTACATAGATTTTTGGTAATTCATAAATTTCTTATATGTAATTTCATTTTACTAGTATATATTTATATTGTTAGTATTTTTACCTCCTATTGTTCATCAGTGAAAATAATTTGCGTATCATTGTCAATTTCTTAAAGTGCAATTTACATTGAGGAGAAAACTAAAGATTATTTTTTTAGAAAGGTCGATCAGGAATCTGGATTACAATAAAATTGAAAATTCCGTATACCCAAAAATATAATGAATTCATGGTAATTATACTGTATAATATAATTACCAATATAATAAAATCATGGTATATTGTATACGATGATATATATTTATATATTATATAAATATAATGTAGTAAATATTTATATATTATAGAAATATATAAAATACATAAAGATGTATATTACCCACACATTTTTGAATTTTCTCAAACGCATTGAGAATTTTTGTCTGGTGAAAAAAATGATGGAGAATGTCAACTGGATCATGACATGCATAAAGTGTTTTAAATATGAGACAATCATGTGAAGAAGTTTCGGATTTCAAAAAAAAAATTCCCTTTTTTGAGAGTATTTGACATTTATTTAAGTATATTGTAATATTACTGCTCTGGAATGTAGATGACATATTCATTCAAATAGGAATGCATGTCGAATCACTGTAATGGATTCAAAATTTGAAAATACATTAGTTGAATTGGTTGGGTGATTCTACTAAAGTAAGATACAATTGAAAGCGTTATCTTATCTTTCAGAGAGTTCATTTTTGGACAAAACCTTAGGAATTTTGAAGTCTATTTGTATTATTTGTCAGTATTTCTTACTGCTATTGTGTATTCAGTGAATACATTGAGTCACATGTCATTGTCAAATTCTTAAAAGGTGCATTTAACATCAAAGGAAAAGCTGGCGATATTATTTTATTTAGATCAAGATAACAGTTGAATGAAAAATTCCCATATAGTCACATGACACCAAACTCCCTGCGCCAAAAAGAAACACAATATCCCTTATCCAATTTTGACTCGAAAAGTCCTTTACCTCTTTTTATCAAACTCGAAATTTAAAAAGTTATTCAAATCTAGAATTTAAACAATAAATGCCCTCTCACAACAAGTAGGGGTAGTAGACTTCATGGACATAACTTTTCCTAAATTTTCTTCGTATTTTTCTCAGTCGAAAAGTCATTTGCCACTTTTCACAAAACTCGAAATTAAAAAAGATATTTGAGCATGAAATCTGAAAAATCTGATTGGTTGAAACTTGTGACCCAAATATCTTTTTTAATTTTGAACTCTGTAAAAAGTGGCAAAGGACTTTTCGACTCGAAAAAATATGAAGAAAATTTGATAAAAGTTTTGTCCGCGAAGTCTACCCCTACTTGTGAGAGCGCATTTATTGTTTACATTTTAGAATTAAAGAACTTTTTAAATTTCGAGTTTTTAAAAAAAGGGTAAAGGATTTTCCTTTTCACTGATATTTGGGTATATAACTTTGGAGTTGTTGTCGACTCCATTCAGATCGTGTGATCTGCTATTTGAAAGGCTGAGATACGAAAATACACAAGAATTTCCAAGAAATAGACTGACTTAGTGAGTCATCATATTTTCTTATCAATGGAAAATTCTTGGGTCGCTTCGAGTCTGAGCCTGTCTCATGTTTCAGACTTTTTTTCAGACTGTGAAAACACATTTTACTATCTACGTGCATTACAGAAAAAAAAGGGGGGGGGGGTGAATTACTCGTTTAATGTGAAAAATATATCCCATGGTTCCATTATATTAAAACAAATAAAAAAAATCTTTTTTAGTACGTTATCCTTGCCAAACATTATTCATGATTAGAATTCTGTTAATGGAAAAATTTTTCTGGAGAAAAAATAATTGCAATTTTTATGTTAGTATAGTTGAGATTCCTGAAAATTATTAACTTTGAGTGCTTAAATGAAACCATTTGTTATTTTCTCAAGATTTCAGTATTTCAGTATGTAAATTTTTGATGATTTGTTCTTATTTCATTTTTCCGGCATCATTGTTTTCATTGAGTATTTTCCTCATTACTGGTAGTTCCCGAAAAATTTCCTATTTTTTCCATACTGACTCATTAAAAGGAAAAAATTATGTTCTTAACACTGAATGCGTTTGAATGAGCATTTTTATCATGTTCGATTTTTTAATTTGTCATAAGTTCTTGTAGTTTTTATCTGCACCGATATTTCTGAATGAGTAATACGTCTTGTTTGTCGCTAAAAAAAAGAAAGAAAATAAATCGGTACCTGAAAAAGATGTGAGTTTCGGATTCCGAAAAAACAATTCCCATTTTTGAGAGTATTTTTTGGATCGCGCTTGACTTTTCTATAAGAAAATATATTTAAAAAAAATATTTTTCCGTTCATAATCTTACTGCGGAACAATCGAGAAAATTCGTTGTAAATCAATTGAAGTGAATTTTTAACCAGTTATTGTTGACGACGAAATAACGTTGAAATGTTTTTTTGTTCGATAAAGTAATGAACTTCTAAAGAACCGATAAAATGTAATGCGAATTTTGCCTGAGGTTTTCAATAACGGAATTGTTGTAAATAGTGAAAAAAATCACGTTAATTACAAATTTGACAAATATTTCAAAAACAATTTCGTAAAAAAAATGTGTCAAATTTGGAAAAACAAATTTGACAGTAGCGTTTTCTTATTGGAAAAGTCTTTGAGATTCGCGATTATAAGTGAAATTATTTCAGGCTGTATCATACGTAAAATATTGCGTATGTATATACTAGGTTGATAATTTGTTTTTTCAAGTTTGATTCGCTGTCAAGGGAAAATGTAATTCGGCGAAATTCCGAAGATATACGACGAAAACCTCGACAGGAAAAATATAACGACCACGCCTCTGGTATCTACGCCGAATATACGTCTTTTTTGAATTTTTGCTTCGTGAAATCATACACGGATAACAAATGACTTTCTAAAATCGATATATGTTCGGGGAACGTCTGTGAATAACTGAATTTTTAATTTTTGTGTACCAAGATGATTGACGAAATACGCGCAAACGCAGTGAAAAAACCTATGAGTCACAAATATTTAAAAACTGAAAAACAATCGACTTGATATACAGAAATCTCCAATTATGTATGATCGAATATTTGAAAATTTACCATAAGGGTTGTGCCGAAAATTTTTTCATTATTAGAATTATGCATTTTTGAAATCCGAATCTCCTGAACATGATTTTCTCATATTCAAAACACTTATAGAATGATTTTTTTGTCTGCTATATGTATGCAGAGAAAAGCTTACTAAAATTGACTAAATATTTAGTCACATACGAACCTGATAAACTTTTTACTCATATCTACTAAAATATTAAGTCGAATTATGAAAAATATATTCGATATGACAAAATTTTTGGGTGGATTGGAAAAAAACTTTTTTAGGTTCGTATTTTACTAAAGATTTTTCTGAGTGTACTAAATAAACACTTCGATTCCATATAAGAATTATTATTTTCATAGACAGTGTCTATTTTTTTCATGGATGCCTCAATAAACTCAATAGACAATTTAAAAGACAGTATGGGAAATCTGCTTCAAAGACAATCTTTAAAATTAATAAAGAAATTTCAGAAAATTCAGTTGTTTGTAAACTGATTACTTCAGTCAAAAAACCCCCAATCGCAAAAAAAAAAGATATCCACCAAAGATTAGAGCACTTTCCACCAACCCAACCTAAGAGAGCAATCAAAATCAATTCCTCGTTAACGTCAAATTCAAAAACCCTCCACAAACCCCAACCCAAACATAAATCCACCCCTCGCAACTGGCCCGGAACTTGCTCTCACAACACTCGGCAAATGCCATGTCCAAAATAATTCAGTTCGACTCGAATCTCGAAATTCAGCCTTCAACACAAACCCACTCCACAATCGCCAAGTTCGCCAGCATAGAAAAGGAACCTCGCAAGAGCTTTTGTTTGACCGAGGCAAACTCCATCCGAAAAATATTGATGAGCATTACGTATCCAGCACTTTGTTAAACCCTCTTTACGAGAATGCTCCATCATTATATTTTGATCCCTGGGCCACTCGTTGAACAAAACCATTGTTCTTCGGGCGTCATTGTCCCCGCGAAGAGACGCGTGGGCCCTTTTTCTCGTTTTCACTGATTTCGTACAGAAAATGAGGGAGGCGAGATAAAAAAAAAATTTTTAGGGCACGAAGGAAATAAAGAAGAACCTCCTCTCCCCTCGCACTTATCTCGAGGAGTGCGCATCTGTCGTCATCGTCGTCTTGGTCGTCAAGTGTGGACTCGAGATTTTCCCTGCCTCCCTCTTTTTTTGTGCTGTACGGCATATACGAGAGAGGATTGCTCCGCTGCTGCTGCATTCTCGAAATGAGCAACAATGAGATCGGGCCCCGAGCGAGGGTACATTAGGGGTGTATTAAGGGAGGAGCACTTGAGGGCATTGTCGAGGTATCTGTCGATTGGGGCAGGTCACCTCCCCCGGATCCACCCCAAAGGAGAACCGATTTCCGGTTGTAACGCGAGAGGGCCCGGCTTGCTGCAGTAGGCTGCAGGGACCTCATACTCACACTCACTCATACACTCCTCCATGTGACCCAAAACTCACGCTCTTTCGGAACCGTGCGAGGGGGATGAAATGAGCGAGCGCGCAAGCGCGGCCCTCGTCATCAATGACGCTTTCTCGAGAGTTCATGAATGAAATTCTCCCGATGAATGCGCAACCTGCGACCAAACAACGCGTATTCTACCTATGTATAATGTATACGAGGCCGTGGAAAATGGATTTTCACTGAGCTTTTTTTTTGTAGGTTTGAATGAAGAACTGTCTTCCCCTGTTGAACTGTCTTAGAGTTTGAATGGAAAATTAATCACATTCTTAACAGTGAATCTTATTTTAAGATGCAATAAAATCAAGGCCGACTTAAAATTCACATACATATTACCCTAAAATTAGTCTATGTTCACAATTACTTTCAAGCGTGAAAGTCTTGAATTAGCGACATTTATGGTACTGGAGAAAATCATTCTTGATTCAAAACATATTTATTTTTAGTTAGTTGATAAACTGATTTTTTTCCTGGAGAGTTTAAACAAATTATTAACATTGCTAGACTCTTTTCTTCAATTCATAATTTCATTAAGTTCATTAAGACGATCTTTCAGGGCCAATTTTTTACATTCAAGAAGTCACGGTAATACACGCAGAGAAAAGCTTACTAAAATTGACTAAATATTTAGTCTCATACAAACCTAATAAAGTTTTTAATCGTATCTACTAACGTATTTAGTCAAATCAATAAAAATATCGTCGATATGACAAAATTTTTACGTCGTTTGGAAAAAACACCTTTTTAGGTTCGTATTTGAATAAAAATTTTTCCGAGTGTAGATAATAAGATTATTTTTTCGTAAAAATCACAATTTTTTATCGTCCTTCCAGAAGAATATTACAGGAATAAATAATATTTAAAAGGGTTCAGAGCAAAAATTCTTAATATTTTTTAACCTTTCTTCTTTAATATGAAAACTTGCCTCTAAGAAAATATCTAGTTGATTTATTTATGAAAAATCTGAACAATAATTATATTTAGGAAAAAATTTAATAGTAGTGAAGAATCCGAATTCCGAAATTTGATAAAAATTTCAACAATTTTATCACAGTGAAACTACTTTTCTGAAATTCAATCATTTCTGTTGAAAAGTATTCTATGTAATACTTTCCAGAATATTTTCCAATTTCGAAAAATCAGCAGAATACTTTGAAATGTTGAAAAATGACTCTTTATACTTCTGAAGAATGTTAAGAAACGTTTTTAACAAAAACTTTGACATTCCCACAATAGTTTATGATACTTTAAATTACTTCATGATATATTGTAGCACATTTTCAATGAAAATTTTGCAAAAAAAAACTTGTATTGAAAAAATCGATTTATAAATATCTATTCTACGTATATCAAAAAATCAAGTTGCAGAACTCGTATTTTGTTTGCAACAGGAAATAACAGACATGCATCGTGTTTCAAAAAATAACATTTCAAGAATAGGATCTCATTTGTAAACACACTTCATGAGAAATCACGAATTTGCTTCATTGAGAGCAACACATATTGTCAATGCTCGTGAAAAATCACAATTTTTTTTTTATACAATTAACATAAAATTTGTTTTTAAATCCCAGGTTTTCGCATATTTTTGTTGCAAAAAATTAAGGTTTCAAAATTCGATCATCCTATTTCCCATGCATTATACCTATCGTACTCAAAAATCATACCCATGAGATATTCCTCAAAAAACTCAGTTGTATGCATAAAAAAAAATCAAAAGTCAAAAACTACAATCTACATTTTCACTCTGTATTTCAGTAGTTCCCGAGGGGTTCTTCATTTCTGAATACTTCCAGAATACGTAGCTATAATATAATAAAATACAGACAAGTATATCATGAATGAAAATTATGAGTATTTCGTGGAGCATGAAATCATTTTAAATATTCGAGAAACATATGAGTATTTGGTGAGTATTGATGAGTTTCGACGAGTATTATTGAGAAGGTCGAATATTGATGAGTAAAAAGAATACCAGATAGTAATCTAAAAATTGATGAGCAGGGCAACCAAAAATATTTAATTAAATAAAAAGTATTTAAATAAATATCTTGACTGTAAACATCAATAAATAAATATGATATTTATTATACATATTTCGTCAATATTCTAGTTTTTAGGAAATGTTCCTGACTCTGTTGCCCTCGAATATGAATAAATCTCGTGATTCGACAAACGAAAAGTAACAAATGAATGTAATTTGGTGCTGCTTGTAGTTTTTTTTTTTTAATTTTGACACCAATTTAACAGAAAAAAATATCTAATGACAATTTTATCGTACATATATCAAGCATATTTTTTTCATTGGGATAAGTAAGGTTTTTGTTAGCCTAATAACTTGTTATTTTGGTATAAAAAACATGTCTTTTGAGCTAATGAAAATATTCCTTGTATCAATACAAAATTTTTGTTTGGTATATGGGCAATGAAATTTCTATTGGATGCATGAAACATTTTCTTTCGTTTATTACAAAATTAGAATCCCGATCAACACGAAATGCTAAATTAAAGAGAGTTCTTCAAATTTTATCAAACGAGTTGTGGCGACACACTCAAAATAAATAATCTTTGATGATCGACGAAGTTTATTTTTTAATTCCGGAAATCTTTTTCAGCATGTAATATTATATTTTAATCAATAAAAAGATCAAAGTGTACAATGGTTCATTTAATTGAAGTATCCATGGAATTTTAGAAATAATGAATTAATATAAATATTTAACATCTTTCATAAATATTTATGCTTTTTTTTTATAAATAATAAATAAATATTTTGCTTTTTTTCGTAAATATTTTCGGTTGCCCTGATCATCAAAAATATATGAATGATTTCAGGATGCAGTTTTTCAAAAAACGTTTATTCATCATTAAACGTTCAATATAATTATATTTTTTCATTTTAAATAAATTCAATGAATCAAATTTGGGAAGAACAATTTCAAACATCCAAGTCATCAACAGTAAATAAAATGCAGAATAGTTGTTATTTAACATCTCTTTGAATATCTTCTGACACAAGTTTTTCAAGAAATTTTTTCATTTGTTATTTCAAAATTTGGGATTTTTGGAATTGAAAAATGATTTCTTGATTTTATTGTTCGTGTAATGCCTGTCAGCATGCAATATTGTATTGTAATCAATAAAAAGATCAAAGTGTACAATGCTTCATTTAATTGAAGTGTCCATGGAATTTTAGAAATAATGAATTAATATAAATATTCAACATCTTTGATAAATATTCATGCCTTTTTTTCGTAAATATTTTCGGTTGCCCTGCTGATGAGTATTTGTGAATGGTGAGTCTATGAAATGTTCTTGTTTACTCAGAATATACTGCAAGTGAAAAACCCCTCGGTATTTCCTTATTCCCCAAGTGTCCTCAGCTCCAAGTGATAAAACCTTCCCAATTCGGTATAGTCCCCTGTATTTTTGAATAACGCTGAAAAATGGCCGAAAGCGAGAAGGAAGAAGGCACGAGGCGGCAAAAGGGAAGAGAGCCCGCGAGGGGAAAGGGGGCGAGAACTTCCGGTCCCCTCGGTATCACGTGCGAGCCACTGTATAGAAGCCCGTGCTTGCAGCCTCGCCTCTCGGCATCCGGTCGCCCTTCTGTCTTTCTCTCTTATTTTCCTTTTTTTCTCTCACTCCCTCTTCCTCCCTCTGCCCCTCTCTATTCGCTATCTCAAAAATAGAGCCTAGTCCCATAGAGCCATACCGAATGCGTGGGCGACTCGGTGCATTTGCATATCTGGCTACCGAGATTTCAAACTCGATTGCCCACAGATTGAAACGTTACTTCCAAAGCGACCTGTCTCGTTTTGCCCTTGACTGCCCTCAAATTAATTGTTGACATAAAATTTCGAATTCAAAAATTTAGAACCGATTTTCTCGAACGAAAACGAATTTTTAGCTTGGAGAACATTTAAGAATAGAAAAAATTTTTGCTCTGCACGAAATCTTGGATGCAATCATGGAACTTGGGGATTATGTTACGTCAATTACACACGCACACATGTAAAAGAGCCAACACAAACGAGCGCGTAATAGACTTATTATTTCAGCTTGGCAACGTACCGTTTCGTTATGTAGACGACTCGCGTCGTCTATTCGAGGTCTCTGGTTCGACTCTCGCTTATACACCTCCTCGCTTTCGACCTCTTCGTGATGGAACCGATATCGAGCATTTCTCAAACTAGATTATCATCACTCCATACTATACACTAGGGGTTTTCCAGGTTTCGACACTTCAGCAAAGTTGTGTCGAAATCGTACATGCAACTTTTCTAGATTGTGCTGCGCAAAATTTCTGATTTGATATTTATCGAAATGGAGAGAGAGTTGGAAATGAGAGAAAATCGGATCGGGATTTTAATTTTATTATAATACCTTGAAAACCAGTTTTGGCTCATGATTCCAGTGGTGTTTTAGAATAACATTTTCATAAGCAGTCACATTTATAAGACTTCAATTCGAAAAAGTTTTGATATGCATTTTCATTATGAAATCATTCAAAATTTAAGTGGTTTCAATGTCAGTCATATTTTCAATGTTCACTTCGATTTCATAGACAGTACCAGGGGCGTAGGCAGAAAAAATTTTCGAGAGGGGTTTTTCTGAAAAATATTTTTCCTTCGGGATTTCATAATTTTTCATCTTTGATGATATGGTTACAAGAGAGCGATTTTAAAATATTTCACATTGGAATTTGAAGGTTATACGACTTTCAGAATCCAGAATTGCACATTTTTCATGTTCGTAAATAATGGAATTCGATTTTTGTGATTTTCAATTAGTAACTGAGGTTTCAATTTTTTTACTAATACTTTTTGTATTTATACCACTTTCAGGATTATCTGATATCAAGTAATATGGTTTTTTTATAGAGCTTTCTGAAATTCGATGTTCTAGGAATCGAACTACTAAAAAATTAATATATTTGAATTGATTTCTGAGTAAGTTTTAACCACTCAGTACATGATAAATCTATATTATTTTCGTATAATATATATATTATTCATCAGATTTTATAGTATTTTTTGGTATTTTTATATGTTTTTAATATTTCTATGGATCGCTAAACAAATTTTTAGAAATCGATGCTGTAGTATTGAAACTTTCAACAATTTTGAGAATTGTATGCAATTGATTTTTCAGACGACAGTTTCTTTTATCAAGGTATTCAAGACTTTTATTCCATGGTTTTTAGTATTTCTACAATTAAGAGTATGTTCAATTATATACATTGTATCAATTGAATTTGATGTATTATTATTGTTTTCTATATAAATTTCTGGAATAATTTCTAAAATTATATATATTTATAGTATTACATCATTGATTCTGTTCCAAAACAGAAACTTTCATAAATTTCTAAGAAAATTATTTCTACATAATTTCTATGTATTCGAAAATTTCTAGTAAACTAGTAAGCTAGTTAACTAGTAAACTTGTAATCTAGTAAACTTGTAAGCTAGTAAAGTAGTAAGATAGAAAAAGAGTTAACCAGCAAACTAGTAAGCTAGTCAACTACTCAACTAGTAAACAAGTAAGCTAGAAAACTAGTAAACAGGTGAAAAAGGAAAATAGTAAACTAGCAAACTCGTTAACAAGTAAATTAGTTATTTTGTAAATCAGTAAACTTGTCAAATTTGTAATAGTAAACTGATAAACTGGTAAGCTAGTGAACTAGTAAACTCTTTAACAAGTAAATTAGTAAACTGGAAAGCAAGTATACTTTTAAACTGGTAAGTTAGTATGCTAGTAAACTAGTGAGCTAGTAAACTAGTAAAATAGTAAGCTAGTAAACTAGCGAACAAGTAAGCTAGTAAACTGGTAAACTTAGTTTTTTAGTATAATATATGAAACACTGAAGTATTTTTTTAAGATTACTCATATTTTTGTAGATTGCTACAGAGATTTAAAAAATTCAATCCTTTAAAATGCGAAACTCTTTCTATTATCAGTGATTTCAAGAATAAATGATAAAATCACATTCATATACATAGATTTCCAATGTTTTATATCGTTATTCTTTTTTCGTATTTTTGAATATTTAAAAGATTTTCTTGCGTTTTGTAGAATTTTAGTGATTTATAGTATATTTAGAATTTGATGATCAAAGATTCAAAGTTTTGTAAATTTTCATTATTTTCGTAAGTTTTTATTTTTCTTGATTGTTCACTGAGTTGCTACAATTTATCTGATTCATATTTTCTAAGTAATCCCACGTTTTGATAATTTTCTCTTTTTTACCAAATACATACTCCTAACGTTTTCATGAATTTTGTTGAAACTTAAATTTCATAATTTATCGATGTAACGTTTTTCATTTTTACATGAAATATTGATTATTGGTTGATTTTATCAGATTTTCTGGAGGGGTTTGAACCCCCAAAACCCCCCTCTGCCTATGCGCCTGGACAGCACCATAATTTCCATAGATAGTGTCTACGTTTATATATTTCATAGATTCATCTATCAGAATGTGCAATCTACTTCAAAGACAATTTCTTTAATTTAGTAAAGAAATTTTAGATACTAAATTCGAAAGATAATAATTTGGGCCCGAAAAACGCAGCGTAGTTTGAAATTCAGAAGAGGTTATCGTGATCGCCATAACTTGACATGCAATATAAATAGGCGTCAAATGATCGAGGTGCGAGTAAGGCCTTATGGCGCGAGCCAAGTCAGCCAAGTGGCGTCATGAGACGGGCCTTTTTAGGTGTCCCAACGTGGAATCGACAGAATCGCGAGTTAACGTCCGTGCAGCGCGTACGCTCAAGTCTGTCCCATTGTCCCTACGTGCCTTCCAACTACGTGACCAAGCGAGTCAATCGATTCTACCATCAATAATTATCGTCGTTACTTCATCGCAGATACAAAATTATAATGATTCTTGAGATTTTTAGCAAAACTTTTTACCAAACTTCATTTAAATGAAGAAGTTCTATAAAATCCGTCAAAATCTAAGACATTTACTACACCAGAACCAGGTTATAAAGTTCTAGATGCTGGATAAAATATTCCAATTCTTACATTTTCAAAATTGGAAATACTAGAAACGTCCAAGTTAAAAAATATTTTACCCTCAAGATTGCGAATTTCACTATTTTTCCCTTCACAGTGGAAAAGTTCAACATTACTAAGTGAAAACTAAAATACAAAAAATTTTCCTGTTAACTCAAGAAGTCACTTGCATGTTACATCATAGAAGGTAAAAATTTTGTTTTCTGATCATTCTAAAAAAAAAGTTGCGAATCCGTGTTAAATTAGTTTAAATCAGTTTAGGTTTCTTTGACTCGTGCGATCTGGAGGTCCTCTCCGCAATATTTCCCTCGATTGCAATATCAACGAAAGCGTTGCGACTGTGAAGTTTCTCATTATTACGTCAGCACAGATAGCATCTTCTCAATCCGTCTCGTTGCATGCGTTGCCTCAAGACACTCATTACCGTCGTCGAGTTCTCGTCTAAACTTTGTCAACGACGTCACATCGCCGTGCATTTTCACCATTTTACATAATACCAGTCCGAACACGAAAACGCGATACTTTTAACAACATAAAACGCACTGTTTATAACTTCGTCATACTGAAATTCAGGCACTTTTTTGTCATTTTCGTTACGGTTTCGCTGGACTAAATTTCAAAATCTTTAAACTAGATCTTCATACATTTTTTTCAATTTCTATATGTACAAACTTTTATTTTTATAATATCGTTTCAAAATGTACATAGTTTAGTTTCTTCAGAATTCTTCGACTTTAATTCTTGTAGGTCCAATTTTGTAGTGATTTTTGAATCACTAGAAATTGGATAAAATAGTAACAGGTTCTTATAAATTAAAAAAATTTACCATAACTTTGGGCAGTTAAAATTCGATGTTACGATTATTTTGAGATTAGTAAGTCCAATTGACTGACAAGTAATTAAAAAAGTCAGTTTGACAAAAATCTTGGTAAACGTTTAACCACACAATATCAATTAATTAATGTTATTCAAATATTTTTTTTTTTTAATTATGAGTTTATCAAATATGTTTGTTATGTTTTTATGAAACAATTTCAATTCTTTGTTTTATATTTGTTTTGTTTTTGTAAATATAGATAATATTTCTAATAAAATAACTACAAGCTCATCACTCATAATATTTGGACAGTCTTTACATTTTGTTGATAATATTTTATAACAATCGATTCCTCAAAACTGGAAGAGGATTCAAAATACTTACTTTTTGACTTACAGTATTTAATTTAATTCTCGCAATTTTTATGTCGCGCCATTTTGTAGGATAAGTTAAAATGTAAACCTTCTAATGGCTCACTATAAAGTGAAACTTCTTATGCCTCATAATACTTTAAGATTGGATAGAATGTGAATCTTCTGAATTTCCATTATAAAGTGAAACTTATACTTTTTAGTTAGTCTTTTAGAGTTACACCTGATAGCAATAAATTATAATTTATTTCTACTATTAACCGTTTTTGCGTACAAAGCATGATTTAGATGTATATTTTAAAAGGCAGGCCAGCATTAAAAGCAAAAAGTTTAGAAGATTAAAAAATAAAAATAATGAATATGTTGGTGAATAGAAATAAAAATTTATGGACTAATTTTTTTTCGTGAGCTTATTTAAAATAAGTATCCAGTTTTTTGTTAATACTAACTTGTCCTTATTGAAATAAATATAGTATTTTTAAGGTTTGAAACGTTCAAGTAATGTCACAAAGTTTATTGTTTTAGTAAATTTTCTAATTGTTACTTATTTACTCAATATTATTTAAATATTGTTTAGTAAATATTACGAATTTATCAAGTCTCCCAATTCTAGTTTTATTATGATAAATGTTGACAAATCAATCAATTATTTAAATATTTAGACAATATTTTACATTTTTATAATATTGTATTGGAAACTAGACAATTGATAAAAAGCTTTACTTTAGAACACATAGTGTTTCAATGTTCTCTCTTAAACTTTAAGATGAAATTTTATTCGGCAAAAGTCTATTTTTATTCATTTTCATGGTCAGAAAATTTTATTTTTTGAATATTATTAATAATAATCTATCCTCAAAATATCTGACAATTGTCACCAAAAAGTTTAAAAAAAAATGAACAAGTAAATAAATAAAAGAAAAAAAATATTCTGATGACCAAAAAAGAAAAGGTACGTTGTCTTATTTTCTTAGAAAAACTGTAGTCCAATGTAACTTGAATTCAGGAAATATGTTTGTCTGGAATATTAAAAATTAGTGAAATAAAGTCAATTCGACAAAACATTTCACTAAACTCTATTATCAACGTTCTTAAATGCAATGTGACTTGTATTTTATTTGGTCGAACTATTGCTAGTTTATACTACTAGCTTTTTAAAAACTTCATTCCTGCAAATATCGTATTTTAAATAACTGTGATAAAAAAAATTTCCTCGATCCAAAATACCCTGGTGATTTGGGTTTTTATAAAGTTTTTATAAAACTCCTTATAAAATTTTGGTATTTTTTTTTAAATTATGCTTTTTTTATAAAGTCACGCTATAAAAACTGTATAAAAAGACAAAATCTTTATAAAGTAGATTTCAAAATCCACTTTATAAAAACTAATAAAAACTTTATACAACATTGCCCTTTTTGTAAAAAGACTTTATGAAAAAGCAGAATTTTATAAAAAATACCCAAATTTCATAAGGAGTTTCATAAAAACTTTATAAAAACCCAAATTACTAGGGCAGTGAATATTCAATAATTTCAATAATGTAAAATTGTAAATTGAATTACCTAGAATAGTTGTATATTATACACTTTCAAACTAGTAAAATTTCACTAGTCTGAAAGTGCCTATGAACAAATTCATCATTCTTATCACCATAAAAAAACTCCCATAACTTAAAAAATTTCAGTTACCTAACTTCTTTCATCGAATCAACGTTTTTTTTCCTTGCAGGTGACAATTTTTGTTCTGGGAGAAAATTGATTCAGCAGGAACGACGAAGAAGATAATGACGAGAACAGCGTATCGAAGAGATACAAATGTTCGCTCGCGTTTTATCCGCGAATCCAAACGCTGGGCAACGATAAGGGAACCTGATTGGAGAGCTTTTTCTTGCATTGTCGAGAGTGTCGTTGGATAAGGAGAGCTTATCAGCGGGAGATAATGGGATGAGTTACACCCTCTTTCGCAGAGGCACGCATTTGCAATCGCGAGGAACAACAAAAGTAACAATTACGCGTTACGTCAAGGCGGCGGCAACAGTGACCGTGGGGGTGAACGAGGGAAAGCCGGCTTCTCCATGCTTCGATGCGGACAATGGATGCACGCTGCTTAATTTTTCTTTCAGTCTTTCGCGCGTACTTTATTCATCGTTTCGAGCCACGCGCGAGCTCTTGCTCCTTGCGAAATGCCCCGTTCATTCTTTTTCACTACTTGTATTTTTATCGGCCATCAGGGGCGTGCGCAGTCTTTTTTCGCCTCTCGTAATAACCAAAATCATGAATTTGATCAGTCACTATTGTACGAATTATATCAGTAGAATCTTGATGAATCATCGAATAATTCGTACCGAAAATTGTCAGGTTAAGATTTTTAAGCAAAGAATTTTCATGTGACCCGAACATGATTTTATGGTGATTCAAAAACTTTTTAATTGCTACATCATACGACTTCGAAAGTGTAATTTAGTATTCAACAATTTTTGAAAAATAAATGAGTATAATCATGTAATTTTACTTGTTATATAAAAAAATAAAATCATTCAGACCACAACATTATTATTTCAAATTTTTTTAAAAATTAGCTATATATGCCATTCCCCTCAAACGACATTTTATATAATTTATGTAAGTTTTTTTTTTTCATCGGCAAAAGAGATTTTTATTGAATTTGAAAAAAGAAAAAAAAAATTGTAAGAAATTACTGAAGCTTTCGAATAACTCGTTGCTGTAAATTCAATGAATTTTCGTAATTTTAATAGTTATATTGAAAAATTATAATCATTCAGATCACGACACTAGTATTTAAAATTTTTTGAACAATTAGCTGTATTCGCCACTCCTCTTAAACGACATTTTACAAAATTTATGTAAGTTCTTTTTTTTCATCGGAAAAAGAGATTTTGATTGAATTTGAAAAAAAAATAAAACTGTAAGAAATTACTGAAGTTTTCGGATCTCTCGTTGCTGCGAATTCAATGAATTATCGTTATTTTTGTGAAGTCCAACCTTTTAAAAACACGTAGCACAGAATAGACATAGCAATTAATACCTATTTTAAATTTTTTTGTCTACGTATACTCTTACGATTTTAATATTATTTTTTCTTAAAATACGTCAACTTTTCTGAACAATTTTTATGAAAAAATTCAAGGCATTATCAGTGAATCCTAATACAAATATAAAGAAATTTCAGTCGATGATAAAAAAAATCTATGCAATGAACTGTAGTTTACGAGTTAAATATATTGTCAATCAATAACTACAATGAATGAAAACTTTTTTAAATGCAGCATATCTTTTCCAGATTACATTCTACATTTTTCTTTTTTAAAATTAATATCATGCAATATGACAGGCAACCGTTTATTATGAATAATTATAAAATAAATAGATAAAAATTTAGTATTAAGTAAGTTTGTTTTTAAATAGAATATAACCTAATTATTATCAATATTGTTAGTGATATATGTATTGAAAAAATAATATTATATATTATTATGTAATACCTACAATGAATACTTTTATGTACTTATAAAAATATGCATTGATTATATGAATAATAATATAATTATGACTACAAAATTTTCAAGTGGAAAATAATAATTCAGTTTCAAAAATTAATTTTAAATAGACCAATGAATTTTGGTAGTAAGCGAATTTCACTGAATTTAAGACTTTTGATCATTTGAACTTCTCAAAGTGTGTATTCTATAATTTATAAGTTTGCGTGAAATAATATGACAATTTAAAAATGAATCAGAACATCTAGATCCATAAATTCTGTTTTACGTAATTTGAAATCCTTCCGTTATTTAAAAAAAAAATAACAATAATAATAAAAATCGGACATAGAACACCTCAGAACTCGTACTCGTAAAATACAAATCATGATACAAATACATACAAATAATGATGCAAATGAAAATATAAAAAAAATCCAATTCTAAACATTACTATTCTTTTCCATGAAAATTGACGAAAAGTTTGCAATATTTGAACTGCAAAATGTTGACATTTTAAAAATCAGAGCTGGCACACTTTTGAATTCATATTTAACATTCCAAAAAACTTGAAATTATGTATATTTCGATCTAAATTTTCACGAATCAAAAAAAAAAAAAAAAAAAAAAAGAAAATACTGTTCTCAAAAAAAGTTCAAGTACCCCAAACTTCGAAACTTCGAAATCAGATATTTTCACAGGAATTCGAATAATAGAATCTTCAACAAATCTAAATATCAACCATTACTTTTATTTCATAAAAATTGAAAAAGAAAATGCAACATCTGAACTAAAAAATGTTGTTTAATTTGAAATTCAGAGCTGGCACAGTCTAGAATTTAAATTCTAATGTTCGAAAAATTTCAGATTCTTTCCATTTCGTTATCTACAGTTTCACGAATCAAAGAATTAAAATACTGCCTTGAAGAGGAGTTTATTCTTAACCTCGAAATTTTCAAATCAGAAAAAAATTAAAAATAATCGCATGATCAGGAAATCAAAATTCTCAACTTAACTATTATTTTTCAAGAAAATTTAATAAACAACTGCAAAATTTCCACTGCAAAGTATTAATTACCTTCAAGAACGGTCGAAAAACAAAATAAATTTCGTAAATAAATCATAAAAGTATCAAAATAAAAACGACTCGATCATGTACCTGAAGTGACAAACGTAAAAGAAATAAACGAAAACGATAACAAATTTGTTTTCCAACTTAACTCAAGATTAAAATGAAAAACAGTTACTAAAGTTAGATAATATTCATTTAATTTCAACAACTATTCATTGTTTTAACTATGACAGATGAGGAGAACAATTTGTTTTTTTTCCGCTCATTTCAAAACGTTTGAAACTTCAAGAATATGAGAATTGCAAAATAACCAAACTTAAGTAAAATTAGTATTTAATGTCTCAAAAATCTGAAATCCTCTAAAACATCGAAAAAAAAAGCAAATCTGCTTTTGGAATTTTCAAAAAATAAGGAGCAATCGAATTCTTAATAAATTTCGTAATGTCCTCATTCGCAGTAGCACCAAAAATCCTGGTGCGTGAACTCAATCCAAGCAAAACCCTTTTAATATTCACAAGTCCAAAACATCGCTGTCGATATTTCATAAACCGAAAAGAAAAAAGATCGCCTCGCGGAGTCTCTAATTACCCGAAAATAACTTGTAATCACTTGGTATTGGGAGGGACACGATGGGCCGCTGCGGCATTGGGAAACATTTTTTGTGAAATCGGATGATGATGATCGGTCTTTGTGGCGCCTGCGGAGGCGCCGTGAGGTGGATATTTTTCTCACCACGGGCCGATGGATAAATCGATTGCGCGATGGTGGGATCCGGCGAAATGTAATAAATGCGTGAAATATGGACTCACCGTCGGCGGCGTGGTAGGTCCTGAGGGCGGTGGACAGGTGAGTCGGCGGCACTGCGGGTGGCACCGGGGCGGCGGCGATCCGCACCCGGGCCGAGTTGTTGCTCGCCGGTCCCGAGAGCGCCGGGGAATTCGACGTCGTCGAGCTCGTCGGCGTACCCGGACTCTTGCTGTTGTGGCACTCCGCCGAGGCTGCCGCGTTTCCCTGGTACCCGAGGAAATCCCCCAGGTCCGGCACGCACACGCTCTCGTACAAGTTCGCCGGCATGTTCTCCAACGACGCTTTTCCCACGTCCACGTCTGCAACATTTGCAACGATTCCCTGATACTTACTATGGGTGCTAGGACCATATGAATCCATATTACACCCAACATTATGTTTTATCTACAACTGTCAGAAATTGCAGGATAAAAAATTAGAGTATCGTTTCAGTCTCCAAGAGTATCTTGAGTCTCGGAATCAGTATCATCGAGTCTCCAAGAGTATCCAAGAGTATCGAAGGAGTCTCCGAGAGTATACAAAATTTTAAAAAAAGGTGACTGTGAGTCTCCGAGGGTAAACTAATTTTTTTCACGAATCTCCAAGAGTCTCCTACAGTCACCTTTGATCTCCTATTTGAATAGTACTCTATTTCTTGAAAGCAACAGCAAGAGTATCGTTTGAGTCTCAAGAGTATCTTGAGTATTCCATTTTGCCAAACGGAATACTCATTTGGAGACTGTTGAAGACTCGAGTATTCAATTCGGAGAGTCGAGTCTCTAACAGGCTCCGAATGACTCTTAATGATCAATTTGGAGACTCTAAATACCCTTGAGACTAAAGGATACTCTGATTTTTAATCCCGTGATTTGAGAGACAATCTTTCAAGCTGGTTACACAGGCTGTCTGTTGAATGATCTTTTAAAGTCATGCGTGAAACTATGAAAATTGTATAGTGTCTGTGAAATCGGAGTGTAAATTTAAAACATGACTGACATTGACAAGGGTGTAGGCAGAAAAAGTTTTCGGGAGGGGTTTCCTGAAAAATATTTTTCTTTCGGGATTTCATAATTTTTCATCTTTGACAATATGGCTACAAGAGAGCGAATTAAAATATTTTACATTTCGGAATTTGAAAGTTATACAACTTTTAGAATCCAGAATTGCACATTTTTTATGTTCTTAAATAATAGAATTTGATTTTTGTGATTTTCAATCAGTAACTAAGGTTTTAATTTTTTTTATTAATACTTTTTGTATTGATACCACTTTGGGAATTATCTGATATTAAGTACTATGGGTTTTTATGAAGCTTTATGAAATCCGATACTCTTGGAATCAAACATCTAAACAATTTATATATTTGAATTGATTTTTTAGCAAATTTTAACTACACAGATAAAAGGTACATCATAAATTTATATTATTTTCGTATAATATATTATTCATAAAATTTTGTAGTATTTTCTGGTATTTTTATATATTTCTAATGTTTCTATGGATCGCTCAATAGATTTTTCGAAATTTATGTTATTGTATTGAAACTTCAAACGATTTTGAGAATTTGAATTGATATTTAGACGACAGTTCCTGTTATGAAGATTTTTATTACTTTTATTCTATATTTTTATGTATTTCTACAGTTAAAAGTATGTTTAATTGTATAAATTGTATCAATTGAATTGGATGTTTTTTATTGTTATCTATATGAATTTCTATAATAATTTCTAAAATTATATATAATCATAGCGTTATATTAATAGTTATGCTACAGGACAGAAAGTTTTATTAATTTCTAAGAAAATTATTACTACAATATTTTTATGTATTGAAAGATATCGAGTAAACTTGTAAGCTAGTAAACTACTGAAATTGTAAAATAGTAAAATAGTAAACAAGTGAAAGAGAAAAATAGTAGAGTAGCAAACTCGTTAACAAGTGAATTAGTGATTTAGTAAACTAGTGAACTTGTCAGATTTGTAACAGTAAACTTGTAAACTAGTAATCTAGTACACTAGTAATCTCGTCAAATAATAACTAGTAAGTTAGTAAACAAGTAAGTTAGTGTACTAGTAAACTAGTAAACTCGGTAACAAGTAAATTAGTTAACTAGTAAACTGGTAAGGAAGTAAACTAGTAAACTTATTTTTCACAGTTTTCTAGTATAACATACTAAACCTTGGATTTCTAAGTATTTTTATAGATGACATATTTTTGTAGATTGCTACAGAGATTTGAAAAACTTGATGCTTTAAAATACGAATTTCGATCTATTCTCAGTATTTTTAAGAATGAATAATAAAATCACGTTCATATAACTTTGTCATGTTTTACACCGTTATTATTTTTTCGTATTTTTTAAATATTTCAAAAATTTTGTTGTGTTTTCCAGAATTTTTATAGATCTATAGTATATTTAGAATTTGATGTTCTAGAAATCAAAAATTCATAGATCGTAGAGGCATTTGTCGAGATTTTTCAGAAAACAGTTTTTTCATAGAATTTAATTAATTTCATTATTCTTTTAGAGTTTGTATGTACCGAAAGATTTTTGATACTTTTATAAGGATTTTATTTAGATTTCTAGAATTTGATGATCTAAGATCCAAACTTTTGTAAATTTTTAGCATTTTCGTAGATTTTTTTTTTCATTATTCACTGGGTGGCAACAATTTTTCTGATTCATATTTCCTACGTATTCCCACGTTTTTATAATTTTTACTTTTTTATTAAGTGTATTCTGCTAACGTTTTCATTCATATTTTTGTAACTTCTATTTTTATTGTTTATCGATGTAACTTTTTTTGTTTTTACATGGAATATTGATACATTTTATCAGTATTTCAGAAGGGATTCGAACCCCCAAAAACCCTTTCTGCCTACGCGCCGGGACATTGAAATCAGTTCAACTTTGAATGATTTTTCAGTGTAAATGCTTATTAAAACTTTTTGGAATTTCAGGGGAGACTCATTTAGAGGATCAAAACATTATATTTACGGAAAATAGTCTCTTTCTTTAAAAGACGTGTCTAAAAATATTTCTACAAAATTACACAAAAAAATTTTTAATACTTTTGGAGTGGCAGCTTCTAAATCACTACACTTACACTAGGCAAATAAGCTGAGTAAAATTAGTATACTAAGTTTATTCAATAACTTTAGTTCAATTGCCCAAAAAAAGTATTTCAAGGAGTCTGAAAAGTGTACATATTTTCAAGTAAAAGCCACGAGAAAATTCAAAGACTAGTTGACAATAAAAAATATAGAGCTACATATTTGAATAATGTGCGTCTGGACATTAAAAAAAAAAAAAAAAAGAATTCTGTAATTAATCAAATTATGATCAAATTTGTTACCTATTAGAAAATTTAAAAATAAATTTCAACATTTTTTCACTCATAGAAGAATAAATCTGACAGTAAACGTTTTCCATCATGCTAAACACACTCAATTCTACCTATCGTCAATATCGTAATCAAAGAAAAAAAAAGCAGCTGAGATGTTCCATAATGTAAATAAATGCAGGTGAAACCGAGTAGCGTCCCCATTGAATAGAGACGAGCCGTGAATGGCGCAAAGTGCGAGAATTAAATATTTCGAGTGGGAATAATGTGTAATAAGATTGACTAAAGGGACTGCAAGTCCCATTGACGCAGTCACCCCCATCCTTCTGCCCCCCCCTCCCTCCCCCCTCGCTAGTTTCCTGTGGCTTTTACGCAAGGACTTCCGGCCGGGCGTATCTCCGTTCTTGTTGCACCAGTTGCTGCCTGCTCCTTCCAAAAGACGCGAAAGAGCCGAAAATCCAACTCCCCAAACAAAACACAGACGTCCCATAGATTTTGGGCCGTAATCGCCTAAACATTCAGTTTTACGCCCCTCGCTTTTTTTTCTCAAAAGCCAGTTTTCCGACTTGAAAAAAAAAGGGAAGATGGCCTTTGGGTGTAAATTTCGAAAATGATGGACAAAGTTGGATGAAGATTTCAGAAGTATGTACAAACAAACGGAGAAAAAATTGCTGCAAGAAGGAAGAAAAATTTTGTAATTTTGTAATTGGTCATTATTAATTTTTTTCTATTAATAAAATCAATATTAAATAACCACGATCTTCAGGTTCCATAAATTCAATTTGTTGAACAGCAAAATTCGAGCGATAATTTTTTACAGTAAAAAATTTTTCAACGTCAATTTTATGCAACTTTTTCCTCTGAAATTGTTTCTTAAAAAATATACGAGGATCTACTGCAACTAAAAAGTTGGAAACATCAATTTTTTTAATTTATAAGTATAATACTTTAATTTCCTTCGCATCAGTTTGATTTTTACTGTTAAAATTCACACGTTGCTTTTCGGAAGTTTTTTTTACCATTTTTTCACTTTAAAAGTAACGGTAACAAATTGAATAATTTTTGAAGTACGAAATATTTTTTATTTTGATTTTTTAGGCCCATTTTATCGGATTTTTTTTATTTTCGAATGTTTATTCTTTAAAAATATGTTGAAGTGTCGGAAATTGTACTTATAAGTTTCTCATTTTCAGAACTCACCCTAAAATTTGAAAATTATAAAGTCAGAACATTGAACTTTCCGAATTTAAAAATACATTTTTACTGCCTTACTGTATAAAATTCTTTCCTGTTTTTAATTACGATTTAGTATTATTATCTGAAAAATTATATATCTAAATATTACACAATTTTATACTAAATCAAAATATATTATATTTTACATATAAATAATACTGAATGAAATTATGTTGTAGAATAAAATCAGAAAAATAATTTAGAATGATAAAAAATTCAGTATTTTTGAACTTCACGCACTACTTATCAATTTCTCCTTTTTTCCTTTGTTTAAAGATAAAAACAATAGTCAATATCTACTTTTTTTCATAAATATCTGAGCTATCAATACAGACTGTTTAAAAGTTTAATTGTATTCTAATTTTTCACTCAACTGTTAAAATTTGAAAGTTTTAGCTGTTCAATCTTTTTTATTCCGCAGTTATTATTTTGAATTCTTTACAATGTTAAAATTAAAATTATTTAAAAAAAAAAATGCCAATGATGGGTGAATAAATAGTTCAATATTTTTCATTTGCCTAGTTTTCTGAAAAGACAAAAATTTTGACGTTAAATATAAAACATATATTGGAATATCAAAAACCATTTTTCCCATATTTAAATTATCATTATAACTGCTATATTGTCTGAAAAAATTGATTTTTTTTTTCTAATTTCATGAAGGCTTGCCACTGTACATACAAATTAATATAACATAATATTCACAAAAAAAATCATCATAAATAACCACATAAGCCTGACCCCCATTTTTTCAACCCGAATCTCACTCCATTGTTCGATTTTTTCCCCGCAAAATTTGCAATAATTTACATTGACCTGTAATTGAACTCTCGATGGAATCGTAGAATAAATTATGAAAATTCGAGTATATGCTCGTGTATGCTCTTGGAGTATAAAAATTAGGGGGCAATAAATTGCGAAAGAGAAAATGAGCGTCGCATGAGACTGGGCGAAAAAAAGAGCTGAAAAGAGCAGCGTAAAGTTAAAAGTCATTCTTTTATTCATATTCATTGTTGGAGAACTGCCGGATTTATGCGTTCACCTGCAAGAGCTGCAGCGACGTAGCGTGGGTAATCGCTTTGATTCCCCCGAATGAGAACGGATATTAGGAAACTCTCTTGCGCTGTTAAAAAAGTAGAAACTAAAAAGCCGCATCCTCCCATTCGAATTGCGCGACATATCTAATTGCGCCAGGGGCGTATGCAGGGGAGAGAGGAAGGGGCGAAAACCTTTCCCTAGATTGAAAATGTTTTTTACTTCTGTTTTTTTTTTTTTTTTTTTTTTTTTCAAAACTGGAAAACTTTTTGCATCAAGAAATATGAAAATTCGTCTCCCAACATCTGACGATCTCAAATTTTTAAATAAAAAAATTTTTTACGTTTACGTTAGCTCAAAATGCATTCATAGAGAAGAATAAAAAATTTTTGAATTATTAAAATACATTGGGCACAATCTTTTATATAATTTTCAGAGAATACTGTCATCTATTGATAAATATTTAGTAAAAGTTCTATTAAAAGAAAAAAAAAAAAAAAAATAGTGGGTTTAATAAAAATTTATTGTGAAATCTTTAAGTAATTTGAGTCAGTGAATGTAAGCTAACTTGTATTATTTGGTCCAATTATTGCTAATTTGTGCGAGTTCAATTATTACTGCAATTATTTTAAGTAGATAAAATAACTAACGACTGTAGATTGTTAGGTATTATAATTATTAAATATATGAGGCATTTATAATTAAACATACATATTGTAAATTGACAAAAAAGTAAGTACTTATAAATAACATTGGTTGATGCAAGTCAATTTGTATATATTACACTGTAAAAAAATTATAGTGAATTTTAGACCAAATATGGGTAAATCAATTCCTATACAGTTTTATGGTCTAAAATTACATATTTTCAAATTTTCACCAGATTTCATAAAGTTTTTCCTGTGAATATAGTGAAAATACTAGAAAAAAAAATTTCACGTGGAATTCAATAAAAACGAATTTTCTCTATTTCAAAGAAATATTACTGACTGTACAGTTGCATGCAAAAATGTGTAAATCTATTTCTGTTGTATTTTTCCGCATCTCATTCAGTATTATCAGAAAATACCGTTAATACGTTAACCATATTATTATTAGATTATTTCTGTTTGAAAAAAGCAAAATATCAGACAAGTATGGTAATTTTTCAAAGTAATTGTATTTCTGTAATATTTTTATCTCATTCAACACAGTTATTTTAAAAAAATTTTATGTAATAAATATTATAAATTCATGAAAATTTTTTCATGCAACTGTATGAGGAGTAATTCACCTATATTATGTAAGAAAATTAAAAAAAAACTGTACTGAATTTTATACGAAATATGGGTAGTTCAATAAAATTTCTATACAGCTTTTTTGTCTAAAATTCCATATTTTCATGTTTTCACCAGATTTCAAGTTTTTCTCGAGAATATAGTGAAAATACCAGAACGTAATAAAAAATGTACACGGAACTATGCAAAGATGAATTTCCTATATTTCGAAGGAAAATTACTGACTATATACATTTGCATGGAAAAATGCACATGCCTATTTTCGTGAGACTTTTCCACATCTCATTCAGTATCGTCAGAAAATAAGGAAAAATAACAGTAGTTGTAGAATTTTGCAATGCACTTGTATTATAAATGATTCAACAAATTTTGTGAAAAGATAACAGTTTGTAGAGTTGTACTTATATTTATATATTTTAGTAATACGTTAACCATATTATTATTAGATTATTTCTGTAAAGAAAGCAAAATACCAGACAAGTATGGAAATCAGTCGAAGTATATATTTGTAATTCTATAATATTTTCACGTTATTTTACTCAGTTTTTAGAAAAAAAAATTTGATGTGAAAAATATTTGCAATTTATGAAAATTTGTTCATGCAACTGTATAAAAAGTAATTAAGTTCTATTTTGAGAGATAATTACTTCCTTCACAAGTAGAAGAAACATCAATATATTTTGTGATATTTTTGCCAATTTTACAGTTTTCTCTGAAAATATAGTAAATATACCAGAAAATTATGAAAAAATTTTTAAGGAGTTGCATACAAATGTTTACACACCTATTTTCATAAAATATTTTCTGTTTTGTAGTTACATTTCTAAAAATAAAATAAAAAGCACTAGAAACATTGACTTCAAATACTGGTATACAAAAGAGTCAGTAATAATGTATATGATTCCAAATATTTACAAGGAATATAAATAATTTATAAAATATAAATGTAATATAAGTGATTTTTATTATTTTATAAATGATTTTGATTGTCATTTTATTTCTTTCGTATTGAAATCACTAATTAAATGAATACTCACAATGACTAAGAAAAGGGCAAAATAATAGTTTATAGATATAAATTAAATTTTATATAGTAAATTATAGAATAAAATAATAGTGACAAAAGCAGGAATTATGAGAATTGTTTTAAGCAATTGCATGGAAAATAATTCACACACATATTGTGAAAAATTACTTTCTTTAGAGTTGCATGGGTCAAATTTGATATTTTCATCATATTTGCATCTCAAAAATTTGTAAAGAAAAGAGAATTCAGAAATTTGCAGATTTCTAATCATCGATTTATTTTTTAATTCATATGTTGTCCTTTTTTTAAAAATCTCATTTTAGTTATTTTTTCAACTCAATAAAATTCTATCGGAAAAATTTTATCACCATGATTATTTTCTTTTTTTCAATGAATTATATTTCAATTTCGTTTCTCGTGCCGTACGGTTACCAGCGATTTCGCTTGGAATTTGGGAAGAAGTTTATCGCAACTCGTGGAACCTTTGGCACGAAAAGGATTTTCTCATCGTTGGCAAGAACAATCAACAAGGAAGTGCCAAGTTTTGCCTAACGGGAGTTAAATCATTGGTGAACCTACAACTTCCGGTGTGGGTCGCTTTGTTTTTCGGCCACTCAATGAACAAATCACTGCTTTTTTTGATACTTAATGAGCAGGCCAATTGGCTCACCAATTAAAACCAATTATTCTTCGTAGTATTTTTTCAACCTAAATTAGTTGATTTGTACATGTATTTCAATTATTTGTTGAATATTAAGCTTGTCGTAGCACGATAAATAAAAAGTTTTATCGAAACCTCAAAATATCAAAAAACCCTAACTAAAATGCTGAAAAATTCCACTATCTTCACAAGATTTCCAGTTCTTGAGGATCTCAAGAATCCTCAAGAACTTATCTCAATATGCTTTCATGTCTAAAAGAAAATAATGAAAGTATCATGTTTTACAAAAAAAAGCCCCAGTCACTTGAAAAAGTGAAACACCAGTGAAAGGTAAAT
Organism: Platygaster robiniae; assembly: GCA_028476575.1. Classification (NCBI taxonomy): domain Eukaryota; kingdom Metazoa; phylum Arthropoda; class Insecta; order Hymenoptera; family Platygastridae; genus Platygaster; species Platygaster robiniae. Next base: position 40,026,553 of record CM052020.1, read on the forward strand.
CAATCACTTTGTCCAGAAACAGATCATTTTTCAGCAAAATCAGGACACTGGGACAAATAGCCAAAGAAAAACTTTTTTTGTAAACGCGAAACAAGCAAAGAATAGTTGTATGGAGCAAAAAAAAAAATGGAAAAAGTGCTCGCGTAACGTCAAGTTGAATTAAAAAATCACCGATCGCGTTTGGAAAAAGTTGAAACGCGGACAATGTCCCGCTGGGAGTGGTGAAAACATATCAAATTTCGGTTAAAATCCGGCAGGACAATGATGAGGGCGTAGGCGTTGGATCGTTTTTTTTTTTTTGTATTCATGCTCGATAGGAGCAATAGAAGAAGGGGAAGGGGGCTACATGTCCGGATAGAAAAACGAGGCCCGGCCACTTATCGCGATGCATGTCCAGTGTGGGGCAAGTGTGGGCCCCTTGGACCCTTGGGCCTTGGCCAGCGAGCTGCTTCTTCCGTTTCCAACGAAACACCAACAAGCATCTTCTTTGTCAACCGATATTACACCCAATATCCTCGTTTTTTTCCCCCTTATTATCATTGTTATTTCCCGAGGAAATTTCATGGACGCGAACACTTTTTTTTCGTTAGGAACATGATACACGACAATTTTCTCGGTCCCGACAATGGGATTTTTTTCCACGGGGCTCGGACACCATGTCTGGATCTCGTATGTATTCGATGATTTTTTGATGTTTTTTTGAATTAGGGGCTTTCCTTACGGTGTAAGGTTGGAGGGAGGGGATCTAGTATTTTGGAACTCCAGCATAGATAAATGTTCATTTTCATTTTAAAGTGAAAATTGAGATGACCAGTGAATGAATCGAAAAAATCAGAGGCTTATGCAGAAAAAATTTTTTTAGGCGAGGTTTTTTTGAAAAAATATGTTTCTTTTGGGAGTTTTAGATTTTTTATCTATCTGGTTACGAAAGAAAGATTTTTCAATTTTTCGAATTTTGGGATTTGAAAATTGTTGAAATACTGGATTCCAGATTCGCACATTTTTCATATACGTATTTTATAAGATGAAATTCGATTTCCGTAATTTTCAAGTCATTGGTGTTAGAAAATTTTGTTCCTGAAAATATTAGGAACTGTTTTTCATATTTGTTCAGTGTTAACAAAATTTGAAAATTTTTCTGATATTACTATGAATTTTTACACAGCTTTCTAAAATTCGATACTCTAGAAAGTAAAGTTCTGACAATTCTTAATAAATGTAAAGATTTTTGATAAAATACTGTCAATACAGATTTGTCGTATTTAATAGATTCTATTTTTATTTTTTTTGTTATTTATAAAATTTTTATCACTGTCTGAAATTTTTTAAATATTTAGTATTTCTACGGATTAATTTGTAGATTTTTATAACTACGGGGTTAAATATTCTACTTATGTCAGTTTTTCAGAGAACAGTATCTTTTGTACAGATTTGAACAACTTTTTTTTTTGTTTTTTTTTTTTTTATAGTTATGGAATTTAAAGAATATTCTAATATTTTTTTGGACTTCTATGTATATTTTGATGATTACAAAGTCAAGGGAAATTTTTTTAATTTTTGAAAAAATTATATCTTCATTATCTATGAAAATTTTAAGATTTCTCAATTTTTATTTCTCAAGATTTTAGACATTTATTTATGATAAATGAAATTCTGACATATTTTTGAGTATTTTTATTGTAGTATTTTTGTAGATTGCTATACAATAGATTTCTAGAATGCCATGCTCAAGAATTCAAATTTATATATATTTTTAGTATTTTCATACTTTTTTTCAGAAAATTACACCTACATAGATTCTTATTGGATTCTTTTTTTTTTTGTATTTTTTGTCTTCACGTATTCTTTGAGGTATTTATAGTTTTTTTAGCAGTTTCTAATATTTTAACAGATTCTTACAATTCTAGAGAATGGTATATAAGTCCGTTTTTTGGAATTTGATGCTACAGAATTCGAAGTCTTATAGATCCAAAGTATTCGTTTAGATTTATCAAAAATCAGTACTTCCGTAAATTTCCTTACTTTTAATAACTTTTTGCTTAATCTTCACATGTTTTAAAAAAATTTTTTGTATTTTTATCAACTTCTTTGTAAACATTTAGAATGATATGCTCAAAGGTTCGATGTTTTTTACACTTTCAGCATTTTCGAAGATTCATATTTTTCTTCATTTTTCACTGGGTTAAACTATTTCGCAAATTTAAATTTTCCTTGTTATTCTAGACAAACATTTATAATGAGAATTCTGTTAAAAGCCAAATTTTTCTAAGCTGGGCTTGTCATTATTTTCAATACATAGGTGCAATTTAGAATTATAATTTTTTTTCAAGTTTGAAAACTCCATACAATTATATGTTTACGTCCTCTTGATTTCAAATATGTAGTAGGACTCTTTCCCAAAATTTCACTCAGTTTGAAATTTTATCATTGTTTTTCTTGTTAGTAATTTTATTCGTATTATCATTTTTTTTAATAATTTTTTCACTATTTGTTACTTGATTTAATATTACTCATTATTATTCCTTTTTTTTATTTCAACATGAAACAATGATTTTATTCAAATTTTATGAGGGGTTTGAACTTTAAAGTCCCCCTTTGCCTACGCCTTTGGGTTAAATTTTATTTTATAACTTATAAAAAATGATAACAATCAGTTTAGCGATTATAAAAATTGAGGATTCGCAACACATTCGCAGTACCATGTTTTTGAGATTAAGGGAAGATGCTGTGCTCACCTTTTTGGAGAATCTCCAAATGTTCCCAAAGGATATCACCCGTAAATGCAGGGGCACGAGCCAAAAAGGATTCTTTGCCCATTGCACAAATTTGTTTACCGGTCATGTGCTGCCAAGGTTGCATTGCCACTTCTAACCGAAATTCATGACTTGCCCAGTGCAACCAATGGGCGACCGCTGTTTCTGACCATTGTCTTGGATCTGAAACAACACAAACACCCAAAATACTGACATTGTAATAACAAAAAATTTCTAATACAAATTCTGACAACAATCACAATCATTTATCCCATTAGAGTGACCCTCCACTATTCTAAAAAAGTTTTTATTCAATTATCAAGATCACGTTTACACCATTATTGACATGAAAAGTATCAATATTTCAAAAATCTTTAACATTTATAAAAAATTTTACCACATAACATTAATAAGTCATAAAAATAACCTGGGAATAATTCACTCACTCCTGGAAAAATGTGAATGGAAAAAAAATTTCCCGTGTTTCACTTCGATGACTCCTAATGCGTGTTTATTTATTTATCTCTCGGGTCTTTATAAATGTTGTATGAATCCTTACAACATGTTGCAGCGCAACACGAGGTATGAAAAAGTACGAGCGATGTAAAAAAAAAGATGGAAATTCACAGTAGGCAATTTGAACTTGCGTGCTTACGACACACGACACTCAACTGTTCTTCGTTCACACGTTTTGATTGATATAATTTTTCTTAATTCAGGTTGCGGCCCTTATCTAGATGAAACTCGGCGCACAAACACAACGAAAGATTGCGCCATCCATTGTTGTTAATTATATGTTTACATTCACAATGGAATCATCGGAATAGGCAGGTTATTCAACAGAAAAAATCTTGGTCAATTACACTTACTTTTTTCCATAACTTGTAATCTTTGCATGTTCATTAAAGAAATTATTACCGTGGAAATGATGTTTTGACAGATTATTACTTTGACGATGAAAAACTCAGCGATTGCGAGCTTAAACTTGATGACTTACGTGGTACGAATTCGTTGACTTTGAAATAGAGAAATTTTTGAGCTGTTTTCAATACTTTCGAAATCGAAAAATAGATGTACTTCTGACATCGATTTCATGAAAGAAATTAGAATTTGGCTCAATATTTACTAGAAGTGAATGTTTTCATTCCAATATTTAATCAAGTATCAAAATTTTGACGACAAGAACAAAATTCAAAAGCGGATAGATGTTTTTCATCAAATATTTGTAGAAAATTATGTTATACGAGAAAAGTATAAATAACTGTGCGTAAAGAGAAAGCTATTTTTTGAATTTGGGTACTGAAGAACCCTAACTCGGTTTAATAATTTAGCAATGTAGTAAGAATTCATAATATGTTATAGCGTACAGTGTAAATTTCAATATTCCGACAAAATTTTACGTAAGAGTTGTTTGGAAAAATGTATTTCCTTCAGAATTTTTTAATTTTGGATCTTTGACGATCTGGTTTCAGTAAAATTGGGTAATTTTTTTTTTCTCTAAGTTCAGAATTTTCAAGTTACCTTACTACGTATTAAGGCTCAGAGTTGTACATTTTTCATTTTTGTAATTGAATTTTTCATTGACGTATTTTGATCATAGAAAAGAATTTTCTTCATCATCAAATCACTAATTGTAAGTTTCGTATAGTTTTTTTTTCTCTCTAGAACTTTTTATTTTTCGCATATTTCTACAGTAATAATTAATAAAATTTGAAGAAATTTGATAAATTTTTTATGGATATCTATGAAAAATATTGAAAGTACTATTTCAATTTCTATAATTTCGGCATTTCTTCGTATTTATGTATCATTTCGTATATTTGTATCATTCAATGCGCTAAGAATCAAAGTTCTTAAAAGATTTAGTACGTTTTGAATGTTTCAGTAATTATTTGAAGTGATTTTCTGTGTTTACTATATTTCTGAATTTTTGTAGCTGTTTTTTCTAACTCATGAAATTTTTTGATATACTACAGTATTTTTATCAAATTTCGATTTTTTTTGTATAGCTTTATAGATTGCAAGAATTAGAAGTTCTATAATAATTAAGTACACATATATCTGAATGGATTTTCCAAAAAACAATATCTAATACATATATAGATATCCAGTTCTTTTAGTATTTTTCGTACTTTTTTAGTCCCTACATGATGTAACTGATTTTCTAGTATTTTTAGATTTTTCTATGTAGATTTCAGAAATTTGATGCTATAGGATTAGAAACATAACATTTTTTTGACAATTCAATGAGCAGTTTAGAAATATTAATAAATATCTCCTTTTTTTGTAATTTTTGAAAATTTGTTACATAATGCAGCATTTTCTATATTTTTAAAAATTCATAATAATTCTTCATATCGGTATACACGTTTTTTTTAGAATTTGATGCTCTACTAGAATTTCAAGTTGCAGATTTGAAATATTTCTGTATTATATCTGTGGCTTCCAGCCATAACCGAGAAAGTCACACATACCATAACGTTTAAAATTTAACAGAATATCATGTAAACTGAGCCTTATGGCACAAGCGACTTTCTCGATTATGGCGGGAAGCCACAGATATTATACACATCTGGATGAATTTTTCAAAAAACAATGTCTAATATATATACAGATTTACAGTATTTTAGATTATTCGTATTTTTTTATTATTTACATGATACAACTAATTTTCTGGTATTTTCATATTTTTCTATGTAGGTTTCAGAAATTTGATGCTTCAGGATTCGAAACATTAAAATCTTTTGACAATTCTATACGCAGATTTTCAGTATTAATAAGTATCTACTTTTTTTTATAAGAATTTTTGAAATTTATTAGATAATGCAGTGTTTTTCAGTATTTCCATAAATTCGTAATAATTCTTTAAATTGGTATACAGACGTGTCAGAATAAATCGATGCTCTACTAGAATCCGAAGTTTTACAGATTTTAATTATTTATTATTATATTATACATATATGAATGAATTGTTCAGAAAACAATGTCTAACACATATGCAGTTCTTTTAGTATTTTTCGTATTTTTTCAAAAAGTTGATGGTCTAGGAATAATAACATTAAAGTTTTTTGTTAATTCTAAGAACAGTTTTTAAATATTAGTAAATATCTACTTTATTGTAATTTTTAAAATTTGTTAGATAATGCAGTGTCTTCTAGTATGTATTTTCATAAATTCATAATAATTCTTTACATTGATATGTGCACCTTTTTTAGAATTTAATGCCCTACTAAAATTTCAAGTTCACGGATTTCAAGTATTTATGAGTACATTATTCAAAACAGTATTTTCATGGATTTCTATAATTTTTAGTATTTTTCCAGTTTTAGAATGACTCGAAAGATTTTCTAGAATTTTTCAAGATTTCTATATAAATCTCTAGAATTCAATGCTCGAGGATTCCAAGTATGTTAAATTTCAGAATTTTCATAAATTCTAATTTTTCTCAATCCACGTACTTAAAAAACTTTTTTTTAATTTTTATTTGCTTCTTTTTTATAACCAAACATTCATAATAAGAATAATGTTAAAGTACCTAAACAAATTTTCCAAGCTCAGAATTGTTATTTTGCTGTTAATTGAATTATCAATTTCTCAATTTTGTTCAACATGCATGATACATTTGATATGTCCCCTAAATTTCAGTGAGTGCATTTTGGAGCATTTTCACCCATACTAATTATTCATAATTATCATTCCTATTGAATATTTGATTCTCACCATCATTACAATTTCTTCCCTTCATATATTAATCATCAGTACTGTCGTCTTTCAACAAAAATATACGAAAATTCACACCTTTGTCCAAAAACTTTCAACCTTCACTCTAGTACATTCCCACTTGTAAAACATCCTATCCTTTCTCCCTTCCCTGCGGAAGTGCACGATACAGATCCCGCGCCGATTTTCGGCTCAATTAATCTCGCTGAATGCAAGTGTGTTTATATTTCGACACAATAAATCGTAAAGGGCCGCCACAAAGGGGAATGGCGAGTGGAGGTGTATTATTGATTCTTAATAAATCGACGAAGAGTAAGCATGAAGCAGGTGCTGGAGGATATTTTCAGGGGAAAAAATGAAAGCCTCGGCGCGCGGCCTGTGATTTCCGTCGGTTGGTTTAGGCGGCGTCGGCGGATGGATCTACCTGTTGCTTGCGCCTATTGCGAGCTCTTGAGCACACGCGAACCGTCTCTCTTGAGCAATACAATCGTACAAGCATATGTCTGTCTTTTTTTCCCGATGCTAACAGTACAGAATTGAAAGAAACGAAAGCACTTGTACGATTCAGGAACAAGTGTACACTCGTTTTCCCTCAAAAATTGCGCCATTTTTCGTTCATCCAAACACCCCACATTTCCCATTGCCTACACCCACGGATCTTTGTACTTTATTTTAGTTAAATGATATACCAGCAGCTCTGCCGAGCGAGATCGGGCTCGGTGCGCCATAAAGAAAACCGTTCCAGTGACCAGCGCTCTTTTCATTTGATCCGTGAATGATACGAGCGTGTAATTCAACCGCTATTGTTGAATGCCCCAGGCTACATGTGAAATAATCAGGGGGTTAATGTTTGCGATGCGGAGAAATAGCGCGAAACAATGGGATTGCAGCGGACGGGATGGTTGCCCCGTGTTTTTTGGATTTCGCTGTACAATAAAATAAAGAAACAGTTTTTATCCACACCCGAGAACGAAATCTAGCAATTATGATCAGTGGAAAATTGTACTGTAGAATTAGTCTGAAATATCGTACTTTTGCTAGTTATTTATAAAAATTTTTTTCATATTGCTTACGCTGTCAAATGATATTGTAGTAGTTGATATATGTTGTTGTGAAAAATTCAATTTGTGTTGTTTTTTATATCATACTACTGTTGTACTTTTTGCAACATTATATTGTGCTTACTAATAATTGACATTTCAAAAAAGGCAACATAGTTTTGCCAGTATCCAAATCTGTATAGTTTTTTTTTGTTCTTGTGTACCATCTGGTATATTAAATTTTAATTCATAATGATGGGTATTATGGAATTATATTGTTGATTTTACAACATTATATGAATTTGTGCCATCCTATATAATGATAAGTATAAGTTTTTCACTTCTTATATGAAAAATAATATTGTACGAACTGGTAACATAAATAATAAAAGGCAAACTTATGCTAGAATTTAATTAAAAAGTTCGGAAAGATAGAATAGAAAAATATTGAAGAAAATACTGTTTGAATCTTGGACATGGTTCAATTTTCTGATATGGTTGGCTCGAAATGCTCGATGAAATCGGAATATTTGAAAAGGTAAAATGATTCAGTAGATTTTTCTCTATTCAAATATACGGTATTCTGATGTATACTAGGGTGTCCTTAAAAAAATGAATAATTCTTTTACCTTGCCAAAAGTTCGCCAATCCTTTGAAATAAATAAAAAAATTATTTTTGTGGTTTGATATTGGAACAAGTCATTTTACAAAAGCCGAAAACCTCTGAAATAAGTATGACGTTTTTTTAATCTTTCGACTGAAATGCTAATTTTTTACATTGCATTTTTGGAGTCTTTTTTACACACCATTGCTTGGATTCAGTTTGTCATAGATAATATTTTCGTAGAATTATTCACTTTTTAACTAAAGTATTTGATGAAACAATCTAGTGAAATAAACAGAACAAGATTCTAAATCAATTATCTGGCTGCCATACTTTTCTGAATTGGAGAAACTGACTGTGTGTATAATAAAAAAGAATAAAATAATGCCAAAATGATAATTTTCGATATTTTATTGCGAGAGTCTTTTTAACACACCATTGCTTAGACTCAGTTTGTCAAAAATAATATTTTCATAGAATTATTCACTTTTTGACTAAAGCATTCGATGGAATACATCGAATGAAATGGACGGAACAAGATTCTGCTTCAGTTATATTGACGTCATACTTTTCTGAGTCGAAGAAACTGACTGTGTGTAAAAAAAGTGATCAAAATAATGCCAAAATGCTAATTTTTCTTTTTTTTTCACGAGTCTTTTTTACACCATTGCTTGGATTTTTTTTTTTACTATTAAAAGTAGCATGAATTAACATTTATGACGAAAACTATGCAATTATTTAATTTTTTGGAATATAAATGCATGCTTTTATATTAATTGATGACGTTTTATCTGGCATCAAGTTAAAGCTGTCAGTTTTTAAAAAAATATGTTTCGATCATAAATATGTAATTTAAGTCAAAACATGTCGAGAATTGAAAAAACGACATCTTTTAGAACGACATATTCTAATATATAACCAAAAAAAAAAAAATTTTTCTTCATTCACTTGATAGACTTTGTTAACTTTTGACTGGTTAAAATACAATTTATGTAGAACAATTAATTAGTACTCTAAACATTTCAACTATTAAAAATATCTATTTAAAACTGGTATACAATTGTCTATTGTACAATATAACAATTTTTTCTTTAGAGTATTGTAATACGTAAAAGAAAAATAACTAAATCTGCAATAATATTGTAGAACATGCAATAGTTTTGCAAAACTTACAATATTCTTCACAGAGAAAAAAAATTTCCAGTTTCGATTGCTTCAACTGAATTTTTGTTAGAATAGGCATGATTGAAAATTTCAGTTGCGCTGATTGAATTTTCAGTCGTAGTCATCGAATTTTCAGTTGCTTTAACTGAAAATGAAAGTTGACGCTGTTCAGTAAATAAACTTTCTGTTGCGGCCATTTTAGATTTCACTTATAACAACGGAAATTTTCGGTTCCCAAGACTGAATTTTTCAGTTATGACCGTGTCATAACTGAAAATCTCAGTTGCGCCGGTTCCAACTTTTTTTTCAGTTAGGATGATCGAATTTTTCAGTGGTAGCTATAGCGCTATCGGAATTTTTCACTTGGAGTAAATGAAAATTTCGGTAACGTCAACAAAATTGTGTTCTAACTGAAAAAATGCAGTTGAAGCAACTGACTCGATTCTTCTCTGTGTAGTGCGTTTAACGATAAAAATGTCAAAAGTGCTAGATTTTTTCTCAGTACACCGCAAAAATAGACGTCTATTGTACCTTAAGACATAGACTTCAAGAAATCAAAAAAGATATGAAGAAACTTGAAATCAACGTAATAAAATTTGCAAAACGTGAAATGATTTGCGTTACCAAATTTAAAAACGAAGCATTTTATCATCAGCAAACTTCAAATTGTATCAATTTCATTCATTTATATTTTCATAAACAAATTCTATGATAATCTTGATTTAAAAGTCTCTAATTAGTGATCATCCAAAATGAAAGGATATAGATAAGAGTTTATGAAATCCTAATAAATATTTATTAATTTCTGAATAAATTTAAATTCTAAAATAAAATTCAGTAAATCGAAGAATTCAGCATAGAATCAAAGAACGAAATAATTTTAAAAATTGACTAAAATTTGCGGAAACCCACTAGAACGTATAAGAAGGGCGGTCGCACGCGTGCTCCGCGACGGAACGAGTTGCCGATATGGACAATAAATATATGTGATGAGAAAGGTGAGCAAAGACGTGCAGTTTCAAGCGTCGCGCCGATCAAAGAAAGCCGCCGATGTTTGAAGATCGCGCCGATGTTTGACCAACTTATTCTTTGTCAGTACTGTTAACAAACTCTTGACGGGTCCTTATACCTCTCTTCAACCCCCCCCCCATCCCCTCCATCCCCCACTATACTTCTCTTCATTGGCCTCTTCTGTGTGAAGAATTCATTATTCCATTGTTTGCATTAGCGGGGACGAGAACAAGGGCCATTATCGGCCTCTCAATAGTTTCTAAATATTCTTAGAGTTGGATTCCGTTGCCTAGGTTAGGCATTTTTTTTTAGGAATAACATTATTTTTTATAAATAAAGCACAGTTTTCAGAGTCGCGTCCTTTTTTCGACCTGACCATCTTAGTATCTTTCAAAAAATGTTTTTGCAGACAGATTGTCGGTTTAGGATCATTCCTTGTACGAAAATTGTCAAAGATTTTGAGGATTTGATTTTTAAAAACTGCAGATGTTAAATCACAATATTTTGTAATCAATAATTAAGTTATTTGACAAATAACTTTTAAAATTGTAAAGAATAGGTTATCAGTGCAGGTAGGGGGGGGAGGGGTCAATTTTAACATGTAGTGGAGTGTCCTTTTTATCCAAAAGAGATACCACGAAACAATGCAAGTGCAAATATGGGCGCGCACCTCGGATGGAACATTCCAATGATTCTTGGTATTGTTTCTACCGAGCATGGACGAATGACGATGGTTGAAATGATTTTGACGAAGTTCTTGCGAGAGATGCCGATATTTGGTTTGCAGTGAGAATCTCATAAAAATTGAAAATTTCATTTAAAAAAGCAGTATCGTTTTAATGATTCTAAATTATATTTTGTTAATATTATTCTAATACATAATATCTTGTTTGGATCGCGGTCGTACATTGTGCTGGTGAATTTTCACACTTCATTGAGTAAAAATATTAATGTGCCTGAAATTCCAAACGTTTAAATTTAAATGAAAAAAATTTATAAGTTAAGATAGGAGAAAAAAATTCGCTAGCTGCTTTTGAACACTTTTTGATTGTAACAACAAACATGATGCTCCCCTAAAAAATATTTGTCACGCTTCCTATAATGATAAAAAATCAAAAAGTTCACGTATTTTTTATTTTCTTTTAATTTTAAACGTTTAGAACTTCACGTAACTAAATACTGTCACTCGAACAGAGGATGTAAATTTACTTTCATGAAGTAAAAATTCGATCCATAAGAGTGAATTATCACTTGTAAAAAAGTTAAATTTTACCTTCCAATTTTCTTTAAAATTCTGTCTAAAATAGGAATCGGATTGTACTCTAAGAAGGAGAGAAACTTTGCTACTTTCGATTAATCGATACTAAAATTTGGCAGTATTTAAACACAATTAATACACTGTGAGTTGAAATTGTCATGGTGACGAGAAGATACTGCAAGGCACAATAATTTTTAGTTGCCTTAGAAATCTGGGCAGATGCTGCATGGAACGATATCAGATTCATAACAGGACAATATGATACCTATACAAGGCAATATGATTTCGTTCCGATACGAATACATATTTTTGTACAGGCAGATGTATTCTTATGTCAGGTGTTGAATAGAAATTGAAAACGTATTGTCATCGTGACGATTTCCACTTCTCAGTGTATAGAGTGAAAATTCACTCATAGGAACTGAGAGAGTAATGCAATTAATATAATTGATTCATATAAGTAACACGAACATCACCAACATTAACTACAATAACGAATAAACAGGAAATGCATATTTACTTCAATAATGTTGGTAAAATTGCTATATTAGTGTTTCAAAATGTTCTTATTATATATGTACAATTTTTATTTTACACATGTTCCTTCCTGTAACAGAGTATTGAACTTGCAAAGTTTTCAGTCAACAAATTCCTTAACTTCGAAACTTTTATCAATAAGATAGCGAATTCTTGAATTAAAGGTAGAAATTTAAAGTGCTTAAATTTGATTCTTCATAATTTTGAGTGCTTCAGTTCGTATATTTTTTCTCATTTGAAATTGGAACCTCATCTAGAATCAAATACAAATTATATTCAGGTTTACATAGAAAGTTTGTAATTTTTTAATCTGAATTGCTAATTTGCTAATTTTTAAACTAATACGCTCGTTCAAATTTTTTGAGCAATATTTCAAAAGTGTTTGACTTTGGCGAATATCGCTGTTACAGTTCAATTTTTGATCTCTCGATTGTCTATGCCCATACATAATTAGATCGATAAAGCAGAATTCATATATCTATGTTTTGCTTAGTTCTTCAGTTTTCGTCTGAATCATTGTGTAAGACTTTTTTTATATTTATTTTTATAAATTCAGAGTTATCCGTGAATTTGGATAGATAATGTATGAATTTTTATCCAACTGAACTTCATGTCTGCAGATCTCTGTAGATCGGCCTGCTGCAATTTTGAAAAAAAAAATTAAGAGTGACCTGTAGTTCTCAGCAGATCTACATAGATCTTGAGTAGAACTACAGAGATTTATGCAGATTTGATTAGATCTATGTAGACCTAATAATGATATCTTTCTTTTAACTTTTAGTCACATACAGACCTACTTTTTTTAACTGGACACTACTCTGGCTCAATGTAGACTAAAAACCCACTCCAAGCAATCAAACCTTCTCCTCCCATTTCCCATATTAAAACTTTCCCTCTCAACATATCATCTCCCTCGACTTCTTCCTACCAGATCCATCCCAACCCTTCATCACGACAAAATGATTACAAATCTCGATATATATGTACTCCTTCAACCATCGCCAAGTGCCCGACGAAAGCCCCGCGCAACGCTTGAGAGAAGCGCGACATCGCGGAACAATGTCAGCGATAGGAGAAAAATAAAGGGAAAAAATCGCGGTTCGGAACCAAATGCCCTAAGGAGGGGTGGGGGGGGGGGGGTTATCCAAGCCAATGCGTGAATGCGTGCGTGCGACGCGATGTGCGACTGTGCGACGCGATGCGCGGCAATCGTGAATGCGATGTTGATGGTTCTGATGGGGAGCCGATGCCACACATCCGGTATGCGCATTCAGAGCCACGCGGGTGTGACGTTACTTCCGGTCTACATGCCCTCGCCCGCCACCCTCGAGGGGCCAGATCACCTCGTCTGACCTCGCTGAACCCAGTGAACGCCGTTCCACTTTGGAACTCCGAGGGAACGCCGCGAGAGAGCTCGGCCTAACTGCTCGGTTCAAGGCGGGGGTGAGGCAGAGGCCAGAACAAGAGCGAGATAAGCCTTTGGCGGAACGAGAAGAAAAGAGACGCGATCGTGAATAAGGGAGTGGCAGGGGGGAAGAGGGTGGGCCGGAAATAATAATCAAGGGGCACTCGGAGCTGTCGTGCTTTTCACATTGAAACAATGCTACTTCGCAGGGATTGATTGTTCTCGAGGGTGACACCGATTACAGGTCGTTTAAATAAGGCTGTTTTCAGGATTATGGGTTCTCTGGTGAATTTGCTGGTTGTTTTTGAATTTATGTATTGGTGATTTCTTAAGGGGGCCGAAACTTAAGATCAGGGAATGTGGTTGTTTTGTGGTTTGATATTCATAACTTTTTGTTCTTCTTGATAAGTAATGCACTGTGCACAGATTTTTTTCAGTGTTTGTTTTATGATTTGTATTATTTTTTTGCAGGTGATTATCTATTTCTTACCTTAAGTGTATGCGGAACCGAGCATAAATTATTGTCAATTATTAGTTTGAGTAAAATTAGCAACATTTGATAAATAATCATTTAAAATCTGAAATTTCTTAACATATTGCTTAGCACGTGTAGTTCTAGAATTAAGTTCAAAAAAATTGTTGTATTCCACTTATCAGTTCACATGAAAATAATAGGTACCAAGTGCCTAGAACCTAGAACATGTAATAGAACAGTATTTACTAAAATAATGGATCTTAGACCATTCGTTCAAGAATGAAGTGAATAATTTTACATGAAGTCATTGAAGTGAGTTACAGGAATTTTAACAATGTTATGCATACTCTTAAAACTGTTATTTTCAAAAAGGTCTAGGATAAACAAATTTCTATATCAAATTCAAATCAGTAAATGACTAAATGACGAATTTCGTGGATTTATTCTCCAAATTGAGATATCAGATATCTGCAACTTGAATTTTCTTATATACATTAAATACATAATTCCATTTTTTTTATAGAAAATCGATGATTCAATGAAAAAAAAAGAACAAATTTAATTATTTTTAATTTGAACTTTACGTTGAAAACAATGTCACAGTATTGATATTTCAATGTTATAAATAAAACCTTAAAAAACATGAAATTTGAAATATAGAAATTTGAATCAACAGAACTTCAAAAATTCAGTTTGAAGATAAAAAACTTTTACTAAGTAGAATCTACGAATTTCTACCATAAAAAGAATTACTCAAAACTGATGTGAATTTCAATATTTTCAAGGTGTCATATCGGCTCCAAGGTTGCCATTTAAGATTTTTCCTTTCTCAAAGGGTTAATTCATGGAATTTCAACGATAGATATGTAAAATCAAACTAGTTATTTAATTAGCAATCGTATACATATTTCTTGAACCGATAATTTAGTTCGACCTAAAAAATATTTGTTACTCACTACTTAAGATATTAATTTGATTTTCCAAATCATAAGCTGTTGAAGTTTGAAATAAATTTATAAAAATGGAACTAAATAAATAAAAAACAAAAACTAACTTCCGCTGCGTCTCACTATTATGGAGATTATACCAGGTGCACTCCTAATTAATTTCCAGTTTTTTGCAAATAAAACACATAATTCCAAAAAAACCGTAACCTTTATTTTATTCAAAGTATTTTCCATCGCTTTCTACACATTTTTCCCACCTTTCTGGTAAATTGTGGATACCACGCCAGTAAAAATCATTGCCTTTGGAGGTGAACCACTCGGTGAGCCATTTTCGTACATTTTCGTACGAGTCGAAGCGCTGCTCAGAAAGGGCATGGCCCAACGAGGCAAAGAGGTGGTAGTCGGATGGCGCCAGGTCTGGTGAGTAAGCCGCATGATCAAGCACTTCCCACTTGAGCCTTTCCAGCGTGTCACGAACGACTTTCGACTTATGCGACGGCGCATTGTCGTGGAGCGAAATCACCTTCTTCTGTCGTTGTTGATATTCTGGTCGGTTTTCCACAATGGCTCGGCTCAAATCTTTCATTTGCTGTTTGTAGCGAACGGCATTCACAGTTTCACCAGGTTTCAGCAGTTCAAAGTATATAACACCGGACTGGTCCCACCACACACACAGCATGACCTTCCGCCGACCGTGACGATTTGGCCGTGCCGTCGATGTCGATGCTTCACCTGGACTCACCCACGATTTGTTGCGCTTAGGGTTCTCCAGGAAAATCCACTTTTCATCACCAGTAACAATACGATGCAGGAAAGACTTTCTTTTGTATCGTTGAAGCAGCATTTCACAGGTCACTTTTCGATTCTCCATTTGTCTCTCGGTCAGTTCATGGGGCACCCACTTTCCACACTTCTGAATTTTTCCCATGGCTCGCAGACGTTTGGAAATTGCTTGCTGTTGAACTCCCAACGCATCTGCAAGCTGTCGTTGCGTTTGCGTGTTGTCTTCATCTAATAATGCTTGCAATTCGGCGTCATCGAACGATTTTCGCTTGCCGGAGCGTGCGGCGTCGTTCAGGTCGAAATCTCCATTTTTGAACTGTCGAAACCACGTTTCACATGTTCGAAGTGTTAATGCACGATCACCATAAACTTCCACAAGCGCACAGTGGCTCTCGGACACTTTTTTCCCCTGATTGAACATGAAAAGCAATGCATGGCGCATATGCTCAAAATTCGGTACAAAATTCGACATTTTTGAAGCGCAATAAAAACTTACTGGAAAATTTTTTCGAGAAAATGTCAACGCAATTCAAGCACTCGATATGACTGAACAAAATGACATATGGTATGTGTTACCAACAGCGGTACAAAACAGAACGCCATCCATTGAAAAAACCGGAAATTACTTAGGAGTACACCTGGTATACAGAGAAAAAAAATTATTTCTGTGATTTAGACTTTCTCAGGTGAGAAACTAAAAAGAATTTTTACTATATTTCGTAATTTTATAGATCGTTGCTCTGGTTGTATTTTTGTTTAATTTTGTAGAGGGGAATTTCCGATCCTCAAGATGTTCTAAAATAAAAGAACGAAACGTTGGTCAATTATTGAGGTGTTATTCTAATAGTCCATGTGCTGTTTCCATCCCTTGTTTTTTTTTAAAAACTAACTTATGATCAAATCGGCGTTAACATTTACGAAAAATTCTACAATATGTCTAAAAAAAGGAAAATTATACGAAGTATTTGGACAGTAAAAAAAAATTTAACAACACGAAAATTTTCTACAGACTCTTCTAAAACTTTTGCAATAAAATATTTATAAAAATAATAATCCTCAGAATTCAAACTTCACGTTTTAAAAACACCAAAATTCGCAAATTAACGTCATAATATAACGTAGTAATCAATAAAAATGTTGAGTTTTTTGACTAGTTTCTGGTCACTCATCCTGAAAGTATGATAGTCCCGAGTTGAAAATTTAAAAAAATATGCGAAAAAAAATATTCCACACTTAAATAATCATAATGCAAAGACTCACCTTTAGTAATGTTCAGGCGAATTTGTTCTTTTTCCCATGAAGCGAATGAGGAATTCAAAGCCTCGGTCATCTTCTTGTTGGTCCCAGGTGTGAGCGGCGGCACCTGTGCCGGTATGTCTGTTGACAGACAAAAAGAGATATCGTTAATTTCAACGAAAACAAGACTCGCATTGAAAATAGTTGTACCAGCAGCCTCATAGCTCGTTATACACGGCCATATGGCGTTTATAGTTTGCGCCCGTAGTTAATAGAAATTTACAGCTTTCATCGATCTCGCGCATTTGAGTTTCATAGGAGAACTCAGTCGATTCAAGTCGCCAAAAATACACGTAATCGTCGAACATTCTTCGGTTATCAACGTCATAAAGTAGATGTTTAACATTAAAATTCATTAACATTGTGAGATTATAAAATACGTTATAAATGATTGTTTCTCAATATTGACCAGAAAAATTTCGACTAATGAATTGAAGAATCCAAAAATTTTCATTTTCTGATTCATTTGGTTTCGTGATTAAATTGGCTGTCCAGAGTTGTCGTATTGTACATATATTGGCAGAACTGAATCTTTTTGAACTCTAAAATGATTAAATTCAAAGCTTCAATGTCAAGTTTCAGACTTCAAGCTTAAATCTTTAAAAAGGCTGAACCTCTTCAGAATTGGAGCTAAAATTTAGAGAATTCCTTTGTCCGAAAGATTTCTAGTTCTGGCCTAAAAGAGAATAAAACTCAGGTTCCAAGCCCATTTACTCCTTAAAGCTTAGATTCTGAGCGTTTTTAAGCTTCTTCAAATCTATTCGAGTTACTACGCTTAAAAAAAGTTTATGACATAAGGAGGCTTTATGACATAAGGAGGCTGAGAACCCGAGCTCAAAAACTCGATAAGATTCAAAGTGGCTTACAGAAGTTTAAAATCAAAATTGAAAGACTTTCAATGGCTTGAGTCAAAAGTTGTTCAGCTGTAAAAGACTCTGAATTCAGCCCATCAGCTACAAATTCTGGCTCATTCGATCGAAAAAACTCAAAATACAAAATTCAAAAGCTTGAATGGGCTTTAGTCAAAAGTGTTTGTCTGCTCTTCAAGTTCATTCACTTCACTATCATAGTCGCTAAAACTACCAATTACTATTATCATAGTAGCCGAAACTACTAATAACCACTATCATAGTAGCTAAAAGTACCAATAACTATGTAGTAGCTTGAACATTAAATAACTGCTGTCATAGTAGCCTGAACATGCATTTGGAAATGTCATTTGAAAGAGCAGACAAATAGCTTCAAAATGGTATGTATAAGAATTTTTTCACAAGTAAACTTTTTGAAATATGAATTTTTGAAAAATGAAAAACAGCAAAGTAGCTTAAACTTTGAATAACTGCCGTCATAGTAGGCTGAGCATGTATTTGAAAATGTCAAATGAAAGAGTAGACAAATAACTTCAAAATGGTATCTAGAAGAATTTTTTCAAGAATGAACTTTTTCAGTTATGATTTTTGAAAAATGAAAAACGTCATAGTGGATTGAGCTTTGAATAACTGCTGTCATAGTAGCCTGAGCATGAGTTTGAAAATGTCATATGAAAGTGCAGACAAATAGCTTCAAAATGGTATGTATAGGAATTTTTTCAAAAGTCAACTTGAAGGAGGCTCTGACTCAGCCTTAAAGCTTTTAACTCTGGTAAACACAGTAAAAGGTGCTCAAAATCCAAATTCAAAGGCTTTAAGAAGTTTAAGGCATTAGTTTTACGACTGAATAAGTCTATAAACTATGAAAACTGGCTATTTCAATCAAAGGATTCAAAATCCAAATTCATATAAGGCTTTAAAAGGCTTGAGTCAGTAGTCTTTTGACTAAAAAAGCCTGTGATTCAGTCTTCAAACTCTAAACCTCAAAAATGAGAGAAGGTTCAAAATTCCAAGTAAAGTTTGGAAAGGCTCAGATTAGAAGTTATTACGACTAATGAAAACTTTGAATTTAGTCTATTAAAGGTCTAAAATGATCTCTCAGAGCTACATTCAATTTCTGTCTTCAATATATGTATTCCATTAATATTTCGACCTCCTATTGGGTCCTCATCAGGATGATAACAAAGATTCTTTTCTTCAAAAAATCGTGATCGGCAAGAACCAGATGAGAACCAACCATCATTAAAACTTTCTATAACTGAGACACAATCACAATTAAGTCGTCATTTTTTATCTTTTTCACTCAAAGCAGTACATAGTGCGTAAGGACAAATGCTCTACAATTCTAGTACTCTTCTGAAGTAGCTTATTTTTCTGCTTAGGATATCTCCCTCAGGATCAGGAAAAGTGGCGCAGTTGAAAAGTTGACGTTGAGGGACATGGAAATTCGGCGAGTGTGAGAAGTCGGGTAAATGGTTATTCTCACAGAGGTGGAGGAGAGAATATGAGCGTCAGGTGTCGAGGTGGTGGCGAGGGCGAGGAGCCACCGCGTCCTAGATAGCATCGTTCCTTGGCGATCGAGGGTTGCAACTGCTGCCAAGCAAGCAGCAGCAGGTGCATCGACATTCGACGTCGGCGCTTCTTCTATGGCGTTTGTTTGGTGGCGTTTCACGCAAGTGCATTACCAACCACCGCACGCCTTATGTCGCGAGGCCAGGACCTGCAGTGAGGGTGCCACGCAGGCTCCTCGATCACTCGCTCGATCGGCCACGATCGGCCTCCCATTTGCTCCCATTCAACTCCTCCAACGCTCCGACGAGCACTTTATCACCCGCCAAACTTTCCCCATTCACGACATCGATACTTTTACCCATCGATCGATTTCTATCCCCGACGCTAATTCCCACGACAGGAGAAACGTTGCTCGAAAAATTGTTGTTTCCTACAGAAATTTCACTTTTTTACACTCAGGAATTTCCATTGGAATCGGAATGGAAGAGTAGAGCATTTATTTACAGTGTAAAAAAAATTACGGAAATTTCCTATACCATGGTACTGCAAATTTACTATTCTTTCATGATTCGCATACTTGAGTAGGAAAATTTCATTAGAATATGGAATATTAGTATATAAATAAATTGGAAAATTCCAACTGCGTATAGTGAAATTATATTAAAATTATAGTAAAATTTTACCACAAGGTGATGGTTAATGACTTTCATATCGGTACAGTAAAATTAATTTTTGGTATGAAAAAGCGTGTCAATCATTGTTTTTTTAAGTATTGATTTTTTACTAGATTAAAGTAGATGGATTCCTCAAAAGATTTTCTATTTTTACGTGGAAGGCCTATTTAATAATAATTTATGCAAACCAATATTGTATTATGAAAAAGAAGAGGCAGTAGAAAAATTTTAATTGGCAAACCAGCAAATATCTTCGAAATAATTGAAAATCGATTCTCTAAAATTTTATCTCCCATGAATTTTTGACGACGATTATTTTTTTCATCAAGTTCACTACAAAATAAGGGTTGAAAAAGGCCAGAAATATAATAATAATAAAATGATAATAGTTGTAGATTCAATCAAATAAAAAATAGATATTTTGAAATTACAAAAGCTTGTGATTTTCATATTTTTTGGTGAATTTCGGTAAAATCGACAGAATGGCCGTTCATGATCGATGAAAATTTCAAATATATCAATACAATGAAAAAAATTATTACTTTTCAATTGTAACTGCATAAGAACACAGAATATTCTATTTCGGATTTGCCATTAATTGAAATAAAAAATTTACAATTTCCTATGTAAATTTATCATAATAAATATATAAATCTCAAACCTTTAATAGATAACTTAACTATATTTATCCGTTTTATTGTTTACTTTTTTTAACTCTTTCACTTTGCAAAAATTTGATGGAATATATTTCTTCGAAAGTTTTTGAGTTTGGAAAACTCGAAAATAATTATAAAATGAAATTCATTTATATAATAATTTCAATTTATAAGAACCCAGATGATTTGATTTTCAATGAAAAACATTCACATTTTATAAAATTTCTCATCTAAAATCACAATATAACAAATATTTCTGTTTTTCGAATTGATATTTTGCATCTTATGAAAAGCATTAACATTTTATTTCTTCTGTAAAAACTACTGACTGTGAAAATTCCTCATTCAATGTATCGAGATCACAAATCTTTTTAAATCCAAGATTTTTACTTTTCACTATGTGAATTTACCGTTTACTTATTTTTCATTCATAGGTTTTTTTTTTTTCAATTTTCACAACTCTTTCACTTTGCAGTTAATTTAATTTAAAAAAATGTTCGGCTGAAATTTCTGAATTTAAAACACAGAATAATAATGATAAGAAAGAATTCCACAACTTACGAAC
This sequence comes from Platygaster robiniae, assembly GCA_028476575.1. Taxonomy (NCBI): domain Eukaryota; kingdom Metazoa; phylum Arthropoda; class Insecta; order Hymenoptera; family Platygastridae; genus Platygaster; species Platygaster robiniae. Next base: position 40,047,822 of record CM052020.1, read on the forward strand.
ACAAAGTAATAAGATTGTCGGTAATTTTCTTTTTTGATGCAAAATATTTACAATTTTTCCACATTTCTTCTTCAAAATACCAAAATCACAAATTCTTCTAATTTAGAAAATTTCTTTTTTTTATTATTATTATTGATTAAATCTACTACCATAACTTTTTGATTATATTTCTTGCCGTCTTTGTTTCTTGACTTTTGTAGATAAAATTTTACAAAACTCGTCATAAAAAACTAATGAATTCTCGAATTCTAAAATTTCTGATTTGTAATCAGTCGATATCAGTGAAGTGAATTTTTTCATTAAAAATAAAAAGTCATCATATCTTCATTCGAGGATGCATTATTTCGATTGACTTATTTCTAAACAATTTTCACAAAAATTATAATTTTTTTAACCCTTCACACATTTCGCAATTAAATCCAAAATCCAGAATTCTTTAGATGCAAATTTTTTTTCATCGCAATTATGGCTTCTCAGAAATACAGTAAATTGCAGTAAATGCAGTGAATAATAATAATCGACAAATCGATAGATTTTTAATTCAAGTTTTAATCCGGAATCCTATAGTTTTTCAACACATTTCGATTTTCTACAAAACATGACCAATCTCTCATTCTTTCACCTCTTTTACCTATAAGGATTCAGAAAAATTGTAATTCCATAAAGCTGTACTAGACTGTCAAAACAGAATCTTATTCTCATATGCAATAAAATGAAAGTCAAATATTACCTTAAATTTAGTCTATGCTCACAACTACTTTCAAACGCCAAAGTCTTAAATCAAGAACATTTATCATAATTTTAGGTGATCATTCTTGATTCAAGACATATGCTCTTAATTTAAGACTTGCTTGCTTGAAAATAAATCTGAACAACGACTTAAATTTAAGACAATATTTGAATTTCGATATAATAAGTTGTTAGTTGCATCCTAAAATAAGATTGATTTAGTACAGTGCATGTACTTATTCTAGTCCTTCCATTCAGAAAATATAAATTAATTCACTCAATTCCATTCCGATCAATTTTCCCTTTATTGACATATCAATTGGTTTTCTTTTACAGATGACAAACGAAAAAAATCGCGAATGCGAGGCTCGTAAGTTGGCACAATGAGAAATGTATTCGCATTGGCACAATGGCCAATGGTCGCGCGGCGCAACGCCCGTGACACACGGCTAAAGTCTGTTAGCGGCGCGGGGAGTGCCGTGATATGTCAGCAATAATGCCCATTGGAAAACACGCATGCCACGTGCATGGTACAAGCGCGGCCGCTCCGCTCCGCGGAGAATTTAAATAGCAATTGTTCGGGGAAACCGCGCCGCGAAATCAACAAACGCCCAAGTGGCCGACCTCAACGAGTTTCATTCACCGGAATAACAACTCGCCCGTTAATTATAGACTCGCGCCTCTCGACTAAACAAATACGATCATAGATAACCTTTTTCATACGTCAAAAAACGACCCCCCCCCCCTCCCCCCATCCCTCATTTCGAATAACTGAAACGTCAGAATCTGACGTAAAAGCGTTTGACAGCATGTCAAATCCAAATGGTAATCTCAAGTTGTGTAATAGTACAAAAAAACAAAAATTTTGAATTTGTTGTTTGAGGTTTGTGATGTTTGGATTGATTTTTCAAAGTTGTGATTTCGATTTAAACAATGTTTTAAATTCTGAATATAGAAATTTTATCATTATTCATGTCAAAACTTTATTCAAAATTGATAAATTTTTAGTATATTTTCCTTAATTCTACGACGAAACGTTTTTATTTGTAAGCAACAATTTTTCAATTTGTTTATGAACGTTTTACTGTTTTTGTTCAGTGTTTGCAAACAACTGTAAACTACCTAGATGAAATTTCTTGGAAAAAATGAGAGAAAATCATATCAAGAAAAACATCAATGGACGTTTTTCGGCCTGGGAACAAAAACTCTAGATAAAACGTCTACAGTTTGACATGTCGAGAAAGAGTGCAAAAGAGTGGCGAAAAAACGTGTTAAAGGATGGCAACGTGGGCCTACAACCCGAAAACTTGACGCGACCGTGCGTCATTGGATCCTCGCCCACACTTTCCACAAATAGAAGGGAAATAGGTTATCGCGAGTCGTTGGACCGGCCTAGAGTCACTCTGCAACGAGTGTCCGGTGCTTCTCATTCAAGATTTCTACTTGGAAAACTCGGAGGGTGGTCGCCTGATGCTTCGTCAACGCGAGGAAATCGAAAGTGCGTCGGTCGATATCATTCAGAAAACGACGATATTCTATATTTTCTCTACTTCCACAAAATTTCGACTTCATTAAAATAGACATCCTAAAAAAGTTTTTTTTTTTTTTTTTTTTTTTTAATTTTGAGACACTCGTAATAGAATTTCAGAGTAGAAATTTATTTCTTATTATTTCAAAAAACAAGAAAATCTCCTACTTCTGATTCCAAAAATCAAACGTACACTGAGAAAAAAATCTTGTACTTTCTGCCGTATATATTGTAGTTTTCACAATAATATTGTAAAATCTGCAATATTTATTTTACTTATTACAATATTATACAGTAAAACCGCTATTAATGTACAAATTACAATATGTATGCCAGTTTTTACTGTATAATTTCGGAAAATTTAAAATCTTAAAATGCGAATTGCACTACACAAACTGTAATTTTTATCATACATGGCGAAAAACATGAACTAGGTTACTTTTATGCAGCTTTTTCGAAAACTGTATTATATCACAATATGATGCACTATAAACCTAAAAAATAAAAAAAAAAAGTATTGAAAAAAGAACCTATACAGCTCTGCATACTGAAAAAGCTGTATGGAATTTTCAATAATCTGGATTGATAGGAATTACAATATGATGTTGCGAAGATACAAGTATAGGAGTTTTTACTGTAGAATTTCGGAAAATTTAAAATCTTAAAATGGAAATTGCACTACACAAACTGTACTTTTTATCATACATGGCGAAAAACATAAACTAGGTTACTTTTATGCAGCTTTTTCGAAAACTGTATTATATCACAATATGATGCACTATAAACCTAAAAAATAAAAAAAAAAGTTTTGAAAAAAGAAACTATACAGCTCTGCATACTAAAAAAGCTGTATGGAATTTTCAATAATCTGGATTGATAGGAATTACAATATGATGTTGCGAAGATACAAGAAGTATAGGAGTTTTTACAACAAAACATATCTATAACCACAATTTCATTTGACAATATTTACAATATGTTATTCCAAAAATTGATATATTATCTAGCTAAAAGTACAATATTTCAGAGTGATTCCCGTTTACTATGCAGTATTGTAATAATTACTTTATTTTTTTCTTAGGGTACACTACGGAAATTCATGATAATAAAGAAAAAAAAACGTCTATTAAAGAACATGGTCTTCAACTCCAAAAATAATTTTTAAAAATTGTATGAAAATCCAGAGAATTATCTAACTATTTCAAAATTAAATTATGAGTTTAAAGAATACTAGGATCGTCGTAAAAAAATTTTACATGAAGGGGCAGACGCAAATGTCAAAATTGTCAAAATATTTATTTGTTTCAATGTGTCAATAAATATCTATTCTAGCAACATAATATCTTGAAAATCAATTATTATACATTATAAGGTAAAATTTCTTTCTATATGAAGCACAATAAATCATTTCACATGTCTCTTATTAGTATTTACTTTTGCGGCATGTATACAATTTAAAGGATTTTCAAAGCTCGATACTCTAGGATTCAAGGTTTGATACATTTTTAGTATTTTTTTATATTTTTGAGAAAATCATATACGCATACATTTGAGACATTTCAATAACGGTTAGTATTTTCAGCAATTTTGAGGTTCCTCTGTATTCAATACTTTTCAAAAATTTTTTTAGAATATTTCACTTTTTTCAAACATTTCTGGCATTACTGAAGAATTTTTTAAAGTTTTGAGAGTTTAATGAACTAGAATTCATAAATTAATTAATTTTCAGTATTCTAAAGAATTACCCAGGAAACAGTAATTTCAAAGATAACAGAAATTCATTAGATTTCCACTATTTTTGGCTTTTGTCGTATTTTTTAAGTATTTGAACGTTTTGGACAATTTCCTAATATTTAAATGAATTTTTAAATAGATCTTTAGGATTTGAGGTCTAATAAATAATTAGTATTTTTCTATTTATTTAAGAAAATGATGAGTAAATCGATTTTCAATAACCTGATAATCTCCAAAATGTTGAGTATTGTTCAAATTTTTAACTTTTATTAAAATTTGGTAGAATTCCCTAGGTTTTTCAAGTTGCCTGGTATTTTTTCAAATCCTGATATATAGCTCTAGAATTCGATACTTTAGAATCTAAATTTTTGGAGTTTTTTGTTTGTGTTGAAATTAAGTAGAATTTCCTAGATTTTTAAAAGTTGCCGAGTATTTTTTGAAATTATATTTCTAGAATTCAATAGTTTAGAATCCAAATTTTCGGAGCTATTAGTATGTTGATCAATTTTTCACACAACAATATTTTCTTACAATTGAAATATTTCACAGATTTCTAGGACTTTTAGTTCACTCTCTATTTTTTGAAAATTTAAATTTTTTTTTTATTTTCTAGTATTTCGATGGATTCTTATGTAGATTATCAGAATTAGATGCTTAGGGATTGAAAGTTGCATAGATTTTTATTATTTCAATAATTTTTTGAGAAAGTAATATCTTTTCAGAAATTCAATAAATAAAAAATCCCGATTCGTTACAGTTAATATTTTTTATACTATTCTACATATATCAAATTTCGTAGAATTTTCTACTATTCTATAGATTCCTCATTTTCATGGACTGCTAAGTAAATTTTAGAAATATAGTACTTGAAATTTCAGTCTTATAATTTCTTAGTATTTTAAACGATTTATCGGAACATAGTTTTTCGTAGATTTTTAGTGACTAATTGAATAAAATACTTGATGTTTTATCACTGGTCCAGGTTTTTTTCCTAAACTTTTTAGTGACCCTAGGAATTCTTATTATTTCAGGGTTGGATATGTTGTTTTTGAATATTCATTAAATTTCACGATTTTCTGATATTTTCGTGGATTCATACATTAATTTTTAGATTGAGATTATCTAAGATTTGAAGTTCTGCAAATTTTAGTTAAATAAATAAGTTACCATAGAAATTGTATCTTCATACATTTAGTATAATTACAGATTTTTTGTATATTATGAAGAAAAAATTTTGTTCTATTATCCACATCATATGTAAAATCCTCTAACTATTTATAAATTTCGATGATTCCAAGTAGAGGGTCAAAATGAATCCTCCCAATTGCAACGTCCTTCAAAAATACTACCTACTCACTCTAAACTGACCAAATTAAATAAAAAATCTTCTGAAACAATTCATCCCCTCGTAATTCACCTTTAACCCTTTATAGACCCAAACATTGTAACGTAGAATCTCATATAAACAAACGCAACAACACACGGGCGTCGTCAATAAACGCGCTGATACTATTTCTTGCCGACATTCTTCGAGCGCGGTGGGAAAAGAAGGGAAAAAAACTCAAGAAAGAAGCGATGAAAAGTCATTAAAAGACGGATGAAAAATGCAAATTCGCAGCGCGTGAACGCTCGGGGTTTCACATGATTCTGCTGGTCAACGACAGAGGAGAGAAAGAGAATAGAATATAATTCTAGAGCGTCGCGGTCATTGGCGACAGCCACCTCAAGACCGGCAGCGGCTTCAAGGCTCGTTTTATTTACGACGCTTTTTGCCGTAAAGCGCGACACGTTGCCCGACGCCGATCGAAGGTTTTCTCACGAAAGCCAGGTGCTTTGCATGAGCCGCTGATGTTCATAATACCACACGCCTCGGACAATGTGTAACGCCAACGAATTTCTAGCACACCATTTTTTTATCCTCTAATGTCAATCGCAATACCCTGATATCATTTTTGTACGCAGAAGCAGAGTAATTCAGTTTGATGTTTAATTGTAAAAAAATGACTCTATATTCATACCTCTGCACTATCTTCAAAAATTGAATGATACAGAATTACTGCAATTTCAAAAATATGAATGACTTTGAACACCTAAAGAATTTCAATATAATTAAAAAAAAAAAAAGTAAATTGTACTTGGATATAAGAAAAAACCTTAAGCTCAGTTTTCTTCAGATATATATATGTATATGTGAGCTGTTTGCATTTGAAAACTTTGATAATTTTTTTATACGTAATAAGTCTATAATGAAGTACAAAGATTTTTTTTAATATTTAAAATTTTATTTAATTACTACTTTCAAATCACAATTTTGATGTTGAACTTATAATCGCTAAATAAAAAAGGGCGAATTCAGTAACGCAGACATTTTTGATTAAAATAACAATTTCCTTGCCACCACTTTCATCCACATAATATTGCTCCCATTATTTTTTCTCCGTGTAAAGAAACAGCATTATAGAAAAAATTATCATGAATTTGTAGGCTGTCTCCAAGATTCGTACAAAGATAACATTGAATAGAATTTATCAGACTCATAGCTTATATAGGGAAATGAGATGATTCAATGATTATTTAGGTAAGCAGTCCTTTTGTGAGTAAGGGTCTTTTTGTGTTCGTCATCGAAAATGCGTCGAACGTGAAACCGTAATGGTAATGATGGTTCTGACCTCCGGACCTCGATGACATTTCACCTCAGATCGCTCTACATAAATTTGCATTTTTCGCGTTTATTTGTGGCTTGCGCAGCGCACCGTCCGAACGTCAACCAATTAAACGCCGCGGGCGAATATTTCCTTTTATTATATGACCCGAATCGGCCCTAAAACAAAACGCCTATTTTTACCTCAATCGATATATTCTTCAATATTATCAAAAATTTGAAAAAATGTAGCCCTGTTCGCAAAAATTATTTTACTTTGAGATCAAAAACATTGAAATAGTGATAACAGTCAGAATTCGTGATATATTATAAACATTTAACAAACTTAATATTCATTACTAAAATAATGACCTATTATTAAAATACCAACTCAAGTATTACTTGCGCAAACCATAGTTTCCATGAAGTCAAAAAGTTCGAGTATTATCACCAAATTTTTGTTTGGAGTAGTCAAAACTTAATTTGTCAGACCCAAAACTTTCATTGGCTCATATTATTATTACTATTTGCAGGAGCGTAGGCAGAGGGGGGTTTTCGGGGTTCAAACCCCTCCCGAAATTCTGATAATATCAATCAATATTTCATGTAATAATGAAAAAAGTTACATCGATGAACAATAAAAATATGAGTCACGAAAAACACATGCAAAACGTTAGCAGTATGTTTATTTAATAAAAAATTAAAAATTATCAAAACGTAGGATTTCGTAGAAAATATGAATCAAGAAAATTATTGCAAACCAGTGAATAAACAAGAATAATAAAAATCTACGAATATGCTCAAAATTTACAAAACCCTGAATCTCAGATCTTCAAATTCCAGAAATCTATGTAAAATCCATATGAAAGTATTGAAAATCTTTCGATTCATACAAACTCTAAAAGAATAATGAAATGAATTGAATTCTTTAAAAAAACAACTGTTTTCTAAAAAATCTCGACAAATACCTCTACGATCTCTAAATTTTGGGATTCTATAGCATCAAATTCTGGATATACTATATAAGTCTATGAAAATTCTAAAAAACGTAACAAAATCTTTTAAATATTTAAAAATACAAACAAAAAAAATAAAGATATAAAACATGAAAAATCTATATGAATGTGATTTCATCATTGAAATTCTTTAATTTATTAAGAATAGATCAAAATTCGCATTCTAAAGCATCGAGTTACTTAAATCTCTGCAGTAATCTACTAAAATATAAGTAATCTATCAAAATACTTAGATATTCTCCATAGTTTCCTATATTATACTAGAGAAATCTGAAAAATAAGAGTACTAGTTTACTTGTTTACTAGTTTACTATTTTTCTTCTTCACTTGCTTACTATTTGACTATTTTAAAATTTCAGTTGCTTACTATTATTATTAGACATTTTTCAATACATAAAAGTTATGTAGAAATTATTTTCTTAGAAATTTATAAAACTTTCTGTCCTGGAGCATAATTAATCGTATACTATAATTATATATAATTTTATAAATTATCATAGAAATTCATATAGAAAACAATAAAAACACATCAAATTCAACTGATACAATTTACAGAATTAAACATACTTTAAATTGTAGAAATACTACAAAAATACAGAATAAAAGTATTGAAAACTTCATGAAAGAAACTGTCGTCTGAAAAATCAATTAAAATTTATGAAATTTTCAGAAGTATGATTCCTAAAGTATCGAATTTTTTAAAATTCTATAGAAACCCATATTACTTAATACGTATCAGATGATCCTTAAAGTAGTATAAATACAAAAATGTTAGTGAAAAAAATTTACCAATTGAAAATTACAAAAATCAAATTCCATTATTCACGAACATAAAAAATGCGCGACTCTCGACTTCAGAAGTTGTATAACTTTTTAATCCCCAGACATAAAACATTTTAAAATCGCTCTCTTGTAATCATATTGTCAAAGATTAAAAATTATGAAATCCCGAAAGAAAAATATTTTTCAGAAAAACCTCTCCCGACAATTTTTTCTGCCTACGCCCCTGACTATTTGGTTTCTAACACCAAAATTTTTCCCTCACTGCATGAACCTAGAAAATTCTAAATCCCAAAACGCCTGAGCAGCAGTGCATAATAACTAATGACCACCCATTCCATTTTTCGTTTTTACGACAAAAGCACTCGACTGTTTTTTGACACAATAATTCGAGATGCAACGGGTGACGGTAAAGCGCCGAAACGTCAGTCCATGTTTTTTTTTATGGGGATGGAAAAACAGCGCGGGCCCGACTACTTGACTTATGCTTGACTCATGCTTGACTTCTACTTGACTACTTCGATATACTCAAGGAACGGACGTGCTGCATGGGGCACGTGCTGCTGTAGCGACTTCTTGGCATTTGTTGCAGCTGTCGCCGCGAAAGCCTGACCCGCGTGTTTCTCCAAAATTCGTCGTCCTCGTTTTTTGGGCCATATGGCAAAGGCCCGAGATCAACGAGCTCCTGCCGATGAGCTCGTGTGCGCGACTCCTTGTTTATTCGAGTCGCCTTTACGAGCTTTCGTTTCCACGAATCCGCCGCCAACTTCTAAAAGCTCGACATCCAACATCCAACCCATCCTCCGTGGCTTTTCCAAAAAATGACGAGATTTATCATTGAAACCTTTTTTACTGCGATAAACAAACCCTGTTTACTGTTTATCATGCGATTATTTGGAGCCACTTGATTCGTATCCGGATACGAGTCGGGCATAATTGATCGAATAAGAAAGAAAAAGTGACACAGGTCTTCAATTACATATTTCTTGGATTTCTTGGATTTCGGAAATATGTAGTCACTTTTTTCACGGTTCGTTCTGGGATGGAGTCTCCTAAGTTCGATTAGTGAAAAACTGAAAAAGTCTTCCCCCTCAAACAAAGCCTCCTTTAATCATCAATGAGACGATAAGATGGGTCTAGATAAATAAGTCGCCTTTTTTCCTAAACCACGAAATTTTCGTTTTGTCATCGACCTTTCAAGCCGAACATATAATGACTTTGATCTATGTATTGATGAGATAAGCTACTAATTCCAGACACTTTGGCGGTCAATTCAGCCACAAAATGTCAACTATTTATTTTTCAGACAAAATTGATCGACTCGAAGCCAAAAGTGTCGCATTTTTCCTTTCTGACTAATTTGGCTTGTGGTCACCCTTATTGTCAAGGGTCTGAAACTCTTATGGGCGGATTTGTCAGCATTTTTTTATTTCGACGTCGCTGAGGGATTGAAATGAGAAATGATTTGAGACGACTCGGAAAACCTTTATTATCTACATAGATTACATATATAAAAAATGAGATACTTCTGAAGGCTAAATTCAAGTGCAGTTTAATGACAGGACTATAGCGTTGGCGATGATTAATTGTATTCACAGTAAGATAAATGCCATGATGAATTCGACAAATTCAATGTTCCTGGAATGTCTTTTATATGCATGAAGGAGATAAGAGGAGACATCATCATATCTGCTTTGACACATGTTTTCTATCTTATAACATGCCATTTAAAGAATTTTTCGTCACTCTAATCTTAAAACTGACACTTTGAAGTGATTTTTCGGTTATCGTGACAAAAAATGTCTCACGTAAACAAGTACGGATTTGCTCATAGGTAACACGGGTAGCAAACCTCTCCTTCGGCTGGGTCAGTTATTTCCCCGTTTTGCCAAATTCGCACATCCAAACCTGTTACGTAAAATACTATTTTATGACAATTTCACAATAAATCCAATAGAATAAGAATAAAGAATAAAGACTGGAAAAAAAACAGTCTCTTCGTCATCGTTTTTTCAAAGTATAACCTTACCTCAAGTTTTTTATTATCATTTCAAACCATTGAGGTTTTATCAAATGACTCAAAAAGACGTGTTACTGCCAATTTATTACAATTTGATGACAACCTAAAATACTGCAAATATGCTGAAATATGTATGATTTTCTCAAAAAACTTTGAAAATACTAAGAATGGACTTAAAATACTAAGAATTGGACTTTGAATTCTGGAGTATAGAATTTCGAAAAACTATAGAGAAATCTGCAATAATAGCGGAAATAACTTGACATAATAATAAACCTCAATACTAGAAAAATGCGGAAAATGTATGAACCAATATATTTGTATGGAAAGACAAATTTTAATGTACATAGTGTTTATTGGTCAATTTATTTCAAAACTGAATATCTGGAAATTTTTAATCCTAGAGCAATGAACGAAAAATCTTTAAAGAAATCCATTTAAATACCAAAAAATCTAACGAAGTGTTATTAATACGTGGAATTCAAAAAATACTAATAATTCAAACTCTCCATAGTATAATGTAAATATCCATAGTATACACATATTGAAGAGCTGAACATCAAAAGTTGCTAAGCGACATTTTGCATGAGTCTCATTTTTCCATTCGAAAATTTAATCGACAATGAATAGAAGAACTTATTTCATAAGTTTTAAACAAAACGAAAAACACGAAAAATACTTGAGATTTATAAAATGCTCGAAATCGACGCAAATTTTCTCAAAATTTTATGAAAATACATGCTGAAAATCTATTGAAATTCAAATGCTAGAGCATTGAGTTTGAAAAATCTTTTGTACAGGCATTAAAAATATAAAAAAATACGTCAAATAGTATGATTACTGAAAAAAAAAAACTAAAAATACTTGAAACAATAGTTATTAAATACTTAAGATTATAGAAGATAATATTTTTCGAAAAATCCGTTTAACTACGAAAAAACATGAAATTCTACAGCTCACAATTAGAACATTAAACTTTCAAAATGTTCAAAAAAATCAATAAAAAATATGGAACATACAATGAAATTTCTAACGTCATTAAGTAATTGAACTATATGTTACATTACATAAAACAGTGTAAGCTAAAAAAAGTCATCACTGATTGTCCTGATTTCTAATTCAGCAGGTTTTGCTACCCTATATATTAAAAAGATAATAAATATTGATATAATTGTGTTAGAAATGAAATAATATCACAAAGAGACTTTTTAGTGCAAGTAATATAATATTAATTCAATACAAGTTTGACCTTTGCAATTATCTAGGACATTAAAATGCTAAAATAAATATCTATTGATTCATTCAAATAAATATATTGTTGGTACTCTTGTGACATTTAAGTTTTCCCACCGCAATAAAAAAAAAACGTTACAACTTCTCTTCATCTCAAAGAACTTGATTATTTTCAACAAGTTTCAAGAATCACTCAGAAGTCCATAAATAAATAATCTTGACGATAAGGAAAATAATGATAAGTGACAGAGCAAGCCAATCAAGCTTGATAAGTTCTGACAAAAGAGACAACAGCTGATAAGTGATTCTGGATAAAAGAACAGTTTCGTGGTAGCCATGAAATGATTAATTATCGCGGAGCATTATAATTGGCCTGCAGGACAATTCGAATTTTTTTTCTGCTCTCTTATCGTTTGCGGGCGCTTCAGGAAGTTGGAGCAGTGACGCTATCACTAGCCGCATTCGTACACATTCTATCTCGGGAAAACATGCTTTTATATTATTAATTATCGAAACTTGACATTTCAAAAAGTGATAAGTCACACTCCAATCAAGTGCATTTTTTTGTAAAAGTAAAAAAAGAAAAAACAATTATCAAATTTTTTCAAAAGTCAGTGTCATGAGATAATTGAACATTTTTTTAGCAGGGGCATAAGCAAAGGGGCGTTTCAAACGTTCAAACCCATCCTGGAATTTTTAGAATTTTAGAATTTGAAGCAACTGTCAATAATTTTATTTATCGTTATAAAACTGTTACTAATAAAATTCCCTTTACAAGATAGTAAAATTTTGCAATGAATCAAAAAAACACAATGAATTTCATTGCTCGAAAAAATCTGGAAACTCGGATAGAATCACTCCCACGATATGATGTGTCGCGGTATAATAAAAGGCCCCGATAATGATGGTATGGAATGAGCGAATAGTTTTTTTGCCCTCATGATTTACTGTTCACTTGGCGAAGCAAAAGTCGGTTCATGATTCGACGAAACGAAATACGCATGTCAGGCCAACAACAGGTGCGTATCGCCCCGCCGTACTTCGGGGTTGCAGGTTTTATTAAATCGTCGCAGTCGGCTGACTTTCACGTGTTCGTTTCAACACATTCAATTCCCAGCAGACAAGAATTACGGATGATTATGGTCGTATTATTACATACAAATTAGATGTACTTTTATTACATACAAATTAGATGTACTTTATACGAGCCGGCTTAATTGCGTTCTCGACCACACGATATTTCGCAGCCTTTGTTTAATCACATTTTGCCATTACACCGTTGTTCTACTAAATTTTTCATGATCGAAATATGTGATGTCATAATCAATTTTAATTGTTAATTTACTGAAGTGGTAGAAAAAGGTATGAATTTAAGGGGGGGGGGAGCATATTGCCATGAAATATTATACTTGTAGTTGAGTGCAGTGTTTAGGATTCTAAGAATTTTAATATACTCTTTGATTGCAAAGTTTTAAAAATCTCAATTCCAGAATCTACAATCATGTATTTTTCCTATTTTAATATTGAAGGGTCTTCGAAATTTTAATTTTCATTACAGAACTCAAAAACTCAGAATATGTACATACTTTTTTTTAGAACTAAGATATTGGTTTCTGGAATCTAAAATTGAAGAATTCTAGAATCCAATTTTCTAGAATTAAAAATTCAAAAAATATTTAATATTCTAACGTTTTGGAATTTTACTGTAAAAATCGGAATCCTTGAATTCCCTACTGTAAAACAGTAGTTTAAGGAATTATTATATACTTTAGGGTACAAACTTTTGTGACTGTGATATATCATCGAGATAGTTAAAGTAGGTACCAGATTTTTAAAGCTATCATTGCAGAATTTAGAATGCTATAATTTCATTTATTGATATTCATGGTTTTAAAATCCTACAATCAAAAATTTACAACTATGTTCTTCCATCTTCTAGGATTTATGGGTTTCCAATTTCGATTTCTATGATTTTCTTTTTTCATTTCTATAATTCAATTTGGAATTGAAGATTCCAATATTTTTTTTTCACGAACTAAGAATTTCAGAATACATCAACTCCTGTCTTGTAAAATTCAGAAATTTTGGAAATCATTTCATATTCTATAGCCACAGAATTCGAATTCTCGAATGCGAAACTACAATTTGAATTTTTTATACTTGACACCTTAGGTCCAAATTTGTATGATCCTAATACATCATCAAGTTCGTAATTTAAGGTATCAGATTTGTAGAACTTAAGATTGTGTGATTTAGAAATTTTACGATTCCATACTTTTTTGTATTTAGTTCTGAAATGCTCCATTAGAAAAATTACGATTTCATTATTTCCTTTTCAGGGATTTCCTAGTTTCCAATTTCTGATTTTACAATTGTGCATTATCGAATACAATAGTCTTTATTTTTACTTCTATTTTTCTCATAATTTTTTTTTTTTTTTATACTCCTGTCTTGGAACTCTGAAATTCAAAATACTATCTTGCAGAGTTAATAACTTCTGTTTTCTAGAGTTTTTTATTTAGAAACTGGGATATTTTAATTCTATACCTTACGATAATGATTATTAAATTTCGATACTGAAGAGTTAATACTTTCATGATCCTATTTAACCAAAATTATAGTTCTTGGTCTGAGGATTGTGAGTGTGAACCTGAAGTTCCAAACGTTGAAAATTAAATGAAACGAAAAATTTAATGAATTTTCAATTTCTCATCACGTCGAGGATTGTGTAAAATATTTTTTTGGTGATCATAAAGTTTATTTTTAAACCAAAAAGCCCACAAAAGCATTAGGAAAGTTTTTTTTTCTTGAATACACGTCTTTTTTCCTTTTTCATATTATTTTAAACGTTTGGAATTTCATACACATATTGTGAGACTCTATATTATGAAAATAAAAATTTCAAAATTTTAGACTCAAAAATGTAAAACCCTTAAATTATATACTCTAGGATGGTCCATTTTTTATTTCTCCATCCAAGAATATTATAAATAATTTCTCTTATCAAGGGTTTTAAGAGTTCATAATTCCAAAAAAGAAGATTTCAAATTTTTATATCATATGATCTAGATTTTCTAAAATGGTTATTATGAAACTCTGAACTCTGAATTGCGTACTGCAGAATTTTGAATTTTGCTATAGTGAAAACTATAAAATTATTGTCCATCGAAAAATCAGAAGTGTTAAAATTAAAGTGTGAAAAATCAGAATTTTATGGAAATGACGAGAATCTCACGAATCCTAATAAAATGCATACACGTTTATTTTTTACTAATATACATGCATATTCGGAAAAATGTGATTCTCATCAAATGTTCTCTACACTTTCCTCCTCATTCATTAAAAATTTGAAATTGCTCCCCATCGCAGATAACTTTAGACCTCATTTTTCAAGATTTAATTTTCTCCTTAACGATATATATAAAAACTTCCAACTCTCCTTTCATTTTATTCAATTATCTCCTATAGTGATAAATTTTGAACCAAAAATTAATTCCACTACCTTAAAAATTCATCACGTCTGGTTAATCAATACCTAATAATCCTCTAATCGAAGCTCTAATTGGCAAGATAATTATCTTTAACCCCGACCTCTTAAAAATTTCATGCCTCATTCAAACAAAACGAAATCTTCAGCGTCAACCCCAAACACATCCACCTAAATTATTCCATCAAATATTCATCAAATCTTCTCTGACCCCATTTAGAGAATAGAACACTCAGATCCTCAATCTTCAACCTTTAGTTTAATTCAAAATTTTTCGTAAAATATTCAGGAAATCATATTCTTTAACCCAGATAGGACGAAAATTTTTTACCTCGGAATAAATCATGACTTCCTGTTATAATTTCGTTTGTAAGCAGAACATCTCGAAACCGAGTGCATGAATAGTTGACAATTACGCATCCGGGTGCAACTCGGCCTGTTCTAATATTCAGGACCCCGCCTAGATAAAGTCTATTTCAATCGTGATCCGACAATTCGCATATTTGAGAATGGAACTGAGCGTTGACTCTTCAAATCGCAGTATTTTTGGGCCAACTAAATAAGGCATCACAGGAAGTTGCCGGCGGACACTTTTTCGTTGTTCCCGCGAGTCTATTAAATCAGTTTCATTCATCATCGCGAGACTTCGGCAATTCGTTAATTTATCGTAGCCCCTCGTCAGCGCTAAAACTGCGTTTGGAAATCGATATTTCAGGTGAAAATACACTGATTCATATAGTACGGTCGTCTTAACTTCTTTTAATCCAAAGTGTGGAACTGATGAAATGTTTTTATGTGCCTGAAGTTCCACACGTTTAAAATTAAACGACAAAAATTTATGAGTTAATGTAGAAGAAAAAAAATGTCTAGCTGCTTTTAAACATTTTTTGATCGTAACAGCAAACTTGATGCTTCCCAAAAAAATATTCGTCACACTTCCCATCATGATAAAAAATCAAAAAATTCATATATTTTTTATTTTCCTTTAATTTTAAACGTTTGGAACTTCAGGTACATATGATTTTTTAGAGTACGTTGATTTAATTATGATAACAATTTATTGTTCGAAGGAATTACTGTTCCACTCATTATCAAAAATATAAAATAATTATATCCATTGTATAGGTTTCTACATCCTCACATAATTGTATTTCCTAATTTTAAATTTGCGAAAATTCCTTTCCTCATCACCGAACATCAATGTACATGAAGTTCCAAACGTTTGAAATAGACCGAAAATAAGAAATATATGAATTTTTCTATTTTTCATCATGATAGGAAGTTTGACAAATATTTTTTGGGGAGCATGAAGTTTGATGTTACGATCAAAACGTATTCAAAAGCAGCTAGAAAATTTTTCCTCCTATATTAACTGATAAATTTTTTCGTTTAATTTTAACGTTTGGAACCTTAGGCATATAATTTTTGTGACTTTAATTCGTACACAAATTTCCATTTAATTTAATCTAATTCATAAAAATATTTTAATACTAACAAATTATTCTAGTTTAGGTTACGTATTTACATTAAGAGTGAATAATTTTTCACCTATTGAAACTTGAATTATTTTATTGTCGGTTTTGATAATAAGTTACAGTCTACTATTTTCAACAAGTAATACAGAAAATTGTGAATTTTTATTTTCTCACATGAAGAAAGAGAAATTCCAGCCTTATTTTGGGGAAGGCAAATACTAACTCTGCATTGAACGAAATATAATTTTTTTTCTGTAAATGCGAGTTAAATTATTAAAATTATTCTGCATGTAATAAATTTATTATACTTGAACCAATCATTCAATTTCACTTGTCAAACAAAAAAATATGAATCTTTATCAGGTATTTATTACGAAAAAAGAGAAAAATCGATTAGGTGTCATTTGAAAAATGTTGTGCTTGCATTATGTCAAAAATGAACAAAAATTATTTGTACACGTATTTTTGATGCAATTTTGATTTGTGTAGCACCTTTTTCAGAAAAATATTATTGCACACGAAATTTTTAATCAAGATTACGTCGTGCAGGAAAAAAATATGCAGCTTCTGACTGCATTAAATGTTGTAAAATTTTTGAAAAATGAATCTTATTTCGAGCAATGTATTCTTGTGAATCTTGTTTTTGAATATAATATGCACTATTGCTCTTACAATATTCAAAAACATTTCAAAAATATTTTTTTCTGACGTGGCGATCATAAGTTTGCCATAATTCAAATTTAAAAAAAATCTCATACCTTCATGGTTCTGAAAACATGGTATTCACAGAGTAAATTTTTCCAAAACCCAAAAATGTAATAAAAATATTTCATGATTTCTCAAAAGCTTCTGAACTATTATTTTTTCTAAAATTATATATTTATATATATTAAATAGAAAATTCAACATCTGGAAGAAATTATATTCTCGATGTTCTCGATTACAACCGTGTATTATAACTTTCACAAATATTTTTTAAAGTTCCTATCACTTTTGAAGAAATAATATAATAGAAACTTTTATAAATTTTCAAATGTTCTTAACTGAGTTAAATCAATGAACGAGAATTTGCAAAAATGGTTAAGAAAATGTTGAGTTTTTTTAAATTCCAGGGCTTCACATATTCTAAAAAATTATCAAAATGATTCACATATTCTAAAAAATTCTCCTATGTAACAAAATTTAAAGACATTGATAAAAAATTGTCAAAATGATCATTTTGTACAGTTTCACTCGAGCATATTCGATTGAAAAAACTTTTTTGCGTACTTATCATCAGCTCCAAAGTTGACAAAATAAAAACAGAAAACCTGTCACTAGCATACTGATGAGTCGCCGAAACGAATTTGTCTTTCGAAGAAAATTCGCGGGGATCAAAGCTCGGTTGCTTTGAGCGGTATGCACACGATAAAATTGATATGCACGACGAGTCGCTGCTGCACGAATCGCGATTTAACGAAGGGGGGAAAAAAGGGGGAGGGCATGAAAAACGTGATGAACACGAGAATCACTGACAGTAATGTATCAAGGTTTTCTGAACCCTTCAAAATAACAATTTTCTTTCCCTCATAGTTTTCATCTATCTTATGTTATATCAAAAATTCGTATCATAAAAAAGACCATTTTTTTTTCAATTTCCGACATTATATTCAGTGAAATCAAAAAAATGCTGAAGAAAAAAAAATCATAACCTTTTTCAGCTTTTGAGGTTACCATAAAAAGTTTTAAAACTGAAGAAAATCTCATTCTGTATGATTTTCAAAACATAGTTGAACCTATCTATATATACATGCGTGCAACTGACGTGTAAAAGCGTGATCAAAATTCATAAATTAATCACATGTGGAAACTTCTTTTAATTTTTTTGCTACGATGAGCATCTGCAAAAATTTACACGTCAAAGTCTCGAGTGGCGAGCGTCTTGGACGAATCAAAAGATGGTCGGGTCGAGAGATTTTACGCGTGTAATTAAGGATGATGATAATGTAATATTTTCATTTCTCAATTACTCGGTTCGCAAGCTCGTGAAAGCAAGAACCGTTCGCAAGTGCAAGAAGCTTTGGGACTATGAAAATTAGTGGCATTTCATTTGATTTGAAACAAACAAAGCAAAGAAATTTTCATTCACTCTGCAATGAATTAACGAACAAACAAGTTGTAACAAAAAGTGGCAATAAACGTAGAACGAAAACTAAAACAAAAAAATTTGTATGAGGCGTTGAGACATCGAAATAGCTCATTTTCGACTATCAAAGATTTTTTAAAAACTTAAAATTCGAAGAAAACAAAAAAAATTTAGTTCATAAATTGGTTATTTATGAATGTACCTGAAGTTCCAAAGAGAAATTGAATGAATTTTAAATTTTCCTCATGGGCAGGATTAAGTCAAATATTTTGTTAGTGAGCATAAAGTTTGTTGTTTCAACCGAATTATCCTTCAAAGCAAAAAGAAAATTTTTTCAAACAACTACTCGTCTTTCTTCTTTTTTCGTTTAATTTTAAACATTTGGAACTTCATACACATATTTATTTCTTTGTAATTTATTCAAGCAACCTACATGTTCACGAACTGTATCAGATTCTGCACCAACATTGCTCGAAGGCACTAACTTTTCAGATTAGAAAACGAAAATCCGTCAATTCGCAACTTCCCATTGCGCGATTCGGTAGATTCTATCGCTCGAAATTATTTCTGCGATTGCGTGTCTTAAAATTGCTCAATGAAAATCAGGTGCAATAGATAACAATGATCACAAGGTTTATAAATCGTTCATTGAGAGTTTTGTAAGCAAAACCTCTTTACCAAAATAAATCTGCGAATATAAACTGAAAGCTTCGAAATTTTCTAAATATAGATTGGAATAATCGTAGAATTTCAAGAATGCAAAGATAAGAATGGAAAATTCTAAATAAATTTTGAATTCTTGTTCGAGAAAAGACTCATAGTCGAGAGTTTCGATTTCGATTAAGGAAATTGTGTGATATTGAAACATTAAATCGGAAATTCGTTATCACAGATATTCGAGAAAACAATAAAAACTTTGGATCTAATTAACGGTTGAGAAAAAAAAGCAATATAATTATTCACAAGTTGCTCTAAAATAATAAGTAACGAATAGAAAAATTCAAGAATTATAAAAGTAAAAAAGCACATGGTTAATATTTGTGGGAGAGCCTTGAAACACGTGTACATATGTATTAATAAATATTGCAGTTACGAACATTGGAATATCTTATTGTAAATTATGCCACTAAATATGCCAACTTTGTTTACATAAAACGACATGGAATACAAGAATAAGTGCAAAATCGGAGTCAAGCTTATATTTTTATCCTCCCATGATTTCGAGCCACACAAAAAAGTAATGTCGGAAAATAAACTATGTCTCACCTAATTTGGTAAAAATTTCCAGTAAATCTGTACACTTTTTTTCGCGTCCCTCCAATAATTTATTCATTATCACTATTGAACTTTCGTCAAAATTTTCTGTCATGACGAACTCTACTGTATTGAACGTACTATCTGAACTGACAACAAAAGTTTGGTCAAGTATAAAAATGAATGCTCAATTTTTTTATTGTTAGAATACATCGTGAGAGAAAAATTTTCCAGAAAAGAGCCAAGTCAGAGAAAATAGAAATAAATGACAAAGTGCTTAAACTCGGGAAATGTAGACGATTAAGGCTTCAAGAAAATACCACAATCGTTGAGTTTCCATTTAACGACAAGAAATACATCAAATATCAATAAATTTTGAATCGATGAAAACGACTCATCGTTATGTTTTTTGGCAAGCATACTTTTTTTCACTCACTCATTGTCAAATGAATGAACATTTACGAGAAAAGTAAATTATCTGACTTGTATTGTCAGATATTTAGATTTCAAGAACTACGTCTTGATAAAAAAAAAATAATAATAAAACCCAGTAAATCTATGAACAAGAAATATCAAAAAATTTCAACCAACAATAGCCATTAATCGAAAAAATTAGGTAATATCCCCCCTCCCCCTTTATCACTTCCAACATGTAAATCGAAGTCAGGAAACCTAGATTTTTAATTTCAGATTCACAAGATTCACAAGACTAATCAATTTTATTACATTTATCTGATGGAAAGCTGAAAATCAAAATATGTAGACGTATTTATACTTTTTGGAATTGAAAAAAAAAGACGGATTTCGTGTTGGTGGATTTTTAGTCTTTTTTTTTTCAAGGATTTTCATGGGATCGAAAGATTTTTATTCTATATAATCTAGTTTTGCTAGTAACTTTCAAATAGGAAATTTAAAAATTATAAATTCGAAATAATAAAAACAAAGAAGAAGAATTGAAACTGGAGATAAAAAGTTGATAAAAAAATGAATAGTCGAAAAAACTGTAAAACACCAAGTATCAAAAACAAAAGAAACCTATAAAAAATTACTGTATATCATCGTTACAAATGTATAAAATTATGAAAAAAAATTTTGAAATTCAAACTTTGAATTTTAGAGCACTAATTCTAAAAATTTGTACAAAAATTTATGAAAATATTAGAGAATATTATAAATTGTATAAATACTGAAAAAATACAAAATTTACTAAAAGTTACAGGTACCTATAAAGATACTGGTAATTGGAAAATCTATTTTAATATATTATAAAAATCTATTTATATAATATCCATGAAAGTACTGGAAAATTTTACGAAATTGAAGAGGTACTGCAAAATACGAATAATACGAAAAAAACAAGCAATTCGTAATGGTATACCTGTGAAGGATTTTCAATATTGGCTACTGACTTGTTTAAACTACAATTTTCATCGAATTTTTATACTCTACAATTTTCTGATTTTTTTTTCCTCTACATCGGCACTGTCATGAAAAATTGTTGAAATTTTTACTGATTGTGAGTGTAGTTTGATCCTCGACTGAAATTTAAAATTTTTTTCAGCAGAATCACATAATCGTGAGATGCGACAATATAATTTATATAAAAGAAAATGACGTTTGTTCCATATACTTGCAAACTTTTTGACTTTTCTTCTAGCTGCACAGAAAAACAAAAATCCTGAAATTATTCATGTGTGTAGTTTGCCCTTTGGTAATGTTTGGGAAAATTTCAAAAAAAATCTTAACTTTTTGAAATAAAAAAATTCTTCATCATTCAATTTCAGGTTCAATAAGTTTTTGGAGAACGAATTAAATTAGCATTATATATTTTACTCCCAATCTACGTAACTTTCAAAAATCCTTCAATAATTCCCAAGTATCAGAGTGTTAAAATGATTCATAAAAATGACAGAAAAAGTGACTTCGAGAATGTTCGCACACGTGAAAGAAGCGTGCCAAGAAAAACGACGACGACGGTGCCGAGTGAAATTGGTTGGAAAAGCATGAAAACTTGTGTAAACGCGCTTCGAGTTGTGTAAAAACAAGGCGTGGAAAGTCGAGAATGAAACGGTGACGCGGGTTGGAGATGAAATAAAAAAGCAATGGCATCGTCGTTAACATCTGCCGCGATCTGTCAGGGAGTCGCACACATTCGTATGAGAGCCTCGGCTACTGTCAAGTTAATCCGCGCCGAGTATTATTATGGTGTTCAATGTCATTATCCGCGACCATTTCACAGTCCCCGAGTGCCATGGCGCCACGTGCTACCAAAACACGAAAAAATACAACGACAGAAACGATCGATTAATCGAGGATTAAAACGTTTCAAACGAAAATTGTGGCTGGCACGTTGCCAGCTAAGAATTTCGTTTCTGCAGAGAGTTGAATAAAAAAGCGTCTTACTTGAAAAAGGTCCATTTCGTGTTCAATATTCAGAAGTTTTCAATAAATATTATCCATTTGTAGAATCTATATGCAAAGTTTCAGGGTATGTAACAAAGTGACTGTTTTTTCTGGATTTGAAGTCTACAAAGTGGTAAAAATTATTATATTATTCAAGTTCTTACGTTGTTTCTTGTCACTGGGTATAAAATTCATACATTCTCCTCATATTCGATAGCCCAGTCAAATATTTCTTTCTTTCTCTCTACACACTGTCTACACACTGTCGACGCGTTTCGCATCCTTTTTCGGATCCCTTCTCAAGACCTACATAATAAAATAAATAACATCTCTGAATTTCCCAACATTCCAATCAACTAATCAAACTTTCAGGAACTCACGTCATAACAACAGTTGCAAAATATCATGTTAAACAATCGAAAAACTCCATCCTCTTCAAAACTATTGAATCTCAACACAATGTTAACATTATAAACTATCGTGACAATCCACATGTTTAATGCATAGTACAATTCTTCCAAGATTGATGAAATTACGATTTCAGATGTAAACAGTCGGAAGGTCTGTCTGATACTATTTCAAATCAATATCACGAATTTCAATTATTATAGTATTCAAATTTTTTGTTCTACAAAATTACCATAAAATCTTATTTTAGCACTTCATCACGTTAATGTCGAAACACAACAAGGTTAAGAAAAAAGAAAAAAAATGAATTCACAAATACGTAAGACCTTGGTGAAAGAAAAAAAAACTAATGAGAATTAAAAAACTTGACGAACACAATCTGGAATAACACAAGCCTATGTAGACGAATCGTTTTTTCTGGCACGAGTTTGAATGCTCAAGGTCAGTACAAATCCAACAAAAGATTTGAATTCAGAGTGGTAGTAATAGAATTATATACCGCTGACATACTGGAAAAATATGTACATTCTAAAAAAAAAAAATATCCGCAAATCCCGATATATGCCTTTTGTAAACATTCTCTGTAATTGATTTCCATGATATTCATAGTTCCCAGAAAAAAGAAGAGACACATTTTCTTTCGGGCCTAGACCGTTTTGGAGCCCACATGCTCGAGCCGATTTCTAATCTCAAGGGAGAGCATCTTACGTATTCACCCCTCCAGAAAATACATAATCAACGAGTTTTTCAAAGTAAGTCCAACATCGTTTCAAGGTTTGCTTCGATACGTGTCCTGTTTCAAACCTACTTGACCTATTTTAACAAACATTCCTTAAAATCAGTCCCAAATTCCCTAACAGGATGACTTAAAAAACAATCAAACCAAATTCCGTTCATTCCCACGGAACTCAATGCCCCGGCCTCGGAAAATAGTGAGAAGCCATACATTATCATACAACGCATGTTCCATGTACACACATAAAAAACACATTATATACCTCTGGACCGACCAAAGGACTTCATGGCCTTGATCCCCATGCCGGAGTGAGCTTCGCCGCCGTAGTCGACGTACATTTGTGCTTCCTTCTCAAACTCCCACCAAAAACTCACTTCACTCGAAGCTGTAATCCTCAAATTCCCCGCAAGTCCGGGCCCAACTCACTCTCGTGAGGCCCAACATTATCCCAAACTGCCACCATGCGTTCTTCCCCAATCCTTAAAAACAAAACCAAACCCTTCACACCAAAAATTCAGAATCCTCAGTCCTGAAAACACGTGGATCCTGAAAATTCATCCCTTCATCTCATCTTCATCCCTGGAAATCGTGGATCCGAGCCAAGTCACGCACGGGGGCTTCTCCTCTTCACTCTTTCAACGAAATCGTGACAATCGTGTCCTCCTCCCCTCACAACCTCAGGCGGCGGCGGCGGCCTCTCATTCACAAAAGCACCGGCCAATCGCGACGCGGTACACGTGGTGAGAGGGGAAATCAAAACTCGCGTAACACACGTTACAGAGAGAGGGGTGGGGAGGTACGAAACCGGGGGAGGGGAACGTAGAAATCAAAACCACAGAAGCGCGAAACGCGTGTTGCACAAAGAGCACTGGAATATTTTACTCTTTCGCGACGAATAAAAGGGTTGCCAAGGAAGGGGAGGGGAGGGGGGTAATGGTAATTGCAATAATATCGCGCGGATCGAGGGGAGGGGGGAAAAGAGGGGGGCGAGCTCCGAACCACTCCGAACGCGTCCCGGCGAAAGCGCGTTCTGCAGGTAAAGTGCGTTGTTAGGCCTGTCCTAGTCGACGTGAAGTTGTGCTTAGCAGGGTGGTGGTGGGGGCGGGGGAGGGGAGGGAAAAGAAGTTACGAAGAAGAGGAGGGCCCTGAAGAAGAGAGGACGAACGATGATGAGGCTCGCCAGATGCTCGTGGGTTTATAATAATCCAATTCGTTTGTAGGGGGAAGAGGGGAACGGGAAAACGGGCGGAGGGGCGGGGGTTTGGTCGCGTGGTGCGAATTAATTTCGGCGCGAATCGAGGGAAAATCCGCGGCGAGCACGAAAATACAGTGCACGGGTGTTGGCTCGTCACTGTTACGGCCGAGCAAAGACGAGCATCGTGGACTGAGGAGGCTGAAACGGGATTACCGAATGGGGGGATGAGGGGCGGAAGGGGTACGAGGGGGGATAGAGGGAGGGATACAAATGCGAGGGAGATGAAGGAAGATGATGGAGAAAAAAGGCACGAGAGGAGAGCCTCGTGAGATGCAAAGGCGTAGGGAAAACGAATTTGGTATACACTGGGAAGGGAAGAGGGGTGTTTGTATAGGGGGGAGGAAGGTAGACGTGTTTGTGTTCCGAAAAACTTCCGATGGATAGACTGGCATTTATGATCGAAATTCAAGTACCTTGGTTGGGTGTCGAAGGTGCCTTTTTTGGAAAGTTTTGTTTGGGGTCTACCTCACAGCTGAATCTGGCCCAAAGCGGAACCCTGTTTTTTTCTTGGGATCGACGGGAGGGGAAAAAAGAAAAGAGAGTTTTCGAGCAAAACAGCATTTCTCTACAACTTTTTATACAAAGTTGTAAATAAATGTGAAATTGTATATGCTCTATTCCAATTAATTTTCGATAAGTTAGAGGAAGAGTGATCACTCAGAGCCAAATATTTTGACTCCATTATTTATTCATCAATATTTCGGCCAACATATGGGGCCCTCGTCAGGATTCTTATAAATCTTCAAAAAAATATATCTCTCTTATTTTATTTATAAACATCTCATAATAATAATCATAATAAATAATTCTCTAAAATAATGCAAATATAAACTCAGATCTACTCACGAAGTCGACAATGTATTATTCAAACATCAATTCTCCTTTCATCGAAAAGATTCGTTCCCAATAAATAAAGGTCAAACTAACAATTCCAAATTCTTTGACGAATCACATCAAAATTCATCGTCGTAACAACATAAATTTTTAATCCCGCCAAAATTCATAACGTCGTACAACTCGCTGTTTTATAAATTCATTACCAGTCATCATCAGTTCCTTACATAGAACGTTTGTAAAGTCTCCGTAATGAAATTTGTACGACGTTATGAATTTTGGCGGGATTAAAAATTTATATTGTTACGACGATGAATTTTTATGTGATTCGTCAAAGAATTTGGAATTGTTAGTTTGACCTTTATTTATTGGGAACGAATCTTTTCGATGAAAGGAGAATTGATGTTTGAATAATACATTGTCGACTTCGTGAGTAGATCTGAGTTTATCTTTACATTATTTTAGAGAATTATTTATTATGATTATTATTACGAGATGTTTGTATATGACATAAGAGAGATATATTTTTCGAAGATTTATAAGAATCCTGATGAGGGCCTCATATTTTGGCCGAAATATTGATGAATAAATAATGGAGTTAAAATGTTTGGCTCTGGGTGAACACTCTTCCTTTCACTTTTCGAAAATTTTTATAGAAAGTTTTTACATATTTGATACTGCTAATTCTCTAACGTCAATTAGGTCTATTTTTAAAAATCTCTCAAAAAAAGGAAGTGTATAACCTTTATTGCTTTCGAAGTACTCTCCATTTGCACTAAAGCACGAGTCTGAACGTTCATTCAAATCTTGGAAGCAAATTTTTAAATTTGTCCTCTTTGAAACCCGCAAGTGACTTCGTGAAATTGCATTTTATTGGCAAAACGCTTTACTTTTAATTCATTTTTCATCCTAGGGATGAGAAAAAAGTTCAGTGAGTAAGGTGGCTGAGTCAAGGTTGTCGTCATCATTAAGGCCAAAAACTGTCTGAGAAGTCTGGGCACAAACTTTGCTTCCCAAATCATCGTTCAAAATTCGTTAAATGCAGCTCCAGAACAAATTGGATATGTGTTCGAGTTCGTCTATAGTCCCGCATCAATTTTGATTAATAAGTTCATAGATTTTGTCGATGTTATCGTCAGTTTGGGCATTATAAAAACGATCGGATTGGGTCTGATCTTTAATGGCTATTTCTCCTTTTTTAAAACAAGAAAACTTGAATTTTACGAAGAGCATGTTCTTTATAAGCTGCTTTGTATCTTCACCAAAATTTCCGCCACGGTTTTCCTGAGAAAAAAATTAAACTTTACAGCTTCACATTGTTCGTTAAAGTCAGCCATTTTTCCGTGTCACGAATGCATCAAAGACAATTACACAAAAATCATACAGAAATTGAAATTGTCGTTGCCAAATGCCATATCTTCAGTTATTACAAATACACGAAGATTTCAAGTAAACGTTGAAATTCCGGTTACTTTTAGGTCCCTCTTGCATGTTTCTAAAACAGCAAGAGGAAAGTTTGACTGTTTTTAGATTGAGTTAATGTAGATTTGAACAAATACATTCAAATATCTTAATCTAAAAATGCAGTATTGACTGTATTGAGTTTTACTATTATACTGCATTATCAAATAAATTGAATACCACACAAATTTTATGTTATAAAGTAAAATATTAACACGTCGAATCAAATCAGGACATTTAGGTATGTCGCAGGACTTACCAGGAGGGAAGATGTAAAGTGTAAATGAAAATTCTGGGCAAACCTGTTCAAATTCTAAGAATTTAGTCACAAGCCCAGAAAAGTATAACAAATCCTAGTAAAAAGTGTCTGTGTCATAAGAATAATTTTGATGTATTCAAATAATGTGTCATCTTACACTTGAAATCTAGCTATTCCTGTCGGAATGTCCTAGTATCCAAAACTATCCTACTTAAAAAAAAAATTCAATACGAATTAGGCAAAACTAGTGAAAAACTGCAAAAATCTGATCAGAAGTCTAGAAATCCAGAAAAAAATAAAACAACCAAGTGGAAAATTTAAGAAAAACCATCGAAACCGTTTCAAAAACTGAAAACTCAGCCACAAACCAGAAAAATCAGAACATGAGTTACTGCAGAAACGCTAGATGTTCAAAAAATTCTTATATTTAGCACTCTCTGTTTTAAAAAACTGATCAAATTTCAATCAACTTAATTTTGCATAATTTAATTTTCTGAACTCCATCAATTTTCATCACAAAAATATAAAAACAATAACATTCTAAAAACTAATCAAATTCGAAATCCCGAACATTTCATTCAGCAGTTATTAAAATACACTGCAAACTCGGATTCTCTTGCACAAAATTTCTTTTTTGCAATCGTAATCTCTTTCAAATTTTGACTCGTTTATTCTTCCTCTTCTCCTAATTTTGCACCCCCAACAAAAGATAAGAACGAACCTCTCGAAGGCAAGAAAAAACGAGTTTTTCTCAATACGATTCGATTTGCTTGAGTAAGAAATTCCGAGTTTCGAGTGTATAATACACAATTGACTTTTACGCTCTACGCCCCTGAAAAAAGGGGGTGGGGAGAGGGTCCCTTGACGAGGATGACGAGCGGGAGAGGAAAGACAAAGCTGCTGCCCCCTCGTCCTTGTTCACCTCCTCCTCCCCCCCCCCCCGGCTCTTCGTCCCCCTCATCAACCTCCTCGCGCTCGGCTGCGGCCAGTTTTATGAATGAATGTCCCTCTCTCGCTCTCGTTCGCGTGCGGAGCGAAGAGCGCAGAAGATGAAGAAAGAGTTCCGAGCTAGCTGCGTATATACCCAGCACCCGCCGCCGCGGGCCGTGGCCTTCCATCCTCCGTTCGGGGGCTATACCTAGCCATCGGGCTTCTTCATTCATGCCGGTGCCGAGCGCCAACAACACATCGAGAAATTCTATAAGTATACTATTACATATGCCAAGCTTTTCGGGGGCTTCCCAAAGCTATTCCCAGGCCGAGGAAGCGTTCGTTACGAAACGTCCTGGAATAACTATGGAGAGACTCTTTGTTTTCGGTTCTCCATCATGATTACACCAGGAAATTTAGTGAGAAAACTGGGAGGTTTTTTCTTAAGAGTAATGCTAAAATAATGTTTAAATATCATTAATTTAACTTCATAAAAAGAAGTAAATTAATTACTATGACGAATTGCTGTAAAATTCTGAAGAAAAGAGTTTGTCTTCCCATCTTATGTGGAAAATATGCTTTTCGTTTTCATTTTTGCTCGATTAAAGTTCTAAAGATTAGGAAGGTAGAGGATTAAAATTCTGAAAAGTGCTTCTGACTGTTGTTTATGATACGATGTATTTTATGATGACGTTTGTTCATATTGGACATGGTGTATGATATACAGAGAGAAAACAGAGGCGAAATGTAGTTTAGAAGTGTTATTGATTAATTGTCTGAAGAGGGTCACAGTTAATGGCCGAAAGCTAATGAACACTTCAATTTCAAATATTAATTTAATTTCGGCTCCAAGATATCATGATAAAAAGAGTGTATATATAATTGTGAATAATTTTTTTTTAAAAAAGTCGATTCTATAAAAAATGTGAGCGAAGTTTCCTACTTGGCACCACCAACTTAGTACATATCTTTAGTGTCCCAATTTTTTCTCAGTATTCGCAGAAAAAAGAGTGAATTTCACATCCAAAAAAGTATATCATATTCTTTCAAAAAAAGATGTCACGCCTACATATTTCAAGGATAAAGTACTGTAACAGCTGACAACTACAACAACATGTATATTTCTGACATTATTAAACTGTACCTTACACTCTAAAAAAAATTAGAAATTTTTCCATACATGGTCGGAAATTTACTTTGAGCCATAGTACTTTTACAACTTGCAATTACAATATTGGTACACTATCATGGAAAATTAAGTCTGTGGTAGTTTTTCCACGGTGATCTATATTTTTTCCAATGATATTCATATATTTTCCAGATTAGTATTAACTTGCTAGTCAATGTGAAAATATTTCGATCGTTTCGTGAGGAAATTTTGAGTAAAAAATAAAAACTTTCCTATGGCTAACTATGAAATATTTACTACACTTTCTATATTTCCATGCATTGTTAGAAATTCATCTTTAATATGGTTTTTCTCTCTTTTCAATACTAAGTACATTTTTAGTTTTCCGTTTCACCCGAGGGGCGTTTAATATCCACCCCCATCCAAGTTGTGGCAACCAATACAGCCGCTTTACTAGGGTGACTGTGAGATCTAAGACTATAAGATGTAAGAGTGTAATATTTTCGATAGCAGGGAGTAATTTTAAGATTTCGTTGTAATGTAAGACTGTAAGATGTATGTAAGTCTGTAATGTTTTCATTTAGGGGGAGTAATTTCGAGATTTTAAAATGTAAGATGTAAGACTGTGAGATGTAAGAGTGTAATATTTTCGATTGCAGGGAGTAATTTTGAGATTTTGTAAGCCTGTAATTCTGTAGAAGTGTAATGTTAGGTTGGAATAGTTGGAGGTCGACGATATTCGAGCGTGTTCCGAGTGTAAGGAATAATTTTGAGATTTCGTAGGTCTGTAACACTGTAAGAATGTTAGAATTTCATTGATAGATTCGACTTAAAATTAAAAATGAAATAATTTTTCAACTGATTCACAATTAAAAAAAGAAGAAAACAGTACGCAGAAAAATTGAAGGATTTGTCAGAACTAAAAAAGTAGGATGAATAAAAATCTATACATCGGAACCTTGAAGCAACATGAGAAGTTTTACTTCTAAAGCGTGTTGATTTTCCCCATGTGTTATAGTTTGTTTCTGAAAATATATAAATATATAAATTTTCGTATAAGATGCAATCAACCCACGATCTCTCAAAAAATCCCTCATAGTGTAATCCTTCAGAACCTGAATAATTCAAAACTAACGACTAAGAATCATGTCAAAAGAGTCAAGTAAAATATACCCCTCACGCGAGCTCGAATAGTTGGAACGTCTACTCCGATGAGGCTAAAAATAAACGAAAATATACCAGCATATTCCCGGCTGCAGTTTCCATCCGGAATTCAAGGCCTCCCAAAGACGAATGGCATAATATTATAACTTGGCCCAGGCCGGAATACACGCGTGCATAATCACAACCGTGCATACACATATATATACCGAACACGCGAGGCGCGACATGACAATGCTATTTTTCTTGCTTCTAAATTTGGACGGGTTCGGCGATGCGTGCCTAGAAAATAAAGGAGCACCTTACTACGGACGGGACACGCGATATTTCTCCATTCACAAGCCTCGCCATTCACCGATCCGGCGAAACTTTTACCGAACCGATCCCAGAAATATTGAGCCTTTACTTTCGCGCGCCATTCAAGTGCCATTTTACGTAACCTAATGGCCATTCGGAAAAACGCGCAAAAAAACGTCCAATCGCGAGCGAAATTTCCGCGACGCAATAACGATGCGAGAGATAATGTACGAGATGAAAAATTGCCCGCGCTCGCGATTCAATTCGCGGCTGGAAAAATCTCAGCCCCGGTTTTTCTTTTTTTTCCCCTTCAAATATCGCTCGATCGCGTGCAAAATCATTTCCGCGGATTTGTTTCATTTTCCTACGTTCTTTTCCTAGTTCCTTTTTTTTGGTTTACATTTTCGACGTTTTTTGTTGGCTCTCGCGGTGTAATTCCAGCCGCAAATAATCTCGTTGAGAGCGGGGAGGGGGCCTGATTTCCTCGGCACTTGCACCGTTTTCGCCGGGCGCTCTATGATTTGACGTAATTGGCGTGCATCGCCAAGGATGGTAAGATTGGTAAGTGGCGCGTCCGTCACTCGGCTTAACTGGATGCTCGCGAGTTCTTCACGGGGTGATTTTATAAAGAAATTGTCAGGTAAGCGAAAGGTTAGTCGAAAGTGATCATTGCAGCATTCTATAGCAAATGGGATTAAGGAGATGGGTTCTATACAAGTCTGATATTCAGAATTTGTATGGATCGAGGGAAAATGAAAATGGAGGTGATGGGAACGTTGAACGTGAAATGGAAACTAAATAACGTTAATAAAACGAGGACTCTAAATCAAATTTAGTAAAAAAACCTCAAAAAGATTTTTAAGTTTTCAGAAATATCTTCGTTCAGAAAGTAAGCCTTTTTATTTTCTTACTGTACCTCATAATTCTCTAGAATCCTCGAATATTCTGAAGGAAAAAAATTGAAAGATATTCAAGAACTCTCCAAACTTCAAATATTATACAATCAATATTAAAATTATGTACTTTTAGAATTTCCAGATCTTGTCGATTTTCTACTTCTAAGCACCAAATCTCGTTTAGAAAATTACAAATCGTGGTTTTTAAATTTCTGAGAGACTTTGTGCTCAATGAATTCTAACTTTAATATTTAAGAGAATTAAAACAATTCATTCGAAAAGAAAATGGAAATGTTTAATTCCAACACTAAGAATATGAAATATCAATTCACCATGTTTTACTCCGAAAATCGATTGCACAAGTGTCATTTTTTTGAATTATAAAATAATACAAGAAAAATTGATCAACTTATAAATGTATGCGTAATAAATGCGACTTTTTGTATAATACCTTTAATTTGGAAAATTTTATATGCACCACCTCTATAAACCCTATACTTTCCACCTAATTTCAAATTCTAGAAATAACAATAAAATAATAGTTAAAATACAAGAAGAGCTCAGAATTATGAAAAATACATATATATGAACTATAAAATTATATTTAGAATTTCAGGATACAGTTTCAGTTAAAAACTTCAAATTTTAAAACTGTCATATACTTGTTGCACTCCCGAATTCTTTTGAGTTTCTGATACAATCTGAAACTAAAAAATATAACAGAATCCAAAATTGTGAAACTTCACATTGGAAAACCATTAACATTGAAGTTACATAAGTTGATTGTTGAATTATAACTTCACATCTAAAAATTTCAGAAAAATCTTGATTTTCTCAATGTACAGCTTCAAATCTTGTTAAAGAAAAAAAAACGTAAAAATGGGCTTGATTTCATTTTGTGTTACGAATACATACATGCGGAATTTTTCCCATTTTTATTTCTTTTGCGTATCGTGAATTTATTATTTTTTATATCAGAATCTAAATAGCAGAAGATTATTACATGTTTATAAGGAATTTCCGTAATATTGATTTTACAAATTATACTTCTAGAAGTTCAGATTTTATTGTATAGAATTTTATAGCTTTAGGATAAAGAAATAATAAATGATTTCAGAAACGTGAAACACTGAACACAGAACTCAGGTTTTAAATTCTGAAACAAGCATTTAAAAGAATATTAGTTTTATGATATCCAATTCTCGAATCTTGAAATTTTTATATTTTAACTCCTGAAATTGTATAGGTACTCTAGAATTTACAATTAGAATCCTAGACTCGTGTTATATGTATAGATAAATGCAGAATCAAGCATTTTAGATTCTAGATTTTATAATTTCAATTTATTGTTATTTCTAATCGAAATATAAAAGTCTCAAATTACAGCTTCTTAAATTTAACGATTTTCAAGATTCTGAAACTTGGATTTTTTATTTTGATACTAGAGGATTATTAAATTTGTAACACTAGAACATCAAATTATAAAAATCTATATTTTGGAGTATAATATTCGAGAACTCCAATTTTTATAAAAGAGACTTTTAGAGCTATTGAATAGAAAATGTATTTTAAACTTTCTGAATTCTAGAAAACAGGAATTTTAAATTCTAAAATTCTCGAACTCCTAGTTCAATACCTTGGATCTATCGGGTATAAAATAAATAAATAAAAAGTCATAAGGTTCAACATTATTACAGAATTGAAGAACTCAAGAATGTAAATCCATGAAAGAGAATTTTAGGTTTCTAAATTTCCGAATCGAATGTTCTGGAACTTCTGAATACATTGCAGATTTCTACGACAAATTAATGTTTCTCAACAATTGAATTTTTATTTTAAGAACTATAACTCGTTGAATACACAACATTAGTCAAAAAAAAGTAATTTACATCCATCAACTTTTACATCCATATTCAAAAAGTTACTCTGTCGGACTGTAACTAAAAACTTGTATTTAGGAACGCAAATAGACGTGTTGAAATACCCCGTTGAATAAAGAGAAAAATAACAGACATTCATCAATTGAAGGAGGAAAAGTGAAGTTTTATGAATGTTTCGTTCTTTCATTCATGTATATACTCGAAGTATATATCGTGTACACTCTGACCCACTTTTGTGTCGCTTCCGGTACTTCCGCTGTGACAAGTGCTCGGAGTGACAGGTTGGATTTCAAAAGCTATAATTTCTTGCTGAAATATTTTAATACGTACAAAATTTCCTTATTATAATGATTCGGCGAATCAATTTCATCGAAATTTACAATTTCTGAAAACTATGAGTATTTCTAATATTTTCTGACAATTTTTCTAATATTACAAAAAAGAAACACTGCAAAAATTCTGCATATTTTTATAGTCATAATTATTGTAAACTTACAAATCAACAAATTGTTTTTTTAAACTGTAAAATGTCACGGAAACTTCGAAAGGATGTTTAGATATTTCCCCAAATTTGAAAAATTGTCAGAAAATTAAGTAATTCGCCCCCCCCCCTAAAAAGAGAAATTCCCATTTTAAGTTCTAGACAATTTCGAAATATGTACTAATTATTAATAAAGTAAGTTATGAAAAAGTATAAAACAAACAATGTACGAATTTCGGCAGAATATTTCTATGTTGTCTGATGTTCTTGGAGACCTTCGGAATTGGTAAATGTTTTTGGAATTCCAAAAAATAGAATACTTATCAGGGACATTTTTCACAGCGCTTGAAATCATCTAGCGGATAACGTTGACAATTTTTCCAATTTTTGCAAGTTGACTGCGAGATATCATTTAAAAAAAAAACAGCTCAAAGCATGGAAAATACTCTATATGACCCTCCAAAAATATACGAAATTCATTTAAAACCATTCAAACAATTTTTTACTTATATAATGCCTTTCATTTCTACAATAAATTATTTTAAACTGTCTTACCTCTCTCATCACTGAGAAAATATTAAAAAATAAAATAAAATAAAATCATATTTACTTTCCAAAACAACATTTCTAACACTGAACCCAACCATGTACTCATGCAGCAGGAAAATAATAAAGCAACTAATTCTGGAATAGTGTATGGCGTCTGCTGATGCATAAAAATATTGATCACGGGAAACCAATTTTATGCAAAAAGTTGATTATTTTTATGTTCCATACATCAACAGTCGCTAGTTAATTATGAGTTTGAAATTTGTATTTTTTGCCTCTCATTAATCATTATTATTGACGAAATGACTTAATTTCATAATAAAATATGCAGCGGAACTAATTATGTTTTTGCCAATGTAAGTTATATGGAGCGAAGGAAATTTATCTAAATCTACTACCCAAGGTATACAAGAACAAAAAAATCACATACTCTGATCGTGGTAGCAAAACTTTCCTGAAATAGAAACGTGATTTGCGGAATAGAAATATTTCAGTCAGTTATACTTGAATTACTGATTAAAATTGTAACTTTTTAAGATTCTCAATAAAATATGAGTATGAAAGAGAAAATGAACACGAACGCCATAGAATTGATAGTTGTATAATTCAGAGTAGTAAAAATCGTATGTAATGCCAACATGCTAATTTTTGATATTTTCTGTCAAGAGTCTTTTCTACACACCATTGCTAAGATTCAGTTTGTCCTAGATAATATTTTCGTAGAATTATTGACTTTTTGACTAAAGTATTCGATGGAATACATCTAGTGAAATGAACACGAAAAGATTCTGCTTCATTCATACTGCCACCATACTTTTTTGACTCGGAGAAACCTGACAGTATGTATAAAAAAGATTGAAAACATCTATAGAATATCGAACTATGAATACATCAACTGGAATCATGAGTTCTGAAATTCTCCATTCCAGAATTTACAATCATCTCTTGCTCATGCTAGTATAAAACAAGATTGAAGAATTAAAAAGAAAGAAAACAGGTAATCAGGCAATACCGAAGTACTCGCGGCCGCTAATAGTCGCAGAAAAAGGAGCGTCGGAAACGCGTCCCGGGGGCGACGCGTATTCCCGAACGACTCCGATAAAAGGTAATAACACGCGTCGAGTTTAATTGATGATAATGATTAGGCACAAATGGATCGCGGCGGCCGCATTACACCCGGGGAGATGGAAAAATCGGAGCGCATCAAATTAAATTCCAGCCCGAGCTGCCGCTTGGCAAGAGTAAATGATAAAGTCAAATGCATATGATACCCGGGGGATATACGAGGGGCCACAAAGACTTCGGGAGGTGGTGCTGGCGGGGTGGAGGAGGGGGAGGATAAGAGCAAAAGCCGAAGAATACGAGTAAGAAGTCCCGGGGGGAGAAACCAAGGAAGGAAGTTCAGGTGAACGTCTGTATGGGCCTAAAGAGAAGGACGAAGACACCGAGGAGAAAGAGTAGGAAAGAGAGAGGAAGGAAAGAAAAGGCCGCGGGCCGAGCAGGTTTTTGCCGTATTTTTTACGGAATTTATTATAACTAGGAAGCTGACGTGTTGCCCCTCGATTCTCGCATACAATTTTCCCACAATCCCAATGTCCTTCCGAAAAGTCATAGCGTTACCTTGCCGATTCGATCATTCCGAAATTCTAGTCACGCCACGTCCGGAGACTTAGATGAATTCTCCTACGTTTCGCTGACAATCCGGTCAGAAATTTAAAACAGTAGTTCACACGAGTTGGTGATTTCACCTATACAAATGAAACATAGATTTGGACGCTATGTTTTCTTTTAGCCAGTTTCAAATTTTCTTTTTTATGCAATTTCAGGAAGGGGTGTCCACCCCCGAACCCCCTCTGGGTTTACCACTGCCCATCGTTAATACATGAGATGACAGCCGGATCTGCCATCATCCCCCTTTCAGGTTGTGGCTTTATGGAAAGGGGAGGGCCGAAAGGAAGTAAAAGGTTGAGGAAACGACGAAGGTACGTTGAGGCGAGAAAAGGATAAGGAGAGCGTGGGAAAACGTTGGCTCCTGCAGAAGAGAGAAAGAGAGAGATTGTACGAGATGAGCGTTAGTTAGGCAGAGTACTGTTGTGGACAGTGTTCATAGAGAATACACGTCACTTCCTCTGATCGAGCAGGTGATCCCCCCTCCCCCAACCTGATCCTCCACCTCCTTCTCTTCGATCCGGTCGCTCGACATCCGCCAAGTTAGCTAACCTCGGCAAGGCCCGCAGCCACGACGACGCCTAATGCTTCCGGTCTTTTCCTTCCTTCCCCCGCGGGGGCCCTAACCTAACCCAACTAGGCCCATCACAATCCGGAACGTGGCTGACCATGCATTATTCTGACTTGTCTATTCTGTGGTCACGGATCATCATCTACCTTAGCTTGTAAACACTTCAGTGTCTGATGTAGGTAGAATGCATCCCTGTTTTCTTTTGTGGTTTAGTGTTAAGACGACAGAGAAAATGTTTTACTGTCTTTGTCAGATGAATGTGCATAGTAAAAATTCATGATTCTAAAACTCATCCATGCCTAAGTACTTGTAGACTTGTGTACGTGTATTTAATATGAAATGGGTAGTTCATTATTATTCTGAAATTTTTAACCTACACTGTCAAAAAAAATTCGAAATTTCAAACATCTTTTATAGACTTTCTCTTAAAATCGTGTTGAAAATTTCATGGACACTTATATGAAAAGGATTTCAAAGAAATTTATAATAAATTCATTATTTTCATTTTAGATATATTAATTTCAATACTTTTTATTATTGTTAATTCTATTTTTAGACACTATATGTTTGAATATTTTAAAATATCTTTTGCGTATTATCAAATATACAATATAAATTTTGTTATACAATTCATATTCCATACAATATAAATGTATTGTTTCAATCGAAAAGCTGTTATAAATTAGGGAAAATCTGCTCCAAAAAAAATTGTTATGTCGAAATCTACTTGAATTTAAAAAAGATTGAATACACATTTTCAATGAGAAATCATTTGAAGGTGAAATGATTCTAAAGTCTGCTTTGTATCAAATAAACACTTCGATTTCATAGAAGGTTTATAATTTTCATAGAAATTGTCTTTTTTTCCATAGTTGCGTCCATGAATTTAATGGAAAATTTAATTGACAGTATAGGAAATCTGCTTCAAAGACAGTCTCTTAAATTTAATAGAGAAATTTCTGAGAGTGTACGGAAGGTTCGGAACTAGTTAGTTTTTTACGATACTTATTTATTTGAAAATTCTTCAAAAATATTAGCAAATTTGTTACTATGAGTTGAGTTCATTTTCATTATTTACTAAAACTTTTGTCACTTGTTCGTTATCAGAAAACGAACTATGAATTTGGAACTGTACATTTTAAGGTTGTTTGTTAAGCATGTAGTTAATGTTAAAAAAAGCGGATTTCAGTAAATTTCATTGATTATTACTTGATGTAGCCACGAGAAATAATGTGAGAAAGAACGAAAATTTTTGATATCAGTTTCATTTGTTAAAAATATTTATTAACAGAACGTCAATTCAAAAGGTCTGAACCTAAATTTTATGGGATGTTTAAAGTGTTTGAACTTTATACATGCATCACTCGGCCAGCCTGTGTACGTGTGTTTTACGTAAAAGTTTTTGTGTGTTTCTATTTAACAACAACAGAAAAACAATTAAAATAACAAGAGCAATAATAATAATAGTACTGTTAATAATAATTGTTATGAAAACTATAGCAATAATAACAAAAATGCAACAATGCTTCCAGTTAAACAAAAAAATTGTGATAGTGAAAAGAAAGATGGCTCAAGGCCTTACAAACAGGAAAATGTGTCATATACAAAAAAGTACAAAAAAAAAAAAACATTAAATAACTCAAGAAACAACAAAAAGTTGAACCAAACTTTATTTAACAATGATATTATATTAATATGATCAATCATCAATAAAATTTCATCGAATTTAATAAAATATTGGATCAACGTTCTTATATTAAGTTCAAACCATTTTTATGATGGGAGGTTTGAACCTAATTTCAGAGTTTCATTGTTTGTAAAACACAAATATTTCTGTATCTGGTACACACAAAAATTAACGAAAATTCATGGAACTTCTGTGAGGTGTAGCAACGCCATTTTATACCGCAAACCTGCAATTTTTAATGTTTAGCAACAATTAGAGCTGTTGATACGCGAACATGTTCAAACCTCCTTAGTTTCCCTTATATATTGCCAACATGGGTCATTACATTATTCTTTAACTCGATTGTTTATTTGTGGTTAAAAAATATTTTATATGTGTTTTATAATTTAAGTATTTTATGCAAAATCAGCAAGGGATAAAAACTTGAAAAATCCTTACAAAGTCGTCTCCATAAATTGCTTGTCTTCAATAATATGAAATATTGTTTGAAATCAAAATTTAAAAATTTTATAATAATATTCATTTTACCTCACACTTTTAATTGGCGTTTCTGATAAAATTTTCGCAAGTTATTTTCATAAACAAATTCTACAAATGAACGAGCTACTGTATTCAGCAAAAAGATACCCTAGCTTTTTTGAAATTGTTCAACCTGTAAACTTTTCTCTTCTGTTAACTATATATTTTCAGAAAAAACTTTGTAAAATATAAAATAAAAGTGTCATTGAAACACATTTTCTCCCATAATTAAAAAAAAATGATTTACACCGAAATTTCCGAACAAAAATTCAAGAAATAATTGAAATAGAAATCTAAACTAAAAAATTCCATAAAGTAACTGAAGGAACGAAATAAATGTGTTAGTGTAAAAAACAAAAAACATGTTCGAGCTGGTTGGCTGGTGCTATTTCACATTTTAGTGGTACCTTTTATCGTCTCAGGTTTCGCTTTTTGACTGGCTGCATTTTCTATCCTTTGGGAGTTGGAAACTTCGAGAGAACAATAAATTTCTAGGAATTGTGATAGATGTTCGTTATTTTGGGATCTCATGGGATTTTCCGACAGAATGTGTGGGAGTGGCTGTTTTTTTGGGTAGGTTTTGAACTGATGGAATGTTTTCTTAAGATAACAACAAAGGAATACCAAAGTGAAGGAATACTGACTTGAGAAATCATGCCTTTTAACTCGGCTTTATATTGTTCTCATTGTCTTAGCGTATTTCTTTATAGAAGAACTTTTAAATCTTCAAATTCAGATTGCAGAATGACGTACGAATTTCTTAACTGTCTGGTAAACCTTAATACGATTTATGGTATTTGAAGTCTTTTTTGAAACTTTTTTTGTCTAAACGACTTTTTTCGGTGTATAATATACTTGGAAGTAAACCTGGTTGCTTCTATAGAAATGAACAAATAAAGAAATAAATGTTCATCATCTCCCTGAACTTGTAAATTATCAAACCAATCAACTGTTTTCCTCACTGCACTCTCCTGAAACCAGTTGCTCAATAAACGAACGCGACCCTATAAACTCCGATGATTTATGAAATTCCCAACAATCATTCCTCGCCACCGACTGCCGCCCATTTGCGTTTCTAATGAAACCGAGAATCGCGAGGTTATTTCTCCACCATCGAAATTGCACATTTCATACCTCGCGGGAAGACAATCAATCATGTTATGTTGGTTTGTTTATCGAGTCCAATTAACGGGCAATTAAATGTCTACCTGCTAATGGTCCAGCGTGCTATTAATGAATCGTGACATTCGTGCGAAGCATCTGCATAATCGTCGTCTTTATATGCGCCTTGCTTTCCTGTTTTCGTACTCTCACGCGTTGTTTAATTCCACTGATAAGGGCCCTGGTAACAAACACGTCGCAGCACCGATACACTTTTCGCGATAATTTCACGCACCTCATTTGATTGGAGCTTGGGTTTTATTTTTGGATTCAAAAATGGCATGGTCTGAGACAGGCAAGTGAAGTTGAACTTGTTGCAAGAAGAGTTTATCTAATGAATTCTTGAACTATTGAAGCAGAATTTTTGTTTGTATGACTGTATATAGGTCACTACATCTCAAATCATCAATGAATTCAAGGTTAGGTCTTTTTTTTGAAATCTAGGTAATTAAAATTACTCGCACATACCCATCAACATTTTTGATTGAACAAAACTAAATTTTATTTATTTTTTTGTTCAATCAACAATTTATTTCATATTTACAGGATTGTCATTTTTTACGTAGTTTAAAAAATTGCCAAGGCCCCATGAAATTACAGTCCGGATCGTTCGGTGTTCAAGGGGTTAGAGGGCGATCTTTTTTCCGGCAATATTGAGAAATTGCGGAGG
Organism: Platygaster robiniae; assembly: GCA_028476575.1. Lineage (NCBI taxonomy): Eukaryota > Metazoa > Arthropoda > Insecta > Hymenoptera > Platygastridae > Platygaster > Platygaster robiniae. The sequence continues at coordinate 40,088,799 of CM052020.1, forward strand.
GTTTATTGTACGCGCGGCACCTGTTTTAAAAAGCCATTGTAACCGGCGTGGGAGCAAAATCGGGAACTGGTTTTTCGAGGTTAATCTGCCGCCGAAGATTACGCGTCCGAGAACGAAATCATCTCACGCAAAAGGCAGACTGCTTCATTATGTTACGAAAGTGGGGTGGAGGGGGGGAGGGGGTAGTTCATTGTATAAGCGGCTCGTCGAATATTGCCAATGAAGATGACACGGGCGTGCCGCTCGTGGGAAAGTGCTTGCAAATGAGATCTTGGCTTTTGCGCTTTTTTGGCTTCCGAGGGATTGTGTGAAACTAGAGCGTTATCATGATCGTTGAAAATAAAGGAAATTTATGATTGAATGCTGATGGTGAACCTGAAAAGCATGAGGTTTTTAGGGAATATGAGAATGTTGTGGAAAACTCGATATTTTCCAGTGATTTCTTGGCAATCAAGAAGATCAATTTAAAATATTTCGGTTTCTTAGGGTTTTTTCTGATTTCATAATTTACTGATTCAGGAATTCGAGCCTACGCAATTTTAAATGTCTTTTCGTATACACATAAAGGTAAAGAATTTGTCATTATTGAGTTTCGGAACACGATTTCAGTGTTTGAACTTACATATTTTATTTATAATATTTTGAAAGATACCCATGATATCCTTTAAGTGAACTTCAATCAAGAGTACTTCTTCAAAATTAAATCACGCTGAAAAAGTTGACTTCGTCAAAATTTTTCACTTGAAAAACTAAGATCTTCGAAAACAATGAAACGACAGCCTCCAAGTTGATTTGTTAACCCTCTGAATTGATTTTTTTCTTTATTCCAAATTTTAGAATAAAATTTTCCTTTTCGAATTCTTCTAATCGTATCAATATTCTTGAATTCATGAAAAAATTGAGCTGAAAAAATTGAAGTTATTCTAATTGAACTTAGTTTCGTACAACTGTCATAGCTTCAAATTTAACGATTCTTAGAATCAACAATAAAAATTGTTAACTCATTATTTCTCAAAAATTTGAACAATAAAACGGAGATTCTTGGTTGATATTTTGTTCAATATTTTACGTTGAACGACTTACATACTTTATTAGAGCTCTAAAGAAATTAGTCAGAGATACATAGAATTTTCCCTAATTCTTCTTAAAAAATAAAATTTTAAGATTTTATTGCAGACTTTCATTTTTGATTCAAGTTTGTTTGAAAATACACGCCTGATGAACAAACGACCTTCGCTAACTTTCACCGAAGGTTTAAAATGTGAAGAGCATGACGTTTCTCTGCTCAGCATTAATTTTGCAAATGATCTACATCATTGATCATTTAATTTGACAATGCCATGTTTCATTGTTTGCAACTCCAGACTATTATTTTATACAATGTTATCATTTTATCTGCCCCCTAATATTTTCTAACTAGAACACTTTTTATTTCAACATCCTTTTTATGTCATATTGGGATTTTTTTAATAAAATTTTCATTATATTATCTCAAGACTACAGTTATTAGTGTTGAAAAATTCAAATTTCTGATTTCCTGACTTCAACATTAATAACTTCTGTTTTCTCAAGTTAGGAATTTTATAGAAAGAAACTTGACACTTCATAGCTCTACAAATTCTATAGGTACATACTGTAAAAACTATTATTATATATGCTCTGAAATATAAATTTCTAGATGTTGTTTTTAAATCTGATAATTTTATGCTGTAAAATTCAAAATCCTGGTTATCAGAATTGTAGATTAGAAAATTTATATCTCTAGAATTTTCTTGTTTATGATTCTCAATTCTGCGCTTCTCCATCCTTGTATAACTGAATTGGGATTTTCCATTAAAAAAATAATATTCATAGGATTTCAAATTTCAAATTAAAAGATTTTGGAACTTAATATCATAGAGAGGTTCACTGAAATTTTTATTCTGGAATTCGAGACCCTGAAATATATCATGTACAATATAATTTCTTTACTTATAAATAAATTCCACAGCTCAATACTTCAAAAATCCATAATCATAAAAGCAGCAATCCTTGAATCCATATTTGTATTCTCTAAATTTTTCAAACTTTCTTCACAGGATACATAATTCAGTAATACAGATTCTAAAACGGTCAACAAAAAATTGGTATTAGGTACGTAATTGAAATAAATATTCATTAAAAATTTGACGTGTAAATATTTTAAATAATAAAATGCCAGATTCAAAAATGTTGCACACAGTAAAAAATAACTGAAATTTTTCAGTTTCGTATCGACGTATCAGTATCGAGAAGGAAAATTCTCGTTTTTTCATAAATTTTTTCTTCTGAAACTGAAAAGTTTTCGTGTCTATTAACGGAAAATTCCCAGAAAAACTGGAAGTTTTTTTCTTTGTATAAGTGATACATATAATGACAGAATTTCGTGATAAAACATAAAAATACTAACAATAAAAAATAAATTTGTCAGTCAAGTTTTGATTCCCTGTTACATCGACGTTTCAACTTCTATTGCGAAGTGATTTTCAAAGCTCTCAAAATTATATTGTTTTTACAATTCTTGAAAAATTGTAGTTCTTGTAGAGTTCTTACTAAAGTCAAAAGCTCAAGATGATAAATATTACTATCATTTACTAATATGTTTCTAAAAAAGGTGTAAAAGAATTTTTGATTTTTGGCTCCAACTGATCAACATCCAATTATACTAAAATATTAAAAAAATTTTTTCTTTTTTAACCATCACAAGAAATATTATTTAAATATTTATTAAATATTTTTTTTCAGATTCTGAAGAAGTAAGAGGTGACTATATATACCCCTGTACACAATTTTGAAGTAAAATTCAAACCAACCCTTCAAGAAAAACAAAATACTCGGATAAGAAAAAAAAAGTATCCGACTCTGGACACGGTGAGTGCCTGATAGTTCACCAGGGTAAATTAACGAGATTAAAAACAGCCGGTAATAAAGTGAGGTTACGTATCATTATCTCGTGAGAAGTTCCCAGCGCGCATTCGCCGGAATATAATGGCGCGCGGAATGAAAATAAACATTCGAAAAAATTGCCGCGCGAAACAAGCGATCCTATTTTCATAAATCGCGCCGTCTTTAACGACGCCGCAGACTCCCCTTTATATTCCGATAAATTAGCCGACGCTTTTTGCGACTAATTGCGCGCCGCCGCGCGAGCGCTTTGTCTTGGCGCGGGGCAACTAAGTTTTCCGTGCGTGAAAACAGCTTCCGTGGTCGAAGGAGTGCTCGAGTAAGTGAAAAATTTACAGTATGCAGAGGTCGTTTGGTTATTATGTGACATAAGCGGCTTCTGAACTTTGGCTTACCAGGGGTTCCGTGCGCCAAGAAAAATTTTGAGATAATAAAAATTTTTGTCTGCAAACTAGTATGACTTCTCATTATTTCAATATACAATCTATGTACATAGGATGAACTCTCTGAATCTGAATGTCTTAAATCCCAACAGATTGCAATTTGCTCAAAATTTTTTACTGAAAAATCTGTCGCAATCAAATGATTTCTATTGTTCCAACAAATTGGTCGTTACACTCTACAAATTTATTCTTTCAATATTTCACAAATTTCATTGTAAAATTTAAACGCAGCATTTTGTACAATGCAACAGACAATCTGTTGAATTTCACAGATTCAGATTTAGAGACAAGAAATTTAGGAACGAAAGATCGATCATTTTTCTTTAAAAATCGAAATTCATAGAGGAACTGTAGCATGCCAAATTGAAATTGGCAACAGAAATCTATCGATTTATCAATTAAATTATTTACTGCATTTACTGCAGTTTACAATATTTTTGAAAAACTATTCTTGCAATTAGGAGAATTTTGAATATTACAATTCCTGGATGAAGAATTTCATTGCAAAAAAATTTATAAATGAGTACAAAATTTCAAATATTTTATTTCGAATCGAACGAAATGTATGTTTTAACGAAGAAGTAGTGACTGACTTTGATTTTAAAATAAAAAAAAATACATCTTACTGATGCCATTGATAAATCAAAAATCATTCATGAAGACACTAGATCTCATTATTTTTAATGACGATTTTTTACCGATTTTAGTACAAAATCAAAGTCGGAAAAAAAAAGGAAATAAATAAAAAAACTACCAACATTCATTATGACGGGTTCAATAAATAAAGTATAAATAATATTAAGAGACCAGGAAAATTTGTGAATTCTATAATTTAAACGAGAAATTATGAAAATGGTAAATCTTTTGTATGGAAAAAACCAAATCGACTGCATTCTCATAAATTTTTGTAGATTTATTGAAGAAATTTCTTCATTTATTATTATTCAGTGTTTGTCACTCAAAAATTTTAGATGGAAATTTTTTTATCAAATTTACAGAAAGGTAAAGGAATTTAAAAAATGTAAGAAATACACGGAAAAAAATTTATAGACAAAGATTCAACTGATGAAATATAAAAATTTTGAGTCAAACATATTTATTACATCGATGTTTGGGAACGGTAATTTTCAAAATTGTAAATTTTTATTGTGGTAAAGATAAACGATAAGTTTTTATCAAGAAATAACAAAAAAACATTCTCAATCACTTATTATTGAAAAAAGAAGAATTTTGTATGATAGAAAAGTTCTGTACGGAGCTTATTGCAAAATGATCATTCGAAAACAGAAAATTTCCACTGGAATGATTAAACCAAAAACATTCTGTGATTAAGTATTATTTAAAAATATTGAATTTAAAAAAATCACTGAATTGTTATTATGTATAAGAATGATAATCAAAGTACGTAGATTTGTGTTGACATGTTAAACATTTTGATTATTGATTTATTGTCTTTTGAATGATTTCAACAAAATTCACTCCAAATATCATAAAGTTTTCCAATTTACAAAATTTTAATCTCCTAATAATATAAGTCATAACCATTATCATTCTATATTCTTTTATTTATAGGCTTTATTTTTAAGTCTTATTTTTAGTAAACTCAGTACAAAAAATTAGCATTGAAAATTAACAATAGACAATTTTTTTTTGAAGAGGCTCGCGGTGACCACGATGCAAATCGAACTGGTCAAGTTAAATTAAAAAATCCAAAACATTTCATTAGTCTAGGAAGGTATCTAGTTCTTGAATGATTGAAAAAATGAATATTACGTTTTTTTAGTATGCAAGAACGTTTTCCCCGGGATTTCGATTTTTTGAGCTCTGAAAATTTTATAAAGAAATTTTTATCTGCAAAATAAAAACTTTTCTATAAAAAAGCGATCGTTCGAGAACTAGATATATTCCTAGACTAATGAATTTTTTGGATTTTCTGATTTAACTTGACTTGTTCGACTTGCATCGTGGTCACCGCAAGCCTCTTCAAAAAAAAAGTTGTCTCGGGTAAAAAGCCATAACTCCGCCAATTGTTGATATTTTTTTATGAACAAATACTTGTTTTTTCAAGTGGATAATACACTATTAAAAAACTATAACTTTTTTGACAGAACATTATTGCTACACACTTTAAAAATTACTGCAAGCCATCCTTAATTTTTCCGCACGAAAAGGTATATAACCCCTTAAGCACTTATTATTGAAAAAAGTAGAATTTTTTTTTATTGAAAATTTCTGGATTGAAACTTTATTGCAAATTGATCATTTGAAAAGAGGAAATTTTCCCTTGAATGATTGAACAAAAAACATTCTGTAGTTAAAAATTATTTAAAATATTGACTTTTGAAAAATCACTGAATCGATATAATGAAAGAAAATGATAATTAAAGTATGTGAATTTGTGTTGACATGTTAAAATTTTCGATTGTTGATTTTTTTTTCATAATAACGATTTCAACGAAATTCACTCAAAATATCGTTAACAAAAATTTTTTCAATTTAGAAATCCCAATCTTCCATTATAATAAGACATAACTATAATCATTTTTAATTCTTTTATTTATATGCTTTATTTTCAAGTCTTAATTGTAGTAAACTCAATACAAAAAATTAGCGTTGAAAATCAATAATAGACGAGACTTAAAATATATGATTTTCAATTAATTACTAAAAATATTTGTGTTTGCCTTTACGAATTCACTTACTTCATCGTTACTTTGAACGATACAATATTAATTCGAAGAATCAATTGAAAAATCCGTTTGTTAAACTCAACATTACCCTAGCCACTTTTTTGATTTAATTATTTTTCATTAAAAAGTTTTTAAAATGCCACCTCAAATCCTGTTCATAGCAAAAAAAATCTGTTCATAACATATGACAAATATGTATTTGGTTGCTGCAACCATCACTTTATTTTTGTGCAAATTTTTCGCAAGCACAGAAACAGAGGAATCTCTCCAGCCGTTATGTTACGATTCGCATTCGCTGTCAAGCTCGAGATTGGTCAAGTGACACAATTTCGTCGCCGGGAAACGGGACAAAAGTGAAAAGTGTCACGTAGCGTCGGTGAAATAATGTCTCGGAGTCAAGGGCTGCGTGTTACGCGAAAGCGTGCAAAATGAAAAGGGGGCAAGCAAGAAAAAGGAGGAGAAAGAGGAGAGCAGAGCACAGCGTAGTAATCGTAGTAGCAAGACGACCGGAAGCTCGAGAGGGAAGCCGCTCTTGGAGGCGGGAGCAACCGGAAATGCTTGAAAGCTCTCAGCCACCACAGCCAGACTCTGGGCCAACCAAACGGAATGCATAGCGTGCATCGCCATGGTGACATTTTTCTCTTAACCACGAACAGAACCAAAATATTTAGCTGTTATTTTATTTAACAATTTTACAATCACAGATATTAAAAAGAAATTTCTCCAAATAAAATCCATGTGATTCTTCAAACTTAATTCAAAATTTTGCAGAATAAAAAATGAAGAATCTGGATCTGTCATTACTCATAATCATTAAACTTGACCACATAATTATGTCTCTCGCAAAAAATGACTACGCGTCTCCTTAACCGATTAAATATGTAGATTATTCAACAAATCATAGGGCTGAAAGATGCAGTGCAGTAACAGAAATGATAATTCCCATTTTCTTATCATAAAAATTAATGCAAACTGTTGTAATCCCACGTTATCGGGTGAATATCAATTGAATTTACCACGACATTATCCAGCAAGTGTGGAAAAACCTCGGCGTTATGGCGAATATTATAAATTATCATAACTTCATTATACAAGCCGTGCAAAGCAGGCGCCGTAAAATACATTCGAAATTGAATCCGGTTATTTTTTCTGACCTCTTTCTAATTCTAATCAAACATTTTGAGATTTAATAAACAAATCGTCACATTTTTATTTTCACGTTTCAGTTTCTTTAATTTAAAGAATTGTTTTTAGTTTTTATGCATCCAGATTTCAAAATTCACAAATCTGAGAATTCTCAGTTAATTTCTACCAAAAACTTTAGAATTTTCAAGCTTGTTAAATTTCATGTACTTCAAACTGGGTTGTAATATTTTACAGTAAGTATTTCCTTACTTTTAACATTTTCATACATCACCTGCTTTACTGGAATTCTAACCTTATAAGATTTTGAAAATTTTCCGAACCCTTTCCTTATCTTTTCTGTGTTTCAAGAAAATACTGATATCTCAAAAATTCGATTTACTTTTTTTATCGTCATAAATTAATTCTAGCTGACAAGAAAAAATACATCATTTGTCAATACGAAAATTTTAATTACAACGTCAAAAATATCGATTAATCTTTTCTGAATTTTAGAAAACGTTTTTCTACCGTATATGGAAATTATTCTCTCTTAATTCATGCAATCTTTTATGAGAAAAAAGCCATTATTCCCTGATTGAAAAAAAAGCCATGAGCTGATAGGAAATTGAGCTCGAAGGCGTTGTCGTGGATAAAAATAACATTACGGGCTGACTATTAAAATGCAACAAGTAACCCGTGACTGTTTCCAGGGGTAAGAGAAAATCGTGTCAAGATGGGGCGATAATTCCCGCGCGCAGGGCAACGTGAAAACACAGTTGTTCACGGAAGAATGAGACTTGATTTCAAAAACAGATAACCGATGTTTTACAGCTCGAAAATGTAAAAGGGAGACGTATTTCAGTAGGGGAAGTCGCGTTTACGAATGCACCGCGGGAGTTGCGATTAATTTACGCACTCTCAGGCTACAATTTTTCCACGACGTCCATGAATAAGCAAAAGTGCGATATTTTCTCATACAATAACGTATCTCACGTTTTCCCTCAGAATTTTGATTATTCGACATTTCCATGTGTCAATCTTTATAGGGCATTCTACGCTGTAAACATGTCAAGGAATAGTTTTTTATGTTTATGTTAAACTATTAGAAGCAGGCACGTAGGCAAAGGGGGTATCGGGGGTTCAAACCCCTCCCGAAATTCTGATAAAATAAATCGATATTTCATGTAAAAATGAAAAAAGTTACAAGTAAATGCATGAAAACGTTATCAGTATATATTTAATAAAAAAAAATACAAATTATCAAAACGTAGAATTACCTAAAAAATATGAATCAGAAAAATTGTTGAACCCAGTGAATGATCAACAGAAATAAAAATCTACGAAAATGCTAAAAATTTACAAAACTCTGATCTTAGATCATCAAATTACAGAAATTTATATACAATCAATATAAAAGTATTAAAATTTTTCTATTTGTACAAAATCTACAAGAATAATGAAGTTAATTCAATTTTATGAAAAAACTGTTTTCTGAAAAATCGGGACAAATGCCTCTACGATCTATAAATTTCAGGATTTTAGAGCATCAAATTCTAAATATGCTATAAATCTATGAAAATTCTGGAAAACGTAACAAAATTTTTTAAGTATTTCAAAAATAAGAAAAAAAAATAAAAAAATAAAACAATAAAAATCTATATGAATGCGATTTAATCACTTATTCTTGAAATTACTGATAATAGATCGAAATTCGCATTTTAAGGCATCGAGTTCCTTAAATCTCTGTAGCAATCTACAGAAATATAAATAATCATTACAAATACTTAGAAATCCTCCAGGGTTTCGTATGTTATATGTATAATACTGAAAAAATTTAAGAAATAACTTAACTAGGTCACTAGCTCACTTGTTTACAGGCTAACTAGTTTACTAGCTAATTTGTTTATTAGTTTACTAGCTTACTTGTTTATTATTTTACTAGCTCAATAGTTTACTAGTTAAATAGTTAACTAGATTACTAATTTACTAACTTACTACTTAACAAGTTTACTAATTTACTTGTTGACGAGTTTACTCATTCCCTAGCTTACTGGATTACTAGTTTACTAGCTAACTAGTTTTTTATTTAACTAGCTTACCAGTTTACCATTTTACTATTACAAATTTGTCAACTTTGAAAGTTTACTAATTAACTAATTTACTTGTTAACGAGTTTGCTAATTTACTATTTGACTTTTTCACTTGTTTACTATTTTACTATTAGACAATTTCAGTAGTTTACTAGTATACTAGTTCAGCAGTTTACTAGATTTTTAGTTTACTGGCTTACTATTTTACTAGAAATCTTTTAATAAATAAAAGTATGTAGATATATAATTTTCTTAGAAACTAATAAGAACGTTCTGTCCTGGAGCATATTTATTAATTTAATACAAAAAAAATTTTTTTATAACTATAAATTCAGAAACTATTCTAGAAATTCATATAGAAAACAATAAAAAAATATCCGATTCAATTTATACAATTCATTCAATCAAACATACTTTCAATCGTGGAAATACTAAAAAAATATGGAATAAAAGTATCGAAAATCTCCATAAAAGAAACTGTCGTCTGGAAAATCAATTTATATTCTGAAAATCGTTGAAAGTTTCAATACTGTAGCATCAATTTCAAAAAATCAATTGAGCGATCTATAAAAATATTAGAAATATGTAAAACTGATAGAAAATACTATAAAATTTTATTAATAATATACCATACGAAATTATATAAATTTATGATGTACTTTTTTACTGTGCGGTTCAAATATGCTAAAAAATCAATTCAAATATATAAGTTTTTCAGACCTTTGATTCCTAGAGGATCGAATTTCAGACTGCTCTATAGAAACCCATATTACTTAATATCAGATAATCCTTAAAGTGATACGAATACGAAAAGTATTGGTAAAATTGAAACCTCAGTTCTTTGAAAATTACAAAAATCGAATTTTATTATCTACGAACATGAAAAATGTGCAACTCTGGATTCTAAAAGTTGTATAACTTTCAAATTCCAAAAAGTAAAATATTTCAAAATTGTTCTCTTGTAACCATATTGTCAAAGATGAAAAATTACGAAATCCTGATGGAAAAATATTTTTCAGAAAAACCCCTCCCGAAAATTTGTTCTGCCTTCGACCCTGATTAGTAGTCTTTTTTTCCCTGATTTTAGTTCTTTATACTTTCAAAGAATTTTAAATAAACAAAATAGGGTTCAGTGGGAGTGATTTTCATGTTCGGGTTAAGTGGGCCTTAGAATTAAACATTCGTATGCAACGGTTAAAATAGGGAAGCGATAGCGAAGCAGTGAAGCAAGTCTCATTCACTAGCTCGGTGCGTACTCCAGTACATTATTGTCGGACAACTATCCGTTTCCGGTGCTATCGCATCTACGTGTTTGTCATATTTTCATTAGCGCTGACAGTCTCGAGACTTTTTATCGTTGGCTTTTCATATTTAATACAGAGGGGACAATCGGAAGTGGAAAAATCAGGTTCTGGAACTGATAACGCCTTTTTTTGCTCGTGTGTTGTATGACAAATTTGAGCTGATTAAATTGTAATCACAAACTTGTGGAAGAATTTTTACTTCGTCTGATTTGAGATTTATTTGACTTGTTCATAACACTCATTGATATTACGAATAGAAAAACAATTGTTTTTATTGTATTGTCTAAGTTTTTACTTTTTGATGAATTTTTTGTTCAAGACTAGATTTTTTTTACTGAAAAATAAATGTTGCCAGTCGAAAAATAAGCAAATAATGTTGCTGAAAAATGAAAGGACACTGATCGAATTTGCGCGATTGTGTTGCCCAGTAACAGATCGTTTCCGGTGTTCTTCGCCTTCGATAGAAATATGATAGAATAATCCAAGCTCGGGAACGAAAAAGGCGCAATTATATTTGCCGGCGGATAAGAAAGTGTCGAATTATACGAGCCGCGTTAAACGAACGCAATTTACGAGCGGCTTGGAACGAAAGTCATTCGCCGCGAAATCGACAGTGATTCGCGCTCTTCGTTTCTGCTCATCTGAACATGAAAATGATTGCGCTCGATCCGATGCTTCCCAACCATCATCAAAACGAAGAAGTCCTCGCGACCTTGCCAATACTGATACATGAACCGAATTCTGGCAACGTGAACAAAAAGAGGACATATTGCTGCCGCATATCAAGTAAAAAAGGATCCATTTTGTACGTTTTTAACGAGTAGGGGTATTTGAACACAAATGTGTGTTCTGAATGAGTTATTCTGTGTTAGAATTTCCATAAAAACTAGTGATTCAAAGAGAGTTTTTCAGGATTAGAAGGTTATGTATTAAAAGAAGATTCTAAATAAAATTTTTTTTCTAAACTTGACTGATGATAGTCATTTCCAAGTAACTCAGGCCCATCTACAATTACCTAACTTCGACTCATTGACAAATGAAGTTGTTCTGAAATTACTAATACACCTAAGTGGCAGTCACTAGGGCAAACAGAACTTTTTTTTTGGGGGGGTGGAGGCAGGGTTCTACAAATACATTTTTTTGTCTTAAAATATTTCAAATATTCGAATATGAAGTAGCTGAATTTTTACCCATTAATTTATAATTTTTTTTTCCTTGATTCATACAAGTTCTAAATTTAAGGCATTCAAATTTTAAATTTCGAAGTATCACAGGTTAACTTCCGATATTTTGTAAATTTAATTTTTCAATTTTGGAAAGGCATTTCGTCATTACAGAACTATCTGGTTTTACATGAGTTAAACTACAAATTGAAAATATCCTTATATTTTCAGTATCCACGTCAAATCACTTCAATGTATTCAATACTTAGAATTGTAAATTTTAAGCATTACTTTTTTTCAAAAATGAAACCTTGAACATTTTTCTATAATTTTTTTATATTTGAATTCACGCTTTAAATATATACGAAGATTGAATACAATTAAAAAATATTATATATCAGTTTCTCAGATATCCAGATATAATACTTCATTTTTTATAGTTTGATTCTTACTGTTTAAATTTGTTTATTTAGTTTGAATCTAAATTTTTATTCCACAATATATTATTTTTTTTGTTGCGATTTTTTCACTGTCGAGAGCATACAGTATCATACTAAAAAACTTTGGAAGTAGAAAATACTGGAATGTATGTACGGATTTTCATATTTGTTTTTTTTTTCCAAATTTTTTTTGTTCAAATGTCTATTTATGAAATAATGTTAATTATTTGAAAATTTAAATAATTTCCTCATGCCTAGAACTCATCTCAAACAGTAAACATTGTTAAATGAATTCGAAAACATACCTACTTTACTATTTTTCTGTATAAAAATTCTCCTGTTTTTTTATTATCGATATTTTTTTTTTATTGTTATATTTTAATTAAAATATCAACTAAAAGCAAATGTTTCGAATTCGCAATATTATGTTTAATGTTTTAATACCTATATTAAACTTCGAAATTCATTTCAACATAGTTTACAGCTCATATTTATAATTCAAGGGTATCATTGATATATTAGCACTAATATACGAATACTATTTCATTGTATACGTATATTAATTTGATTAAATTAGAAAATTAAATATCAATTCATCTACTTAAGACTTGAACCTTATAACAATATATCATTTTACAATGTGATGATATGTAAAATGAATAAGGTAAGGAAATTAAGCTCTAATGAAAAACTAAAGTGAAATAATGATTCAAAAGTGTAGAAAATTTAATATTTTTGATATTAAAAACACGGTAAAAATTTTCATTATAACTTCCAATACATGTATTGGAAGTTACTAGCCAATACACGTATGAAAGTTTTTCCATACTTTTGTATGGGATTTACCAAAAAAGAAATGAATATTCAAGTATATGTATGGAAAAAAGGTACTTAGTAATGGAGAAAGTTTCAAACGTACGTATATAGGAAATTTTCCATGCTCAGATCGTTTCCATACAACGCGCAAAAATTTCTATACTCAGCATATGGAAAAATTACGATTATTTTTTACAGTAAAGCTATCCATTCATTTTGCCTGGTTTAATAATGAGAATTCGAAACCAATATGTCTTTTTAACTCTAAATTTTACCTATCAAAAAAAATGGTTTTAAAGTTTGATTGTATAAAATTTTCAACCTAACTGTTGAAATTTGGTAATTGAAGCTATTTTTAGAGAAAGTTTATTTTACAAGAGAAATGTCAATGTTAGATAGCTTTCAATTTCGTATGTGTGTACCTCAATTTTTCGAAACAACAAATCTTGCCACTTTTAAAATAAAAAAATAAAACATACGGATTTGAAAGTCAAGTTTAATTTTTGGCATATTCTATTCTTCACCGCTGTTATATTCACTCAAAAAAATGTATTATTCTCAAACTGCGAAAAGAGTTCAAACCCCGAAACCCCCCTCTGTTTTCGCCACAAGGCATTCATACCTTCTCCCCCAGCCAAATTGGCGCATAACTCAAATTCGACGAATTCATATCGAAACATAGAAAAACTGATGAGCCGCAATTCCGCGATTAGGCGCTGAGCGTACATTGAAAAACATCTGGTCGCTTATAAGTGTGGTGGTCATTGCGTAACGTACTTTTGCCGTTTGAGAAAACGACGACGAAGCTACCGAGGCGTGAAGCTCATGTGGGGGAATATGAAGACGGGGTCTCCCCCTTTTCGCGATTGACGTTGTCTTCAAATGGGGAGTCTTTGCAACCTGTTTCAGGGTTACTTCGCTTGGCTTACGCTTGTGGGTTCACTCTACGCCAAGTGCATTTTTCGTCATTCAAAGGAAGCTCCTCAAATAACTCCAAACGTCATCAATCCCCAACAAATGAAAATCCACACTGATGTTCAGAAAGATACCTTCAAGAGGATGAATTCCTAATCTCAGAACCTGAAGGTCATGGCATTGAAGGAAGTCTATCATAGTATCAATTTCCTGGTTAAAAATGATCAAAAACGTCATAATTCCAAACGTCATCAGTTTCCAACAAATATGTTCAGAAAGATCCCATTCCCAACGTTTTCAGCATACACCTTCTAGAAGATGAATTCCTAATCTCTGAACAAATTGTCATGATCAGGATCTTTTACGGTATCAAGTTCCTAATTCAGAATCCCAAAATTCTAGGTCATTACATAAAATATCATGTTCAATTGTGGATGGGATGCTTCGATTGTCCAACACATGATTCGAAATTGGTGTGGAAGAATGAAAACAAAGCCTCGATGTGCATGCAGATGTGGGTAACGAGAGTGTGTATGGCAACAACAGTATGAACGGCGAATAAGGTGGCAGGCAGGCAGCGGGGGAGGAAGAAGAATTACGGAGGTGAAGTGTGGAGGGTCGAGAGGAGAAGACTTTGCAGCCAAGTTCTGGCTGGGTGAGCGCACGTCCGGTCATTAACGAAGCTTATCTACATGAGCACACCTCAAAAGTACCCAACCAAACCTCGCTACGCGTACACAGACATTCCGAATCACATATTGTAGCCACCATGTAATGTTATTCCCGTTGCTGAGAAAAAGTAACATCGTGCGTGCCTTTATTCGGCCGTTTGCATGGGACCGTCTTCGCACTACAGCTTGCATTTGATTCTGGCGAACGTTCATCAAATGAAATTTACCTTGCGATAGCGTCCCCTCATTTCTGATCATGAACGTAAATTTATAAAATTTTAATTTCTTAAAGCTCTAAATCATTTAAGGAGACTACGTATCTTGTGAAATGTTTCAAGTACTGTCTTGGAAAATCCAAGTCATTAGACAGTTTGCCAGGTCTGTTAGACACTCTTGCAAAACGACAAGCTGTCATTCTCCAAAACGTCACGGTCATAATTAAAATTTCTACCTCATAAACATGCAAAAAAATTGATGAGAACGAACTTGGAACAGGGTTACATCGAAAGACCATTAGTCACTGTCACTTTACACGTACGGCAAACACCTTTTATCACGACTGCAACAAAGTCACGTCACTAATTATCGAGGCTCTAATAAGATTCGCGTTTCTCGCGATTTCCCGACGAGTATTTTCGATGTAACCGCAATTTTCTAGCGATAAAACACTTGCGAACACAATTAAGGTTCGCACACTTTGCCCGAGAAAGAAAAAAATTGACGCCCTCATTATTCTCGCGAACGCTTGAATCATCCGCAGATTTCATCAAGATCCCTAACTTGTGCGATTTCTTAATTACACTTGTTAAACCGATTTTTTTTTCGTTTCACCTTGAGGAAATGTGTAGATATTTTTCATTTTCCTCTGGCATGAGTTCAGATACTGCAGTTGTTCTGTCAAATCTTTGAAGTACTTCGTTTCTGTTTTTACTTTCAATTAATCAAAATCAAATAGTATCAATATTTTTCATCCTCAGTGTGATGGCTAATAAATAATTTCAAATAAATTTCAACTTATACTAATTTTCCTACTTTGTTGGAAAGGTAAAAATTTGGCGAGTCTTCCCCATTTAAGAAGAAAACGTTGCAAGTTTGTTAAGCACGGATTTATCACTTCATGTCCTCGAGTCAAAAACTCGCGAATCGAGAGAGAAGCATGAGCAGGTGCGCTATCGCGATGCAAAAACCAGAATCCCGAGCGCGTCGGCTCAATTCCACGCTGCGTAATAACAGATGCACTGGTATTTTCAACGTGCAAGCCAAATACGTCGCCAGGTATCCCCGACTTTGAAAAACAAACTTTTTTCCACGTTATTGACTTACCTGCAACAAAAAAAGTAAAGAAAAATTGAGGTCATTATAACTATAGACAATTTGATTCTATGAAATTATTTTGGTCGAAAACACTTTTCAGTCCACGTAATTTAATTAACTAATATAATAAGACATAATTTTTTCTCGCACAGAAATTTTAAATTAATTAACTAGGCAAAATAAATAGAAGGCACGTCTATTCGCACGTATATATTCCAAATAACCAATATATCTGGACACTGTGGATTATCAATTTATTTCAGGAGTTCTCGAAATTTTCTGAAATAGAAGAAATTATATTTATCACTTGTTATGAATTATAAATAGAAATTATTTCAATTAAGATTGACGGTCGTACAGGAATTTTGAAATATTCGATAAATAAAGAAAAAAAAAAAATTAAAAATCGGTCAAAACCGAGTGATGGGGAAAAAAATTTAGAAATTATGGGAAATAACAGGATGATAATTTCATTCATTCTCATATATTCAAAATAACTATAATATTCATATACATTAATTTCACCTAAATTTATGAATTTCCTGAAATTATATGAATTTAACAAAATATATTAACTCCATATTATAAATTACAAATAGGAATCATTATTTATATGATACCGCTCACAAATCTTAAATTTTTAAATTCGAAAAAATTCTAAGACGAAAATGTACATTTTCAGATAACCAACTTTTTAAGTTTATATTTTCTCAATGTTTCGAATCTCCACAATTTCGATTATTTAAAATTTAACATAAGTTTATTGGAATTTTTCAATTCCATGGCAATTTCTTGTTTTCAAAAATTCTGAATCCTTTCACTATATTTTTAGGTTACAGATTTGAAAATGTTAAAATGTTTGATTTCTGAATTTCTAAAATTCATATTGTAGGTACCAACTGTAATTAAAATCAATAAATTCCTTTTATTCCCAAAAATCCTGATAATAACTTGAATAAAAATTTTATGAACAGATTTTCTACTGAATAAACATTAGACCTATTCTATTCCTGCAATTTCAGAAAGCAAGAATATGAAACATTTTGATTTTATGATATCAAGTGCATGAACAATCCTGTGCCTTTGATGATAAATTTTTTCATTTAAAATTAAATTATTTAAAATCGAATTTAAAAATGAATTTCCTTTTAAAATAAAATCATTAAAAAATTGAAAACAATGAAACTTTGAAACTCATTATCAAAACCTGATCTAATGTTTTGTGGGTCATTTTGAAATTTCGATGGTTTCAATACGAGTCCAAGCATTATTTAAATTAAAGCAATTTATTACGTTTTCCAATGTTCTCTTGTGCTGCTATTTATTTCCTTGTTCTAAGTAATTACATAGTCAATCACAAAATTTTATTATTTGTCTTCTTTATTGATTTTACGTAACAACTTTATACGAACTTTCAACTCAAAAAACATAACTTGAGAAAATTACTCATTTCTCATTGTCAAGTTCTGATTTTGCAAGAGTATGATTTCTCTTTTGTTTCTGATTTTTGTGAGTCTAAAAATACTATATGCTCATTAGTTATTTTATTCCCAAAAAGCACGTTTAGAGCGAATAACGTCTTCTGGAAAAAAGCGTAACGTAGGCATTTAACGACCGGCGAATGGTGGTGTTAGTGAGAAATCACACATACAATATAAACACTCCTTAAATGCCCTCAAAATTCGACGTAAAGGAACTCGGCATCGAAACAGCTGAGTATCTGTTTACATCAATGCCTATCAGCTGTTGCGAGCCCGATGTTTTTAGTTTCACAGAAAAACAAACCTGTATGGTGTAAATGGTGTTTCACCAGATAGGCTTCTTCAGTCTGTGTTCGCCTCGAACGTCCGCCATATTTTTACACAATAAAACATCAGTTAAAAACAACATTACTCGACTGGCTCGACTTAATGCGCATATGACAAAAGTGACAATTGTCAGGGTATTCCTGAGCAATCGAAAATGCAAAACGAAAACGAAAGACCGCGTCCATCAAACATTAAAAAAGCAGCTAAAGAAGCGTGTTTGAACTTATTTCCGAAACAATCCAAAAAAAATTACGATGACACGTACGAAAAATTTATTCAGTGGAAAAGTGAACAAAATGCGGAATCATCCGATGAAGAAACACTACTCGCGTATTATAATGGAATGAGCAAAAAATACGCTCCCTCTAGTATGTGGAGTTTCCTTTCAATGCTCAAATCTACCCTAATGTTGCACGAAAATGTTGACATTTCAAAATACGGCCGACTTCAGCACCTTTTGAAAACTAACTGTAAAAACTACCAAAGCAAACAGTCAATGGTTTTCACTGCCGAAGAAATCAAAAAGTTTTTGGATGAAGCACCAAACGATATCTACTTGGTTACAAAAGTAAGCGAATACATTTATCCCTGTAGAATCTACTAAAAAATTTCAAGTTGAATAGGTTATGAAAAGAATTAAAAAATAAAAAGTTGATACGAAAAATAGCACTACAAAAAGAATAAATAGCTATGAAAGTTAAATTAAATATTATCAAATATAACATTACACAAAAATGAAAAGTTGGTAGTAATTAAAAGTAAATAAATTCATACAAAATAACATAAGAACATGTATCACATAGTAAAAAATAAATAAGTTATAAAAAAACATATAATATTTCTATCAATTCCCAAACTTCTTACCAGAAGAAAAATTATAGATTTTAGTCGATAAAATTTTTTTGTTCTGTCAAGGTCGCTACAATATGTGGAGTATGGGGAGCTTGCCGAGGAATCGAATTAATGAAAATGAAATTTCAAGATCTCAAACAAAAAGATGAATGGCTGGTAATCGACATTCCTGATACCAAAACTAAACACCCTCGTCGATTCATTGTCACAGAAGAACATGCACCAATTGTGAAACATTACATAAGTCTTCGCCCCAATCATGTTACGAGCGACCGTTTTTTTCTTAAATATAAAAAAGGCAAATGTTGCAATGCACCAATCGGAATGCATACTTTTTCACAAATGCCTGCGGATATTGCCCGATTTTTTAATCTTCCTCACCCAGATACGTACACTGGTCACGCCTTCCGACGCACCTCCGCAACATTGCTTGCGGATTCAGGAGCAGACATTACCACTTTAAAGCGTCATGGTGGCTGGAAATCTACTACTGTTGCAGAAAAATATATAGAAGAATCAATCCAGAATAAAAAAAACATTGGAAAAGCAATTTCAACCACAATAACATCTTCTGAAACTTCACAAGTAAATTGTTCCCTCACCCTTTCACCATCCAAAAATTCAAAAAAAAAATGCAATGGTTTTCAATAATTGTTCATTCATAATCAACAACTATGGAGACAAAAAATAAATTGATTGAATTTCTTTTCTTATTTTTTCATATTTTTTGGTGCAATTACTTAGTTTTACATGCGCAAATTCATAACATAGTTCTCTCACGTGTCTTGGATTTTTTTCCAAATATTGACTTAGTATAAGAAAAATGTAGATTATGTATTGAAAATACTTTACATTAAAATATGTATTTTCATAGAAAAAAAATGTGTTTTCACTCTCACACCAACCCGAATCCATTCACCATTCACATTTGTTTTATTTTACTTACGAAATTGTGTCAGTAAAGTTTGTAAAAGTTATAAAATGTATAAAAATTAAATTTTCACAATTTTCTAAATTTATAGCATTCTTTATCGTGCAAAGTTATCGAAAATGTTTGAACATAAAAAACTTAAAAAATTGAATGATTTACAGAAAACTCAGTATTCAATAAAAAATTACGCATTACAATTTCTTATTACCCTCTAAGAAAAGCAAAAACTCATATTCTTCCTTTTTTATCTAAATCCTGAGTCTTCCCTGGAAAATTTGAAGCATTTCAAAACTCCTCCCTATACTCTGCCAATTCCCGACAATCCTCGATCACAGGATACCAAATCAATTCCCTCAATAAAACTAAAATCAACCAACATCGCAAACAAGAACTACAAAACCTTCAACATCCAAACGATTCCGGCATGTCTCACAAAACGATGCAAGCTTTTTCCCTACTCAAGGGCAATCGTGGCTGTTACTTTTACATAACAATTGTGAAAAAAAGACAAACGAGCGAAAGAACAAAGCTACCAGTGCATGGCCATAAGCCGGGGGAGAGGTGGGCCGGGTAAGGTTAGGTGGTCAATCTTACGGGGCCTAATTACTGCGGTGCTGTCTAATAAAAAGGCCGTCTCTCTCGCTCATTGCCGTGCGCTGGGTGCACAACTCGACAGTGACGGCGGCGGTGGGCAGCCAAGCTTGCTTCCACCGCCGCTGCCGCATTGCCCTCCACGTCGTGACCTCTGCTCCAAGCTCCAACGACCAACGTCGGACTCGAAGCCACTGGCGCATCTCCACCTACGCCCCCGAGCCCGCTCTCCATTCGCTGACGCCATTTTCAAGTCGCCATTGCAACTATCATTAACCATCCTATCGTCATTAGACTTCATTCATCGACACTCGCCTCGTTCATTCATTCTCAGTTTCCATCCGAATGGATCCAAACTTCTCCAAGTGGGAGACAGCTACTATCTCAAATGTGTCGAAACCAGGGATGTGAGTTTACCGGTCAAAAAAAATGGGTCGGGTCATGGTAATTTCTGACAGTCATTTACTGTCATTTACGGTCAAATTCAAAAACTCTCTAACTATAATTGACCTTCTGAGCTCGTGTATGGTTAGTAATTACCGGTCATGACCGAACTTCGATGAAAAAATTCAGGAATTCCTGGTAAAAATCACCAAACTTGTTATTTTACATTTCATAAGTGACTTTTCCATTTTTTCAGAAAAAACTAATGAGTGTCACTGTACTACGGTCTTTGCTGGACAATATACAGGGTGTCCAAAGTTGGCGAATCATCAGAAAACCATCGATGCTTCATGAAATTTCGAGACACTTTTTCCTTCACAATTTTTGAAAATTCGCAAAATTTAAAGAGTTATGAATCATTCAGTTTCGTTTACTCACCATTTGGAAATGCGGGGCTTTTGATTGAAGCCTCTTCTCTCTTCACCCCTTCTCTTTCTAAGCTTACTCTGATGGAAAAGTGGGGGTAATTGAAGCGTGCGATGGAATGTAGAATAATGTCTCTTATCTTGGAAAACAATTTTTACTCTGACTCACTTTTGTGTTAGTTGTAATAGACTTTTGTCCAATTGTCACAATTACGATACAGTATTTTCTAATTTTTTTTTTAATAGAGTTAAGAGAAGCCATTAACCGACATTCCATTATACACACCTCAGTGATCCCAGTATTCCCATGAGAGTAAGCCAAGAAAGAGTACACTGAGAAAAAAATATAGTAATTATTACAATACTGTATAGTAAACGGGAATCACTCTGACATGTTGTACTTTTTGCTAGATAATATATGAATTTTTGAAATAACATATTGTAAATACATATTGTCAAATGATATTGTTGTTATAGATATATTTTGTTGTAAAGATTCCCATATATATTTCGTTTTCTACTATACTTCTTGTATTTTGGCAATATCATATTGTAATTCCTATTAATCCAGATTATTGAAATTCCATACAGCTTTCTTAGTATGCAGATCTGTATAGGTTCTTTTTGCAATATTTTTGTGTACTTTCTAGGTTTCTAGTGCATCCTATTGTAATATGATACAGTTTTCGAAAAAATGGATAAAAGTGATGTAGTTCTTTTTTTTCGCCATATATGGTAAAAATTACAGTTTGTATAGTGAAATTTGCATTCCAAGATTTTAAATTTTCCGAAATTATACAGTACAAAACTGGCATACATACTGTAATTTGTACATTAATAGCGGTTTTACTGTATAATATTGTAACAAGTAAAATTAATATACAGATTTACAAATTATTGTAAAAACTACGATGATATTGTAAAAATTGCAATATTATCGTAAATAGTACAATAATATTGTATTTTTTACAATATATACGGCAGAAAGTACAAGATTTTTTTCTCATTGTAGGAGTCTCTTCAATGAAAAGCCCCACCTCTCCAAAAGTTAGCAGATGAAATTGAATTATCAATAACTGCTCAAGTATTGCGAATTTTCAAAAATTGTAAAGGAAAAAGTGTCTTAGAATTTCATGAGGAATTGATGATTACCCTATGATCTGCCGACTTTGAGACACCCTATATATGTTGTCATCAACAACAAATCGAAAACAAAAACTTTATATTCATGTTTAGAAATTAATGCATCGGCGATAATGATAAAAGTTTTAGAATTCTTGTATTTTCGATTAAATTCCTTTCAAAATTATACATGAACATACCCTGAGAAAAAATATTGTACTTTTTACTAAAAAATTTTGCGATTATGGTTCGGTCTCAAATATTGCATTTTTTGATGAAATTTGTTCCATATTCTACTATATTTATAACAAAACTTGAGTAAATTTGCCAATGTTTGCCATAAATATAGTAAAATTAATAAAGGATTCCGATAAAAAAAAAGTGCAATTGTCGAAACTGTTCCACAATAATTACAATGCCTGACAGTGAAAAGTATAATACTCTTGTCTTAAAATTAGTGTATAAAGCTGACGTGAAATACATTAAATAGGAACTTTTCGGAAAATAAAGATATCGAAGAAAAATATCTAATTAATAACACCTTTTTATAAAGTAATTTGTTTAGTTCTTTATAAATGATTCTCTTCAAATAGAAAGGTTGTAATTGTATGATATTTATTATTTAAGGAACTAGAAAGTTTGTTTCCATTTTTTCATAAAAATTCGACGAATAAAAGAAAGATGCAATAACAAACGAGATGAACATTTTTTCAAGTCATCTTCGCGTATGTAATAATTTTCACCATCGTAATAATTCTTACCGGTAAGGTAAACTGACGGTCAAAATTGGCAAAATCTTTCTTGTCCTAATTGACGGCCATGACCAGTAATTTACCGGTAAATTTACTAGCAAATTTACCGCTTCACATCCCTGCTCGAAACTAATTGAACGCTTCATCGGACTTTTTTTACAGCTGAGCTGACACATTGAGAAAATTTTTGATCATTTTTTCCTATGTTTATATGAATTTTGGTGTATCAAGCATATTCTTTCGTTTTTTCCTATAACACTTTTTATAACAGCCTATACACTGAGGAAATACTGCTAAAACTATAGCAAAAATTCAAAGGATCCTGGGAGTGTTTCCTGCAATGTATAGGAAAAAACAAAAGAATATGCGCGATACACCAAAATTCACATAAACATAGGAAAAAATGCTAACAAATTTTTTCAGTGCAGGATGAGCAGTTTGTAGAATTTTAAAATAATCAAATTTCGTTTTATAGTCAGTTTTAGCTTTATGCTATGGTTTACAGTAGCAGAGGCTGCGAATGAAAGTTGATGTTTGTTATAATGTGACCACAGAAGTCTTGAAATACATCAAGTTTACATTATTCTTGCACTTTAAATCTGGAAAAGTGAAATTTTGCTGTTTTGCAGTACATATTCACTTTCTGGCAGTAAAAAGCCTTTCACCTTGTCACCTTGGAAACAGTGGATATGCAGTTTTGGAGTGTTATAACTGATGAAATATTCTAATATCTTTATGTTTTCGTATGCTTCTTTTTCATAACACTGCAATTTTCCCCCAAAAAAAATATTTTTAAATTAATCAACTACGTGGAATATTTTTTAATGACGTAGAATAAAGCTGAAAAATGACTGCAACTGACATACAATAAATAAATATCTCTACCATATACTATACACAAATTTCAAAATTCATTTATTGAATACAATGACGAAATCTCTTCCTCTTTCTTTTCTCACAGACTACATCGCATAAACCGCTAATACCCCGGACTTGCAACATATAAGTTTCCTTCGACGAAAAGCCATTTGGTCGATTAAAATACATTATTTATGTAAGACACTGCATAACCTTCGCCACAGGATATTCGCTCATAAGCAATGAATGATAATCCGTTTCCATGGATGTTTTTCTCTGATGCAAAAAGCCATTACCATGCGAGCCGACGACTTGGGCCCGCGTAAACTTGAATTTCAAGCCTCCCCGCGACATGAGCATGAGAAGGCATGAAGAAATCTCGGCCGAGAAAGATCGGGACTTATCAATTGGACGACGTGAATCTATTCGCGAGGTTGGATAAGCTCTCGGGGTAGACGTGAAACGAGCGGGAAATGTAAGAGGCCGCCGAGCCAATAAGTGGCATCGAAACACGTTACGGGGGTTGAAAGCTGTGACTAATGATAGCCCCAAGCCCTCGATTAGCTCCTCTGTCTCCGCGCTTGATACACCTTCAACTCGCAGCCAGCCCCCTCCGGCTTATTACTACGGCTACAACGACTCCAAAGGCTTTATTTGCGCCGATTTAATTATACCGAGCGTCACCCCTTAACAGCCGAAACCGCCCCGGGCCCATCTTATTGCCGAATCATTGCCGATTCATGGCCCGTGGCTGCGGGATCTAACGGAATGTGAGACTCGGTAGTAGCGGGTTTTTTACAGGGAACAGATATAGAGAAAATTGATAACGATAACTTGTAGGAGTTTTCGTCCTTCGATTGAGAGTACTTGGAATCATTTTGTTGTGAATTATATACAGGGGAGAGTCCCCCAAGGTGGACACCAATCTTTTAAACAATTGTAGAATCCAAACAACATTACATATCTTGTACAATTATATATTTCCTGAAACCTTATTTCATCAATTAACTATTCATGAAACACAATTTCGATATCATCAAAATAATTATAATCTTAGATTCACTTCAAAAGTTGGAAAAATAATCCGTAAATTCAATGTTTGCTCTCGAAGTGGCATCAAATATTGATGAAAAAAAATTATTATAAAAAAAGGAATACTAAGCGTAAAACAGCAAAAAAAAAGCTTCAATCAGAACCATCGGAGTTACACTGAGGACAAGTGTACCAAGAGCCGCGAATTTCGACCCATTTTTAGTGCACGTCTTTTTTACATTCGTTGCACGCAATCGAATTCAATTTCTATAAGAAAAGCAAGTGTCCACCTTGTGGTAAAAAAAATGTCCACCTTAGGGTTTATTACACGATTTCATTAGCAAAAAAAAAAAAATATTTTCACTCGCCATATCATGCAAATCTGTTCATAATGTGTTAGTCTGGTACGTAAGCAGGATCAAAAGTGTATTTTTATCTTTTCAGAATCACTGTTTTACGAAGCGTCTTCAAAACTTTGAAAAATGCTAATTTTCGATATTTTATTTCGAGAATCTTTTTTACACGCCATTTCATATACTTAGTTTGTCCTAGATGATATTTCCGCAGGGATCACTCACTTTTTGATTTAAGTATTGGATGGAATACATCGAGTGAAGTGGACAGAACAAGATCCTGCTTCCGTTATATTGGCGCTAACTTTTCTGAGTTGGAGAAACTGACTGTGTGTATTAGAGGATTAAAAAGATGCCAAAATGCAGAGAGTGCCCAAAAAAATCCCTATACCCACAGTTTCAATATTGTAGATCTTCAATATCTGCCTATAAATCATTTAAAAAATTGTTTTCGGAATCGTCCCAAGTCTTCGACTTTTCCAGATCCCAAAATCCTCCCACTCGACTCTTCTACTAAAACCGATGGCATAATTTTTTCCGAATACTCGGGGTCGGAGGGAGACCCGTGTAATTAATGCCGGCAATTAAAAAGGCAGAAGACGAGAACGAAGAAAAAGGAGAAAAAGAAAAGGAATAATCAGAAGAAATAGAAAAAGCTCATGGGAGTAGTCCATGGGGATATGTGAAGTTCGCTCCAGATGCGGTCGCCGTGGAATGAAAGAATGGAATGAAGGTGGGTAGGTAGGTAGGTAAATGACGTAGATCCGTATCGCGCACAATGGCGGATCGTGGGAGCGAGTACGCGATCGCTCCCACGCCGCTTTTGTCTGCTCGCCCGCTCCAACTGCTACAATGGTTCTCATCTCGATATGGGGATTATATTGGAAACGATCTCGTTGCCTGTCGAAATCCGCGGCTCATTGCGAGGCGCCAAGTCGCGAATCTCACGCCACGAAATGAAACTATGCCATTGCGTCTTCGCGACCTTCATTCACGCCGAAACACCCAACCTTTCCATCCCAGCCCACGACTCCCAAAACCGATTTCCTAGCCTACTTTTCTCCATAACTAAAGATATTGCGTGATACATTAATTCATAACTTAGTTAAAATAGTAACACATAGTTCAAAAAATAATTTTATCATTCATTTACCTCTTTTTTTTTAAAGAAGCTCCCAATTTTTCCAGGTGTTCACACAATAAATTTTTATTTCCAAGTAAATAATTTTCCATCTCAACAAATTCAATTATTTTTACCAGTTTCCCGATGCACAATTGGCCAAAGCATTTCTCCGTTCCAAAACTTATCTGTTTCGTCTCTCATTCAATTTTGCGCGGGTCGCGCAACTGGTTTCGATGGCTCGTTTTTTCCAGCGAGAATAAACATCGAGAGGTAATTACAGCCGTGAATTTTAATAAACGTTTCTACCGTCCAGCGCTAATATAGATAACAAAACGCGCTTTATGCAACTTTTTCTTCCATTATCTTTTTACGAGGCAATCACTGCTCGTGTTGCAACGTGGGCTGTGCGTAACGCTGCGATTGCGTTGCACGATAATTATCATCAGGGGCCCCTGCTACTTTCCTTTCAATCATACATGTTTTTGTGGCCATTTTATCACTGACGAAAGACGACTTGTTACGATCTGTTGGGATCGAAAATTGCCAACTTTTCTCGTTTTGGCTCGGAAGGCGAAGATTCCGATGTGGTGCTTTTTCCCCGACATTTCCATGTGGATCCCTTCTCTTCTAGGTTGAATTAGTATAAAATTACTAATATTCGATAACGCCCTTTTGTCTTTTTGAATAGATGGTTTTTTCGCTAATTTTTAATATTAATTCAACTAAAATAACTTGAAAACGAACGACCATTACAGTTAGTGAAAAATTACTGATTATAAGTAGTTAATTTTTAATTTATAATTTCAATGTTATTTTTTTTGAGTGCATAATCACTGAAAGAAATCAAAAAAGGGCAACTCTAATTTAGAATTGTACACCTATTTAATTCAATCTAAGAGTCACCAAACGAATATATCAGTAAAAGTTTATAATTACAAATTCTGCAAGTTGAAAAAGTGTCAGATTTTATATGTGTGTGAGGATAATGTGATAAGTCTAACGAGGGTGATTATCACAAAAATTTTAAATGGAGCTTTTTAACGTGTTGTATCTACGATATTTTTTCTATTATATATCACTACAGTTCAGCTAAATTATCAATTTTTTGAGAGAAAAGCAGATCAAGTATTCTTGATACTACCGCCTTAAAATGTAGATTTGTATAGAAGTTATAGAAAATCTCTGAGATAATGTCAAATTTGTTATACATAAGAATATATACAGTCTGTACGATTTGTGACAAAAAGTTACGAGAAGTGTCTGAAAGCTATGAAAAAAAAAACACAGACAACTGCAAAAACAAAAAATGAATAACAATTACAGAATGCAAGTTTTCAAAGGACAAATAAAACAAAATTTATTTGACTGATTCATTTTTCCACCATTAAAGGGATTTTTTATTCATTTTCTACAGCTTTGTATTGCTCTTTTATTCGTGTGTTATTATTAATGCATTCTCAGCACTTTTATGCATTTTTTTTTGTAACGTCATTTATTTTTTTTCTTTTTTCTATGAAAATGTTTCTCTTTTACCACAGAGCTTTTATACTTCAGTGTGACGTAAATTATTTTTCTCAAGTTTTTGTGAATCATCTTTATTTAACATCACTGTCAAAAAAGGTATAAAAACTTTTCCATAAAACATGAATCATCCACTGCCCATGGAGTTGAATGGTACAATTTCCGCCTATTCCTGGTATTTTTACGATATTTTTCAGAAAAACTATAAAAAGTGTAAAAATATCAAGGAAATACGGTTATTTTCCCACGCAAATGTATGGAAAGTGAGAGACACATAATTTATGGGAGAATTACTATAGTTCTTCTAACCATGAAGTATCGTTACATCTCAGGGAAATAGGTTGCTTTTATTTATCTCCCTGCTGCCCTTCAATGTATAAAATATAGCATGCACCATAAGCATAAGTCATTATATCCAAGAAGCATTTTATATACTACGTATCAAATATATGAGATAAAAAGTACATACATTTATTTCAACACAACAAAAATATTCTAATAATTCCCAGAATTTCCTTAAAAAACTGCAGAATATAAAACTTGGGTACTGAAAGTAGTAACAAAAGTAGAATCTGCACTATTAAATTTAAAGATACACGTGTTTCGTGGTTTTACCTGATTAGTTTGTAACTGATTTTTTTTATTATTTTCATTTTATTAAATTTTCGCTATTCTTTCTTGCTTGATTTTTATTCACGTCTTTTCCTTTCTCTTTTTATTTAATAATTTTTTTTCATTCTTTTCTCTTCTTTGCACATCACTGAAGTACATCTACTCTTCTTGTACTTCAAAATTTAAATAAACAACTTTTTTGAACTATTCTAGTGAAACCTGAAGACACGTGCCATATTTTTCAATTTACGGTAAATTCTATAAGTAATTTGTTCTAAATAAATAACATTATTCGATTTCTCATTCAAAATATCCGACTGAATGTCAGATTGTTCGCTCAACGATAAACACGTTTTTAGATAGTTTGGCACTAGGGAATTTCCCTTGATAGTCTCATTCATGCAAGTAGTTTGATAAGTTAGAAGATGTCTGAATTTTATTATCATTATTTTTTTTTGCCTATGAAGATTAAACTTACCCTATTATAATATTTCCGATAAATTTCTTTTTCATCTATTCATTTCTCGATCTAATACTCTAACGTTTTCCTAGTCAAGTTGATGCTCACTATTTATTCTATGATTAGTTATAACATTATGTCTAGATGAAATCAAGCTAACATGTATTATTTCTATATTCACTAACTCTTGTCTTTAAATTCCTTTTAGTTTGTCCAATATAACAAAATTTACAACCATTACAATTAATCCTATTAACTACTCCTTGTTATTCAAAAATTGGTAATTTGTCTTTTCCTCATCTGATAATTTCGGTATTCAATATTTTATCAATTTTATTTATAAATTAAACATTATATCCATTTCATATCCTTTTCAATTTTATGTTTAAATGTTCAACATAAGGTATTATTACTTTTTTTACATTAAAATCCTTCTTCTTTTCATCTTCAGGATCATGATTCTTAAAAAAATTAATGCTCTTCTTAATATATCTATCAATGAAATCTTTTGGGTGGTTTTATCTTTAATATATCAGTAATTATTCTAAAGTTCTTCTCGTGAAATTGATGATCCGCCAATTTCTAATTTTTATCAACCAAACTGATAACAGTACTTACTTTTTGATGCATGATCTATGTTACGTTGATGCGATCATCGTGAATATATTTTATAAAAGTACTCAACAAAAAGCTTCAGAGTTAACCTGATGATTTGTTTCATACAATTTTTTTCTGGGAATTCCTAATAATCGAAAAAATTGAGAAATTATTTCGCAACTGAACTAAATCCTGCATAAAGATTCAATGTAGCAGTATGCAGGTGTTAAAAAAACGGTTAAAAGATAGAATAATAAATTAAGTGTAACATACGCAAGGATTCCAATTGGGATTTCCTTTTTTCTTGCGTGAGAAATTTTCTCCCCAAAAACCATGGAGCAGTGAAAAAAGTAAGCAAAATTTCCAAAGGTGAACAAAGGAAAATAGAGCGAAGAGAAGCAGCGTGATTCGTTCCCATCCTCATGGTCTGTCCGTAATATTCTTTTCTTTTTTTCCTTTTTTTTTGCTCCCTCTGCGAGCCGCGAAAACGAAGAAGCCGGTGCTCCCTCAGCGGCCGAATTCGCAATGCAATCTCCGTTTCTTACCCAGCAGGAATTAATTACTCAGCTTTAACGTTCATCACGAACAAGGGTTTTAGCAGCATCGTTAATACGTACTTAATACGTAGTTAGCTCGGGCACTTACACGCTCCCGGGAAAAGCACGTACATGTGAGAAACGAGAGGAGCTTCTTCTTCCAGTGTAACACGGTTAATGGATAAATTAATGGCTTGCGTGTCGTGTTACGGTGGTTCCGTTTTATCGCTCCGGTTATTATTATTCGCTGGGCTCTTCGCGGCTCAAAAAGCCCTTGTATCGAATCCACGAAATTTCGTTGAAGCCTCATGACACGAACCAACGACCTTCTCAGAAAGGTTTATAATGAAGAACTGCCAAAGGTCCTTCGCTTCTTTTGACCTTTATCTCAATCTTTTTTCTTTCTTTTTTTTGCACGTTTTCAGTTGTGATCTTTTTAACTTCGTCGAGCAATTCTGAACGTCAGGTATTTTTCTAGCGATTTTACTGTAAATTAGAAGAAATTAAGGTATCACCTCCATAAATTGAATTTGACTTAAAATTTTCATAAAAAAAATATATATGAAAGATATTAGCGTCCTTATTTACACCTGCGAAATTACAACTTGTTTTACTGTACAGTTTTCAAATAAAAAATTATGAAAGTTTACATGTAGTCTTATGGGCGGAAGCAGTTTTTTCAAAATTTTCAACTATACCACAATTAGGATTTCGGTAAGATTTTTTTTTGTTGGCACATAATATCTTACTTTGTGAAATGCTTTAAACAGAACGAAGTACTGTACTGTTTTGGAAAAAAAAGTAAAAATGAAACGAATTCGACACTTTCTGCATCGAGTCGATAAACTTGGCAACAGTGTATACTGTCTGATTTTGACAAATGTTCAAGTTTGTTGACGTCGTTGACGTTTCTAGCAATTTTGTAAATAATAATATTACCCAATATAAAACCTATGCAGTGGTGATCGGTTTGACGATGATATAATTACATTTGGTTTTAATTTTTTGGCTGAGTTTTGTAGTTTTCAGTATGCAATTGCAAATATATCTATTTTTATTTGTTGTCAAAATGCGTTAAGGGTTTTGTTTATCATTGTTTATTATTTACAAAACAGAATCGTATGACATACGAGATTAGTTTCTCGCTCTATTAGAAAAGACGGCGCAATGCAACGTTGCTGGTGTCACAAATAATGCCGTGATCTGAAATTAGTTAAAACCAATTTACTTTGCAACTATACTCATTCATGGAGGTTATACCTTAACAATGTAGATTATATCACTGGGTTTATATAATAAATAAATAACATTGTTCGATTGCCCAGTCAAAAGCTTGTATTTCAAAGTCTCATGGTCGACGTTTCGATTCTTTTAGAAGCCTTTTCAAGACCTATTTATATATTTACAACCATTATACAAATAACAAAGAATTCGAAAACAATATTTATTAGGAAGAATAATAATAATTTTCGATAGACAAGAAGAAACAAGGAACTTGGATTCGATTTATGACGGGTTTTGTGCCATACTCTAATGATGATGATTTGTGAAATAAGAATCAATTTTAACTTTCAATATGTTTCGATGATAAAGTTTTATCCTTAAGAATAGTTTACTTCTAATTGATTTTTGGTGTCGTTAGTCATTTATTCGTCGTCGACTACGAGTGCAAGTTATTGTAAAGAATATGGACTTTTTGTATATGTATATTTATTATTTTTGAAAAAATGACGACTTAATTCGGAATGTGTCGCAGTTATAAAAAGTTTTAATGATGGTTGGTTCCAACCTGATCCTTGCTGATCACAATTTTTTGAAGAAAAGAATCTTTGTAATCGTGAGTAGAAAAATTTTTTCTAAATGGTCTTTTCTATGATTGTTTTTGTTAGTATATTATTATAATAGATTTTTCTGAATTTTTGTAAAGATCCTGATGAGGACCCAATAGGTCGAAATATTGACGGAATAAATGTATTGAAGACAGAAATCGAATGTGGCTCTGAGAGATCACTTTTTGAATTAACGTAAAATAGAATTTCAGAGACATTCATTTTATTTTGTAACTTATTCCCCGAAAATTCCCACGTCATAATTGATAAAACTATCAACAATACCCATCTAAAATTTCGTCATCGCCAATTATTCCCTCTGAAAAAACAAAATGTAAATAAATTTTCTCCACAACAGCAATCGCGTGATATCGTGACAACGGGCCAATCGCGGTCACATCGTTGATTCCATTAATACTGATGCATCGTAACTCGTACGTTTGACGTGATTTTTCTTGACGCACTCCACGCTGTCGCGACTCGTCATCGCAAACTTCAACATTGTTGGAGGCGTCGATTTTCCTACAGAGTTTATATAATGACTCAGCAAAACTCTGACAACGAGCAATATTCATTAAGTAAATTTTCGAAAGAGGAAAACACCATTTCCTTATATTCTTGGAAATCCCGATTCGAAAATTATGAAACAAACAACGCTAATTTATCGTGCTTACGGAGAGGACACTAATTTTAGAACGGATGAGGTACTTGGTAACCCTGGCGAAGTTGAATTTAGCCTTGGAACAAAAAACCGATTTCCCGGTTCCCAGGATGAGCCGAAAACATGCGAAGGCACGTAGTTGAAGCGTGCGACTTTTTCGTGTGTACGACGTTTAATTAGCGGCCGTGGAGGGTGTGGGAATGCCGAGGGTTGTCCCTCTTTGGGTTACAGGTGTCCTCGGGGACACGTGAGAATAGCGTATACAGGTGCCGCCCTCATATTGCCGCCGCCGCTGCCCCCTTATTATAGTTTTGACTCGTAAACGACCATATTTTGAACAGGAAATCGTGCCTTTACTTCCACTTTCCAAGTCATTTCGTGCCGAGGCACCACCAACCCTTGCCGTTTTCTCACATTTTTCAGCTGACACAATATTTCGAAACGCTCCTACGTTATTCAAGGGTCATTTATTCTCGTCTAAAATGCGAAACACGCACGTTTATTTTTATTTTTTTTCCATGTTCCATTCGTGGCGTTTCTTATTTGCTCAAAAGTTGAGCTGGCTTTCGACATTTCCAGGAGCAGATGCAACGCGACGCGGATAATAGTTTGACCCTTTATCGTTGAGAACAGTGAGGGTATTTAAAAATGTGGCGATAGTGCCAATTATAAGATAAAGTTGGAGTTATTTTAAAAGTCATCAATATTTCTACGTTTATTTTCTCAGTTTATCTGTTATTTTAACGGCTCGACTATTTTTTGGAGCCAGATTTTCAAGTTCAACTAGTATTGATGATAAACCGTAAGACGATTACCTTGAATAAATCGCACTTTCTTTATTCTTCTAGCTTTAAACCATTATTTTATGTTTATATACAAATTTCCTTGTTATGTAAGGCAAGAATTCAAAAATGTAGGCTTTATCGGATGATTCTTAAGAATAATAGGGATATTGTCATTGTAGATATCACTTGAAAAGGATGTCACACAAAAGACGTTAAAACGTTGTGAGAAAAAAAATATAAATAAATCACTTGCCTGGAAAAGTCATTTAGAAAACATGATCGTTACTTTTTAGTACTCTTCAGGAGTCAATCAATAATCCTTTAAATAATTTTTCATTAATGCTATAGATCAAATAATCCTTTTTGTCTCTTCCGGTCATGTTAATTTGTCAAGTCAATAGGTCTTCGATTGACTTTTTTTTGTCATTACAGATCCAATATTATTTTTGCCATTTCCTATTTTTTTTCGGTTGATTACGTGAAACTGATCCGATATCATGCAGTTCCGAAATTGAATATGGAAAATACGCACATAATTCACGATAAAATAAAATTTTATTTCGAGCGAAAAACATTCCTGGAACATTGAACTCAAAGTCATAAGAATATTTTTAAAAAAATTCAATACAATTCTTCATAATTTCAATTAAATTTTTTAATGTACGTTTAATTTTTCCTATTCCTAAAATTCTGTTTATAAATCATTTTCGCAATCGTTATTTTGAAGTATTAATTTTCTTTATTTAAAATTTTTAAAGCATTCTAATTAGAGTCATGATTATTATATATATTATTCTTTTTTATAACCTTATTAAAAATTGACTAATTGTAAGAGTAGTGAAAAATCACGAATTAGTGTCACCTTTTTCTTTATTTCCATTAGTGATTATACACTAATTGATAAGTTATATCGAACTAACGAATTAGCGTCTTTTACAAACAGTATTTTTTCACTAACTGTTATACGTAGTTGCCTGCCTACTTATTATTTTTGTCGAATAATCCTTAAAAATTAGCAAGAACTTATGAATTGTTATTTAAAAATGACTAAAAATTAGTTGAAAAAACATCAATTAAAAAATAGCAAGGGTGACACTAAATATAAGTGATTTTTTATTAATTGAACCTAAAATATTATATAATAATTATTTACCACTGTATGTGTGTTTCTTACATGTCTAATAACGTTATCACGTTCCTCAGTCTTTTTTTTAGTTTCTACTTCGTTCTACCTATATACAAACTGCGTTACAATCCTTTCAGTGAATTTCATGCAAATTTTTGAAAATTGATCTTTACTTTTCCTTATAATGAAATCATTAATATTATTGGTATTTCTAAATATTAATCTAAAACAGTACGCCTTGTTGATATTTTTTCAACACACAGTAATAAAATATTCAAATTGATACGAGTTGAACTTACCATTTCTTTCTTTGATTGAAATGGTTTTACAAAGGAAAATATAAAAAATCATTCAAAGTAATAAAATTCTAATTTATTCAATCCATGAAAGCAGCTAGTTCTATTGATGATGAAAAAATTTCAAAAAAAAAAAAAAAAAAAAAAGAGCGCCTATTTTTCAGACAGCAATGTTCAAAAATTCAACGTGGAAATTAGTTTTCAACCAAAAGTGCTGGCGTGCATAATGGCGGGCTTCAGAGGACCACTGACGTCATTGTGTCACGCCTCGCCGGGCAGCCAACGCGCCATTACGATTTGCCTCGCTGCTGTCTGTTGGTTTAAGTCGAATCTAAAATATTCATTGTCTGTTTAAAAAACAAGCACACTATCTGGATTTTTTCTCACACACACAAAATATATCTCGCTTTAAAAAAAATCCAAACTCTACCTACCATTAAATAAAAAAAACTTCTTCATTCTGCAAAATAATTGTAAGAATTTCAGAATACCTTCAAAAGCTTACAAAAATTACTCCAGCTGATGCAAAAACAAATTGCTAATACTTTTACTGAACTTGAGAGAAAACTTTTTCAAAAGCTTATCAAAATTATTAATAAATTCAAAAATTCAGTTTCGATGGGTTAAAAAAATTGCCTCGGGATCGGATCGCTGGCCGAAAAATTTTGTTTATCTGTGTCAAGTGAATTTCGCTCGCAGAGTTGACGCTTTCAGAATTTTAATTGTAGCGCGAATGGGATGTTTCGCCTTGTCCGATGCGAGATTACGTCGCGCGCATGCGATAACGCCGCGCATAATGCTCACAATGTGCCACGGCATTTCGTACCTCGAGTAACTTAATACACTCGTTTGTTTAGCGAAATCAGCTTTCGCGCTTCGAATCACGCGAAAGGGACGTCGCGAGAACAAGCAGCAATCTCGATATTGTCTATGGAAATAGTAGATCACGCAAGAAGTGTAACAATACATTTAAAATCTTGGAAGTTTCAAGTTTGACACTTGGAAGTATTTGAATAAAATCTTTAGTCTGATTTTTGAAAAAACGACAACCTTCAACATTTCCTGATAACTTTAAAGTTGCAATTTCTAGAGGCAAATTTAGGGGGGGGGGGGTAGTTAGAGGGTTAGGACCCCTTCAAAAATTTGAAAAATATATGTGAAAAATGGAAAATGGTATCGTAATATATGTTTTCGTAAGGCAACATTTTATTTGTTTCATAATCATTTGGATAGATAGTCCATTTTGAACAAATCTTCATAGTCGTTTTTATTAAAAATGCGCAATTTTTACTTAAAATCAAAGATTCAACAATTTCAACAGTTCAATAATGAATTTTATTGCAATTAAACTTTCGAATAATGTATGAAATTCGACAGCTAAAGTTAAAAGTCTGAAAGTATACATTTGGCTAACATATTTTTTTGTTTTATAGGACAAAAATGAAAAAAATAAATATGAGCATCAATAACCGCTGAATTTACATGTTTTAAAATTTGAGCAATAATATTATAATTTTTGTCGGTGGATTTTTCGAATGACAGTTGATATTAATTATGATAAAAAAGAATTTCGACGTATAAAACTATCGAGGATACTTTTTAGTTTATAATTTTAAGGATTTGATCCAAGTTTCAAAAGTGAGTAGCTTATTACAACCGGCAGTTTTCTTAAAAAAGTAAGCATTCAAAAATAGAAGCTAAAAAAACGAACCTGGCGGATATTACAGATTTAGCATCAAAAATGTTCAAATTCACTGTTTTTTACTGCTACTTAGAAAAATGAAAAAAACGTAAAATAAACTTGTTGGGCATATAACCCATATAGTGATATTTAAATAGTCCGAATCAAACTAAGTAAAAAATTAAAATATAATACACAGAAATCTTGAAGACTGATATTCTAAACTTTTTATTTGTAACACTTCTGGGTATATTTCCAAATCTTCTATTTTAGTATACAAAATATTTGCGAAGTTATTGTTCATTCTGAAAAAAATTTGTTTTTTGAAAAAAACTATATCTTGTAGTTTCAAATTAGAAGAAAAAAATATTTTGAACCTGCCAATTGCGTTGATTCAAAGTGAATTCAATTACTAAAGAAAATTAATAATTAACGATTTAGGAACATGGAAAATCAGATAACTTTTGAATAAAAAAATTTTCATTCTCAATTAAAATATATGTCGATAAAAAGTATCGAAATTCGACATGCGCAACTCTAAAATTGAAAACAACAATCTCAAAATCTGAAATTTGATAAAATGTAGAATCCCTATGAAATAAATTAGAATTCCAATACTGAAACTGATGAAAATATTAAAAGAAAAAATACATGACATGTTCCTTTGTACAACCCCTCCTCAAAATTTTTCTCCTGCGCTCTTTGGAAACTTTATTTTATTTTCCAGGTCTATTACTTAATAATCAGATCTTGAACTAACCTTCTAAACTCCTGCGTAGTTTTAATAATTTCTTACTGAATTTTCGTACTTGTCAGACACATCACCAAATTTATACAGTTCCGATTAAACATCCTTTTACTCAGTGTTGATTTTTTTAAATAATTTTGCAGTAAGGTAAAAACATATGACCTAATTTTACCTTGAAGATGCTACTAAAAATACAGTGCAATCTGTGAATATTTTCGCTGAAAATAAGTTTGAATCCAAGGTGCAACTAAACATTTAGTCGAATTAGCAAAAATTTAAGTCAAGGTCAACCGTTTTGAAATTGCTGTAACACGTTATTAAACAATCTAGAAATGACTAGCAATTGAATTAAACCACACTAATGCAAACTTTACTAATTTTCCTATTGAATATACATGAACAAAAAATGAGTTCAACTGACTTAAAAGTAATTATATCTTACATCTATTCCTGATTTGACAGTAAAAACATTACTCCAGAAAACTCATCCATAACGTCTTCAAAATCTATCAACCACAAAGAGCCGCCCCCAGAATTTTCACAACCTTCCTCAAGTTTCTTATCTCGCGGTACCCAATAAACAACGATTCCGTGTAATTTCAAAAGACGCTCCTTATCTTCCGTCTCTCTTCCGCCCTCAAAAAAACCTGCATGCACGTGAAAAACACCCGCACAATTCCAGTTTCCGTTCTCTCTAGACGCGCGATTTCCTCCTCGTTTGATCAGAAGCTTGCTCGAGCATTTGCATGCGTTTCGCCGTGGATGAGATAACCGAGCGACGCACAATGCGAGTTGGCCGATTTGTCTTCTCTCTTACTTCCGTGGCCTAACCGCGATAAGCGTCTTCGGGAAATGTTTATTTACTGTTTATACAGCGTGGTATACCATCCCGCAACGAGCGGGACGATTTCGTAAAGGTCAAGCGAAGAGAGAACAAACCAGGAGATCAAAGTCTTCAGGTAACACCAGGGATTGGACAAAACAAACTCCTCCCGCATTGCACCCACGCATTTGATATCAACGTCTGCAAAATCAAGATGTTCATTTGGCGAAGAGAAAAAAGCAATTTTCACGAGACAATGTTGAAGTTCAAACATTTATTATGATGAAATGGATGTAAATTAGGTTGCCAGTGATGTCGGAATTGACCTACAAATTCTTCACATAAAATACATATCTCAAAGTTTGCGAACATCTCGATATGTGTCGAAAGTCGACACTTGATTAGATCAAGAACACGCAATTTGAAGGGACACGCGACCTCGAAGAAGAAAATTCGATGCCGAAGCACGGAGGAGCAATCGCAGGCAATTCAGCTCGATTGACAAATTCATATCTCGGGCACGCAAGACTCTGAATTCACTTTTCTCAGGCGACGATCAGAAAAGAATCGAGCCTGATTTTCCGGCAAACGAGGGAGCAAAACGAGGGAGCAAAACGAGGAAGACTGGAATATAATTATTTATCAACAAAGGCAAAACAATGTTCATTACTTCACGAGCAGTGGTCGTTAGCTCGGGGAATAAATAATGGTGGCATCATTTATCCCCGGGTTTTCCTTTTTTCACGCTTTGCCAAGCTGAAACTCGAATCTTGGCAGCGATGTAGATCAAAGTGAAGAAGAAGTAAGAGCCAACTCGGCTCTATTCTGATGCCGGAGCTTGGCCTGTACCGTTAGTTAAGATGCCCCGCGGCAATCGGCTGCGATCCGATTGTGTCTTTTGTTTTTCCCACTCGTTATTCAGCCCGTTCCCCGGCAAACTCCGGCGAACCTGTTCCTGCGAGGTACGCGAGTGGTGCTCCCGCGGACCGCGTCAAGTGCGAAAAACGAGCGCCTGCTGCCGACCATCGAGGCCTCTTAGAGAGATGACAAAATTTTCGATAATCATCGATGCCGTTGGTTGAGTCAAGATCAAGACCCTTGGAACAGTGGCAGATATAGGAAGTTATTTAAGAGAATATTCTTAAGCAAATTGCTATATTTTATGATCGTCTTAGGAAATTCATCATCAAAAATATATGAATGATTCCAGATTCAGTTTTATAAAAAACGTTTATTTATTATCAAACTTTCAATATAATTATATTTTTTTATTTTAAATCAATTCAATGGATTAAATTTGGGAAGAACAATTTCAAACCTCACAGTCATCAACAGCAAATAAAATGCAGAATATTTGTTATTTAACATCTCTTTGAATATCTTCTGACACAAGTTTTTCAAGAAATTTTTTTATTTTTTGTTTCAAAATTTGGGATTTTTGGAATTGAAAATGATTTCCTGATTTCATTGTTCCTTTTATGCCTGTAAGAATTTATTTTTTAAATATCAAAAATGCTCGTGTCTGTCTATAGCGATACATTTACTGAAAATAAAAAAAATTTGACTTGAGAAGTAAAATGGATTTTCTGAAAAAGTTCACACCGTGTAACCTACACTTTTCTGACCGGAGCGCAGTCAAAGACAAATTAAGGTCAATTTGGTGAGTGAATGTAACACAAAAAAAAAAGAAATTAAAAATTGAATTATAAACGAACGTTTCCGAAAAGTTGTGACCCGAAATTATTCATAAATTTTCAGTAATCGAATTTCTAAAATTATAATTTACATAAGAAGACCCCCTTAAGATGGAGGTATAGGGGTGATAACAAGTATCACAAAATTGATAGTTCTAGAATTCAGTATGATATAATTTTCAACTCGGGAATTGAGGATTCAGACATTTTTTATTCCAGAAGTTACGAGAATTAAATTCACTATTCAAAGTTTGATAAGTACATAGATATGTAATTTGTAGATTTGTAGTTATGAATTCTAGAATTACATTTATGTTGATTTTATTTTCAATAAATTACTATTCTAGAATTTTTGGTTTTAGAAAATTTACATTCAAGAGTTTAGATCAATTGTTGTTTTTTAAATGAAGAATGCTAGAAATATTTTTTGCATTTTTTACCTTTTGAGGACTTGAGTACAAAAATCAAAACATTTTAGTTTCATACTTTAGAATTAAAAACTCCACGATATTATACTCTAGGGTTTAAAACTTAAGAATCCTTTGTAATAAAATTAATGATTCAAGTGATCAAAATCATAAAAGTTCAATTGTCTGATTTGAATATATGAAATAATATGAGTCAAAAATTTAGAACCCTTAAATTCTCGTTTCCCGAATTCACAATTTTGAATTCTTGAATTCTTTGAAAAAATTCTTTGAATTTTCGATGCTAGAATTTCGTATGAATCAATTAAATATTCAATGAATTGATATTCAAGAACATGAAGCTTCAGAATACTCTAATGTAGAGTTTACCATACGAACATTGTTTTCTATCACTGTGAATGCTACAAATATATTTTACATTCTTTAGCTCTGGAACACTGAACTGTAAAAATCGAAACTCGTCGGATTTATACTTTATAATATAGATTTCTAGAATTTCATACACTAGGGTTTAAAACTTCATAATTCTGTATTATCAAATGTATAATTTTAGGTATCAAAATTGCAAAACTTTGCTTTGTAATAAAATATCAAATTCCAAAATAAATGCTTCAAAAATTCAGAACTCTAGCATTTTCCTTTCCAGAATTTGGAAGTCTTAACGTTCAGATTGTATGATAATTAAATATTCTAGAAATCCATGTAAATTATTTATTCCATGTATTGATTTTCTAAATCTGACAGTTTCAGAATACTATTGTGCAGACTTTGAAAATCTTGTTTTCTTGAATTCCTAGCGCTGGAAATATAATTTTTACATTCTCGAGCTTTGAAAAAATACTGTAAAAATCATTATTCTGGAATAACTTATTCTACTATACAAATTTCTAGAATATAATGCTCTGTGGTTTAAATTTTGATAATCATCATATTATGTCATAAAATTAATGATTCCTGGTATCAGAGTCATAGAACTCTGC
This sequence comes from Platygaster robiniae, assembly GCA_028476575.1. Taxonomy (NCBI): domain Eukaryota; kingdom Metazoa; phylum Arthropoda; class Insecta; order Hymenoptera; family Platygastridae; genus Platygaster; species Platygaster robiniae. The sequence goes on from CM052020.1 coordinate 40,129,700, forward strand.
ATTGCAGAATTTAAAATCGTAAAATATTCGATTCCAAAATTAGGAAATAAAGAATGCTCTTTGATGTATTTACACGTCTTAATATTTTAATTTCAATATATATAAATTGATAAAAACTCTTAAAAAAGCAATAAATACTTATAAAATGAAAAAATAAGAAATCTATCAATCACAAAAAATCTATGTAGGTGGGATTTTTCCGAAAATCTATGAAGTTATTTAAAATCAATTTAGATTTAAATTCTATTGTAGAACATCGAATTCTAGGAATGCAGGTACTTCTAAAAAATCTGAGAAAATACACATGATATATGAAAATATAAAGGAAAGATACACAATCTTATAAATACTATAAAAATAAGAAAGTATGTACAAGAAATCTATCAACACCGAAACTTGATATACATGTAGTTTATTCAAAAATTTATAAAATCACGGAAAACCGGCTAAAATTTTAATTCTACAATGTCGAATTCCAGAAATTAACTTCTTTCTAGAAAATCTGAAGAAACACCCACGATTTCTAAAAATACAAGAAAAAGCTACAAAGTTCTATGAAGACAAAAAATACGAAAATACCAGAAATATAAAAAACACAAAAAACTGTATACATGTAATTTTTTCAAAAATTAAAAAAATTATTGAAAATCGATTACTATTCCAATTTGAGAACATCGAATTCTAAAAATATGTAGACAAAAATATTTACAAATCGTGATGTATGCTAAAAAATTATCCAGGTCTTGTAAAAAACGCAAGAAACACTGGACATTATTTTATCCTTGAAAAGTATGTAAACATGATTTTTTGAAAAATTGATAAAACTTGGAGTTTTAGTTTATACAATTTTAGAAACCTATATAGAAATCCATATAACAGAAAGGTCTTTAACTGGTTCCAATACCAGAAAAATACGAGAAAAATCGGAAAAGTTTTGTAAATCTTTGTGAAAGATACTGATTTTTTTGAAAATTAATTGAAGTGCTCAAGTTCGTTGTAATTTGCAGTAGGGCTCTAGCATCTAAGTACTAAAAATCTAAAAATAAAAAAAAAGTCCATGAAATCCTGAATAACTTATACGCATCATTTTTCTAAAAAGTACATTTATTTGGTGTTAATAATATTCTCTCTCAGTGTATTCAATTTTATTTTGAATACTGACTTAAGCCTCCAGAAGTATTCCGAGCTCTTTATAAGATTGTCACAAAGGGAGAGCAACCAAAAACTAGATCACAATGGATTGAACTGTCTGAAATTTCATCTAGTCGCTACTTCTTTCGGAAAAAGTCAGAGTTACATGAAATGTTAACTATTATATAAATATTTAAAATCTTAAATTGTGCAATAATTTGTTTCGACAATGAGAGGAATAATTAACTCCAAAAAACTGTAGAATTAAATTTCCCAAGTGTTTTGATGCAAACAAACTTGATTGAGTTTTCTCTTTGTACTTTGGTATATAGTTACTATTACTATGGTTAGTCGGGCATTCACCGAGACCGGCAAAGCAGCAGCATTCGGCGCCTCGAGTATCGAGTCGCTAATTAAACGTAGAGAAGTCGCTCGATTTCCGCCCGGAGGAGTATTTGTTCGCGTGCTGTCGACTTGATGCAGCCAGGACACGCTTTTTTATGGAGCTTTCGATTTCCTTTATCTAGCTATCAGCTATATATTGTGCTAGACCACTGCAGTTCTCATGATTTCTTCACGTATTTACTATTTTCTCTTGTATAACGTGATTGCATAAAAATATACAATGAACTATGTAAATACAATATTTTATGTGTAAAATTGTGATTATGGGATGTTCCATTATTCATCCTAATATTTACCCATATTCATTTTTTGCAAGATTTTCAATAATTTCATGAGGGCAATATTGAATTTTACGGAATGAAAGTTTCTGTGGACAATAAATCAATTGTCCACACGAGATAATTACAATGGCTGCAAATGATCATTGTAGGTGAATGTTACAAATGTAAAATAGATAATAATGAAATTATTCTTGTAATATCCTTTCTTTAAAAACAATTATATATTATAATGATATTATTAAAATAAAAATATAATAACAATTTATGATCGAGTTACAATAATTAAAATTGGACAAACGATCACTGAATTATACTGGAAAATGGAATCATCTCGAATCCCGTGAATTTAGGAACATGTAAAGTGAGAAAATTCGTATGTACACTGGATTTAAGGAAAATAGAATCTTATGAGAATGCTGCTGCTGCCTGCCTGGCGTGCCCGATACGGTCTTATGAAAATGCCGCCGAGAAATCGCTCACATGATCGAGAAATCTCTCGGTTGGGGTCTCATCAGCGATCCGTTCCAATTGCTCGATCGTAGTAATCTGAATCGGTAATTAACACAGCAAACGACTGCGGCTGCAGATCGACTCGCGGAACACGAACTCAGCCGTTCAAATGTGTATCATTAACAAGCAGCTCTTTTTCCCGCGGGCGTCTTTTTTGTTGCAGCCGCGAAATCTCATTCACGTGTCTCGAACTCATTCAAGGACAGTCAATGCACTCGCAGCTTTCTTATGTAGACATAGTTGTTTTCCATCGGAATGAATTTTCGAAATTTTGAATTTTTTTACATCATTGAAACAAAACACTTTGTAATTTTGAGATTTCTATGATTTTTCGGATAGTTATTTTTGGAAGTCTGTAATCATTATTGTAAAATAGAGAATTGTCTTAAATTTTGTTCAAAGTTGTGGGAATTTGGAATCTACTTTATTATAGTTTTCTATGATTCTGATTCCAAGGATTTTGAATTTGAAAATATAGAATTATTTAAATGAAAATGGTAAGGCATTAAATTCCAGGAATCCAGAATGTTAAGTACTGAATTGAAGGATTAGAATGTTATTAGTATATAATTTTGTTTACTGAGAAATATGAAAGATTTTTTTTATAATTATGAGCTGTAGAAAAAGGTACTTTCAAATTCTACCAGAAAGTATTCTTGAACTGTCAGTTTTGTGGAATTACCGAACCATAGTCTTCAATCAATGAATATCAAATCGTAGAATTTAAAATTATTTATATAGTTTTTATCATTTTATAAGTATTTATCACGACTTTGTAAATTTTTTTGTATTTTTATAGATTTCAAGTTTTTATATAGATTTTTTTTTAATTTGAGGCTTGAGAATACGAAGTTTATTTTTTTTTTGAGATGTTTTAGAAAATTCTTTCACAGAACACCTACTTTCATTTTCAGTACTTTTTCATAGTTTACAGGATTTAAAAGATTTTTTGGTATTTTTTTGGATTTCCGTTGTAGATTTCTGAAATTCGATGCTTCAGGGTTCGAATTTTCTCAGATTCTTAAGATTTTGGTAGTCCAATTCTTCTAAAGTATAATTTTATTAAATTAGGACTATTTTTCCAATTTTCGTTTACTACGTTATCTTTACCAAACATTATTCATGATTAGAATTTTGTTTATAAAACTTCTTCTAGAGACAAAATAATTGCAATTTTTATGCTATTATAATATTGAGAATTTTTGATATTGTCGATTTTGAGTAATTACATGAAACTATTTGTTATTTTCTCAAGATATCAGCATGTACATTTATGAGGATTTTCACTATTTCATTTATCCTGCATAATTCTTTTTATTGTGTATTTTTCTCATTTACTCATTTATTTAAAGTTTTCGTCATAACAATCAATGTGAAATTTTCATAAAAAAAATTTAGGTTGTTATATCTAAAGCTTTGGTTGGTCCATATTTTACTAAACGATTTGGTTACTGGAACCAAACATTTCTATATGCATACGATTTTAATAAACTGCTGAAATTCAACTCTGAACAATACATGACTCATATAAATAAAGTCATAGCAGATAATCTTAGCTTTCATGTACCCCTGTTTTCCCTTTCAAATAAGAGCGTGTAATGTTGCTACAAATCATTCACAAAAATGACATTTGTCGAAAGGTCTCAAAGGACTCCAAGTATCCAAAAAAAATCCTTGATTGGCTCTTCCAGCATCCGGCTACCCTACAACAGGAAAAGTCAAAAAACCGCACTTCTCTCATGGAGCTAAACACTCCCCAACACCTGAACACGCGTTCATCAAACTCGCGATGACTCTTTTTCACGCAGGAAGCAGCGTTCGCAAAAAAAAAAGGAAAAATGAGATTCGCCGCAACGGGAAACATCAGTTTTTTTTCATCCGCGTTCGTGTAAATGATTTTTACGTCCGAGTCCCATTCAGCCACCGCGCAGCATTGAATCATCGTAGGTACACATACATATATGCGCGTAAGTGCAATAGAAGTAGAAGAAGAAGAAGCGAAGCGACAGGTGTATTTCCACCATTGAGGAAAAATCGAATGAATGAACAATCCGCGTTTCCTGGGCATATCGCTGCTCCATCAAGCGGTTACATAAACTGGACTCGGTGATATCGCGATAAATCGCGCTCTCGTTACGAGCGTGGTCGGTTGCTCGTACATAATTCGCGGGCTCGGACACGGGCGATCGAAGGGAGCGTTACTCAAAAGTCCAATTGTGCGGCAGGTTTATCTTGCCCCCGACGTTAACTGCCGGTTGCTGTATTGCGAAATGCGGCGGCGGCGGCCGCATAACGGTCGGCTCCATAGATCACGCTCCGAGCGCACTTTTATCTCGCGGCCGGCACGACGGGAGCATGCATCGTTGCAGCAGCCAGAAGCAGCGCTTTCCGATACGCGCGTACGCGCGCCGTATACACACGGAAACGCTTTCCGCGCCCCTTATTCCATCCAGCCATTCATTCCTCCGGCCCACAGCAGCCGGAAATGGCTAGAGCCGCGATTTACGGCGAGACTTATCCGGCCCTGCCAATATGAACACCCCGCAATCCCTCCTGCCAATATCGAGAATGTGGTTTTTACAGCTACTTTTTCTTGGAACAAGTGGTGATCGTGAAGGCTTGAAGGTTTGTGTGTCTTTTGTGCGGAAAAATTGAGGAAAATTTGGATTTCTACAAGGATATGTGGCAATTAACCCCTTCGTTGGCATTGACGCCTTTTTGCGTCAACTATTTTTTTCGCACTCAACTTGCTCTGATTTAGCATCCAAGTCGTACTCGGGTGTTTTAGGGGTCGCTGAATCCGAATCTCAAGTCAAAATGCATAAATCCAAAATGGTGTCGCCAACATGGCGGACTACACGATGTAATTTTACCATATGTATATAAAAATTTCTACACGGAGAGAAATCCATGCATATTTCACACGTATATAATGATATATTTTCGCCTATCCATATTTATGGGTGCTCCACCCATACTAATGATGTTTCACCTAAATTTATGGAGTACGCACCTATACAAATAGGTGCTTCATATAGAGTAAGCACTCATAAAAATAAGTACATTCATAAATATGGGTGCAGCACCCATACATATGTGTAGGCGAAAATTGACTCTAAATATGTGTGAAACATGGATGCATTTCTCGCAGTGCACAAAAGAATTTTGAGGTCGCTGATTACGGTTCTTAACTGGGAATTGGCAAATTCAAAACTGTGAAAGAAAAGTTGACACCAAAAGTCGTCAATAATGATTTCAACCGTGGGATCCAATTGTCTACTAGTAGAAAGATTTCTCATTTCAAGCACCGATTTCAAAAGTGATACGAAGTTAAGTTGGAAATCGGCAAATTCAAAATGGTAAATTGAAAATGGTTGATGGATTTTATTAGCTCTTGCATGAATACTGTATTACTCTAGAGGCAAAATTCTAAGACGCTAAAATTTCCAAAATTATTCGAAAGAAATTCCATTTTACCATCGTCGTTTGAATAGTTAAAGCTAGATCATAATAAAAGAAAAAAGGAATTTCGGCTCCGTGAGATCGTTTGAGTATTATTTAAAAAAAAAAAAAAAAAAAAAAAACCGTAGTGTTCTACAATGATTGGACAAATTTCAACAATTTTTTTGCTATACAAATTATAAAAATTATAACAGTAAATGGGAAAAATAGCCATTAAAAAGAATAATGCAGGATAAATGAAATAAGTACAAATCATCATAGTTTCGTGATATGTACGTACTAAAATCTTGAGAAAATAACAATATTTAGGGTTCTTGAGTATACTAACATGAAAATTGCAATTATTTCGTCTGTGGAATAATTTTTGTAACAATGTTTGATAAGGATAACGTAGTAAATGAGAATTTGAAAAATAGTCACAATTTGATAACATCGTACTACAGAAGAATTGGAATTTATGAAAATCTTAGAAATCCGGGAAAATACGAACCCTGCTCTGTAAAAAAAGTACGGAGATTTCCTATACCATGGTACTGCAAATTTACTATTCTTTTGTTTCACATATCTTGAATAGGAAAATTTCATTAAAATATGGGAATTAGTATAAATAAACTGGTAAACTACAGTAAAATTAGTAAAATTACAGTAAAATTATAGTAAAATTTTACGACCAAGGTAATGGTTAATGACTTTTGTATCGGTACAGTAAAATTACCACATATTTTTTTTAGAGTGGATGACAGCTATCTAAAACTGATTTTTAAGACTAATCTCCGAAAAAACAAGATAAATTTAAAGTTTTTTATAAAATGCCAGAATACCGTCATCATTTAGTACGAGTCCATGCAAAGTTTTAGAAAAATTGCCTCATTTTCCTCAATTTATGTACTAATTCAAGATTCTCTGCATAAAAAGACATGCCTATTGTTACTCAACATATGAACCGACAAAATAATTCTAATGAAGCCTACATATCCTTCTGACATCAATCAAAGAACCTCAATTATTTTCAGGAAAATTCTCTTCTACACTCTTTTATATCCTCAAAACTATTCCAGTCCCATTTCTTGAATTACTCCCTCCTAGGATAACTTCGAAACCTGGCAATCCAGAAATCTCGAATTTCTCGGTTTTCTTCTGAAAACCGAGAAGTAAGACAAACGTTGCCGGAAATGGGCGAGAAGCTCGGAAGAAGAAACAAGAGGAGGAAAGGGCGATGCGTGTACACGAAGAGAGGGTCCAGCTGGTGGATGCTGCGCGAAGAACAGCGAAGACGCCGGTATAAGAAATAAGAGAAAAAGGAAAAAAGGGAAGAAACTGCGGAGGGATCGGCAAGGGGGAGGGTAAGGGCGCCCCTCCGCGACTTATAAATAAATCTTGATCGCGTGGCTCGCATCCCTACCACGAGTGCGGCGTACTCTCCGAACGTGTTTCTCCCTACTCTGGCGAACGCGGCTGCACGAGACCCAGCAGCATTTATATATCCGCGCATCGACGCGCTCCACTCGCCAAAACGTTCATTTTCCGCCTCGTCGAAATTTTCTTTTTTCGCACCCAATCTACTTCTCCCTCCCCTCCTACAAAAACTTGAAATAAAATTGATTTCTAAGAGCAAAGTTAAATAATTTGTCATCTTCTGTAATGCTAATTGACTGGATTTTTCATGAAGGTCATTGTACCATAGTGATATTACTATCCTAACCTAACGATCATTCGGGTTATAATATACTTCGAAAAAAAAATCAGCTAGAATATATATTATAATATGTAGTTGTGAATTTTTCAATGCATAAAAGGTGATCGATTATTTTGTGATAATAAGTAATGAGACGCCCTGAAAGCATCACATACTACTTTGAGTAACTTTTTTTTCGGAAAAATCGTTCCCAATTTGAGTACACAATTTTAAAAGGTTTCTATAAAATGATTACACAAAACGTGGATGAATACCATGGAATTTCCTACGAGAGTAAGAAGGGCTTATTCAGCACTGTAAAAAAAATATGGAAATTTCCTATACCATGGCACTGCAAATTTACTATTTTTTCATGTTTCACATACTTGAATAGGAAAATTTCATTAAAATATGGAATTTTAGTATAAATAAACCGGAAAATTCCAACTAAGTATAGTAAAATTATAGTAAAATCACCACAAATTTTTTTTAGAGTGAGGAATTCGATATTTGCAAGACGAATATTTGATATAATTGTAACACTGACTCCTTTTTTTTTACATTATCACTACCGATTTCACTTAAATTCTACAACTTTAACTCATGCACATTTACTGATACAATAAATAAATTCATATTTTTTACCGTATGAGAAACGAAATTTAAATACTGAAAATGCAATAAAATAGGTGATCAGTATAAGCTCTAAAATTGGCTGATTGTAGAATTTTTATGTTTATAAGAGCCTCAAAATGTTTGTGAATCTACCTATTTCATGTAAATTGGCAGAATTTGGCAAACTATTAATGCTTGACTAAGAATTAAAGTGAAAAAAGTTTTTTATAGCTACGAGTACTATATTCATTGAATATTTTTTACAGTCTACTATAAAATAAAAAAATTCCGCAAAAATCCAGATTTCAATAACCTAAACTAAGAAGATGTAAAGTGACGATAATAATCATCTTGAAATTTTAAGATTCTTTCTTTTTCCGAACCAAGGTTTTTCCAGATTCTGTCATTCAAAAAATGACTACCAAATAACTATGTGACCCTTCAATTATCCTTTCTCAATGTTTTGAAAATTAAATAAGTGCGATAATGAAAAAAACGTATAATCTGGAAACTAATAAAAAAAAGTAAATTATGAATAATACGCATATGTATGTAGGAAGATTTATGAAAGTGAATTCACGTCTTAAAATGATTATGTTCCTTTTTTACTATAATAAATAAAAATGATCTAGCAGTATTTTTTGCGTTTTCCGGAGAAAAAAATTATTTTCAATCATTTCGTTTATTACATGCATAAAAATATTTTTATTACAATTGAAAAACTATAAATAATAAATAACTGATCTTGAAAAATACTCTTGCAGGGAAAAAAATTAGTTGATTTATTAAAAAAAATTGCTACCTCTGCACTACTTTAACTCGACATGTATTCACATAAAAAAAAATAATAATTTTGATAAAATATTTAGAATTTCAATTAACTCAACAGTAATCCTAATGATTTGAGTATCTAGTTGAAGTAAGAAGTCTTCAATCACAGGTTGAACTAGAGTTAATAGAAATTCTAATACAATTTTTCTGAATAAAATTGCAACTGATTTTTACTGAAACAATAAAACATGTAACCTAGAACCTTGAATAAAATTTATTGACCCTGCAAAACTAGTAATCTATACTATACATTTATAAATATCTGATTACCGTATGATGATCTTCCTAATTATGATACCTGAACACTAAATAAACTACTTATAGTTGCAGGAAACAATATGGCCCCAGCCAATTTTTTTCGTTCTCCAAAATCAAAATATCGATGACAAAATGATGACAAAAATCATAGCTGTAGATGCTCCATCAAAAAAATTTGGTTGGGCCTACACCAATCAAGCGATGTTAGTGTAGAAGCCCATGTAAATTTTTGGTGCTTGTAAAACATAATAAACAGCGATAGAAAAATCTATAAAAATTTGGTCTTGAATGTGACATTATACACCCGAACTATGTCAAGATTCAAACATTAATGATGAATTTTGCACAAGTGATGAATTTTCGAACAAAATGTATGAAAAACTACATGTAATCCCATTTAAAACTTCAGTCGTTTTGTGACACGTGTTAATCATGTCTGATTTGCTTTAAACTTTACAAAAAAAATTTTTTTGTATAGCCCCGGAATGAGAAAAATTCCGACATCGCCAAAATAAGTGACACCCTTATGTTCAACACCATCTTTCGCTGATTCATTCTTTCTTATTAAGAACTGTTCAGTTAGTTGAACTTATTATTCTTTTTTTCCAAATGCAAGTATCTTTTTCATTTCCTGACTGTCTGCCAGATTTCACCCATAGGGCGATATAAAAAAAATATAGTTACTAGAAAGACATTGACATAAATCTGTCTCAAAATACATTATAATATTCAAAAATCTACTCCTTAAGGAAAGCAACGAAAGAAGCAGCGAATTTTCACTATGAGAATCTGTCTCTGTCGCGCCTTGATGACCTTATACTTGGCGGCAAAACCTGTTCGGCTTGCTCCGCGAGGCTCTCGTCGCCCCACCGCTCGCGGGCCCCGCGGCGGAATCAATTATTTATTTCGTTATTTTATTTGCTTAACGTCGTGGCGCTAATCAACGCGCGAGAACGCGAAAGAACTGCACTGCAGTCATAATGCCCGTTCTCCGCGAGGAATTTCATCGCTTTTTTTTTTGAATTCCCCTTTTTCCCTCGATCGGCTCGCGCGTCCACCGATCATTGATCCATCATCGTAAATCGCGACCTGCTTTGGAAAAAAGTCCGCGACAAAGAGGATCGTGATCGTACGCGAAATAACGGAAAACGGAAGATTACGGCGATTCCTTTAGCTTTGCTTTTCTCTGAGTTTAATTCTGACATGGAACGAAATTTCGAAAAAAAGTACGAATAGCCGACATATTTGTTAAAAAGTAAGTATACGACTTCTAATATCTTCAACTCTATTATGCTTTTTACATGAACGAAAATAGTTGGAAAATTGCCTATGAAACAACATTCGGTCAGAAAATTTTTTGAATTTGTCGGGTTGTTTGTCATAGTTTTTAACATTTGTTTCTAACACATTTTTTTGCTATCGAGAATTCGTTTTCCAATATTCATAATTCTTCATGATATCATTAAATAATAATAATATCTTTAAGTCATTACACTCTAGGAATTCCTTCTTTTCATTTCAGGCATTCAAGCTAAAGTATCTGCTAAAGACGTTCCTCAGAGAAAACGATTAAAAGTCACACATATAATTAATGTACGAATTGGCGAAATCAAAGAATTTCTACTCACGAATATATACAGCGTGATTCAAACAAGTGCTTGGACTCACCTGAAACAATTAAAAAAAACCGGATTAACAAAAAATATTATAAAATTTCAAAATTTTCTTTCCATAAAAAGTATAAAAATAAAAATATTGCTTATTTTGGTGAAATACGTCTACAACATTGTAATCGTTTATTAAACGGAGCTGGTAATTTACGATATAACCATTCATTAGAGCTATTTTCTATTCATGAGTTTTTTATCGTTTTATTCATGATTTGCGACAAGTGTATGATTATAACTGTGAGGAATAAATCTGATACTTAGTATATTATTGAGATCGATGGTTGCGAATTTCTAAAGCATTTGTAGAATTTTATCGTGTTATATCTAAGGCGTGATGTAATAAACTTGGTGAATAGATTTCTCAAATCTTCCAATTACTTGAGAATGCTGGAAAACTATGGGTATAATTTTATTATAAAAATTGTTGATATATTTTTATATGTCTACAAGAATGTGCACTATTGAGGGGGTCAACTACGTTCGTGATTTCGAAAAATCAATTTTTTTTTTTTGGCTTATTTCCAATTTAGACGTCATTAGGAATATGCTCTATGAAGGATTTATTCGAAAACATGCTGATAAACAAACTATGGAGCGCCATACTCAGTCCCGTTTGGGCCTTTTACGCCGTAACGTCGCCTATTATTCCTCATGTATAATGGCTATAAGGTCTTTGTGAAATGTTTTCGACTGTTTTTACAAGTTACGAACCGGTAACATTTATTTAAAAAAGAAGAAGAGCTCTACGGCTTTTGCATAGATGATTTAAGTGTAAGTTTTGCCAATTAAGTATTATTTCACTATAAAGCTTTAAACGCGTTTTCCCGAAAGTCGTGTTTTTTCAACTTCCCTGCAAGATTTTGAGTAAAGTTGTACACGTATTGGTTCAATTTTTTTTTTCATTTGCTCAGAAGACCTGTCGCTATGGTTGGACACGAGCTTTTGACATAATATTGTTTTTTTATTATTAAAACAGGCAATAATAATTCGAAAAAAAAGGAAAAAAAAACACTTTTTTTTCAAAAATGTCCACTATTTCAAAATATTTTTGAATTTTACAAAAAGCTCGTGTCTAACCATAGCTGATGTAACAACAATTATAGGTGAGTTTGGTTTTTTGTTGTAGGTTACGTGGTTAACCAAAAATCTTGCAGGGAAATTGGTACTAAAATTCTGATGAGTGCACATAAAGGTCATCCTGCAGTTTAATATGTGGAAATATCATTTCAACGAAATTTCCTCTTGAAAGATTACGATTGAACAAACAAAAAACAAAAAAAAGTGTGTGAATATCTTTTTTCTTTCCTTCGTAATAAATTCTGGAAAACAGGCTCGAAAATCAAGCTGCTACGTAGACGACCCCCTTAACGTTTTGGGAAAAAAAATATTCCATTTTTATTTTGCTTTCGGTCATCGCAGTATATTAATTAACAAATTTTCTTATATTCTTAGAGGATGCAATTTTATAATGACAAGAATTGTCTTAATTTCAAGTTGCTTGTCCCAGTGTTACACATTATTCAGAAAATTCAAGTAACATTCGAAAAAATTATTAGGGGTGTTAAAATATTTTGCACATGAGTTTATTATTAATTAAACTCTTGAAGTTTTCAGAATTTTACATTTTTTTAGTGCATAAATAAAAAAATTAATTAATCGAAAGCATCTACGTTAGGAGTTTCAAATTTTCAGATTCAAACATTTTTCATGTTCAAGTCTAATATTTCCATTCAGAACCAAATTAAATGTGTGTAGTATTGTATAGTATTGTGTAGCAGGTGTAGTAGTCGCGAAATCCAAACACTGAAAGAAAAAAAAAATGATTTACAGTAGTAATTGTTAAGTTCTAGAATCTAAAAAAGACCTGAAAAGCAAGTTCTTAAAATTTATCATGAAGAATTCAATGAAAAAAGTTTTCCACAAAAAAAACTCAATTTATTTTCTTTTCTTACAATTAAGGACACTCAATTTACTATTCTAAGTCTGAGCATACAAAAGACTTGAAAGAAAAATTTAATTTTTTTTTTACGAAAAAAATATTTAACTATTAAATGCCTAAACTGAACTTAGTTTTCATCAAACGCCTATAGGGATATTTTACAACATATCTCAAAATCTTCAAACGTAAATAAGTTATAGCAAAAAATAAAAGTGAACACGTCAAAAAATCGCGTAAAATAAACTAAAAAAAAAAAGAGCAACAAATTCAACTCCACGAAACCATCAAGGCTTGCAATAACCTTCTTTCCAAACCCAAGGTCCATCAATTTTTCAGAAATCGTCCAATTTTCAGGACAAAGTTGCCAAGTCACTCAGCACAATTTTGCTTTCCAGTACTCATTTTTCCACCTCCCCCGGAGGATTTTTCAACGAAACGCGGATGGAAAATTGGCGTCGTGGATGCTGGTGCTTTCTTGCCTGGATACGTAGATACGCGTGTGATTACCACGATAATTACACCCGGCGCGTATAACTTTCGAGCCGATCCTATCGAGCCAATCCCCCCCCCCCTCCTCTGCATGTACCCCCCCCCCCCAACCACCCAACTTCACCTTGGTTGCTGCAGTGCAATCAAGATGCCGACGAGAGAGCTGAAATATTTACAGCATGTCAACGATCGAAACGTTGTCCATCACTCGATCGTCACTGCGACGTGATGACTTCATAAACTATCGCATGCTCAGGGAAAAAAATATTGAAAAATATTGTTTCAACCGCAAACGATAGAGTTTTAGATGGATATTGGCCAGAGGCGCAGGCAGAACAAATTTTCGGGAGGGGTTTATCTGAAAAATACTTTTCTTTCGAGATTTCATAATTTTTCATCTTTGACAATATGTTACAAGAGGGTGATTTTGAAATATTTTTCTTTTCGGAATTTAAAAGTTATACAACTTTTAGAATCCGGATTCGTATATTTTTCATGTTCGTAAATAATGGGATTCGATTTTTGTAATTTTCAATCGGTAACTCAAGTTTCAATTTTTTTTAAATAATACTTTTCGTATTTATACCATTTTTAAGATTATCTGACATTAAGTTATATGGGTTTTTATAGACCTTTCTAAAATTTGATGCTCTAGGAATTAAACTTCTAAAAAATTTATATATTTGAATTGATTTTTTAGCAAATTTTCACCACACAGATAAAAGGAACATCATAAATTTGTATTATTTTGGGATGGTATATTATTCATCGAATTTTGTAGTATTTTCTGTTATTTTTATATATTTCTAATATTTCTATGGACCACTCAACATATTTTTCAAAATCGATGCTATAGTATTGAAACCTTTAACGGCTTTGAAAATTTGAATTAATTTCTCAGACAACAGTTTCTTTCAGAAAGATTTTCAATACTTTTATTCCATATTTTTTTAGTTATTCTACAGTTGAAAGTAAGTTTAATTGTATAGATTGTATAGATTAAGTAAGATGTATTTTTATTGTTTTCTATATGAGTTTCTAGAATAATTCCTAAAATTATAGGTATAGAATTTTTGTATTATATTCATGAATATGCTCCAGGATAGAAAGTCTTATAAATTTTTAGGAAAATTAATTTTTATGTATTGAAACATTTATAGTAAAATAGTAAGCTAGTAAACTACTAAACTAGTAAACAATTAACCTGGTAAACTAGTAAAATACTGAAATTGTAAAATAGTAAAATAGCAAACAAGTGCAAAAGTCAAATAGTAAACTAGCAAACTCGTTAAGAAGTTAATTAGTTGATTAGTCAACTAGTAAATTTGTCAAATTTGTGATAGCAAACTGGTACCTAGTAAGCTAGTAAATTAGTAAGCTAATTAAATTTAAAACTAGTAAGCAAGTAAAATAGTAAACTTTTTTTTCACATTTTTTTAGTGCTGTACATATAATATACGGAACCCTAGAGGATTTCCAAGTTTTTTCAAAGATTACTTATATTTTCGTAAATTGCTACATAGATTTAAAAAACTTGATACTTTAAAATGTGAATTTTGATCTAATCTCAGTAATTTCAAGAATCAATGATAAAATTACATTCGTATAGATTTTCTTGTTTTATATCGTTATTTTTTTTTCGTAATTCTTGAAATATTCAAAAGATTATGTAATGTTTCCCAGAATTTTCATAGATTTATAGTATATTTAGAATCTGATGCTATAGAACTCCAAAATTTAAAGATCGTATGGGCATTTGTCGAGATTTTCCACAAAAAAGTTTTTTTATAGAACAATTAATTTCATTATTCTTCTGGAGTTTGTATGAATCGGAAGATTTTTAATGATTTTCTATGGATTTTATATAGATTTCTAGAATTTGATGATCTAAGATTCAAAGTTTTGTAAATTTTAAGCAATTTCGTAGATTTTTATTTTTCTAGATTATTTACTAGGTTTCAACAATTATTCTGATCCATATTTTCTATGTTATCCTACGTTTTAATTATTATTACTTTTTTATTAAATATATACTGCTAACGTTTTCATGAATTTGTTTGTAACCGATATTTTTATTGTGTATCGGTGTACCTTTTTTTCAATTTTACATGAAACATTGATTCCTTTTATCAGAATTGCGGGAGGGGTTTGAAGCCCCAAAACCTCCCTCTGCCTACGCACCTGATATTGGCCATGAAATTGGTCTGGATTCTCTGTCTATTAATTACGTCAACCTATTTTTTTGCCTTTTGTATCTTTCCCTTTTCAGATTCTGGAGAACTGTACCCTCTCTTATAAATTTAATAAAATTCCCTCATAAAAGCAACAAATGAAAAAAACTTGACAGCATCTACCAAAAATTCAGTAGAATATAAACGAACCTAAATTTTAAAAACTACATACAAGTCATAATGGTAACGACCAAAGTTTGAATAATAAAAACAATTCAATATTGAATATCATAAAGAAAACTGTTATAACCTAAACTTAGGTCATCATATCCATAAATTTAACTAGTCTAAAATTCATTGAATCTATGGTTGCTGCTTATTAATTTCCATCTTCAACCATCCGTGTCTCTCCCATTCATTCCGGAAAACTTAGAAATCGGTTCTCCCCTCGTTGGAAAAAACCCAAGATACCATTTCAAAAAGACAGGCAAAACAGCACGCAGTTGAACGAATGAAAAAGCCTCCCCGCAGCCACCATCCACCTGTCCCTTTTTTCCTCTCTCTTCTTCTGTCTCCCTCTTTTTCTTCCTCAAGCAACGCGTTTCCGAGACTTAAAAGCTCGCTTTCGAGCCCCGAGGACGCAATCACGGCTTCAAAGGTAAGTCCAAAATTCCCATGTTGCTTTCAGCAGGATGGGCGACCTTTTTTGGACTAAAATCAATGAAATGCCATTGCGCAATTACGGGCAATTGGGCGAATTGCGCAATTAGCCAGGGCGAGGGGGAAGGGTCTATTCGCATGGTAATGCCGATTTCGAGCGCTAAAAGGCTCGTGTGTTGCTCGTACGTGTTGGGCTGGCTGGCAAATTACGTGAAATAAGAGAGATGCCGCGGAGTTGACGCCTTCTCTCGGGGCAAAAGGAGCCCGGGGAAACTCGGTGAAACACGGACCATCGCCGTACGTTTATATACATTGTGGCGGCTAGGGCTAGGCCCCTTACTTAATTGCGATGCGAGGCGAATGCGCCAAGGTGCTGTTTAACGCGAAACATTTCAAAGAAGGGGACAGACGTTGGCGCGAGGCCTCATAAAAACCACGAAGGACGCCCCGCGAGCACCGACGCTTGCTTGCGAATTTCCTTATCATTCAGTCCCTTTTCAGGAGCTCAAGTTCTCGATTTCTTTATGAGTCTTATACCACGCCAAGTTCTTCGAGTTCGTAAAAAGTTTTCCAGGCTCTTAATCTATTTTCATAACTATTACTTGACTTTCATTGTACTTGTTATCAAACTTTTAAACTTGTCATAAAATGTAAGAGCTGTTGACTTTTATGATTTACAGACAGATTTTTAGCTTTTTGTATGAATTTTAACATTAAATATTTCGAATTTTCTCGCCAATGTACCCTCTTGATTTTATCTGTATTATTTTACTGCTTTATTTGTTATGATTTTCACAATGAAATCTGTGAAAAATCAGCAGATTGAATTTTGTAGAATACAACAGAAAATCTGTTGAAGTGAAAGGCAATCTGTTGAATAACACAGTAACATGTATGTAAAGTACCAATTTAACAGTGAAAATTTTTAAGCGATTCCATTCTGCTGAGATGTAAAATGTAACAGATTCAGATTAAGAGAGTATATTGAGGTGGTCGTTAAAATGGGTTAGGTGGAATTCTGATAGCGACGCACCTAAAATTATTTCGAAATAATCCTGAAAATCCCAGGATTTGTTAATATTTTCAAAACAACGTTAACCCATGCTTGCAGAGTCATCTTATATGCCATTTGGATTACATAGGATTTTGTCCTAAACGCAGTCTATAATGTTTTTCAGACACAAAAATTACCTTTAAAATCGGTTGAAAGTGGCAATTTATTGTTAATAGTTATTGTTAATAATAAATTATTCTAGTGAAACCTGAAGACACGTGTATATATATATGAATGTCTGCACGTTGTGCGCTAATAACTTCAAAACTACTGCACGAAACATCCTGAAATTTTGCACAGTTATTAACCATGTTCGTCTGAAGGTTATAGGCATGTTTTTATCAACGAGGTGATATGGCCTACTCCCCACGTACACCCGTGCTGCACTGTTGAAATATCACACACACACAATTCACAAAAAGTCAAAAAGTTATAAAATTTTGCAAAGCCACAATTACGATAATCACAATAACAAAAATCATAGATTCAAAAAATCATAAAATTATGCAAACAATCATGAAAAATCACAAAATCACAAAAGGTTACAAATCACGAAAATTCATAAAAATATACGAAACCATGAAGTACAGGCTTTAATCGAAAGTCCCGCTTTTTCAAATTTTTATTTACTATTTTTAATAGTATTCATAACTCTTTTAATTTTGTGAATTTTTAAACATTGTAAAGAAAAAACTGTCTTAAAATTTCATGAGGCATCGAAGGTTTTCTGATGATCCGCCGACTTTGGGACACCCTGTATAAGAAATAACAGAGAATGTAACAAATTATTACAAAAGTGACAAAATGTCACAATGGTATATCATCACAAAATTCCAGGAATCACAAAATCATACGTTGTAACAAATAACGAAAAGTCATAAAGTTATTATTATAATCCTCATCATGATCATCGCCTAATCCTGATTAACAAATGAACTTTCATCAATTTTTCTCTTTAATTTTATCGTTAAAAGGTATCATTATGAACTACGTTTTTGCAATACTTATAACATCTCCTTCACCAATATAATCCATAATATTGGTATAATATCTATTCGTAGTAATTCGTTATTATCCATTTAATCTATAATTCGTGAAAAAATTAGAAATTGTTTCAAAACAAAAAAAAATAATAAAAAAAGGGAAGGTTTTGAACCCTGGGGTTCAGATAATTTTTTGGCACTTTTCGTGGTTCAATTAAACAATTGACTTTTCCTGAACAAACCACATGTAACATCACGTTCAACGCGGAGCAAAGCCCTCTGGTGACAGCTAATAATAAATAAAGATTAGAAAAGTAATGATGATAATAATAATTCTTTCATTCATGAAAGTTTTCCATAACTCTAATGAACATTCTTTAAACAAGCAGAACTGAAGTTGATACAATCTTAGAATGATCTTGAATATCAGTAAACGTCGAATATTACAATTTTGTAACGTTTTTCGTACAGCGCTGATCGAATTTACGCATAAATCCTGTGTTCCATCAAAAAAATGGCAGATTCCTGAGATTTATGGTTTTTTGAACCCAATCTTACAAAGAAGGTATTCTTCAGAGACTTGATATTTTTTTGCAGTATGCCATAGCCATAAGCAATAACTTCCTACACTAAACAGATTTTTAAAGTTATTATTGTATCTGAAAACATTTATGGACTAGGCTTAGAACGAAGTCTCATGTTACTCAAATGGCGAACAAAACAACTCAACCAGCACCGATTAACGTTGCTCTAAAGTTCCGAAAAAATTCTCGGATATTTTTTGAATTATTTGGCAAATCGAAATTCCATCTCACCCATTTCAACGACCACCACACTGTATAAAACATAGCAAAGAGTTTTTTGTCCGTAATTTTTTTTCAACATCTTTCAGTTAGTTTACCATTTCTTTTCCGTGTATGAAATCGCATGATAAATGTAGCTTTGATCGCGAATCCAGCAAAAACTCGGTTCATCGATCTGTATATTACGGTTGAGGTAGGACAACGAGTCTCGAGCGCATTATCGCATCCAGTCTCATCCATTTTGAGTCAATTTCGTAATGACAGTGGGGATATCGAGCGAGGGACAAGGACGCGCGAGAAAATCAAGTTGGCGCGGCACGCAAAGAGTGCACGAAAAAAACATAAATAAATAAAAAAACGTGTCGGGAGAGCGTGGAAGAAGATGGGGCAAAGCAAGGCAAGGGGAAAACAACGTTTGCATGATGGAACGATATAAGAAGCTGCACTTTGTCGGGCAAAAGGGAAAAATCACGACGACAAATTGTACCGGGAAAAACGCCGTTGTTGACTCGAGCTTTTTCTCCATTTTCGCGTTCATCCTTGAAAACGCAACCAATCATTAAAACTCGCTTGACCATCACGTACGCACTGAAATCTGAATTTTCCCTTTAGCGTACGTGCATCTTCAGAAGAGCTGTAAAGAGCGTCAGATACGATCTTCATCGCGAGTCCAAGATCCATTCATCACCTCCCAATCGATCTCCGAGATATCGGCGATACCGATATTGCATAGGAAAAAGGAAAGACCAAAGCAAACATGAAAAATCCGGGCATCCTTTACTTCTTTGTTTTCTCCTTGTTGCCTGGGTTTTTCGATCGCGGCTTCCGCGAGGCGAGCGACTACCACCACCATCAGTTCGATAATCGACGTCTTCCTGATTTACATAAATTATAAGCTCGAGTCGATCAAGTTTATACTGGCAATGAGGGGCTCGGGTGACCGAACGATTAAAGCTTTTGGAAGACTTGGCAGCGTCGTTAAGCGTTCGTCGTTCAATTTTCACTTGCTTTCAATATATTCCGAGCGACTTTTAATCACATGCTTTTTGACGGGTGATCCATTTAGTCGTGGAAAATGTCAGCTCGGATGTACGTCGAGATGATCGTCGCGGCAAAGCAACGAGCCGGCTCATTAAGACAACGTTTCAATCGGTATTTATGGGCCTTTAATTGCGTTTTGGTCGAGCTTCGGAGGCGTTTCATTTCGGGGCGATAAATGACAACTTTTTTTCATGCCACGATAAGGCTGCTGAACGTCACTTCCTTTTGTCTGGTCGCGCATTGTCGAGCCTCTCTTATCTTCTCCTCTTTTTATAACTTCGTAAACTAATTAGATATGCGAATAGCTTGCTGCGATTGTCATTCCACTTTGGAATTTTTTAAGAGTGCTTTTATTGCTTTGGGAGATCGTGAATAAAGACATTGGTAGCGAAAGATTGGCAAAAGGATGGCTTGTTTTCTATTGGTTTTTTTTGAAACTTGGGACAAATTTACGAGTTAAACCAGTTGTGAACGAGGGACAATGTACTCTTAGAAACTTGAAACTGATTCAGAGAGTGAGATTAAGGTAAAAATCATTGAAATATAAATTTTCCATGCTAGGGTCCTTTCATCTTTTATTGTTCAGTATATTCAAGTTGAGTCTTTTTTTTTGCGTGACAATTTTGTTATAGTATCTCTATCAAAGTCGATGAGATGTTAATGTTTTCTTTTTGCTTTGATTTATATTTTATTGTAGGAAATTTTTAATATCATCTAAAAAGTTCATTTTTCTCTTTTGCAATTTTTGGGTATACTTTCATCCTAACAGAAAAAATTCTGAACTTCTTTTATAGGAAAAAATTCACTTGTAATCGTTCTTTTCATAAAACTTCTACTTTACACTAGTTTAGTTCCCTGAAATTGGATAAACAACATTCAGTCTTGATCTCTAATCAAAAAAATTCATTTTTTAGGAGTTAAGATTTTTTTAAGTCAAAATGCCATTTTTCCAGATATTTTTAAGCTTTACTGCACTGAAAGCTTATCTTTTTACCAAAATAAATCATTTTGATCATAAAATTCATAATGATTCTATCATAATGATTTTCGTTAGACTCCAATAGTAAGGATTCACTTTCGAAGAACAAATTTTAGAGCTGAATAAATTCTCAAAATTGCTTGTCATAACGTGAAAAAACTGGAAAATTTCTCGACTCCACAGTTTTTGTATTACGTACAGTTTCTTATTCTTTTTTTTTTTGAAAATAATTTCTCATTCATTGCTAATGTATTATTTAACAATTTTTCTCAATTCAAACAATGTTTCTCATCTTTTACACAATATCAGCAGAATATCTACAGAATAGTAAGTTTTTTGAAAAAATATAATTCCAAGTTCAGTAACACATTCTTGTTCAAAAGAAAATTAGATTAATATAGAGAAATTAAATTTATGGCTTTAGAAATGCTGTAGTACATAATTATAATAAAGAAAATATTTTCTTAACATTTTCGAGTCTAAAGATAATTTATTTTTCATGATAATCAAAGAAACTTTAAAAATTTTATTGATCTTTTTAAGTTTTTTTCTCCGAGATAAAACCTTTACTGATGGATTCAAATGAAAATTTATATAATTGAAGTGGTGAAATGATAGGATTTTAAGAAAATGAAAACGAAAGTTAAACATCTCTTTGGAATCTGAAAATCGTAGTTTCAAAGCAACGAATTTTGGCCAAAAAAAATGGAAACCGATTGTTGTTTTTTCAACAATTTTTTTTTCAATTTTTTAAAAAACTAATACCATGTGAAAATTTTGAGGCCATGAGTTTTTCGATTTCTTTTCACATCGCAAGTCGGAACAACTTTCGTCAGGAAATTAAATGCAAAATTTTTTCTATTAGGATGACAGTTAACCTACAACATATAAAATAATAACAATAAAACGGTTTTCAATCGAATTAGTCAAGTACAGAGAAAAATTAATTACTTTTATCAATTCAAAAAATAAAAAATGTATCACCTTTATTATAAGTACATAATACATAAAGGCACATTAACAGGGTGCACTTTTTTTATTAAAAAAAAAAAACAATCTAGGCCTAAGAATAATCTAGTTTCAAACTTGACGAAAACGCATTTTGAGGTTATGCCTTACTGGTTTTGTAGTTGGTAAAATACATTATCAAGTTTCAAGATTGCTAAAGTTGGCACGGAGGAGTTAATTGATCACGTTATTTATTGAGTGGAGAGGGCCAACTCAGTAATTTATGATTATCATAATTTTGCGCGGCATGAATTGATAATTCATTAGTTTACAGCATGCGATGGAACCGAGTACACTTTTCTTCGAGAGTAATTTATATTTTCTACTGTTCATACCAGAAGGATTATTTACAACTTTTTGTATTTTTTACGATTGAGAAAAGTTACGTTGCAAAAAATTAAGAATTGTGAGGAGAAGGATATATTTCTATAATTTATAGATCCAGAATGATAATTTCGAAATGAATGATCATTTTTAATAAAAAGATTTGATATTATTAGCGAATTCGTAGAATTTGCACACATGTTTCATCGAAAATCTTAGACGCTTTCATTTTACAAAAGTGTAAAATTAAAAAAAAACGTCTTCAAGGGAAACAACTCCCAAAAAGTAAACAAAAAAAAAATACGATTTTAAGAGTGAAACAGAAGCTACAAATCAGATGAAAAGTAATATACGAACTATCAATTACATTCTATTGCCTTCGAAACTTGAAAAAAAAAGTGATAATAATGAAGACGTAAAATAATCATGAGAATAATGCTGATTCTGAGTTAATGCTATAGAAACTCGAATAAAAAAACCCCACAAATATCAAGTATATATTTCCAACATCTCAAAAACTCGCTGAACTCATTTTCAATTTCATAAAACTCGCAATTGCACTATAAAACTCGTGATTTCTTCATTTGCGAAAGGCAAAAAGGATTCATACGGCCGCGGAGGCGATGTAAAAAAGCCGTAAAATTCACAGCCCGAAGACAATAATTTCCCTAGAATGTAATACGTATTTTTCACGCCGTGATTGGCGGAGCTTTTCATCAAAGAAAATTTTCTAAAACAGCGTAAACATCGGTAATGAAGGTCCCGGAGCGAATAGACTACGAGATGATGCATAAACGCTTTGCCATAAAACGCAAAGTGCCGGCGAAGATTTAACAGAAGCCGCGTGAAAGCGCGCGATACGCGCCTGCACAACGATGCAGATAAATTTTAATGAACATTTTAATGAACATTGGCTGCTAGAAAAAAATTAAAATTTGACAAAAAAAGAGAGACGGGTTTCGAGGAAGTTTCAAGATTCCTCGATCGATCCGTGATGATAAAAAATACCGGTGAGGAAAAAAATGGGATACCATCGATCCTCTGCACGAACGATTAACCTACCGGCTAGCTCGAGGTGTCTTTCAAGCAGTAACTCCGGCAATAGGGACTAACAGTCTATGTTAATAGTCAAAGCACATCCCTGACTGAGCTACAGCGTCGATTTGGACCGGCGCTACACAGCCACGCTCTCTGTTAGTCCCTATTAACCATCGACTTCTTCTATACTTTTTGTGCATTCAAAAGACATGATCTTTTTTAGTTATTTATTCTACTATGGGTAATAAGAATAATCATTATCTGCATAGTATTTCCACCAATCGTCAATTACCTTCACTCCTTGATTAATTCGTCTCTAGAATAATGCTTTAGAAATTAATTGTGGTATCTATGTCCAGTGTTATAATCAAGGATAAGATGACATTATGGGTTGAATAAAATACCACCGTCGAAAGTAAGGTTCACTTGGTATAAATTTGAGAATTCTTCAGTTTAGTAGAAGAAAAATTTTTAATAGATCGGTTAGCAAACTCAGTATGCTGTATTGACATAACTTCATTGTGAAAAAAGATAATTTCAACAATCCTCTAAAACGCTAGCTTAAAGTTTGAAAACATGAATACTTCACTGAATAAAGTTTATTCAGAGGATCGATGGTATCCAAAAAAATCGTATCGAGAGTACCTTAAAAAATTGCAGAAAAATTGATTGTTTTAACTTTTGGCATTTCTTAATAATAAATTTATTTTTAAGCTTTCCTTATATCAAGATACTTTGAAACTGAGCTAACAAATACTCCCAAAACACCTTGAATTTTTTTTAGAAACTATGAGAACTAAAATAATAAAATATTCATAAGTGATTTCTTTATTTCGTATTTAAATCTTTAAGAAGATGCATACATAATATGATTAAATATAATTAAATAACTGAATAGTGTGGTTGAAAAAAATAGCGAGTTTGGCAACAATTGTTAATAAGCTATATGATCTGCGTTACTTGATGTAAGATTACTTGCATAATTTGGTCTAACTATTGATGGAAAGTACCACTAACTAAGGAACTTGATTGTCGTAAATATTATTGAGGGCCCGGATCGAATAACTCGCCGAGCGCTCGAGATCGAAAATATACTAGGCCTTACGGCTACTTTCGGCTATAAAAAAAAAATTTGTTTTTCTCTGAAAAAAAAAAACTATATTATTAAACTCATAGAAACGCGTATTTTTTTTCCATAAACATTCTTGCTAGAAAAATTATTTCATGGAATAATTAATAAAAAACCAATTTTTTTCGATACTAGTAAATCAATGTTTTTTAAAACTTAAATCATCACAAACCAACCTTAAAATTTAAATTTCACATTGAGCTTCAACATAGATATTCATCAGACTTTGCCGATCCAGAAGAAAGCTAGTAAAAAGCAAAAATGTTTTCATGCTTATGTTTATTTAATTATAAACTGTTTCGTCGAATTGGCGGGTTTTTCATTTTTCAGTAAGTGAGGAAGTTTTTTAATATTCAAGTGTCGTCAAACATCCCGTGAGAAAGTTGTCAAATATAGTATGAACCAGTTTTGGTGAAAGTTTCAAATAAAAAAAATCATTAGTTCACGAGTTTTTAATTTATTGAACTAAGCGCTCCGCGTGTTCTGAACGATGCGCTGATGATCTGTATACAATTTATGTCCTGAGCGTTCGATCAGGAAGTAAGTGCAACACAATAATTCAATTTGCAATTGTGATTTATTCCAAAGCTTATTTTTAAAAAAAACATGATTGCACAATTATTCTAAAAACGTCTTTAAAATTAGAAGCATTTATCCATACATTTTGAAGAAGACGCACAAATTGTTCTTTTCATCATGATTTTGTACGCTTGATTTTTTTAGCTTTAGTTGCCGCAGTTTCATTTTTTTTATCGGATTTGCTAGTCTCTTTTTTATTTTTTATCTTATTGTTTGCAAGTATGGAGATGAAAAATTTTCTGTTTTCGGGAGTTATGTATTTTAACAATTTCTTCAAGTCGTTAACCTTTTCAGCACTTATGCCAATCGGGTTAGCAGGTGGCATCGATTGCATTTCATCAAAAGAAGTTGATGATTCTATGAAATGAGTTGTACATTTTTCGTCATAATTTTCATAAATGTCAATATGACCGTTTGGATGACAACTAATTTTGACAGCTGAGCGTATTTTTAAATCTTTCGGTACTTTTGCTTTGGACTGAAGTATCGATTCGAAATCTTTAACTTTATACTCTTCCTGGCGAACAATAATAAATGGATGTTTTCTGGCATCATGAATTATCTTTATATACTGTTCAGGAGTTTCTACTTTTTCCATTTTTTTTTCTTTTAACCATACAAACCGAAATTTCTGTCACATTGGCAGTATGAATGACCTTTTACTGGAAAAATGTGTTGAATTGTAACCTGCATTTTGTTTGCCAAATGTGACAGAAATTTGAGCATATGAAAATGCTTATTTTGGCCCCCACAAGAATCCGAAAATAAATAAATGCTGTTGTAGCATTTTAATTTGCACTCTTCTTGAATCGCATACAACACAAGATTTGAAACGGTATTTGCTCCTTTTTTTACACACCCTTCGATAAATGGAAACATGTAGCTGTGATTTTCTTCTTCAGATTCAGAATAGACATGGACATTGAATAATTGTAGCCACAATAATCGCAAATAGAATTGTTCATTCACGGCTAATTTTGGCAGTGGGAGATTTTGCGCGAAGTCGAATTCACAGCACAAGGCACTTTTGTCACTCAAAAATTTTTTTTTCTCTTTCTGATATGCAACTATATCATTCATGTGTTTTTTCAACTCATCGTTATTTTCTCCACTTATTTTATTCTCTTCACAAAAATTACATACGTCTGTTTTTGGAGGTTGAAATGAGAAGTTAACATGGTGATTGAAGTATTTACTGTAAGTGGAAAATTCTACAGGGACAGACGTTTCTCCAGTAATTGCAGTGTAATAATCAGTGAACAAATCGTAGAGTGTAGTTAAATTTAAGTCTGGATGTTCAAAATAATTCAAATCAGAACTTTCGCGAGTGTAATGTGACGATGAGTGAGGAATAGATTTGCAATGCTCATGAATCAATGTTTTTACATTCTCTGTTAAACATGTTTTGCGCTGGTTGTGTTTCCCTCGATTATCATTTAATGATGCATTGTCAGTTAATTTTTTCTGTATTGTTGCAAACCTTCCCTTCCCAATCCCTAACAAATTACAAAAAAACTTTTGACATACAATCGTATTTTCTGTTTGCGAATGAAAAGTATATTCCCACAAAACAACTTTCTGAGGATTCTTGCTCGCTCCGACATAAGGCTTGCGCAACATCATTCCACTTAACATTACATTTTGAGCTTGATAATCGCCACAGTTCCAAAAAGCCTCATGAAATACTTCTTGCTTCGTAATTTCGATCAATTTGTAACATTGTTTAATACAACAAGTCTCAACAACTTTGAACACTTTTGCGCTCACTTTTTCTCCTGAACGCGATGTGTACTCTTGTCCCTATAAAAAAACACATAGGTAGTCGTGAGCAATAAATGTTCCACGATTATGTATGCGAATTCCGTACAACTTTAAAAAAAATCCATAGCTAACTTTTACGAATTTTCATTGTATGTCATAATACATTTTTTTTTTTTTTTTTTAATTGAAATGTAATCCTTCTAGGAAAGTTGCCTTTGTTTAAAATAAAATGACGTTACTGAAATATGCTTATAAAAAGAGATGATTTATCATAACAAAATAAAGCGATATGACGAAAAAATATATTCCTAATGAAGCAGTGAAATTTTTATGTACAATATTTTTTTTTAGTGTTGTACAAATTACGAATAAAGAACGTACGTTTAAGTTGTAATCGATAAATTTTGCATTCATGAAAATTTCATTTCACATCAGTTCAAGAGCTTACCACGGGGTTCAGTTGAAAAAGTGTTAAATGATGATTCCAAAATAATCAAATGTGAAATTTTTATGATGATATATTGAAGTGAAGAGTGACCAAAACAACTTTTCAATAATATACCATAAACGCAATCATACACGGAAAAAAAGGCGTTATTCATCGAGTAAACATTTTCATTGTCCATATACCAAGGAAAATTTTTTTCATTGGGATAAGTAAAGTTTTTGTAAGACTATAAACTTGTTATTTTGGAACAAGAATCATGTGTTTTGTGCTTATGAAAATATTCCTTGTATCAATAAAAAAATTTTATTTAACATATGGACAATGAATATTTACATTGGATGAATGAAAAAATTTTTTCCGTGTAAAATATAATTCATATTCAACGTACAGTATTCCGAGCGTTCTTCTTGACGTAACAGACCCAGTTGTTTTCATTTCTGCATCGTTTTCTGCCTTTTTCGATATGTTGTTGGGCACGTAACATTTCGAAGCACTTTCATGAAGATATTTTTCAAAATTGCTCAAAATTTTTAATAAGGAATACTGAATTTTTTTTTAATCCCAAAGCCACGACGACGGTGTATGTAATCGTCTCAAGGAAAGTTGAAATCTGACTGCATTTTTTTTGGAGAGTTCTATCTAAGCTTTTCTTTAATGCTAAAACAAGTTTTCTTGTTTTCCTAAGCCAGAAAAAGTCTGGAATTTTAATGATGGTGTATAGAGCATCAGAGATGTTATCGCACGTTAGGCCCCACTGGGAGTGGTCAGCGCATCGTTCAGAACACGCGGAGCGCTTAGTTCAATAAATTAAAAACTCGTGAACTAATGATTTTTTTTATTTGAAACTTTCACCAAAACTGGTTCATACTATATTTGACAACTTTCTCACGGGATGTTTGACGACACTTGAATATTAAAAAACTTCCTCACTTACTGAAAAATGAAAAACCCGCCAATTCGACGAAACAGTTTATAATTAAATAAACATAAGCATGAAAACATTTTTGCTTTTTACTAGCTTTCTTCTGGATCGGCAAAGTCTGATGAATATCTATGTTGAAGCTCAATGTGAAATTTAAATTTTAAGGTTGGTTTGTGATGATTTAAGTTTTAAAAAACATTGATTTACTAGTATCGAAAAAAATTGGTTTTTTATTAATTATTCCATGAAATAATTTTTCTAGCAAGAATGTTTATGGAAAAAAAATACGCGTTTCTATGAGTTTAATAATATAGTTTTTTTTTTTTTTTCAGAGAAAAACAAATTTTTTTTTTATAGCCGAAAGTAGCCGTAAGGCCTAGTATATTTTCGATCTCGAGCGCTCGGCGAGTTATTCGATCCGGGCCCTCTATTTCAAGAAGCCCCAATGACCACAAGGACCTTTCAGGCTGTCAGGTACAATAATTTGTAAGATTGGCAATTCATGTATAATTAGCTAGACAAAAAAAATGCCAAATTTTATTATTCCCGTTTGTTCATACAATTCAATTTGTATAAGTTTGTTTTACGATTGCAAGTTGAACAACTAATTGTAAGCTAAGTAATTTCATTGTTACAACTTACTTCAGTAGCTGGCATAATCAGTGACATCAACAGCTATTGCCGATAATTTCCATAATTTATGGAAAAACACCCACCGCGTATAAAAATTTTCTAGATCTACTTATGAGAAAAATACTATACAAAGTATGGGCTCATAGCTTACAATACTTTTTTGGAAAATTGACCAAACTGCTTTTAACAGTGTAGTTGCAATAAAGTGTGTTCATAATTCCGAATAATACGTTTTATTGTTTTAATTATGATAATTAACAAGTAAAACTTGAAAAATAGAAAAAGTTTCAATCAACTCTAGTTCGACTAGTAGCTTAAACCAATTTAGTTAGAAATCTAATTTAATCAAAGAAGTTCTGCCTTCTTAAAATTTTTTGAAATGAATAAAGTTCAAAACCTCAGCATTTAACAATTTCTTTCATCAAGGCATTTTTCATGTCCCTTAAGCTGGCACAACAATTGTAGCACACGCAACTAAAAGAAGTGTACTAAATTGGTACTAATTAAAGGCTAATTAAATCCGCAAAAAAAAATTTATTGCCAGATTTTTTCGCCAGATATGAGTGTGTGTGCCAGCTTAAGAATTAGGCTAGCACACATCGGTAAAATCACTAATTTCATACCTTAACGTCTTCGAATAATTTAATGCTAATTTAGTACCCAAAAAAAAAAAAATTTATTGCCAAATTTTTTCGCCAGATATTAGTGGGTGTGCTAGCTTAAAAATTAAGTTAGCACGCACCAAGTCCAGATCACAAAAAGTATTACTTTTCGCTCAGAAATAATGTAGTGCTAATTTATTACACCAAAAAAACGAACTTCACATCAATTTTTCTCAAAATTATCGTTACCCACCCTGCGTGTGCTAAGGTAATTTTTCCTAGTAGCCTGATCGAAGTAACAGGTAATACCTTCCCTCCTTAATACACGCTATAAAAACAAAAACGTTCTCCCACACAAATCAAAATCAACCACTTCCCTTAAGGTCAAGATCAAAAAAATTTCCCTCTCAAACCCCCTACCATAAACTTAACCACTTCCATTCATATAATCTCCAAAGATCAAAATCAGGTGCAATGAAATAGATCGATTCATCCGCGTCGAGTCCCAGAAGGTACATCTCGACCTAGGGCAGTACTTCTTACATAGGCATACATTTTGCTCGCATCGATCCTTATCTCGACGATTCCCGGTCGCGCGTTCATTACCCTAACTCATTTTCAATAAATGCGTAACGCCCGGTATATCGATGGAGATAGGCAAAAAAAGGACATGAAGTCGAGAGGCGCGGGGAGGGGGGTAACGGCCCTGCAATCGAGGGCCGCAAGCACCGCGCGTAACAAAAGCGATGTTTCAAAATAACGAGGGTATTTTTCACTAATCACAAGTTACCCGCGTACGGGTCGCATATTTATAGGCCGGGAGAGCCGGGCCCGATTGCCCGGGCGCGGCAATTGTTTATGCAGGAACATTAGTCCACGTTTATGGGTTACTTTAATGCGCGTGTAAGCAGATGCGAGCCGCCGTGCGTGCGCCCTGAAAGGGTTCTGGTGGGGGGCAAGTAAAGCAAGACGAGGAAGAATAAAAACAAAAAAAGAATCTCTGAAAGAGATGCAGGAGCGAGCAAGGTTCTGCCTTATGGGCAATTCGCCTGCTATATTATGGCGAGTCGTTGCTGGCAAAGCGAGAGCGGTGCGAGGCCGCGTTGGAGCTTCTGCTGCTTCTTCCACTGAAGAGAGATTGCAGAGATAATGGGGCCTCGCTCCGCTCGCGATGCCCGTAGCTCGGTCCTCGCTCCCAACAAATTGCTAGGTTCATTCATCCTCCGCGGATCGAGGAAAAACTAGCCGCGCCACTCGTCTCCCCCCCCTCCCTCCTCCAATCACCCCCTTTCCAAGTGATCGGTGCTGACGCCGGGCGAAGCCCCTCATAAGGCCCGTTGCGAAAATACTGCACTTGCTTGCAGATTTTTAATCCAACTTTTGGGATTTGAGATTTTCGAAAGTACAGGTTTAATGATGCGCAGAGTTACACGCCATTATTTTCATTTTTTACGTATCTTGAAAATTGCTAGCAAATTAAGAGGACTCGCTTTTCAGCTATTTTTGTGTTGGTTTGTGTAGATTTATGACTGGATTTTGGGATTTTGTAATTCAAGGGTAAGATTTGAATCAAACTGGAGTCGGAGTTTTTGGTTTTGATTCTGGACTAAATCATGAATATGTTTGAACTTATAGTTGTTTAATCTTCTTAATCGAAATTTAAGAACTTTAAATCAACGTTGAGGGAAAGAGAGATGTTAAGAAAATTTTAAAAGATGGTTTTTTTAGTAGAATTCTCCTTCTACATATTAAAATTATTTCGACTGCCGTGCAGAATTTTTTGTGCCAAAAATTCGATCTTTGTTTGGTTTTTTGCCCGTCAGTATATTTTCTTCAATCCATTTTCGTAAATGATTATGACAAAAGCGATGTAATGAAACATATTCATTACAGATTGAATAAATAAGACTTATTCTTGAAAAAATAGCTTTTTATTTTAAGAGACTAATAAGCTAAATTCCGATAACAGTAAAACATATGGAATATTATAAATCATTTAAAAGCTTATGCATGAAAAGAAAAATTTTAAATCAATAGTGAATCTATAAAGTTTCCTATTGTTCATAATATCATAATTCTGTTTCAGAATATTAATTTGTTGCTATTTCATTAAAACGTTGCATACCTGATTCTACTTTTTTTTAAATTTTCATAACCTAACTCCTAAAAACTAAGACATATTACCGATATTTTCGGGTGCGAGTCTAAAAATTACACATTTATAAGCTGAATACATTCTATGTGTGACCTAGAACGAAAAAAAGGACCTGAAATCCAAGATTCGTAGATAGGATAAATCGCTTCAAGAACAATAGAAAGCGAGCCTTACGAATTTCGAACTAAGATAATTTTTCTCGTTCCAGGTCACATACGTGTTTTAAAATTTAATGAGAGAATCAATGTGACTAACTTTTTGGCACCGAACATCATAATCTTGTCAATTTGAAAATAAAAATTCGAATATAAAAAATTGAAATTCCTTTAAAATACATTTTAGAAATGTTCCTTCTCAATTTCATATCGAAACAAGCTAAACAAAGAGTAAAATCTGACTGAAATACGTGATTACGAGTTCATACTTTATACATTTTAATCTTTTTGCATTTATTTTAAAATAAAATACAATAAATTTATGTTACAATTTATCAAAATGTCACTACATAGTTCAGAAATCAATATTTCTGGATTAGTATTGAAGTACTTAAGTGCAACATTTTTTCTCTATCTTTTTGAAAATTCAAACGATCGAATTTCGGAAATAAAAAAGTGTTCAATAATTTCTAAAAACAAAAATCGATATCTGAACAGCCTTATGTGGGTAAAAATCAGTTTCTCGAATTGTTGATCGTTTTTAGAGAAGATTAAAAAGATTTCGCAACAAATTTTAAGAATTTGAATATCGGAAAATATTAGATTGTGTATTTATCCGAATTAAGTTTCTAAATCATAAAAAATTGAAATTCAGAAATACTGAGCAATACAAACTGAAATATGTATGGGAAATTCGAAATTTTTACGAGTTCCAGAATAAAGAAATCGTTCTTCTGAATGAGTTGATTTGATGATCTGATTGTCGAAATTTTCCTGCAACTCGCGATCAGACACAAGTTTCATCAAATTCCTTTGAATCCTAAGGAAATTAGGAATCAAGTTTTAACCCTATAAAAATTCAAAAATATCTGTTTTTCTCAAGTACTGCATTAAAAAAATTAGATATTTATTCTCAAATCAAAAATCTAGTTGACTTCATAATAAATAAAAACCAGAATTAACATTCAAAGTAGTCAATCATATATTTTTTATCTACTACACGTGACAACTTAAGTTGTATAATAAATGAATTCTTTTCAAAATTACCAGTGATATCTTTTATTGTTACTGTAAAGACCGTTATCAACTTTAACTATAAAAATAGTAAAACGTACTATCAACCAGTATTTTAAACTTACTAACTTTAACTCTCAACATTTTTAGAACCATTATTTCGTTAGGTTAAAAATCCAAACAATTTTGAGTATTTTCATTTACTAATAAATATGTAGGCACATATCGACTAAACTTAAAAAGTTGAGTTACTAACTTTTTTTGTTGAGCCAACTAACTTCATTTCCATGCACGAATATTACCGAAGTACTGAGCAAACTTTTCATCAATTTTCCACTCTACTTCAAAAAAAAAAAGCCGCAGGGAAGGGCAATCATTAATTTCGAAAATGACACTTTTCGCGAGAAAAAAAGCTCGGAATCCAGCTGAAAGCTTCCATTAGCGTGCTGGAATGCGCGGGAATAATTCGAGACCCGTGCAAGAGGCATGAAGCCTCGGAGAGATCGCGAGTCTCACTTGAATGGTAGGATGATAGGCCTGCCGAGGCGCCGAGATACAAGATAATCAATTACCGTGGCAACTTTTTCTACCGCATCTATAACGTCCACCACGAGCTGCTGCCGCCGCGTACTTACAAGCCGCACTTTGGGTATCGCTCATCCCCGATTCGAGTCACGTTTGACTACACTGTTCAAAATTTGATTAAATTTCATACACTTTCTATTCAACATATATTAAAATGTACTTTAAATTTCGTAAGCCAGCTGTATGAAATGTATATTAGATACACATGTTTTAAAAGTGTATGATTTAGGGACACCTACTTGAGTTTAATAAACTTTCCATGGATTCTGTATTGAAATGTACCTGAAATTTCATGAACTTGATATTTGAAACATAAGTATGATACACATACTTTAAATGTGTATAAATTCGAGACACTTATTTGAATAGAATACATGTTTCACACAAGTTGGTTACTACACTTGGGCTCGCTAGGTGGCTACACAAAATTTTTTCTCAAATGCGAATTATTGTGGAAGTCCTTCAAATATGAGTGGAAACCATATAAATATTAAGGTGAAGCTGGGTGAAGGACCTGATGGATGGAATATTACATGCAAAAAATGCGAAGAAATTGTTTATCTTTGAAAGTGTCTTATTCAGCTGAAATTCAAAAATACTAATAACTGAAATAAATAAAAAGGAAATTTAATATAAGAATGTTTCCTGTGAATCTTTTCTCAAAACCAAAATTTTTTGTATTAGAATTTCAACAGAAAAATATTTGATGTTGACATGGTTTGTTGGGATATAACGAAAATTACACATTACTTGTATTAAATTTAATTTATACATTTTTGTATGATTTTAACACGTCAGTGCATTGCTACAAATCTGGCTTAAATTCATTTAGAATATAATAGAAGTATATATTAAGGTCATACTATAAGATAACTAGAAGAAATTTCATCATTGATCAAGAATAATTTATAAGTTTCCAGTCAGTTCGGTTTTCAGATAAAAAATCGAAATATTTATAATTTTGAAAACTTCTCATCCGAAGTAACCTAATCACAAATTGTTATAGTCTCAAATTATTCATTCATTATTAATTGAGTCTATAACCGTACACTGTTAGAAATTTTTGTATGGATTTTAATAAACTTTCCGTGGAAGTTTTTTACATAAACGCATGCTAAAATCAATATACAGTGTTCTTGAAATTTCATAAACGTTTCTCAATTATAATAAACCAGTTTGCTTATTTAAATAAACTTGTATTTATAATATTCATATGTAAGTATAATGAAATGCATGTACAAGTTTGTGAAATTTAATAAGCATTTCATGCATATTTTGTATACACTTTCGAAAAAAACAATTTAATAATATTTTTTAGTATATCTCACTTTACTGTTTCTAAAATCGCGAAATGACTCCAGAAAAATTTTTTCTCGCAACGGGGATTCAAACCTACCTAAGCTACCTATAATGCCTATATGTTTTGACAACTGAGCTAATGCGACATGTGAACTATTTATTTCCTGATTATGCATTCAAAGGTTCAAAAACTTTTAGTAAACACTGTAAGGATTCATTATTATTGAATTATTTCAATATGTTAATTATAAACGGTTTAATAACTGGTTTATAATTTTTCCACGACTTTACTGTAATATATTATTACTATTATTATTGTATTATTATTATTTTATTCGCATCAACGGGCAAGCCCAATTCGTGTAACAAGAAATCACTTAACGCGAAGTATATAAATAACGTTTTCCCTCTCATGAGAAATCACTCATCAACATTCAAATTTAAATTATGAAAATTTTTTAAAATTAATATCGTTTGTGTATAATACAGATTTGATGCACTTGTTGAAAATTTTAATAAACTCTTTACATATTTCCAGAAATGTCTAGTTTTTTTAATAGACATGTTTATTAATCACGGTTTCATACACATGTTAAAGATTTTTAATATCTACTATTTTAATATGATAAAGTTTATTATTATTTTTTATATCCTGAACAGTGTAGCTTCGGTAATTTTCATTCCTTATCTTTATTTTTGACTCTTATTTTGTAGTAAATCCGATGGAAGAAATCGTTTCAAAAATGTATGAAATCTAGATATCAAAATAATTTATCCTTCAGTAGTCAATACTATTTATGTATATTTTTCATTTAATATAGTCTAATTCGTGATTTCAATACTCAGACATTCTTTTTTCGTTATTTTATTGTTTAAATAGTTATTAGTAATTTTGAAATGGTTTGACTATTGACATACTTGGCGATGAAGTTTTTCATTCCGAAATCGTAAAATTAAAATTCTCTTTATTAGGTAGAATTAGAAATTTTCGAAAATACAGTAAATTTGGTTTCGTGGTACAAATTTTTCGATTCATTTCATATAAAAGGAAATTTTATTTTCAAGAATCCACATAGAACAATGCAATGTGTAATACTGAATAAATCGTTCGTATTTTATTGATTCGTGCAATTTTTACAGTAATAAATTCCCGTGAATTGCACTGAATTTCCATAGAATTTCCATAGAGAATAATTAACATTTATGATCTCTCATTATTTCGAAACCTGCTCAAAAAACGCTCAAAAACTTACCAAATTTATCGGTTATTTTTCAATAAATCTCAAAAAAAATTTCATGCTCAACCTTAAGACGTTCAAAACGAAAAAAAACGAACAAAAATAATCAAAAATGTTTTTAAGTAGCGAGAAAAAAGGGCCAGAGGGCATGCTGCGGGCTCGGTAGGATGATTATGAGCTGCAATTATGTCTCCAACGGCTGCCAGCCACGCAGTCAGTCGAGTTTAATGGAGCACAAAAGTTACTACTTCGCGAATCGGCGATACATGATCGTACATGACCATACATAAAATTCATATATTACCATCAAGCACGATAAAACATACCTACCAATACCCGTGCCCAAGTCAGGAGAGCTACGCTAAAAAGTTTTTCTCAGAGTTTCTATTAAAAAAATAACCTCAAGTTTTGGATCCATGATTATACATATTAGTTTCGCGAGAACGAGGTTTCTATCTGTTTGCCGATAATTCAAATTTTTTTAAAGCTCAGACTAGACACTAAACTTAGGTTTCTACTTACGACATAAGAGACACGAACAAGAAGCTTGGACTTACCTGAAACAAAAAAAACAAATATGATTAAAACAAAAAAAAATTAATAAAAATCACACATTACATTTGATGATTCATGCTAGGCTCTCGAATAACTTAATACGACGTAAAAATAGTTATAATACCTGAAGAACAAAACCATCACTTTCATTTTTCTTCTTACGCATGATTACTAAAAAAATTATTCATGTTGAGCACCTTTCAATGACAATTATCCAAAAGTCTATCATCATGATTTTATGTAAGCTAAAAGGGAAATTAGAAATTACAAAGAAAAACCTTCAAGTTTAACTACACGTCTTTTTCAAGATGACCACCCAGGCGAAAAAAGCATAATATACATTTGCAACCTTCACAAAGGGATCATGTTACAGCACCAAAGAGCATCGTAATCACGTAATAATACGCGTCAGTATGTCTTATCTCATGGAAAACGTGAAAAACCACATGCGTGAAAACGTGAAACATCTGCTCGTCACTTGTCTATACTTTTCTTCAAGAGCGAAACTCGACATTTTAACGTTTAGTGTTTGTCCCTGGGGTGTGGATAATTTCGGTAAGATCTCAAACGTGGTGGTCTGTGGTCTGAGTTCTCTCTTTTTCAATACGCGTCAATTTACATCGAAATTGCTCGAAAATCACTCTCTAAATCAATGTCCCTTACTTTCTTTGAAGGCGCATCAAATGCGTGATTTTGACACGCTTCGAGTGTGCAGTTTTAAGTTTTAGACATAAATTTGCAATTGACATGAACTTACAAAGGCTGGTCTTTTTTCTTGTTACTTGTACAAATCAAAATATCTACTAAGTTCGTGCAAGAAATTTTTTTTGAATGCTCTAGAATGTAGTGAAATGAAAAAAAAAATAGCCAGTTCAAAAAGCGTAAGTATATGTAAGCTAAAACCTGTATTGTTTGGTATAATATTCACTGTAAAAAAAATTATTGTAATTTTTCCACAAAATTTGAGTTAATCACTTCAAAAACAACTATATTGGAAATTTGCAATGCAGTCCTGGTGTTTTAACTGTATTTTAAAAACGATTATATAATATATGAAAATACGGAAAGTGAGATGCAACTCAAAAGGAAGTACATAATTAAACCATGATTTGTTTTAGGATCACTATATTTTTTTGCAGTATTGCTAATTAGTACTAACAACTTGGTAATTTTATTGTTGAACGTATTTTGAAAAGCTTATGTAACCAATGACTTTGCAGATTTTCAAATACTCTAAGTAAAATTTTCGTTGTTTTAATTAAAAAACTAACTACTCCAACAAGAAAACGAGCAGAACTCATGATTAAAAGTAATGAATCAAACATTCTATCTATTGAACAAGACTACTTGAATTGAAAGATCAAAAAAGTTGTGTTTATAGTTACAAGTAATATATTTCATTGTTTAACAAAAATCATTAGCAATTTTAACTAATACGAGAATAGTAGAAATTACCAGCCCAACGAATAATTTAATTCTATTTACTCTTAATAATCAAATAGTTGGGACCTATGTAAAGTTATTTAGAAATCTAAATACGAAATTTGAAACATTGTTACACTAACTAATAAATATTCAGAGACATATATACTAAATGATAATGTTTGAGACATCTTCCTTTTTGTGAATAAACTAATTTTTAAAATAACTTATTATAATTATTTTATTTATTTTCATTTTTGTTTCATATTGTTTTCTATTATTTATTATATTCATTATTATTCATAATTTACTATATTTTTCAATTTATTATAACTGACGTAACTTTTCATACTGAATCACATTATAATTTTTGTATATTCATGAAAAAATGCGAGTTTCCATGCCTGGGATTTCTTTAAATCAAAAACTTTTAATTCATTAAACAAATTATTTATTCTTGACTTTGAAAATGTCTTAATTTTTTCGAAACTTAAAAGAATAAAATTTGCTTGATCAGTGATTAAAGGCATATATTTATGATTTTTCTAACTAAATTCTTTGAAATGATACATTTCTCGATATTCCAACATTTATTTCCGATTTTTCAGAATTAAAGCTTTCCGATTCTCGAGTGAATTATTTTTTTCAGCTGAATGCATTTTTTCTAGCAGCTTCGAAAATCGATAACATTTTTTAAATATTTATAATTTTTACAACTTTCACTTTTTGAAATTAGCCTTTTTTTATTTTGTAAATTTATTTTCCAATACACAAATCCCAGAAGTTATTCAATGTTTCAATTTTTGTATTCTCAAAGAACAGAACATCAAAATAATCAAAAAAGATCTACATTTATGAATTATTAAATATAATTATACATTTCTTTCATACAAAAAAACATTTGCATGGATAACCTGCTACTTTTCTCACTTCTAGATTATTAAACTTTCAGGTTTAAATTTTACCCTACTTCTTTCAAAAATCACTCAAAGTTCATTTCTGTCATCTTCATTTTTCAATGTCAAAGGTTCAAAGTTACATTCTCTATGTCAAATGACAATTCTTCCAATTTGGATGTCATGCTCAAAGAGTTTCAAATGTGAATATTAAAGTTTTTAAACATAATATTCTCTTCAATTCTACTGTTACACTGCTTCATTCAATTTCAAATTTCAACCAAACCACCCTGTTCCCATTCAAAAATTCAAACAACCAAACATTCAAAATCAACTCCCTTTCCAGTCAAAAACCTCCTCAAAAACAATCACCATCATCAACATTCACCATCATCTTCTACCATCTCCAAACACCCAGTAAAATGCCCATAACTCGCAATAAATCACAAAATTCC
Source organism: Platygaster robiniae (assembly GCA_028476575.1). Taxonomy (NCBI): domain Eukaryota; kingdom Metazoa; phylum Arthropoda; class Insecta; order Hymenoptera; family Platygastridae; genus Platygaster; species Platygaster robiniae. The sequence continues at coordinate 40,168,875 of CM052020.1, forward strand.
AGCAAACTCTGAATAATCAATTACACGCATGAAGAAACTCAAATGCATTTCCGGAAAAACTTCCTCTATACATATAATAACATTTTCCTAAAACTTCTATCAACTATGTATTCACAAAACTGCGCACTTTGCAAAACCCGAACAAGCTGAAACATTTTTAAAGATCGACGTAACGTACTGATTTCCGTAAAAAAAAAAAAAATGTATACCAATCGAGGCAGTTTTTTTTTTTCATTGTAAGACATAAAAGCTTCCGGCGATCGCTCGCCCGTATGACGTAACTTGTTTCAGCCACTGTACCTGCAGTTCCAACGCGAGATCGTACGAACGGACAGGTAAAAGAAGCACGGTACCTGAGGGGGTACAGATGAGAGGGGGGAGGGGGTTGTATGTAAGGTGGACGAGATGAAGAGCCGCGGGGAAAAAAGAGAAAAGGCCAAAGAAACCGCGCTACTCGCAGGTGCAAGAGGGAAAAAGAGCCACGTGGAGAGGGACGTGTAGAGGGAGGATGAGGGGCAGGGGGGAGGGGAGGTGAGCAGAATACTCTCGAGGCACGTTCCCACGATCTCATGAATGAACTCGCGTGGCTGTAGCCCAGGTGGGGGAGGCTGGGGGGGTAGTAGTGTATACATATACGATTTCTCGATTTTCCAAATTGTGGATATTTTTCTTCATATACGGTCCTTTCATTTTTTTCAAAATTACCATATTCCATGCGATCACTTTTGGAGCCAATTTTTCAAGAGCCAATTTTTCAACACTGAGAAAAAAATTTTGTACTTTCTGCCGTATATATTGTAGAAAGTACAATATTATTGTACTTTTTAGAATATTGCAATTTTTACAATAATATTGTAAGATATGCAATATTTATTTTACTTATCACAATATTATACAGTAAAACCGCTATTAATGTACAAATTACAGTATGAATGCCAGTTTTTACTGTATAATTTCGGAAAATTTAGAATCTTAAAATGCAAATTTCACTATACAAACTGTAATTTTTACCATACATGGCGAAAAAAATGAGCTACATTACTTTCATCCAGCTTTTTCGAAAACTGTATCATATTACAATATGATGCACTAGAAATCTAGAAAGTATACAAAAATATTGCAAAAAGAACCTACATATGCAGATCTGCATACTGAAAAAGCTAGTATGGAATTTTCAATAATCTGGAATTATAGGAATTACACACTGTTAGAAATTTTTGTTTTAAATTTAATATAACGCGTATAACGCAAATTTCACATAACCTGTATTAATAATGCATTAAAAATATACAAAATATATACACGCTTACATTACTTTGATATACGGGTGCCTTAAATTTTATACATCATGTGTGTTTGAATTTATACAAGACATGAATATTTACTTTTATTACATTCCAGATGAATTCAAGTCAGATTTGAATTAATGTACAGATGTACTAAAATCATGCAAAAATGTTTGGATTTAATGTAATACAAGTAATGTGTTATTTGCCTTACATCCCAACAAACCACGTCGACACCAAATTTTTTCTGTTAAAATTCTAATACGTACAAAAAATTTTGGTTTTGAGAAAAGATTTACAGTAAACATTCTCACATTAAATATCCCTTCTATTTATTTCAGTTATTAGTATTTTTGAATTTCAGCTAAATAAAACACTTTCAAAGATAAATAATTTCTTCGCATTTTTTGCATGTAATATTCCATCCATCAGGTCCTTCACCCAGCTTCACCTTAATATTTGTATGGTTTCCACTCACATTTGAAGGACTTCCACAATAATTCGCATTTGAGAAAAAATTTGGTGTAGCCACCTAGCGAGCACAAGTGTAGTAACCAACTTGTGTAAAAAATGTATTTTACTCAAATAAGTATCTCGAATTTATACACATTTAAAGTATGTGTATCATACTTATGGTTCAAATATCAAATTCATGAAATTTCAGGTACATTTCAATACAGAATCCATGGAAAGTTTATTAAACTCAAGTAGGTGTCCCTAAATCATACACTTTTAAAACATGTGTATCTAATATACATTTCATACAGCTGGCTTACGAAATTTAAAGTACATTTTAATATTTTGAATAAAAAGTGTATGAAATTTAGGAAAATTTTTTACAGTGCAGTATGATATTGCAAAAATACAAGAAGTATATTAGAAAACAAAATACGTAGAGGAGTTTTTACAACAAAATATATTTTCAACTACAATATCATTTAACAATATTTACAATGTGTTATTTCAAAAATTAATATATTATCGAGCAAAAAGTACTACATGTCAGAGTGATTCCCGTTTACTATACAGTATTGTAATAATTATTATATTTTTTCCAAGTGAATGAGTGAGAGAGAAATAATAAGAATTATACAAATTCAAGCTTTCAGCATGTATCATGCCCTCTTCAGGAACTACAATTTAATTTTTTTCTTTTATTTTAATTATAAATCATTATATTATACTATATATTAAATCTTTAATCTCGCCATGTATTATCATCATAAAGCAACATTATAGTACAGGGTGCGCCATTTCTTATGTCGGTATTGTAACATTGAATAACTTAAACATTTGACAACCGATTTACTTGACTTCACTTGTTTTGGAAACGTCAATTCAGTACAATTTCAACCATGTATCGCTTCACACCAAAAGAACGCGCTGAAATAGTTACTTTGTACATTGAAAATAGTCGTTCAGTTGTGTTAACTCAACGAGCATATCGTCGAAAATATCTTGGCAAACAGGCACCATCTGACAACACTATTCGTCGTTTGGTGTCGAATTTTTGTGACCACGGGACAGTGAAAGATCGCGAACAACCCGTTCATCAACGACCAAGACGTTCAAATGAACTGATTGAAGCTGTCAGAGAGAGCGTTGCCCAAAACCCAAAAGTTTCATATCGTCACCGCGCTCAGCATCTCGGCATCAGTGGAACCACTCTACGGCGCATTTTGAAAGATGATTTGCATTTGTTTCCGTACAAAATGCAATTAACACAAAGAATATTGCCTACAGATCATCCACGTCGCTTGGAATATGGACAAACAATCGCTCGAATAGTTGATACTGAACCTGATTTTTGGAAGCGAATTTTAATGACCGACGAGGCACATTTCAAACTTTCTGGAGGCGTTAATAAGCAAAATTGCCGCATTTGGGGAACGCAGAATCCACACGAGATCCATGAAACGCCATTGCATGACCAAAAAGTTACTGTTTGGGCCGGCGTTTGCGCCAAAACCATCATTGGTCCTTATTTTTTCAAAGAGAACCAAACGATCGATGGAAACCGATATCGGTGGATGTTGGCTCACTATGTCTGCCCACAAATGCGTGAAAAAGGTCTTGAAGATTACTGGTTTCAACAAGATGGTGCGACCTGCCACACTGCGAATCAAACAATCCAGTTTCTGCAACGAAAATTCCCTGGACGTCTGATGTCAAAAAGAGGCGACATTGAATGGCCACCCAGATCTCCAGATTTGACCCCTCCAGACTTCTTTTTGTGGGGTTATTTGAAAAGTAAAGTGTACGCCAGCAAGCCGCAGACCATTGAAGAGCTTAAGGAAAATATTCGTGCCGAAATCATTGCTATACCACCCGAGATGCTCGAAAAGGTAATGGAAAACGCCGCAAAAAGGGCATATTTTGCTGTGAACAATAAGGGCGGCCACTTGATTGATGTTGTGTTCAAAAACTAGTCTAAATAAATTGTAAAGGACCAAACTAAATAAAAATACCTCATTTACAGAAATCGGTTGTTTTTTTTTCAAGTTATTCAATGTTTACATGCCGACATAAGAAATGGCGCACCCTGTACAATACTTCTTCTGGTAATGATCGATATATCTATTACATGCCTTTTTGAAGAGAACGAACTGATTTGAATGTACTATTGGATCTTAACTGTGATTGATAATTAACGGCCTTATAATAATGTAAGTACAATATTCAATATACAGTATAATGTTATGATTTATAATCAGAATGAAAGAAAAAAAATCATATTGCGGTTCCTGAAAAGGGCATAATACATCCCGAAATCTTGAATGGGTATCATTGTTACTATTTCTACCCCATTCATTGAAAAATTGGCTCCAAAAATGATGGCATGGAATTCCGTGGATATTTTTGCCGACGCCGATATATTCGACGTATATTTTCAAAAACATCTCATGATGATTTGAACCACAGTGACCAGATGACTTCTGAGAAATAGGACAATTAGGATTCTAAAAAAAGGTTCATTGAATGAACACGACTAACTAGAGCCAACGTTTGCCTTGATTTTTTGTCCCTGCTACGAGCTTTCGGATTTCCGGCTTTACTGTACTGTAAAAAAGATCAAAAAGTTTTCTGAAATATTTAGCAATCATAAGAAGTTTTCAAGTCGCAAAAAAAAATAACACCAGATTGTGGAATTATGTTTGAAACATTTCTCTGACAATGAGTTCAAAAATCCCCTTCAAACATTCTATTTTGAAATTTTATTATGAATATTTGGTCCAAGTAATTAGAAATGAGTTTTATAAAAATAGTCAGTTTGACAAAAAATATTATTCAATTCTGTATAACAATAAATAACAACACATTTTCCTTTAAATAAGAAATATTCTCAATCGCATTTCCCTTATTGAATCTCCTTTATCAGATTTTGCATATACATACATATTATTGTTCTAGAAAATAATTTAGATACCATAAACATTGTTTTGAAAGAAAAATCGATAGGATGAATTATTTTACAAAACTTTATGAAAATTAATTTTCAAATGACCTTCTTCAAGTCTGATATCAAGTTACTGTAATCGCAATTTTTCTCATCTTTTTATTTTTGACTCTACCTAAATTTTTTCAGTTTGTTACACAAAATCGATAACATAGATGCTGTTTTACAAATAGAGAGAAGAAGCTTAATAGCATTATTCACTAATACAAAGCATGAATATGAATAGTGAAAAATCGTTCGTACTATGAGTTTAATAAGGACATTATTCTACACTTCACTGTCCTTAAAAAAACTTGCAGAGATGACAAATATTTTCCAATGAAATAAATTTCAACAAATATACAACAGGAATTCAGAAATTCGAAAAAAGTTTTTTCTAAATGAAACCTCGGTAAGAATTCAATAAAATTTAGAAATCACCAAAAAATTCTTTGATTTTCGAAATCAGGAATAGATAAATGGAAAATCCTCAACTACCGGAAATCATAACCAGGAAAATGCAACTAGGAAAATAAAATTATGCAAAAATTATTCCAAAGATTTATAAAATTTAGAAAACAAAATTTGTAAAATTGGTAGAAATTTCTAATCGGTACCACCGGCATGGTAATTTTATTGTTGCAGCTGCAAAAACCAACAACTTTGCAGACAATCGATACTAAAATTTGTGAGATCAAATATTCATGTACATATTTGCTTGTCGAAAATAATTAGCAAATTAAATCATTTGTACTTGTGAACAGAAGCGAATTGATATAGGTTAGTCTAACGATATCTATTTAAACATTAGAAAAATAACTTTGAAAAGTAGAATTCTCAATCACACAATTTTATCTATTTTCTTAACGTGACTACTGAAATCAAAATATAGATAAACATTGTTTATAGTTCCAAATAATTTGTTTTACGGTTGCTATAAAGATCATAACTGATTTTGACTGTAAAAATAGTAGAATTTACAACCAACTCATGTTCAATCAGTCATTCAAACTTAATTATTTCGAAAACTAAAATATTCAATAAGCTGTGAATCAAACTTATTGAAACTAATTATATTTAAAAACATCCAGGGGCATATATCCCAGTTCAAAATAATTAAGTTGCCATTTTTTCCATTAAATCATCTCACTCTTTTCCACGTAACCATAAATTTCCCGGTGGTATGGATTCTATAAATCTTAGAAAATCCCAAAAGCACACATTTCGCCTTCATTTCTCAGACATTTTTAAACAGGTAAGAATTCGCCTTCCTCACAACAAGGCGCCACTCATTCTCCCCGTATTCCAAAAGCTCGTCTTTCAAAAATTAATGTTCACCGCAGAAAAACATTCACCAATACTATTCTCTCATCCAGGTAAATATTTGCTCTAAAGGGATTAGGTGAAAAAATCTCGAACGCGCCACTCGACGTCGCCGCTCGCAGATCATTATCATTTTCATCCATCATTTTCCACGCCACGTTCAATATTTTCTTCCGCCGCGGCAGCGTCATTTGTCATTTTGATCATCGTCTCGAACCGGATGTCGAGCGCATTAGATCGGTATTAACCAACTCTTCAAAGACACTCGTAACGTAATTACTAATCCAATTCATCGTTCAATTATTGTACATATCCACTATCCTTCTTTCAAGAGAATTTTCCTGACGGAACTCCCAGTAAAAAGCAGAGCTCATTTTGTCGGAAAACGCGTACTTGAACAAGTTTATTTAAATTTTTACCCTGAAAATGATAAAAAAAACTTTCCAAAAAGTAAAGTAAAAAAATTAAAAACTTCTCTTGTCCCTGAGGGAGAAATATCCTATCTACGCCACTGATTAAAAAGGCTCCGAAAGTGCGTGCGAAAGGTCTCAATCGGACGGCAAAAACTCGTTTGCATGAATCCCGATAACTTCCGGTCCAGCCTCGATCGCTTCGAAGTTTGTGAATGAAACTGCCCTAGTGGCGCTAAGTGACGTCACTACCTGTTGCTACCTGTTCCCCTCTCGCCCCTCGGGTACCTCTCCTTGCCCCTAGCGGGTTACACAACAAACGGTATTTGAGAATGTCCACAAACGCAATAATGTTTGCCGCAACGATAATTTATTATTGTCGGAGGTTAATAAAACGCGGCGCGCTTCGCACCGTCCTTCCGGTTCCGTTATGAAAGTCAGAAAAAAACGCGCGTGGGCGGCTCGGAGATTATCAAAACATCGCGAAACAACTCGTTTATCAGCTCGTTTTTCATTCGAGACAATGGAAGGATGCTTTTTCGAAGATGTGAATCATAGTTTTTTTCCAACGCCTTGGAGAAAAAATGCGTTTTTCCCCACGGCTAAGATTGACGAAAAAGTAGCATTTTTTAGACGTTGGTTAGAATAAACAGAGTTCTTGGTTTTGAAAATTAGTGTACAATTACAGGATCTTATTGCAAAGTTGTATGCCAGTTTCAGTAACATATCTATAGTTGAAATTTTCGCATTTTTTTCAATTTTTGCTATTTCCATTCATCGACTCAAGCTGATTTTATTTGCATTGTTTTTTGTAGACTAGTTTAAGTTTTTTATGATCATCACTAACTTTATGTGATTTATGGTAGTTTTTTGTAATTTTTCGTATGTTTTACAAGTGCACTGTACTTAAGGGTTTATATATCTTTTTGTGCGGAAAAATTGAGGATGGTTTGGAGTAACTTTTGAGGTATGTAGCAATAATGCTATGTAACAAAAGTTATATTTTTTTAATAATGTATTGTTCACTTGAAAACACAAGTATTTGTTCATCAAAAAATATCAACAATTGGCGGAGTTATGGCCCTTTCCCCGAAACAACTTTTTTTTTGGAGAGGCTTGCGGTAACCACGATGCAAGTCGAACAAGTCAAGTTAAATAAGAAAATCCAAAAAATTCCATTACTCTAGTAATATATCTAGTTCTTGAACGATCGCTTTTTTAGAGAAAAGTTTTTATTTTGCAAATAAGAATCGTTTAATAAAATTTTTAGAGCTCGAAAAATCGAGATCCCGGGGAAAACGTTCTTGCGTACAGGAAAAACGTAATATTCATTTTTTCAATCATTCAAGAACTAGATACCTTCCTAGACTAATGAAATGTTTTGGATTTTCTAATTTAACTGGACCTGTTCGACTTGCATCGGGGTCACCGCAAGCCTCTTCAAAAAAAAAGTTGTTTCGGGGAAAGGGCCATAACTCCGCCAATTGTTGATTTTTTTTTATGAACAAATACTTGTGTTTTCAAGTGGACAATACACTATGAAAAAAAATAACTTTGATGTCATAACATTATTGCTACATGCCTTAAAAATTATTTCAAACCATCCTCGATTCGTCCACACGAAAAGGTATATAACTCCTTAATAGCCATTTTTTGTCTTTTTGTCTTTTCGTATTTATTTCTCATAATCTTGCTCTTCGGTCTTATTTATAACTTTATGCAGTTTTTACCTATTTTTCGTAGTTTTTTGCATTTTTTTATGTGGCTTATTACAGTTTTTTTCAATTTTCAGGCACGTTTTCGTGCTTTCTGCAGTTTCATGTGTCTTTTTGCAGCTTTTTATAGACATTTGCATCTCTTTGTACTCTTTTTATCTGAATCTGTTGAATTTGACAGATTGTCTGCTGTATTCTACAGTTTTTCATACTGAAATTTTTACAATGTCATCTGTAGAAAATTAACAGATTGAATTAGTTCAATACAACAAAAAATCTGTTTAAAACAACAGACAATCTGTTGAATCTGATAGATACGTCTGTTAAAAGTATAAATTTTTTTACAGTTAAACTTTCCAACAGATTTAGATCAAGAGGGTAACTCTATTAATATGTTTTTGTTTTCATTATAATTTTTACCGCTCTTTTCATTTTTCTGTATAATTTCTAATTTTTTGGAAACATTTTGGAAAAAAAATAGAGTTCAATTGCGAATAGCGAACTTTTATGTTCAGGCTCAATTTACACCATACCAAAATGGTTGGATCAAAAGTAATAACTTTTAGATCAATTTTTTATTTAACGCAAAAATCTAAGGAATAAACAGTTTTAGCAACATAAATTATGCTAGCCTGACTAACTTTGCTATTTTTAGGCAGTTATTGATTGAGTCACGAAAATGAAATTTATTTAATTCACAAAATGAATAAGGTTATGTTTATATGAAAGCATTAAAAGATATGATATCAAATCAAGAGAGAAATGTTAGAAGCTTAACTATTTTCAATACATAATCAACATAATGAATTATAAAGTATTTCAAAGTGATCTTAAGTCTCCACAGCAAGAAAATGTCTGTATATCTAACTTGATCAAAACTGTATGAAAACTGAATCAAAAACAGATTTCATAGTGATCTGAACACTTTCATTGGGAAACGATGTTGCAATAATAAAAAAGTGTCATTTTATACTAATAGTCCCTAACACAAATTCACATTTAAGATATACGTGTAACTTCTTCAGAGTCCAGAAAAACAACCAATTACTTATTGTATCAAAAATGAACCACGCAGTTTTCCAAACTTTTTGATTTAATTGGGCACTTTTCCATTCCAATAGGTTATCACATTGCCATAAACTCGAAATATTCAATCATATATTCATAAAAACATTGAACAAATTTCGACAAATGGAATAAATGTTTTTCTCTTCTTCACAAGTGGAAAAAGCTAAAATGAGTATACAACCCCTTCTCTACATTCCTGAACTGCTGAAAAAAATTGATATTTCATACATCTTTTACAGACTTTATCTTCAAATCATGTTTAAAATATCATGGACACGTATGCGAAAAGCATTTCAAAGAAATTTATATTGAACCAATTGATTTCAAGAAGGATAGAAAAACTCTAATATTTCTAATTAAGATTAATTAAATCGTAAGGAACTATGTTCAAAAATTTGTCTAGGAAATTGAATATACGTGGTAACAGAAATAATTTTCAAAGGTACATTATCTTAAAACACTTTACACGTACGTTTCTTTGAAATTTCAAACATGATTCCCAGAGAAGATTAAATATTAGATAAAAAATATATAGTTTTCATATGCAACCTTCAAATTGGAAAAAGGCATCAATATGCATTTCCACTGAGAAATCATTCAAAGTTATACAAATTTCAATGTCTGCCATCTTAAATTTACTTCTTCAATTTCAATATACAGTATAAAATTTCCATGGATATGTCTATTTGTTTCATAGATTCATCATGACTTTCATAAACAATTTAATAGGCAGCCTGTGTAATCTGCTTCAAAAAAATTTCTCAAAATTAATAGAAAAATTTCTGACAATGCGTTTGCTACGTCCCTGATTTCTACAACCCTTCATTCATAATCAAGAGAACTCCACCTTCACCGATGGTATGACAAAAACTGTTTTACCGACAGAGAATGTCAGAGCCTTAACATTCAGAAAAGTGCCTTTCAGAGCTCTCTACAATCTTCTTACTTTACTCCCCTTAATGCCCAACAGTTGTACTGTTCTCCACTGTTGCTTCTTTCATACCGACCGTAGTTCCAAAATTTTTTTCGACATTCCAAAAATTCTAAACGATGAAAAAAAATTTCACCCAATTTCAAAACCCCTGTCAAATTCTCTCATAATTCTTTTCGTTAATTCTTCCAACTTCAAAGAAATTATATCGGTATTTCCCAACCACTCGTTTTTTATTGAATTTAAAATGTGTGTTTAACGTAATTATGAATAAAATTATCACGATAACTGCTATCTTCGATACGTTTCTAATTTTCCTTTGTATCGAGTCAATGATTTATAGATATGCGAGCAAATATTGTTCCAGTAAAATAAATCATAATTATTGGATGTAGGAAAGATCAAAAAGACCTGCACAAATTGCTGTTTTGCAATTAGTTATTAACCGTGATCTCACATATGGTCGAAAAACGAAAAAAAAATGGGGACTCGAAACAATCGGGACAGGTTCTTTCGGGGCCCATTCAGGTGCAGATCTCGCAAATTGCGTGAGAAAAAACCTGTATCGCGAAGGAAAGATTTTGCACGGAATACATATCAGAGGCGGTGCACTTAAAATTAGGCCGTTACGCAGGATTTCTTTGTGAATAATACACGGGTCATTTCACGCAGAATCACCCAATTTCCTTCCTCAAGTGTAGGAAACTCCCCCCCCCCCCCCAAATAATTTTCTATTTAATACGGAGAAAACTTTTCCTGAAAAGGCATCTTTATTTTCATATTTTCACGTACATCTGGTAACAAATTTTTTCAAATGCGACTAAAAATTCAGCATTTCGTTGTATATAAATCCTTGGTTTTGAGGAAAATTTCAAATTTTTAAGTTGATCGCAAAATCGTGGAAATTTTCGAACCCAATTCAATTTTTAAATTTAAGTGTAAGGGCTGAAATTAAACTAGAATTTGAGTTTTGTAGACTAACCAGATTTTTAGCAATGACTCAATGAAACTGTTGAATGTTCTGCATCAAAATTTTTTAGGCTTCAAATTTCTTATATTCAAATTCTTCTGATTTGTTAATTAAAAAACTTCAATTGAAGGTATCAAGTTTTGAAATTTTAGCTATTATGATAATTATTATTCTGAGGAATCATTAAACAATACAATATAGAAAGTATGTATGTATTATTTATAATTTATCCATTATAACACTTATTATTCATGAAACAATGTATTGTAATGGATTTAAAATATAGAACGTATTTTAATGAGCTATGTTAACATTGATTTATTTCTTATTATATTAAAATATACAAATCATTTCACATGTTTCAATTCACAGAAATAAAAAATGCGGTAGACAATAAATACAATCTAGCATGTTCCATATTTTTAAAAATTTTTTTAGTTATTTCATAGTCCTAATTTACTAGAGATAATTTTCCTTCTAATCGACTACAAAATCACTGCTAAGAATTATAAAGAAAAGAATCCAAAAAACTCCATAAGTTTAGAATTGAAAAAAGGCTTTGACAGTGTTTGAATTTTTAATCTGGAAATATATTTGAAAATATATGTATATACTTTTGTATGAATTTTGAATTTAAATGAAATTTCGAAGTTGGAATATTGTTCAATACTCTAAATTTCTTTGAGTGACAGTTTTACTCGAATCGAGTAAATTTCCTGCAAACCGAACTCGAGTAAAAATTTCACCCTAACCGTATAAAATTTCGCTTGTTTTTCAGTGATACTTCACTTATGAGAAATCACTGGTTTTCCACCCGTTTTTATCAAGTGAAATAACACTCAAACATGAGGGAAATTTCACTCGATTAGAATGATATTTCTACTAAAGTTTGATTTGCAGGATTTTCTCTCTTTTCCAAGTAAAAAATCATTCAAAAAAACAGCCCTCTTCCCAATTTTCGAATTGACATAATTAAACAACAAAACGCACTAATAAAAAGTATCTACCTACCAAATTGTCAAATTTCGAACGAAACACTTCATCAAAACATTTTCTTATTTTATTTTATATTTTCATACGAATAAAACTTAGTGGCGTCATCCTTCAAAATATCGTATATAAACTAAAATTATTAATACAATTTGAATTTCCAAGGGCAAATTATATTTATGGTTAGCACAACTCTACTCAAAGCTAAAGGGATCCAATACCATGTAACTGCAATTTCTCGAAAAATCAAGAGATAAAAGTATGTAGTTATCAAAAAATACATAGTTAATGCAAGTCCAAAACTTATAGTATGGTTGTACTTATAAACATAATTGTCCTGAACATAACTTTACCAATCTTCGAAATAAAATCATCATACAGCTGTTGAAAAAAGGTAGATTAACTGAAAATGACTATAATTAGATCGAATATACTTCGCAAGGTCCTTGTAAGACACTCATTTCAAAATTTCAAAATTAAATTATATTCATATTTCATACAACTCTACTCATAGTTTTTTAAAGTGAGAAGAACCAAATTCCAAACAACCACATTTTTAAAAAAAAATCAATGTACATATACAAGTATTTCCTTGTCACGAAACAATTGATGGAAGTCAAAAACCCCAATCAAAGTTCAACCAACAATAAATACATGGTTTCCACTAAATCACCGTATCAACCGAAAACCATAGATTCCTTATCGAATATCAAGACGATTTTTCCTTTGCCGTTTTTAAAAATTTTCAAAATTGTACGAGTTGTCAACAGTTTAGTTCACAATATTCCACTTGTAGCGATGCTGTAAGATTCACTGGCTTTCCCAATATAACTCGAAATTTTTCAAATTTTTCTATCGTGATTCATCAAAAGTTTTTTTTTAAAGATTAGACATCCAGATTATCCAGAAATTCAAATGTTTTCATATCAATGGCAGTATGATTCACGAGGGTTTTCCAGACTCGACATCAGTCAAATCATTGAAAAAAACCCGTAAGGAATCTCACATTAATTCATTTTCAAACCGGGTCACTCGGGATGAGTCTCGGAAAACCGCATTACGGAAAAGAATAATAGGATAGCTGATGAGCCAGTGTATCTGAGTATCACCGAAAGTGACTGTTAAATAGCCTGGCCTCTACATCTAGTTTTACATTGGAAATAGAATTGCTAATAACCCGAGCTTTCGCGAATTTCAAAAAACAGTTAAGGTATTACGAGCAGTGAATTACTCTGAATATGGCTCTAAGTCGTAAAAGCCGTCTGCCATATCATAAAAAATCAAAATTACACATTTTTTTGATCTGAAAATCACCCTGTTTTATTATATACACACTCCATACACAACAGCAACTGCATACAGCAGCATTCAACATTGTTAAATGACAAATTAAGCAGTAACAGTTATCTGAAAATGATGTTTGTAAATATTTTTTAGAAAAACTGAATAGTAGAAATTCGTTTCGTAAATTGCAACTTGATTGTAAATGTCTAATTTGAAGTCTGGAAAAGTTTTGGAAAAATTCCCTTATTCCTTCTTAAATTATGCACGAAAATACGATTCGCTCCATAAGAACACGTGTAAATCTACGCATATTTTGGAATTTTTTTTCTTCAAAAAATAAGTAGACAAAATACTTGTAATAAAGCGTACGCATTTTTTTGGGTTTATTTGACAAGTTGTAATTTTTTTCAGAAACATTCCCTTATTTTTGTAAGCGCGCTCATGATACCTTGAGGAAAAAATGTCTCAAAATTCAATAATAAATCTATGGTATTCGGTTGATACGGTGATTTTATAGAAATTGCCATTAATCTTATTTAATTAACTGTTGTGATAATTATCATACTGTTGGTTGAGAAACATAAAAAGAAAGATAATAACTGTAATTAAGCTGCAGTTGTTTTGCTAGATCCTTAAAAGACATTAATTCAGAAGACTGTTCTTATAGTCAGTACAGCTCTACTCATAGCTGAAGAAACCCAATTCCAAGCCACTGCAATTTCTCATAAGATCAAAACACACAATCATGCAGTTATCACGAAATAGTCATTTCGTGATAACTTAATTCACTCAATATTGTGAAAAATGCGATATTATTGTAAAGTGTAAAATATTATTGTACTTTTTACAATATATATGGCAGAAAGTACAAGATTTTTTTCTCAGTGTTGAGTCCAGTTCGGTCACAGTTTCTTCACTAGGAATGGAAGCTGGAACTTCCAGCTTGGAAGGTCCTTGAAAGACACACATTTACTGCCAAGTGTCAAGGGCGTTGGCGTGAAACGACCCCGTGAGGTGGTGGTGTCAAGTCCATGCAGCATCGTTGAATGGCAATCGCTGGCGTGCAGGGTAAGGAAATTCTCGCGGGATCGAGAACGTGAGAAATTCATCAACAAACAACGCGTCTCATCGGCTGGCTGCAGGGTTAACGTCATTAACGTCAAGGGCGAGTCGAGCGACACCGCACGCACAGCTGCGGTCGCTTGCACATTTCGTGCAATGTGCCGGCCACCTTGGGCCTCCGTTGGGCCACGGCATAAGGCTTCTTCTTCTTATCTTTCACACGAGACTGACGTTGCAACAAACTCTCACGATTCAACGCCTACCCCAAAAACCCCCTTCCAAGTTTTTCAACCACTTTTTTTGCATGTATCGCTCCCAACCGGGATATCAAAAGGCGCCAAACAACTAATACATGATTTATAATTGTACCATGAAAATTGTAAAACAATAGTTAGAAGCAGAAAGGTCTAATACAGTTACTAAAATTCAAAAGTTTGAAGGCTAAAAGTTCTAAATTGCCAAGCCTAAAAATCCTGAATTCAGTTATTTCAAATCTTCGAAGTTCCAAGAATGAAATTTTTAAGAATGTGCAAGTTCGGAAAGAAATGAAAAAAATGAAGATCCGTGAACGTTTCTTTAATCAAATTTAAGACGAGCAAAAAAAGTTATATTCAGAAAATATAACATCTTACGTTTTTTACATCGAATGTTGAAAAGCTTAAAAAAATTTTTTGGCAAAATGAGATGTTGTAGAAAAAAAATGAATTGGGACTTTCGACATTAACGAAATAGTAAATTGGAGTTTTCGTCTTTGAAAAAAATAAAGGCATAATTCCATATAAGTACTCAAAATCGTCTATTTCATGATTCACAATTTTTGGATTAAGAAGTCTAAAATTTCCATATATCTATACTCAAATACATCACTTATTGTTAGAAAAAAACTAAGAATAAATTAAATAACTTGGAAAGAAAACCGAACCCGAATAATGCAAAAAACTATAGCAGTAGAATAAAAAAAATTCCCCCCCCCCCCTAACATAAGTAACATACAAAAAAAAGAACATTACCTCGACGTACTTTTTGTTTACCGAAGATACATCAGCAGAAAAAAGGTCTTTCGGTAGATTCGATAACTCGCCATAAAAATACCAAATAATCAAGAAAAAAAGCAGCAAAAAAAGTACAGAAAAAACTGGGGCGAGAAAAAAGGTGGAATCAATGTGCTTATTTTCCCTCGAGTACCTGTTGAGGGAGAGCTCGACCGAGCTCTTGAAGCAGGTAGAAAACTATTTGTATCGAAAGTGCAAGTGCGCCATTAAAAAGGTACCGCATCAAAAGATCTATTCACAAATATTTACGTAGACTTAAGGGGATTTCCAGATATACAAATAACAAGAAACGAAGAAACTCAAAGTTGTCTTTTTTCGTGAAATTTCTCAACGCAACCAAGTTGAGATCCACATAGTATGACTTGACCAAAAAATTTGTGATTGAAAAAATACACTTTCAATTTAAATTTCCCAAATTCCCTACGACGGAATTCATAACTGTGTGATTAATTTTAAACAATATGAAAATAAACATATGATTGACAGCCATTTTCCAACACCACCAAAATCCGGAAAATTTTTGCCGTTATCGAATTTCCAGAATGCTGTTATCTAGAACGATTTTGCACAATAGATATTTTGCGGAAAACAATATGAAACAATTTGGATACAAGAATTGAAATTTCTCGGTTTTCGTTCAAAAAAAAAAAGATAGTTCAAAGGGACTGATCGAATTGAAGAAAAAAATAATAACATGATGAGACCATTGGAATCCAATAATAAAGATTGCCTTATCTTCGCACAATCAACGTAAAATAAAACGAAAGGATTAAAAATTGAGAAATAAAAGAAAATAAAGTGCAAAGAAGGCATTAGAGTTGAAAAAAACATTTGCCTTGTTTTTGTTTTATTCAGGGGTTATATACCTTTTTGTGCGGACGAATTGAGGATGGTTTGGAGTATCTTTGAATGTATGTAGCAATAATGTCATGAGACCAAAATTATTGTTTTTTCATAGTGCATTGTCTACTTGAAAAAACAAGTATTTGTTCATAAAAAATATCAACAATTGGCGGAATGATGGCCCTTTCCCCGAAACAACTTTTTTTTTGAAGAAGCTTGCGGTGACCACGATGCAAATCGAACCAGTCAAGTTAAATCAGGAAATCCAAAAAATTGCATTAGTCTAGGAATATATCTTGTTCTTGAACGATCGCTTTTTGAGAGAAAAGTTTTTATTCTGCAAATAAGAATCGTTTACTAAAATTTTTAGAGCTCAAAAAATCTAAATCTCGGGGAAAACGTTCTTGCGTACAGGAAAAACGTAATATTCATTTTTTCAATCATTCAAGAACTAGATACCTTCCTAAACTAATGAAAGGTTTTGGATTTTCTAATTTAACTGGACCTGTTCGACTTGCATCGGGGTCACCGCAAGCCTCTTCAAAAAAAAAGTTGTTTCGGGGAAAGGGCCATAACTCCGCCAATTGTTGATATTTTTTATGAACAAATACTTGTTTTTCAAAGTGGACAATACACTATGAAAAAACAATAATTATGGTGTCATAACATTATTAATACATACTTTAAAAGATACTCAAAACCATCCTCAATTCGTCCGCACAAAAAGGTATATAACCCCTTAAAATAGAATAATTTTTAGAGACCATTCGAATTGGAAGGTAAAATTGAATAATACAGATAGACAATAGGAATTTTAGAACCAAGGTCAGCTTATTTACTTTTACATAAATAAAATAATACAAAGATACAAACAGAATTAAAGAGTAAAATGAAATTATACGAAGAGACTATTAGAATAAGAAAATAAAAATTGTTTCCGTTAGATCAGAATAAAATACTACAACAAATAAATTATAGAAATTGGAAAAGAAATGAAAATAATTCAGAGTAACTACAGAGTTACAATTATATTACAGAGTTACTATTACATTTGATACAAAGCTACAACTATTTATACTGTTATTATAAATATGTGAGGTAAAATATGTTTTATTGCTTTTGAATAATAATGAAACAATACACAGGTTTATTCGAATTGGAGAATAGAATGAAATAATACGAAGAGGCTATTGGAACTAAAAAACAAAGATCGTCTAATTTCCGTTGAGATTAAAAAATAATAATAAGAAATCATAGAAATTATAAAATAAAATGAAATTATACTATTCATAAAGTTTTATCAAGTTTGCAACCTTTATTTCTTTCGTTTTCTTATGCACGTATAGTGCAGGCTGCAGAAAAGTTGCAGTACAATTTTTGGTAAAATCTAAAGTCTTTTCTTTAGAAAACTAGTATAGTAGTAATCCCAGAAAGAAGTCGCTCCAGATAATATATTTCGCAAATAAGATTTCAGTATAATTTTTCCAGATTTCAGTTAAATTTTCCAGAATTTCAATAATTACAGAAAATATTCATTCTGGAAAATGGGCAGGAACGAACTAGAAGAATCACTTGCCTCTGCAATTATTCCTTTAAGTCGAATTGTTGAAAAATCACTAATCTTTTAGTAGCACCTTTTTCTGTTTCTGAATCAGTTATTTTTCACTAACGTTTCGTTATTCATTTACTATCTTCAAACTGACCTTTTGACCTGAATAATTAGAAAAAAACATCTGTCAAAATAACTACATATAAAATCTTATCACACTGAAACCTAATTTATATCCTCTCTCTCTCATTTACTCTACCCTCAGTTATATCTTCGGTTTCCATAGATTTTTGGACATATCTGAGAATACAGTGAATAAGATAGAGAGAAGGATATAAATGAATTTTCAGTGTGACAGTAAAAAAATGACTCATTCATTAGTCAAATCTCACTAATGAGCTTGTGTACAAAAATGAAGAAAATGGTTGCCACTAATTCGTGATTTTCCACTACTTATTCCAAGTCCTTTTTTACTTATTCAACCTCAGAGAGTAAGGAAAAGGTGTTAACAAGAGTCAAATGACACGACGTCAGTTTACAGGGTAGTTGGGACTGATTGGGACTCTCGTACCTCGAGCACGTATGAAGAGGAGGCATCGCTCATCCGGTATCAGCTTGTGCTTGAAATTGAATGTACGTTGTCCTCGTAGTCGTCGTTTTTCTCGGAATGACAAAATGACAACCTTAAAGCTTGGGCCCTTGGCCGCTGATGCCGGCAGCGCTACCGAAGGCATATTATACAACACTTTTACGTTTTTCTCCTAACGACACGCTTTCTGCATGACAACGCCCCGAGGGCATTTAGCGTCGCGACGAAAATAAGAATGACGATAACGCCCAACTTTTTAATTCGAAAGAAATAAAACGGGCTGATGGGAAGGATGAAAGGGGAAGAGGGTGCGAGGTGGTTTACGAGAAACGCATCGTGTATTCCAAGCTGTGCTCTGTAGGACAGTAGACTGCGGGATAGTTTGGTACACTCAATATTCGGAATTTCTTGCTCTCAAACCAAGCGAAACTCGTATTTTCTTGCCTTCAATGAGTTCCTACTATTCTGCCGATGGAGTTACGTTAATGGTGGTGCGAAATTAGGAGAAGAAGAATAATAAACGAGTCCAAATCAGCTAAAGATTCTTAATAGCGCAAGAGAATACGAGTTTGTACACGCAAAGAACTGTTGTGCTGAACCAGCCAAAGGCAAATGAGCAGCTACCAGATTTATGCTACTCTAGTTAGTAAGTGTGCTGAAGTAGCTGGTGCGTGTGCTATATTAGCAGTTATACTTGAAGCTGCAACGAAAAAATATGTGCTGCAGTTACAGAAAAAAATCGTTGTACGTATATTAACCTATATTTTTGTGCTGCAGCGTCACATATTTGCGTTGCGGCATCAGTTGATGTTGCTGATTCAGCACATTTACTGCAGCACATTTGCCGTTGACTCATTCAGCACATCTAAGTGTTGCTAATTTATAACATATATAAGCTACAGTAGCATAAATCTGGCAGCACAAGTGCCATTGGCTGATTCAGCACAACCAGTTTTTTGCGTGTAGTGTACATGAAATATGGAAAATATTAAATTCATATTTTGTATGATATTGACATGGCAATAATCTAACGTAGCAGAGAAAAAGAATTCTTCAATTCTTCCATTTTTGCATGAAAATGGCCTTCTTTCGTATCTGAATTTTCAATCTTGACAATGATAATTTATTGATTTTCCTGTTATAGGATTTTTTGGAATCAAAAAATGCTTTTTAGTTGCTGTGTGTCCTTTTTCAGTTAATGGAATTTCGAGCTTAAAAATATTTCTGTGCACGAAAAGAAACTAGTTGGTCCAACGGATTCGAAAGTAGTTTAAAATATTAGTTTAAAATAACTGATCTGAAAACAAGAATAACCGATGGCTCTGTAAATTGCCAGGTACTGTAATGAGTAACATCAGATATATGTATTGTTGTTGTAACAAAAATAGCAAGTCGATTTCTTGATTAGCATTCGATGGTGCATGCAAATTTGAATGAGTTCGTCGTATGATTGTTATTAATCAATTTCAGTAACTGGTATAATAATCAATGAATTTTCAGACTGCCGAATAATATAATACATGAGATCATGAACAATTTTAACATTACCAATTGAAGAATTAAATATCAAGTCTAGTTTGAATAGTAATTTACTAGAAATATAATTATTCAATTAATAAATTTTTCGTTGAATCTAATTTTCACTTTTTTCAAAATAAATTGCATTAGAATTGATTTCGAAAAGAATGAATCTTCATTCACATTTATGCTTGAAAATGATTAATTTCAGTAAAAAGAGACTAATAAGATAATTCGAGAAAATGATTATTTTAACTTCAACTTTAAGATATTTACCGAGAATTCGAAAAATAAAAATTATAGATATGTAAACTTTACAATTTTTCAGTCCGAAAACTCATCATTCCGGAAATCTATATCGAGTTCGCAAAGTTGACTCTCATAATTAATAAATTGATTTAACCTTATTAAAAATAACTAAATCAATAAATTAAGTAATTTCCTCATTCTAGAATAAATTGAACTAATTAAACGGTGAAAAAATTTTGAAATTTGATTAATGTTTCCTTTTTCGATCATTTTATTCATTTTATCATTTCTTGAAAATGTGGCGATTTTCATTTCTTTTAGAGGATTTTTCCAAAAATTTGTAAAGTCAAAATATTTGAAACTCACATAGTAGATTGAAAATTCGAAACATGACTTTATTTCAGAATACTGTATATCAAGTTTTGGAATTGAAACGAAATTTGATAATTGAAAAAAAAAAAATCTTAATATGCAGGCTAACAAGTATGTAAAAATACAGCTTCTGAAATTTTCAGTATTTGTTAGCAAAGAATAAAATGATTTAGAAGACAAATTTTGTAAATTCAAAGATCGAACAATATCGAATTGTAAATTTTTTAGAAACAAATTTTTAAAATATAGTACTCCCAAATTGAAACTCAGCGCTATTGAACAATCGAAAAAAAATTCAAAATCGAGAAAAAAAAATGAGAAATTGGAATATTCAATGAGAAAATTTGATGCTTTGATTATCGAAATTTTCCATATTCTTAAAAGTTTTACAAAAATTCTATAAATTCTAAATAATTAGTAATTCAAGTTCCAACACTCAATGTCTAGTTTTCCTGAGTACTATAATAAGTAAAAAGATATTAATTTTCAATTCAAAAATCCAGCTTTTTATGCGAATAAAAAAGAGCAGAACTAACATTCAACAGAATGTCTGTCGTACATTTTTTATCTTCCTAACGTGACTGCTTGAAATGAATGGTAAATAAATTGTGTTCAGAGTTCAAAGTACATAATAAATTTCATTGTTTAAATAAGCCATTATTGACCCCAACTAAAAAAATAGTGAAACACACTATCAACTTAAGGTTAATCAATAATTCAAACCTACTAACTCCAACTAACGAAATAGTTGAAAAACTGCACTGTAAAAAATTACTGAAATTTTTCTGTTGGGTAGAAGAAAATTCTTCAGTTCAAAGTGAATCTCAGCTTCTACATCGTATTTTCATGTTTTTAATACGACAAACCTTTTCCCATCCGTCAAAAAAGATCCTACATTGAAAATCATCACTTGCAATAACGCAAATATGCAAATACAAAAAATGGAACAGCAGGACAGACCCCCCCAAAAAAAACGAAGACGTTCCAGGAAACTGTAACGTCCAGCTAGCCACTCCAAGAGAGAGGAAAAAGGCGTACGAAAAAGATTGCGAATTTCTCGGGAGCATTTGGCTGGGCGATATTCGCGCGTGAAAATTGAGGGTCAACGGCGCGCTCTTTGATTGAAAGTCTTTAGTGCGCTAAACTTGTCCTGGTTCGGCGTTGGAGCGGGCGGTTTATTTTTAAACGCCGCAAATCGTGTCTCGCCGAAGGCGTTTATATTTTCCAGACCGCGCTCGTTGAATAATGCAAGTGCACCTTATTTTTCCATAACAATCGTGCCGCGCCATTGTTTGCCTTTACGCCGATGACGATTCGCTCACTGTATTATTTTTTGCAAATGATCGATGCACGATTGCCTTAGTTATTAGTGCTATCAGTACTACTCAGCTCCCTCGATACCATCAACTTGGAGAATTTTTATTTCTCTAAAATAAATGAAATTTTACAGTCGTCATAGCCATGTTAATAATGAAACATATTAATTGAGAGAAAGTTCTGGCGACTATGCTTTCTATACACAAGGTCATCAAGTAGTAGGGATGAGAAACAAAACAAAAAATATCAGTATCGGCTCACCAGATACATTATTGGAGTCATTGTAAGTTTAATATCGATACATCGAAAAATAATATCAATTTACCAACATATCGGATGGATTTTAATAGATTTTTCATGGAACAGTAAGTTCATATAGTAATGTGTAGTACTTAATCTTATTTTTCATATTTTTCAGTTCAAATACAATTTTAAACAATATCTGGTATTTTAATGGATTTCCGCACACAGATGTATCTTGAATTTGATCACCAAGCATTAACAATCTTCAATATTTTTAGTAATTTTATAGATTTTTTAGATAATAGATATATACCTAGATTTTCAGAGTTTTTGAAATTTTGCGAATTTTTAGAATTCCAGCAATGTATTTATATTTTCTAGTATTTTTATAGATTTTTAATATTTTTATGAAATGTATTGATTTAGATTTCTGGAAATTTATGCTTTAGTATTCGGAATATGTATAATCAATTTTTTTTTATTTAAGGGGGCGGGGGGTATGGGATAACTTAGAAAAAAAAAACACTATTTTTACTGCTTTTTCATGGAGATATAGCTAGAAATAATAAATGTAAACTCTTTTAAAATTTTAAAGCATCATCTGAAGAACACTTGGTTGAAATTTCGGGCTAAAATATTGGAAAATGAGCCGGTGACAGAGCATTTCCCAAAACGTCTTTTAAAAAACACGTTGTGCGGTGAACACGATAATTAGGCGTAGAATCACCTGAAGTTCAAAATTTTGACAAATTTACTTAGAATATGAGTTTATTCTACGCCCTCCGTTGTTTTTAAGATTTTATTTGCATTTTTTAACTGTTCGTGGCCGTTCAAAGCAAAAAATGCAATTTTCCTCTAAATTTTTCGCCATTTTGAAGGTGAAAAACCACCTTGATTCGTAAATAGAAAGGAAAAAACGACGGAGGGGGGAGAATAAACTCATATTTCAAGTAAATTTTACAATATTTTACATTTCAGATGATTCTACACTGAGCTATCGTGTTCACCGCACAAAACGGTTTTTTCAAAAGACGTTTTGGGAAAAGCTCTGTCACTGGCTGATTTTCCAATATTTAATAAAAAAATTGTAACTGAATAAAAGTATCATGTGTTTGGAGTTAACGAAAATATTCCTTACATCGATAAAAAAATTTTATTTGATACAATTTATAGACAATGAAATTTTCGTTGGATGAATGAAACATTTTTTTCCGTGTATCGCCAATCCCAATCAAGTACACTTAAAAACCAGTTTGGTTGGCTCAAACAAACATTTGGTCGATACATGACCAAACAAATATTTGATTGGCCCAAATAAATTTTTGGTTCGAGCAAACAAGTCTTAGTGGGTTATAGTGTATTTTTGGTACGGACAAACACATTATATTTAGCAGTCATTAGAATTTGTTTGACTGAAACAAAATTTGTCAATAGTTAAATAAAATTTGTTTACCTATATCAAACATTTATTTGAGTCAACCAAATTTTTATTTGGTCACATATCGACCGAACGTTTGTTTGAGCCAATCAAAACGGTTTTTGAGTGTAACTTGAAAATCGGTACATATCCTGTAAATTTTAGAAACTTATCACGGTTTGTATCATGAAAATCATGGCGTTGCAGGCCACATGATCATGTGTTACGCGCGCGCGACTAGTTGCCTGCGAGGAAGGGAGAAGCTCCGAAACAACGACAGAAGCAGCGGGGGCGGCGTCCAGAGCATGGGGCCTTAATGAGGATGCTGCTGATTATCCAATTCTTAAATTCTCGCTACATTTTCATCGTGCTCGTCTAGTCGCGAGTCAAGACCGCGGCGTATCCTACATTTTCATACAGGCTCCTCTTTCAATTATCCCCCAGCTCGCGCCAACTTTTAAACGCCGCCGAACTCGCGACCCACGCCAAAACATCGCAACTTTCTCGCGTTGCGTGGTTATGATAGAATCGACTTATATTGAACAAAAAAAAAAATTAGATTCTATCTGTCTGCTTGCTCTCTAAATCGGAAAGAATGGATTTAAATTCGAAATTTACTAGTGTAGAATAAATTGCAGAAGGAGCCATTTAGCATAAATGGATAAACACTTTAGAATTATTTCACTAAAGGAGCGAGTGACTGTCATCTCTTATTTATTCCAAAATTGATTTCATTGTTTCAAGTGAAAGTCACTCCTTAAGTGAAATTTTACTAATTTTCAAGTACATAATATCTACTTACTCTAAATGGTTTGATCTTCAATTTCACATAAGTTAATACTGTTTCAGTTTTAGAGAGGACGAATAAAAAAAAGAAAAACCATTTTTTTAGTTTATCAAAATTGTACTCATGCATGTAAAATATAAATTAATGTTCGATTGCTTTCACTGAAGGATGGATCACAAATATAGAGTTGATCATACTGGAATTCTATGTGAAAGAAATTATATTTTTGGAATCGAAAGTGACAGAATTCTAATGCTTTAGGATTCAGAGATCTGTAATTTTCAATTCTATCAAATTGGATTCTATAATTTCATTCATTAAGGATTATATGAATTCAAATTTTTGAACGCACGAGTTCGAGAATACTATCATGCAAAATTTTGAATGTATGTTTCGAAAAATTGAGAGTTTTTGGAATGTGTTTCACATTATATAGAATTTTCAGAGTTACATGTATATTGAGACATTCGAAGTCCTTGAATTTTATATTTGTACTATGAAACATTGATTTCTCGAATATGTACTAGTTAAGATTTTACATTTTTATAAATCTTTATTGTGGCATTGATAATTCAAGGTTTGAGCATTGAAGAAATCGTAATTCAAACGCAAACTTGAAAATTCAGAACTTCTACTCTAGGATTAACAAACATGAAATTTCAAATTCTATTAAAGAGAAATCTTCAATTCCATATCTTATAGTTCAAGATTCTGTGAAAAAAAAATTCTGGACCTCACAATTGGAGGATACTATTTTATGAAATTCGTAACTTCTTTTATCTAAAATTGATCATTCTACAAATGCATTTCACACAGTATAGAGACTCTGGAATTCAGCTATACACTGAAAGTCGGTATCCTTCAATGCAATACTCTACAATACAGAATTTTGAAATTTTGATTTCCTGTAGTTAAAAAATTTATGAACCAACATTATAAAAATAATAATTCAAGGTATTACAATCGTGAAAATCTAGAGGCATTGTAGAAATCTATGAAATTTTGAGGTCCAGAATTTCAGAATAGAAAATTCAGAAGAAAAATTCTCTATTCTAACATGCAAAATTCTGAATTTCTATTCTGATTCCACATTCTGGAATCAGAGATTTGAGGACGTTACATTTCATTTCATGAAAATACATGTTTTCAAAATTTTATATGTACCACAGAATTTCAATTCTCTAAATTCCATATTCTCAATTTCAATGTCATAAATTGTGTGTCGTGTATGATTGAGAATTCTAGTATCATACATTTTTAGGCTAAAAACTTAAGGATTTGATATCCGAAAATCGAAAGTTCTGAAATTTTAATTTATGAAATGTGAACAACTGATATTATCAACGATTAGGTTCATAATTTTTTAATTCATTATAATAAATAGATAACGCAGAATTGAAAAGGAGAGAGAAAATTTCGCCCTATAAATTTTCTGTATTGAATTGAATTGTACGTATTTTTCTAAATCTGAGGGGGGACCACACCCACAACAACCCCTTGCTTGCAAATAAAAATAAAACAACACGTGACGATTTATTTTTCGCTTTTCTATCAAAAGTTTGCAATCAATTTTCATTACAAGTCTAATGTTAGTCTGCTTATTATTAGTAAGTCTAATATTAGTCTGTTTATAATAAACATCAGTATGACTGATACAAATACAAGTTTTCGATAACATCAGAAACGTACTTGAAAAGACCTTCAAGATTCAATATATCTCGAAAGAATCGTAGAAATTCTCTTAAATCTCAATATTCCAACCTTTTGTAGTTTGAATTTACAGAGATTGGAAATGATATTGAAATGCGCACTAAACAAAAATTTTTCATTTTCAATTTGAATATTTCGAAAATTGGAAATTTCCCATGATTTTGAGTTGACGCATCAAGTTCTACACTTAAATCATTGTCCTTTAACTTTCTCGTCATTAAAATAACTCTAGACTGATTTATATAATTTTGTACTGTATTGCAATACTAGAAAAAGCTTTTTTTTTTTTTCAAAATAAGCAACTCCTTATTCAATCGACCTTTTTTGTAAAGATAAAAATTTAGTGTTCTGATTTTTGAATCGAGTATAATGAATACATTATTTCTAAAAAATTCTTTAATCATGTAATTTTAAAAAATCTTGAAATTAAGTCCACTATGATCTTTGCTCTGTCGATTTATATTCATATTATAATAAATGTCAAGATTATCTGACTACGCTTCATTCAACTAGTATTGTCGTCTAACCCGCAGCGAATCAATAAAAAAAAAACTCCCCAATAAATCTACCTAAACACAGCATCATAGTCAACTGCATGATGCTCATCTATTACTTCGCCCGGTTCTATTAGCTGTCTTGTAAATGACGCTGATCCACGATGACTCAAATCCTGCCTGAGTCTGAACGATCAATGAGCTTACGCAAGGCTATTAGAAAATAGTATAGAAAAAAACGGCTTTTTTTATGAAGCCTTTGAAAATATTAGCAATAAAAGTAACCTTAATAAAAATATTTGCCGATAATCATAGAAATAGAATTATATATTTTGAGTTTTCGAAGTTTTCGCAATTCAGGACTGTTTGAAAAAATTTTGAAAATTTTGAACATTGAGAAATTAAGAACTCTGCAAATTTTATATTTTTGAAAAATATAAAATTTTAGGCGGGTCAGGTATGCAGGAAATTCAAATATGTACATTTAAAGAACTCTGATAATTCAATCGTGAAAGTTCAGATATCCCAAGAATTGTATATCAATAATTTGTCGATAATTACTATGAAATTCGCAATCACTAAAATTTCAAAATCATAGGAGTGTTAATTTTGAAATTTTGGATTCCGAAATATTCAGGTATATCAAAATTCAAAGATAGAGTATTTTTTCGAATTTTCGAATTATAACTATTCAAAAACTCCGAATTCGCAAGTATAGAAATCTATTTGTACATCTTGCTTTTTGCGATTTTTGAAATTTTTAATATTTGAATTCGCAGACTTTGGACATTTATATGAAAGTTCAATTTTTTACCATCCTTAAGCTGGAATTCCTTACTCTGAAAATATTTGAAATTCAGAGAGCTGGAGAAATTCGCAGGTTCAAAAATTGCGATTTGCTATGTTAGGATATAAAAACTTCTGGATACTAAGAAATTCAATATAAAAGTAACTGTAATTGTTTTTCACTAATATTAGTACATGTTAATTATATCAAAAATCAGTAGTTTCAGAAATTACAAACGATAGAATTGACAAAATCTGATAAATCTCAGACTTGCGATTCACAACTAGACAACTAAGCAATAATTTCATAAAAAAATAAAAACGATTTAAAATATTTTATAAAACATTCTCGTGGTATAATTTCTTTTAGGTTTTAAATTTGAAATTTCCCATTGTTAGTTAAAAAAATCTCGAAAACTTGATAATGAGTGTTTGTATGACAATAAGCCAGCTCATAATCAGTATTGTTTACGAGTGTGATTCACAGGTTGCCAGAGAAGCGTAGGAAAGCAATGAAAATTGTCTGAAAAGTGCATAATCACCCCCCTCAAGAAAGTAAATATGCGTGGGTGGTTTTCGAGCGCGTAAGTAGGATATGAGGTATTTCGTGCAAACTCGACAATGGGATTAATGACATTAAAAAAGTTTGCAAGTTATGGAATTTCACGCACAAACAAATATTTGCAGTAAATATGTACATAGATAGTCAAAGAAAAATTGACTTTCGAAGTCCCATTTCTTCGAACTTAAAATCAAGCCTTAGAAATCACTGAAATCTTTGTGAATCCATCAACTTGTATGTAACGAAAGGATGTAACGAAATTTTTTAAGGGGGAGTGGTCCAAATGTCAAAAGTGTCAATTTATAAACACATGTATGAAATTTGAATGTATTGATGAATCTTTACTCTAGAATCATAACATGTTAGGAATCGATTTGCAACGCTGAAGATTTGGCTTTTTCTATACATTATTTTTCTAATGAAAACGCGATCTCGTTTCTAACTCACTTTAAATTTAATGAAATTTCAAGCATCATTTCGTATTTTCATGAATTTATGTACGGATTTTCTAGAATTTAACGTCTTAGGGTTCAGAGTTCAATCCGAGTTTCAAGAAAAAGTTGAATTCAAAATGTTCATAATGTTCATAATTTTTCAAGAAAATTTTGTCCTACATAGATTAACAGAGTTTGATGCACTACAAGTATTTTTGACATTTTTTTTTTATTTTGTATTTTTAAACATTCAGAAGATATTTTTTGATTGCGCGGTATTTTTATAGATATATCTACAAATCCTTGAGATTACCACATAAATTTATAAAATTTGATGCAGTAAAATTCAAAAAATTATAAATTTTCAGCATTTCAATAGATTTTTCAGAAAACAGCATATTCATACATGTCAAGTATTTCATCAGCACTTTAAGTATCTTTCGTATTTTTTCAGTTCTCATACAATCTGAAAATTTTGATAGTTTTTAATGGATGTTTATATATAGATTTCTAGGATTCGATGCTCTAGAAATCGAAATTTTATAATTTTTGAGTGATTTTATGGATCTCCAAGAAAATCATATCTAAATAAATTTTTGTATACCATAAACTTGGAGTATTTTAAATACTTTCTATATTATTGAAGATTTATAACATTTTGTAGGATTTTCAAGTATTTTCATATGTAATTGATATTTTTATGGATTTCTCCAAAGGTTTCTAACATTACTAGCATACTCTTTCTTCATATTTCTTTCAACCTTTCTTTTACTCACTCTATAAAACTCAATGTAAATTACTTGAAATTTGATGTACCTTTTCATGTAATATATTTACTACAGTATTTCATAGTGAAAGCACACTTTGTTCAACATATTACTATCATACAATTGAATTTTATTGTTCCGAGTTTGCAAAAAATTAAAAGATTCACTCAGAAAAACTTCACACATTTTCCAAAGTTTTTTTAAATTTGCCTCAATCTCAAAAAAGCCCATTATATTGAACAGAAAGTTTAAACAGGACTCTTTTGTTAAAAAAAATTTTTTTTCAAGTCTCAAGGAAAATCTAAAAATTCACACATTCATTTATTAGGTTGATTAAAATAAGTCCTGATTTCATTTATTTAATATGTATAGCCATAATTTTCGGTCTAAACCTAAACATTAAAATTCCAATAGTTGTGATAATGAAGAAAAAAAACTCTAAACTTTCAGGTAAACATTTATGATAAAATTTTACGCGTAGCGAAAAATTAAATTTGTATTACTTTTCCCTATGTGAAAATGGAATGCAAAATGAATTTTATTCTTACCATTGGTATTCTTAAATTTATTCCAGAGTTCCTATTTATAAACTTTTCAATATATTTTATAATACATGGTTTTCATGATACATACAAATCTTATAATTTCCAGTATAAAAAATACGGGAAGCACTAGAAACTTTTTACCTGAAATTTATTATGGTGATATGATGCTTACATGACCCATTAATAATTTTTCGATGTAAATTCATCAAATTTCATTCTCTAACAGTTATTTTAGATTCAGTACATAAACAAAATGTCAATATACGATTTTCAGGTTCATTAATTTAGAAAAATTTTAGAAAAAATTCGATGAATATTTCTTTGTTTCGACAAATGATGCAGATCCTTTGATCAAGAATTGATATTCTGATTATTTAATGTATAACTACCCATTACATAGAATTTTCAAATAACTCTATATAGTTCTTCATTAGATTTGTCAAATACCAATGTTCGTTATTACCGTTCAGTAAAAATATGAGTTATATAACTGATTCAGTGATTCTTCATATCACACTCTAAAATTTTTGAATATCTTTAAATTTCGAACTTCTGGTCAGTCCAGTACATCAGGGCATATGTAACTAGACAAGAGGAGGCTTAAATTATCAAAAAAAAATGTTTCAACTCACCGAGGGAGCTCTCCTGGTCCGAAAGGTCCGACAAAGAAGGCACTTTGCGCACGGAGGCGAATCGGTTGGGGAGATTTTGCACGCCTTCTTCTTCGGCATCGGACGCGAATTCCTGCTTCATGAATTTCGCCATGATGATCATTGAGCTGCTGCCACCGCCGATGATATTGCCGCATCCCAATATGCCCTCAAAGTTGCGCGCATCACGCTGCAACAGCAAGCGAGTTGTTTTTGACATTAATTCGGGGCGACCTCGAAATTTGGCAAAACCCGCAGCCACTTACTTTCCACCGTGGCTGAAATTTTAGCCGAGGAAAATCGATGTGGTGCCATGAAATTTGAGCATTACCCACGAACCACGTTATCGTGAGAAAAAATGCGACTTTCGAATTATGTGAAAATCAGCGTGTGAAATATTTTAGATAAAGTATAAAAATATTTTCAACATAATTTTTTAACGAAGTTTTTTTTCAGTGTAATGATTGCTTTGAATTATCTAGCAGTTGGAAATGAAGAAGAAAAAACCGAATCCGGGATTCTTAATTTCAGAAAATCAGAAAATCAAGAACCGGAAATTTTATTAAAATACGTAAGTGACAGAATTATTCATTTTCTTATGAAAAAAGAAAACCGATTGAAAAAACCAATAATTTTTTTTCGAAATGTTTCTTTAATCGGTATAATTCTGCTTTAAATTATGACTTTTGTATTTGTGGTATTCGTTTAATTAATATTAAAAATATATAAACGCATTAGTTTTTTTTTTAGTCAGAAGTGTTGTAAAACGAAAATTTATGAAGGTGAGATTCCAGAGATTCTAAAAATTTCGATAGAAAACCGCTCCTACAATTTTCTAACTCTTATTTCTTCATTACAGCTACAGGCATCTTGCTATTTTTTTTTAATTGAATTTCGCAGATTCACGTAATTACGGTGCAAGAGTTACTAATGAGCAACCCTGGGCCGTTAAAAAAAAATTTCTCCCAAAAAATGATCTTCTATGTTTCTGAAATTACAAAGGTTTGTCATCTTCAACTTTCTACCTTTGGAATACGATTTTGATTTTCTTTCTGTTCGAATTTAGCTGTTTCGAAATTCAAACACCTTAAAATTCCAACTTGCTTAATCGTTTTTTAATTTTTGTACTAAACCTAATTTCCGGAATTTTTAATCATCTAATCAGCAATAGACATTATTTCAAAATTTTTGGAATTTCCAATTCTTAATTTTGTCACAATCATAGTTCCAATTATAATCTTTAAAACTGACAAAAAAATTACGAAAATCATACAAAATAAATTATGTATATCCTACGGAACTATCAAATTTTTAAAACAACTACGTTAATGTTAAAATAAGGAAGCATACAACATTTATGGCGATGTTTATTTAACTACGACTGGCGAAGGATTTCAACACATTAAGTTTTCATTCCTCAATGAAATGTATAAGAACTGACCCTAATAAACTTAAGATGATCATTAAATTAATCGTCCATACATCAATTTTTTTTTATAAAATTCGATTACTTCACAATCAGATAAAACTGAGAATTAAGGAAATTTCAGCAAATTGTACAAAAAAGTTCAACATACAAAGAAACGACGTCGGAAATTCTGCCATGAAAATGGATTTCATAACTGATTATCTATTTTGAAAAATAAATATTCTAGTCTCCAACAAAAGTATTATTATAAACTCCCCCTCTTAATTACTTCTAACCCAAAAAAATCACATTCGGCAACCACTGTGTTTAAGAGTGTAAAAACCAAAAAAAAACAAAAATTAAAAATTTCCAAAATGATCGGTTTTCTGGAGCCAATTTTTTTTAATTTTGGATATTAATCAAACGACATTCCAATTAAATTTTCAAGATTTCGGCTGTTTATTCGGCCCTCATCAGAAAGAAAATTTCCATATAATTATACGGAAATTATATGAAAATTTTCTTTTTGACGAGGGCTGAATAAACGGATGAAAGCTCGAAAATTTAATTCAAATAGTGTTCGATAAAAACCCAAAATATGAAAAATCATTGGCTCCAGAAAATCGATCATTTTGGAAATTAAAACAAAATAGAGCATTATCTGATGTGAAAAAAAAGTTACTGGCTTTTTGGGGAATTTCAACAGACGTATTTTGAAAACTACATTGAAACAGTGCGTCTCCAAATGCAACAATAAATCACGAAAAACGTGATCCCGTTGTTGAGCTAGCGCAAAACGCGCACTCACATAATTCATTATTATCAACCGGAATTCTGCTCGCCCGCGGGCATTAATGATCGTTCCACCCTTTCTTTTTTCACTTTTATTCAGCTGCTACTCCGCGCGCTTTTTCTCAAACGAGGGAAACAAGACGAATCGCGCTTTTCAACTGTCATAATTACAAATTATCTTGCGTTTATGCGCATTTTTTCCATTGCGTTTAGATTACCATAATTGTAATAGGCGTTTCACAGCTTTTTCTCCGGTACTCGTTCATCACCAGCGGACCGAAAAATGGGCGTCGCTCTTCTCGAGCGTTGGAACATTTTATACATTGGAAATATCAATTCTGGAAACGTTCCCTTTGACAATATGCAAAATTTTTTCAAGGATGATTTAGTTCTTTTGTTGAAAAATACACCGAAAATCGTTGATTTACTCGAAACCTTTTGTAGCACACAATCTGTGAGTCCCTTCATGAAGAAGTTTAAAGATTTATGAATTTTCGCATATTTTTGAAATCGTACAAATCACTTCACTATTTTTCAAAGTTTTTTATACTTCTCTCCATTTTTTATTATCTTTCCAAAAGGTTTTCTCGATGCTCAAAGTATTGAATAAAATTTCAATGTTTTTACACCAATGATAAATTCTATAAAAACATTGCACATTGTGAAATACAAAAACTTTCTCATACTTGAAAATTATGCTGTTTCTGTCATACGATTACGAACAAATATATGAAATAAGATTCTGAATTTTTTCCAAAAATTCACATGAATCCAATACTTAATTTTTTTGTTAAAAATTTAAAGGACGTTTGAACTAGAATATTTCACACATTCTCAATGATTCACTACCGAGAAGATAAGTGTTCACATTTAAACCTAATGATAAATTTATAACTGATGAAATTGATTAAAAAAATTTTTTCAACTATGCTCTCTCAATTTCGGTCAACTACAATTTTAAATTGTTGATTTTGAAATTCTAGGACTCGAAATATTTGAAAAATGAATATCAGAGGACTTTTAAAATTTTCACATCAGTAATTTTTAAATTTTTAGATTCAGATACCGCTATTTTTATTTTATTTTGAAAATTCCAAAAGAGATTTTATTGGTGAATTTCAAACTAAAATAAATTCTTTTACTTGATCTTTCAATATCTTTTAGTATTTGAAAAAATGTTTTGACCCTTTGTTGAATACGATTTAATGATCATCATATCGAGGGAACGTATATAACAGCTGATATAATTCATCACGTAGCGTTGAAATTTTTTTAATGCAAACAATCATGACAAATATTTATTTGATCAAACAACTGAATCTATTTTTAAAACACCTGTTTATGTCCGGCAGCGAAATGACAGCAGTTCAATTTTACTGAATTAAAATTTCTTCAATTCAATTCGAAGAAAAAGAAACTTAATTTAGTATATTACTCAAGATATAATTTATTTGTACTTTTTCATTATTAAACGTAATGTTAAAATCTAAGATGCAAAATTTCATGTTGAAAATGATTGGATGTGAATATCATTTTTTTCAAAAATGTTTTTGACAAGAATCTTAGATAACTTGCAATAAAATTTTGATATTTCCAACATTCAATTATTCAAATTCCTAAACTGAAAAATTTACATAGTGGATAAATAAATTTCATACATTTTTAATAATTTTCCTCGTCTTATATGTATTGGTCTAACGATAATCAATCATTGAGTTTTAAGGATAAAAAATTCAGATTTTTAATCACACATTAACAATGTTTTGAGTTTTTAAACTTGAAATTTAGGTTCCAAAAATCAAATTCCGAAGATTGAAAATATCGAATAATAATATAATCAGCATTTTATCGCGAGCAATTCTAGGAATGGATAGCTAATTTCGGTTATCGCCATATGGTACTTTTTATCTCTCGGTGTAACTTTCTTCCCTGGAAATATCGTAAAAAATTTCTATTTATGGAAACTCATCTTAGTTTTTCTCAATCAAGAAAATGAAAAACATAAAAATAACTTTTATGTCTCACCCAACTCCAAAATTCTTTATTCCCAAAGTTCGATTCTGTTCAAGTCTAAAGGTCTCATATTTTTTAAAAACATAACCAAACACACATGTAAATGATCAGTGAACATTATTACAATAAATGTTTCAAACACGATCGAAGAAAATTTTTTCATGGTTTAAGATGAAAAATTAGTTTACATTTCTATTTCACATTTTCAAGGCACGTTTCACCACTACTTACAAGTAAACGTTCATCCCTTTAAATCGGGGATGATCTAATGTTATAAGTACATTTCCTGAAAGCTGTACGGTCGTGTAATAGTCTAAATTTAAAATACTAGCATCAGCCAGTCATGTACATAGAAGTTATGGACCCTGGAAGTTAGAATTTTTACGTTGAAAGGACGTGTTTTACATGAATCTTCTATGAGATAATCTACTTTGAAAATAACAAAAAATCTGCATAGAACATTTTTTTACCATTTTCGGGGTCGCTCTTTCCGATGGTGTTACTCTCTTTTTGGAAAAAAAATTTTTTATTCCATCTTCACGAAAAAACTTTGAAAAATGCACATTTTTCAATTTTTTTGTTACTATATTTTTCGGAAGCCTTATGTTACTGTTTCACAACTATGAATTGCACCACTTTTGTGCTAGGTAAATGTTCTATTTAAATTTTCACTCGATTTCGTCTTCTACAACGTTATTTTTGGACGAGTGTCGCAAAATTATTATTAATTTCTCGCAGCACACTAACAGAGACTCAAAAGAAATTTCGAAAGACATTATATAACTGTCGTATAGATTCAATGGTTTTTTTGATCTCCGACCGATAATCCGACATTATTTCGAAATTAATAATTTGTGTTAAAAAACGTTTTGAAGATAATATTGCAAAATTTGTTTCCATAAGACGTAAGTGCTTTTCAGAGTTTATAGAAATTATATTTGCAAAAATGATTTGTTTTCATATTTTTTTGAACAAATTTTGCAAAATTCAATATCTTTAAAAAGTTTATAATCTTTTCAAGTTTTTTGGATAACTCATTACCGATTCCACTTTTTTTTTTGCAATAAATTTACAATAAGTAAATTTATACATATTTATTACAGGAAGTAAATTTTTTTACAGTAAGTTGTGGCAAGCGTGAGTGGTGATTCCGATTCCAAAGATTCGTTTAAAACGACCTAAAGAACTCTGGAAAGCAATTATTACGTCTTGTGGAAGTAATTTTCCAATATTGGCTAAAACAGTATGAAACTATGAAAATTATTAAACAGTTATGTTTTAGTTTAAGAAATTTCTTTTGAGTCCTTATTAGTATGCTGCGAGGAATGAATAATAATTTTGCGACACTCGTCCAAAAATAACTTTGTAGGAAACGAAATCGAGTGAAAATTTGAATAGAGCATTTACTTAGCACAAAAGTGGTGCAATTCATAGTTGTGAAATAGTAACATAAGACTTCCGAAAAATATAGTTTTTGGAGAATGTGCATTTTTTAAAGTTTTTTTGCGAAGATTGAATAAAAAAAATGTTTTTTCCAAAAGGTGAGTAGCACTATCGGAAAGAGCGACCCCGAAAATGGTAAAAAAATGTACTATGCAGATTTTTTATTATTTACAAAGTGGATTATCTCATAGAAGATACATGTAAAACATGTCCTTTAAACGAAAAAATTTTAACTTCCAGGGTCCATAACTTCCATGTACATGACTGACTGATGCTAGTAATTTGAATTTAGACTATACCGTAGCTTTCAAAAAATGCATATTTAGATCAACCCCGATTTAAAGGGGTTAACGCTTACTTGTTAGTGTTTACTCTAATCATATTTAAGATCAAATTTTTATAATTGCAAGTCTAACTACGGAGTCAGGTATAAGAGAGGTGAACCCAAGATAAGGAGAAGCAGATCTAGATCATCTAAATGAAGTACCGGATGAATTTTAATGCATAAAGAAGAAATTATTTAACTACAGGCATTATTACTAGTTTTGCTGCCTAAATAGCAAGAAAAGCTTGCTTGTAATTAGGAGAAAAATGAATTTTCTATTTTTAATAGCCTAAATAGCTACCAAATATTAATAGCACTTGATTGAGCGATGGTCTAATACAACACTACAGGAGATTTATAGTATGTACCTTCAATTCAATATACCATTAGGCAAACATTTTATTTCTAATAATCATTTTATTGCAAAATTCTTCAAATGTTCGATCCATTAAGAACTTCCTTATTATACCCTCAATTTTTTAGTATGTAAAAACGAGAAAAGATGCCACTGCAGGTGACTAATTTTCTACTTCACAACTCAACCTCCGAAAACAATCCATCCAAATCCCCAAAAACCATCCCCAATTTTCCCATGCCATAAAACATCCTCTGGCCACTTTCGTCAACATTTTTGACATCTTCCTACGGACAACCCGTCCTCAACGACTCATCAAGCACATTGCGTCTCCGTGAAAAGCATAAAAAAAAAGGCATCTGGCCAAAGGGAAAAACGAGAAAGAAAGAATACGAGCGTTAAAGATCCCGAAGGGAAACAAAGAGCGTTCGCGTGTACAATCGGTACAATGCTCGAGATAAAGAAGGAGAGGCGGTGGTAAAGGAGGGGAGGGGAGGGGAAAAAAAGGAGTACGCGATCTCTCGGCATGAATGAATGGGTGAACCTGCCGACGGGGGGGAAAGAGAGAGACAGAGAGAAAGCGCAAGGGCATAGGGGGGAGGGGAGATGAATGGGTGGCAGATAAACGCGACCGCGAGCGCGGTATAATACGGGCTCCGAGGGGAGAGGGGGGAGGGCGAAAAAGGGGAAGGCGCGACCGCTTGACCTTCGGGGCGAGCGACTGAATGAAATGCTGCGCCGGTGAAATGACGCAACATAACGACTGCGACGGCGGCGTCGTCGTCGTCGGGACACAGCTAGCGGGACACGAGTCGAATCCGAGGCGAGCTTTAATCGCCGACGGAATTGGCGAGATTTCGCGGGCTCTTGACCTTGGGCTCGCGTTTCGTGCCCGAGCAGCGCGATTTCGTTTTCGAGAAAGAAGAAATTGAGCCGGTCCACGATATCGCGCCAAGTCCGCGGCCTAATCTGAATATGAATAAGTAGGATTTCCCTTTTTTTTTTGTTCAGGGAACACTTGGTAAAAAAACTTGTACTTTCTGCCATATAAATTGTAAAAAGTACAATAATATTGCATTTTTTACAATATTACTTTAGTTTTTACAATATCATTGTAAAAACTGCAATATTTATTTTACTTATTACAAACGAGTATAGTAAAACCGCTATATTGTACAAATTACAATATGTATGCCACTTTTTGCTATATAATTTCAAAAAAAGTTAAATCTGAATATGAAAATTTTACTATACAAATTGTAATATTCACTATACGTTTTTTCCAAGTTTCCTAAGCCGGGGTTTTTTTCTCGCCCGCAATTTATTTACACATGCATTAAAATAGAAAAAATGCATTGCTTTTTTCCCAACTTTTTCGAATACTGTATCATATTACAATATGATGCACTTGAAACCTAGAAAGTACACAAAAATGTTGCGAAAAGAACCTATACAGATTTGTTTACTGAATAAACTGAATGGAATTTTCAAAAATCTGGTTTAATAGGAATTACAATATAATATTGCAAAAAGTGCAAGAAGTATAGTAGAAAATGGAAAATGTAGAGGGGTTTTTACAACAAATATATCTCTAATTGCATTATCATTTGACAATATTTAAAATATGTTGTTTCAACAACTGATATATTATTTAGCAAAAAGTTCAATATGTCTGAGTGATTCCCGTTTACTATACAGTATTGTAATACTCACTATATTTTTTCTCAGTGAA
Organism: Platygaster robiniae; assembly: GCA_028476575.1. Taxonomy (NCBI): domain Eukaryota; kingdom Metazoa; phylum Arthropoda; class Insecta; order Hymenoptera; family Platygastridae; genus Platygaster; species Platygaster robiniae. The sequence continues at coordinate 40,207,302 of CM052020.1, forward strand.
CTTCTTATTACTAATCTACCCAGAGCTGATTTTAAATTCAAACGTTTCTTTAGATTTTTGGGTTCCAAATAAAAAAAAAAAGGATCGAATGTTCAACGTCTCAGTTTTATAGTTTCTATCATCTAGTTCATAATTAACTCTTGGTATTACACAATAAACGTTTGATATTTGGTTAATTGTCCCAAATGACATAGAAAAACGATTTCATTACTTTTTTCGATGCAGAAAAAGGAAAATTTTCCTTCATTTAGATTACTTCTTTTGAATTAGTATTTTTCATACATGTTAATCACTGAGAAACAATATGATACTTATTACAATACTGTGTAATAAACGGGAATCACTCTGACATATTGTACTTTTTGCTATATAATACATCAATTTTTGAAATAACATATTGTAAATATTGTCAAAAGATATTGTAATTATAGATATATTTGTTGTAAAAACTTCTCTACATTTTCCATTTTCTACTATACTTCTTGCACTTTTTGTAATATCATATTGTAATTCCTATTAAACCAGATTTTTGAAAATTCCAGACAGTTTATTCAGTAAACAAATCTGTATAGGTTCTTTTTGCAACATTTTTGTGTACTTTCTAGGTTTCAAGTGCATCATATTGTTATATGATACAGTATTCGAAAAAGTTGGGAAAAAGCAATGCATTTTTTCTATTTTCATGCATGTGTAAATAAATTGCGGGCAAGGAAAAAAACCCAGCTTAGGAAACGTGGAAAAAACGTATAGTAAATATTACAATTTGTATAGTAAAATTTTCGTTTTCAGGTTTTAATTTTTCCGGAATTACGTAGCAAGAAGTGGCATACGTATTGTAATTTGTACAATATAGCGGTTTTACTATACACGTTTGTAATAAGTAAAATAAATATTGCAGTTTTCACAGTAATATTGTAAAAACTGCAATATTATTGTAAAAAGTACAATATTATTGTACTTTTTACAATATATATGGCAGAAAGTACAATATTTTTCCCTCAGTGATGTTTTTCTTTTTTGTTAGGAATTGTAAATTATGAATTTTCTGTACCATCATTCTAATCGACTTTAGTAACACTGGAGTTTTGAACGACTCGAAATTTTTTCCTTCGAAATTCGCCAGGTCCAAGAATGGCCCATATTACCCTTGCGAAAATGCTGTGTAAAGGAGACTGATTTGATTCCATCGTGTCCATCGTGTCGCGAAGACATTCCAGTGCTCTTGTCTATTCGCGAAGCGCTCGCTCATTCATTCAGCCATTCACCCACTCAGCGGCACGACTTCCATTCATTCATATACCTTCACTCCCTCCGTTTAACGTATCAACACCCACCCCTACATCGGCGAATACTTGGCAAATTATCACTGCGTGAAGCCTTAAATGGACATGATAACGCCTTTTTCCCCTTCGGATATATTTTGATTTCCCTGGCAAAACAGTTTTTTTCACGAAAACAATTTTTTTCAATAGTCAGCTAAATTGAAACTAACAGTTTTCCAATGAAGATTTGCAGACTAAAAAATATGTCTGACGAAAAATCTATATGTTACATATGAAACCACGTGAATTAACCTAATAAACCTACATATATATATCTTTATTGAAATATGTATATCAATAAATTTTTATTGGAGGATCAAAATATCTTCAAAATAGACTTGCGATGCACCAACTTACTTTTTGAAATAAATTACTCTATTCTAAAATCACAATATTTTATTTCTGACGTCTTTACATGGTCTGTGCTTAAAATTTTTATTCTTTCAACAGGCTTACTGCATTTTTCTTTCAACCTCTATATTCAAGGACGTCACAACCAGGGGAAGGAGGAGAATATATTTACTTTATCCACTCCACTGGTTTTTAGCATCTAATTCTATAAATCAACGTAGGATTTCATAAAAAAAAAAAACTCGAAAATTGTACGAAATTTTTAAAGTTTCGAAAAATACAAAAAATACAATAAATCTAGTAATTCACTAAATGAATGAATGAGATAAAATTTTTTCGATAATCCATTTCTTCATCTCAAATATGTATAATTTCAAAACCTACAGCATCTCGTTCTAAGAATGTATGTATAAATTCATGAAAATAGGAGGAAATCATTAAAATTTTATAAATATTCAAAAAATATAAAAATCTTAAAATAACAAGATCTTTTAGAACACTAGAAATTAACGAAAAACTGAATTCTGAAGAATTATTTTATAAATCTTAAAATCTACGAAACTTGGGAATGCACAACATCAAATTCCTTAAGTTTACATAGTGATCCATAAAAAAATAGAAAGTCAGGACAATACTTGAAAATACTACGAAATTTTATCATGCTGAAAAATACGAAGATGACTGAAAATAATAGAACTCTCCGAAATGCTGAAATTTCATAAATATATTCTTTCCATAAAATTTTCAGAAATAACATAAATCTGTGAAACTTTTTACTCTAAGGTATTCAATTCTTGAAATCTACATAGGAATCTATCAACATATTGGGAAATGTAATAATATCTAATAATATTTGAATAATAAAAAATTAACTGAAAGTTTTGAAAAACTGTGAAATACTTGAAATTTTTTAAGATATTACTTTCTGCAAAATTCATTGTCATACAAAATATCTATCAAATTTAAGATTCTTGTGTATCAAAATAAAGAAATCTATATTGGAATTTTCAAAAATACTGTATATCTATAAAGAACCTAAAAAATCTTACTAAATTTTAATCAGCGTAAAAAATAATGACAAATACCAAAATCTTGTTGACGAATAAAATACTGAAAATCCATGTAGATATCGTTTCCTTTAATAACTGTACAATTACTTAATTTTTATAAAACTTTAGATCTCAAAGCATCGAATTTTCGGCATTCATAAAAAAACCCATTAAAATGCCTTAAGTTTGTAAAATTGTAACAATACTGAAAAAATACCATAAATACGAAAAGTAATGGAAATTGAATAAATACCAGTAACCTTTGGAAATGTTCTTTCCAGGAAAATTCTTCAAAATATTGAAAGTCTAAAAATTTTCGAATTCCAGGTAATAAAATTCTCAAAACCTGTACGACGATCTACAAAAATACACTAATATATGAAAAAAGTAGAATATATAAAGTTATTGAAGTAAAATAAAGACGTTGTAGTTGACTAAAATTTTGACTATCCAACGAAAATCTTAAAATTAAAGAAAAATCTTGAAATTTTCACATTCTTTATTATAACTTTTTGGTTTTTCATCAATATATGTAACTGTTATTTTCCGGTTTAATGTAAACTTTTTGATTCTGATAGTTGTCACATTAAAAATTATGTTCCGTATTTTCTGTTAAATGTTTACTTACGTCAAAATGCTCAGTAATTATTACATTTAATAGATGATTTGACAAGTTGGGACAAATTAAATTAATATTAGATGTTCGAAAGTGGGAAGTTATGAATATATTCCCTGTTTTCACCCAGTAGCGACGTCCCTGGTCTCAAATACGAAGATGTGAAAAAAGTGCGCATGAAAATTTTAGTATGCACTCGCATGACGTGGCCAAGTATGCGGCCAGAATGAACAACAACGCAGGAAGGGATGCTATTTCTGGCTGCATAGGTTGCTATTTCTCTTCCCTAAAGCCCGTTTGTTAGTCCAATGCCGTATTCACTTCGCCGTAATTAACGCGAAGAAAAAGACTCGCAACGTTTCGAGAAACAATCCAAGACAAATCAAGCAATGACGAGCTTTCAAACACATGTCTTATTTTTTCCCCCACCAATAAACACATGTTCATTGACACGAAAAAACTACTCTGAATGCTTTGGATCCTGGAGCACCTCATTCTAGAAATTTACATGAAAATCTATGAAAATACTAGGTATTCCTTTGAATCGTACAGATTTGAGTATGTCTGGGAAAGCAAATATCATAATTATTGAATCCTTCGTGATACTGTAAGATATAGATTTTATAACTTGTAGGATTTTAATAAGGATATGTTTATTATCGAAGATACAAAGTTATTTTCAGTTCTTCAAATTTATTCCAAAAAATGAAAGATTCATGGAACAAGGAAATTCTATGATCGTATAACAATGCTTGATATGATATGGTAAATATGCATTCTACATCAATTCTAATACAATCTTTCAAGAAAAAATATAAAAATAATGCCACTTTCAGTAAATTATTATTTAAAACTTATTACAACCAAAAATTTTTCAATTTATCAGGTTTGACGAGTGAAATCAAAAATCATGAGATTTCTTGAATCAAAAGTGAAGAGATCAAAAAAATATCAAATGGAAATAATAAACTCAGGCAAGCAAAATGAAATTTGCTAATTTTTTTTTGGAAAATCATCTTAGAATTATTAGTGACCTGTTTGATGGAAAGAGATCTTTAGTCTGAAACCCGTAGAAAGGATAATCATTTCCAATGACATTTAAACATTAGCTTAACCAATTCCAAACTGAAGTTTATTTCCCTAATAATTTGGTCATCGCAAAGTTTTTATAAAACTCCTTAAAAAATTTTTGTATTTTTTATGAAATCCGCTTGTTTTATAAAGTCACTTGATAAAATGTTGCTCTTTTTATAAAGTGACTTCACAAAAAAAGCGGAATTTTATAAAAAATACCCAAATTTTATAAAAACTTTATGAAAACCTGAATTACTAGGGTTTTCTCGTTCCAGGTCACATTTGCAGACTGAATTCAGAAAATCCAACTTCATTGCGTAGTTTGAATCGATAAATAAAAATTCTAAAGGATCATCACAGAAAAAAGTCGTTATACTCAGGGTACTGAACCCGAGCAAAAAATCGCTCCTGTCCACTCGAAAAAGTTCCTCTCCGGAGAGGAGGAAGATTTCTAGAAATTTTGTTCCTCCGCATCCGGAAAAGAAGAAAATTCTGAAAAGAGCTCCTCTCCGGAGAGGAACTTTTTCGAGCAGATAGGAGCGTTTTTTGCTCCAGTTCACTAGGTAAAATACAAAAAATTCTATGAAAAACAATTTAATCAAAAACTAGATGATAGCTAATCGTAGATATCTTTTTCGGAAGTTGAAAATTTAAAATCTAAAACATAAATTTCTAGTCATTTTTAGATTTCATGAAATACATTGTATCAAATATAAAAAAAGACGGTTCGATTTCGTTAAATCAAAACAAAAAAATTGAAAAAAATTGAATTGGATTACCTTTATATAGTTTATAATAAATTGAGTTGAATAAAGTCAAACGTCCTTGGAATTATATAAAATTTAATTAACATAAGTTAAGTCTCATGAAGTTATAAATAACTTAATTGAAAAAAATAACTAAGTTAAAGAGTAATTTATATTTTACTTCATAATTGAATTGAATTTGACCTATAATTACTATCGATTTTCGATTTTAATTTCAAATTGCGAATGACTTGTTACATGAATCTAGTTAGATGGAATATAAAAAAAAGGATTGTAAACTATATCCAAAGGTAAATAACTCAAAATATCAAAATATAAATCCAAATTCCAACAAATACGAGATAATACTTCAAATGGTACACGTACTGAAAAAATGAGTACCGATTGTAAGAGATGTGAAAAATAAGATACATTGTGATTTTGTACAGAAACTACTGAAAAGTCATTTTGAAATTGCGAAAATTAAATTAAAGACAAGAATAGATAAACTCAGATGATGTTACACGAAGAAATCGAAAACTTTTTTCTCAAATTCATATCTTTGAAACAAAAAATTTTAGCTCCTTCAAAATTTTCCAAAATGGAATTGAAGCATTGTTCTAAGATACAAAAAAAATTCATAAGATTTTTTTGTGAATTGTTTTGTAAAGTTAGTGTCGCTGTAGGACTAAACATTTTTTTTTTCAATACGTTTTTTTATAAAATAGTGAGATTTTGTCATTATGTGATATAAATTACCACAAACAAGTAACAAAAGTATTACTGAATACTTGGTTATACAAAAAAAGAAAGTCTTATTGTTAAAATATTATAGACGTATACATCACATTGTATTATGTTTCTATCAGAAATTATATTCGAACGAAAAAATTAAATTTTTGTTTTGCTCTGATACTTAATATTTCCTTCACCATATTTCTAATCCCCGTGCATATTCCATTCATATTGTATGCTAAAAAATTTGAAAACCGACCCCCCCCCCCCCGAATTCACCCCTAGATCCGCCACTGCACTTATTTTGGCGATTTTAGAATTTTTTCCATTCCGGAGCTTTAAATCAATCAAAATATTAAAAAAAATTTTTTGTAAAGTTTGAAGCAAATCGGGCATGATTAACACGTGCCACAAAACGACTTAAGTTTTAAATGGGATTTACGTGTAGTGTTTCATACATTTTGTTCAAAAATTCATACATTGTGAAAAACTTGTGATTAATGTTTGTAACTTAGCATAGTTTAAGTGTACAATGTGATGTTCAAGACCAACATTTTTCTGCAATTTTCGATCGCTGTTATTTATATTTTACAAGTACCAAAAAAGTACTTGTTTGCCTTTTTTCGGTTCTTGTAAGACATAGATAACAGCAATAGAAAGTTACAGGAAAATTTGGCCTTGAACGTTATATCACAGTGTTATACACTCAAACTATGTATTGTTTCAAACATTTATCTCAAGTTTTTCACAAAATATGAATTTTTGAAGAAAATGTATGAAAAACTACATGTAAATCTCATTTGAAATTTTAGTAATTTTGTGACATTTGTTAATCATATTAAATTTGCTTTAAACTTTACAAAAAAAAATTTTCATTATCTCGATGGATTTAGAACCCCGGAATGAAAAATTACGAAATTGTCAAAATAAGTGATACCCTAATAGCTATATATAGTATTAATAAAAATCTCCCAAAATAGTATATAATGCGGCGAAATTTTATAAACACTTAGAAAATCGTAAGCACAAGAAATCTATAAAACATTTAAAATCTCTATAAGTGTAATAATCATAGAAATTTAGAAAATTACTAAAAATCGATCGAAATTCGAATTCTAGAGCAGCGAATTCTACAGCAAATTATGAAAATACTTAAATCTCTCAAATTCTCATAGATACTAAAAAAAAAAAAACCAAGAAATACTATAAATCTTTGAGAACTTGAAAACTACGAAAACATAACTTTTTCAAAATTTTAGAGAACTGCGAATCCAAGAGCTCATAATTGTAGAAATATTTTATATAAATCCGTCTTAATACTTGAAAACACTTCATGTCGAAATTATAGTAAAAAAAATACGAAAAAGAAAATAATTAAGGAAAATCAGAATCTACGACAATGCTAAAAATTTTGAAGACTTTAAACCCTCTGAATTGTAACTAGACCATGTAATAGTCATATGACTATAACGTGACGTTCCCATGTCAAAAATTTTATGAAACTCTCAAGAATTTCTAAAAACTTTTTACGATTTCCATTGATTTTCTCGACATTTCATCCAATTTCCAAAAATAATTCTGCATTGTTTCAACATGGAGTTTTTGAAGAATCCGAAATTTCTGAAAAAGCTCATTCTTGATTGACGTGAGCGGTGTCAAGCGAATTTCAGTTCACTCCACAATTTTTTTCATGAAATCTGAAACTTTTCGGGAAAAAGCCCTGACCATCTGGCAACACTGAAAATCGGTCAAATATCTTCATGATGAATATCGATTCACCTCAAGTAATTTTATGCAATGATCGCGTTTGCGTCAATTCCAATGATTTCGAAAATAGAAGTGTGTCACGTTAATCAAATGGAGGGAACTTGAAAATCCGAGATACGTTTCATTCGAGGGTAGCAACGTTTACTCGAAATCGATCGCATCGAACGAAATATAAGTGAAGTACACTTTGCTTTTTTTGCTTGATCAAATTTGAGCGTTTGCTTGTTTTGGTCGACGTTTCGTTTCGTTAGCGCAAGAAGTGTTGCGTGTCTATATAAAAGAAAAGCGTGGAATGAAGCCCACAAAAAAATGTCGAGCATCATTCGAAAGCGTTCGAGTGGTACTTGATTTTTCTTTGAAGAGGAGCGCCCGAAAGATTTCAACTTCCGGTCAGGATTGGCCGAAAGCGCCAGAAGGGACAGCAGCCAAGGACGTAACCAAAAGAGGGTCCAAAAAATGATAAGAGAATTATTGTTATGAAATTTTTCTCTTTTCACTTGTCCAGTCAATATTTATCAGGGTGGTACTTAAAATATGGGTTTGATTGAGTTTTTTCAACCTCCTACCACTTAAATTATTTCCAAAAATTTCATAAAAAATATCTTAATTGTCAAATTTCATTGAACATTAACATATGCCTCTAGAGCCCTAATGAAAAATTTTTTTGTCTACCTACATCATTGTTCTTTGGGTGTAAAAATGGCCTGAAAGTATGGTAAACGTCAAATATTCTTCATCAGTGTTATAGTATACGATAAAAAACTATAATAAATAGACTATATTGAATATAATCAAATGAGCGATTTCTTTTAATTTTCACTTATTTCTTGTAAAAAATCAACAAACATTTTACATACGAAGTAAGTTTATTATGTTGTTTGATAGTATTCAAGAATATCTAGTATGAGCAGTGAACTTCGAAACATTTAACAATCAAATATTACTAATTATAACAATGACTTATAAAAAAAAATGACATAATGGAAAACTATACGTTAAAGTAAAATTCTTTGTGATACATAATATTAAAACAACCAGTATTAACTTCGAGTTCATTATTTTCTGAGATGACATAATTATGTGTGAATGGGCAAATTATTTGAAAATGTAATAATAGTATAGACATTCATGATTTTTGTCATAATTAAATTCATCAATAAGAGTAAACAATGCAATGTCAGAAAAAAAGAATCGTCAATTATTTTTCGTCCAAATTCATCAATCTTTCTACATTCTTGATATAATAATAATTGAATTATTGAATACTTTTTTGATACCTTCCAGTATAATCAATAAACATTCGAGACAAAAAACTATTCATAACCAATTATAATATTGATTTATACAAAGTCATAACATATCATGAAAATTCTTAATACTATATTAAAAAACAGTATTAATTTTGAATTAAATTTTTTTTTAAGAGGCCCTAGTAATTTGGGTTTTTATAAAGCTTTTTTAAAACTCGTCATAAAATATTATGTTACAGAATTCAAATTCGCCCACTTTAATTAATGAAGAAAATTAATCAAAGAAAAAAAACTCATAATTTCGGTATTTTTTATGAAATTCCGCTTTTTTATAAAGTCACTTTATAAAAAGAGCAATATTTTATAAAGTTTTTATTAGTTTTAATAAAGTTACTTTATAAAAACTTTATAAAATCTTTATAAAATGACATTTTTATAAAGTGGATTTTAAAATCTACTTTATCACGATTTTCTTTTTATAAAGATTTCTATGCCAGAGGTACATAAAAGTAATTTCGAGTCTTATTATTCTCATATTTTATCGTTATTATAATTAAGCATTGGTCAACTAAAGGGGCTTAAATTTCTTCTAAATCGAGTCACATGCGTCTTTTACCAACGAATTAATGTACTTACAGTATTCTTTAAATCAATTTATTATTATCATCTATTATTTACATTTGACAATTTTTTTGAAAGTTATAAATTGTTTCAGAGTTTGTATTGTTTGTTATGGAATTAAATATAGTTAGAAGTTTAAAAATTCATAACTTTCATGACACATGAAGACTTTTTATGAATCATTCTTAAAATTTATGAAAAAATAAATTTGGAATGATTCAAAGTTAACTGATTATGCTTAAAAGTATCAAAAAGTGAGAAAGAATAGCATGAAAATACCTAAAATAAAGAATTTTTACTGAATTTGGCCGAAAGGTAATTTAATCATATAACTCGTAATGTTTCATTAAAACTTACATGCCAAAATTCATGATGGTTATGTATAATCTCAGTCAAAGCTCAACGAAAATTCATTCGAATGCTCATTTTAAGATCCTTCCTATTTAGCCCATTTTCAATAATAGAATAATACATATCCATTAGTAAAATATAAAAAACCATATTCAGATAACATTAAATAATAGTGTTCTTTTACATTTATATCGCCTCAAGAAACATTTAAAATATTCAACACCAGCGTCCAGAATAAAAATATAGATAAGGGATTAATTTTTCATGGACCAAAGAGACGGGCAGAGTAATTAGAAGTCCGTCGATATCGCGACATGTTTCAATGAAATAACGATTCCAATTTCGTCCCGAATTAGTAAAAAATTTACGAATCTATATCTGCTTTCTCCATTCTCTCATTGACACAGACAAATTTTTCGAAAAAGGTACCAATGTATTTCCATCGCTCGTGAAACGCTTCACCGCCAAATTTTCACTAAGCAGAAAATAAACTTGTTATGTATTATTCAACGACTCAAGTATTTTCGGAATGTAACGTTCGCGGATAGGATGAAATTCCAGTTATGTAATTCGAAACTTTATCGAGGTTTGGTAGAAATGCAAAGTGTTGCATCTCGCCCTTATCGGAGTTTTCCTCGAGGTCTTTTTTTATGGGCTGCCTCATCATCATCATTGGATTTCATCGCAGTGTTTATCATTCTCAGCGTTACAGTACACATTCTCGATCATCTTCTTTGACGATACAAAGCATGCTTTGTCTGAGAAAAAGATTTCATGAAATCTTGATATATTTTCAAGTGTCGAATTTGTTTGTTAATTAGATGATAAGAGCAAGACGTGAATCAATGATTTTTAATTCAAATTCTTTTTTCTTGTGATCTCGTTAAATCTAGAAAAACGTCGACTTCATCGATAAAAAGATGACCAGAGATGTTGTTTACCAGCATATAATGATCATTTATTTAAACTTTTGTCGTTGAAAGCAATGATGAAAGGAAGTTAATTTATATTGACAAAACAAAAATGTTAACTAATGAATTAGAGATTAATTATTACGAATTAAATCCCTCGTGAAATTTATCACGACAATTTTTGCATTGAATGTATTACCAAATAAAACTTTCGAAATCAGAAAAATTGCTGATTTTGATATTTTTGGTAATTTTAATTAAAATACAATTGACTAATTATAATTATTGATAAATCGATAGGTTTTCGATATAAAAATGACAAATTTCTCTTTCTTTTCCTCTTTTTTCTATAAGGATCAGAGAATTATTAATTATCGTCACTAAGTGTTCGAGAACAGGGGCGTAGGCAGAAAAAAATTTCGGAAGGGATTTTTCAAAAAAATATTTTTCCTTCGGTGTTCATTAATTTTTAATCTTTGATAATATTGTCACAAGAGAGTGATTTTGAAATATTTTACATTTCAAAAATTAAAAGTTATACAACTTTTGTTATCCAGAAATCCACATTTTTCATGTTAGTGAATAATGGAATTCAATTTTTGTGATTTTTAATTAGTAACTGAGATTTCAATTTTTTTTACTTGTACCTTTTGTATTTACACCACTTTAAGGATTATCTGATATTAACATGTTTATATAGACCTTTCTAAAATTCGATACTCTAGAAGTCAAACTTCTGAAAATTTATATTTTTAAATTGATTTTTAAGCAAATTTTGATCACACACAGATAAAAGGTACATCATTAATTTATATTATTTTCGTAACGTATATTATTCACCAAATTTTGTAACTATTCTAGTATTTTTATATATTTTTAATATTTCTGTCGATCGCTCAATGGATTTTTAGAAATTGATCCTATAGTATTGAACCTTTTAACGATTTTGAAAATTAAAATTGATTTTTCAGACGACAGTTTCTTTATTAAAGATTTTCAATACTTTTATTCCACATGTTTTTAGTATTTCTACAATGAAATATATGTTTAATTCTAGAAATTGTATGAATTGAATTGAATATATTTTTATTATTTTCTATTTGCATTTCTAGAATATTTTCTAAAATTATATATAACTTTAGTATTATATTAATAAATATACTCTAATATAGACAAAAAGTATTAAAAATTACTAAGAAAACTATATCTACATAGTTTCATATATGTTGAAAAATTTTTAGTAAACTAATAAGCTGGTAAACTACTAAACTAGTAAACAAGTAACCTAGTAAACTACTGGAGCTGTATAATAGTAAAATAGTAAGCAAGTGAAAAAGTAAAATGGTAAACTGGCAAACTCGTTAATAAATAAATAAGTTCATTGGTAAACTAGTAAACTTATTAAATTTGTAATAGTAAACTAGTAAGCTTATTAATCAGTGAACTAGTGAGCTAGTAAACTAGTAAACGAGTAAAATATGAAGCTAGTAAACTATTAAACTTATTTTTTACACTTTTCTTGTTTAATATACGAAACCTTGGAAGATTTCTCAGTATTTTTATAGATTACTTATATTTTTTTAGATTGCTACAGAGATTTAAAAAATTCGATGCTTTTAAATGCGAATTTCGATCTATTCTCAGTATTTTCAAGAATAAATAATAAAATCACGTTCATATAACTTTGTCATGTTTTACATCATTATTATTTTTTCGTATTTTTCAAATATTTCAAAAATTTTGTTGCATTTTCTAGAATTTTTCTAGATTTATAGTATATTTACAATTTGGTGCTCTAGAATCGCAAAATTCATATACTTTAGAGGCCTTTATCGAGATTTTTCAGAAAACATTTTTTCATAGAATTCAATTGATTTTATTATTCTTTCAGAGTTTGTATGAATCGAAAGATTTTTATGAGGATTTTATATAGATTTCTAGAATTTCAGGATCTAAGTTTGAAAGTTTTGTAAATTTGTAGCATTTTCGTAGATATTCATTCCTCGTGATTATTTACCGGGTCGCAACAATTTTTCTGATTCATATTTTCTCCGTTATCCTACGTTATAATAATGTTACTTTCTCATGAAATAGATATTGCTCAAGTTTTCATGCATTTTTTTGTAACTTATATTTTAAATATTTATCGATGTAACTTTTTCTTTTTGACATGAAATATTGATTGATTTTATCAGAATTTCGGGAGGGGTTTGAACCCCCAAAACTCTGCCTACGCGCCTGTTCGAGAATAATCTGAGGAACGATTTAATAAAATCACAGAGAAAATGAACTAGCTTTTATATGAAGGCAACGTCGGCACGTCACTTTCTTAGAGCCTGACCATCTGTATCGAACTCTCTTTGGCACAATAGCGTTAACGCATTCTACATTATCCAATTATTTCGTGCTCGAGCGCGACCACGGACTACACAGTGGCGTACACTGCGTAGGCTCGCCGCGTACACTGTACATATAATTGAATTCACTTGAGAACAAGTAGGGTCACGACACAACGCCAGTTGTTACAATAAACTCGCTGCTCCATCAATTATTCGCGGATCCAGAGCAGCTTTAACCGCTTTGCACACGGATTTCACGTTTTTTCAACGCGGCTTGATTTTCAAAAATGCATGGAAAAAAAGTGACTTCAACCAAAGTTGGAGTATAATAATCCTGCTCATGGATTTTACGATGTTTCCACGCAACTCCATTTCCAAAAATGGACAAAAAATAGTTTGCCCAAGTACTGGAAGAGTTGAAAAATAATAGTAGGTTCGGTAAATTTTGGTAAAGTTTGTAATATACGTTAGTTAATGTAAGGTAACTTGTTTTATTTGATCTAGCCATTTTACTATGTAGTTGCCCGGGATAAAAAATCAGAGTATCGATTCAGTCTCCAAGAGTATACAAAGTTTTAAAAAAAGGTGACTGTGAGTCTTCGAGAGTAAACAAATTTTGTTTACGAATCTCTAAAAGTCTCTCACAGTCACCTTTGATCTCCGATTTGAATACTCTATTTCTTAAGAGCAACAACAAGAGTATCGTTTAAGTTTCAAGAGTATCTTGAGTAATTCATTTTGCCAAACGGAATACTCATTTGGAGACCGTTGGAGACTCGAGTATTCAATTCGGAGACTCGAGAATCACTAGTCTCTGAATAAGTATTCCGTTTTGCCAAACGAAATACTCTTAATGATCAGTTTGTAGACTTAAAATACTCTTGAGACTAAAGGATACTCTGATTTTTTATTCTAGGTAGTACCTAGTACCACCAGCTTCATAACTCGAATTGGGACCTTAAGGTTAAAGGTAAAACAAGGTAGAGAACCAAAATGTATAAATCTGAAAAGTCAATAAAAAGGCTAGAAACTCATGAAAATATTCGAGTGTCTAAAAAAATTGCCTTTACAATTACGAGAAATATATAAAATACCAACAACCTATGCATGCATCATTTTCTGGCGAATTTATGAAAATACTAAAACATTCAAAATTGAAATCCTAAGGCATTGAATTCCAAAAACCTAATATGTATAAATTCTTGAAACCTATGCATGCATAAATACATAACAATACCAGAAAATATTTTAAATGATACATAAATGCTGGAAAAAAACGAAAAATACTAAAAGTACTAAAAATCTGAAAAATTTAAGAAGGCTACGGAAAACAATTATATAAAAAATCTGAAAGTATTACAAATTCAGAAACTTATGTACTTTATATCTTGTTATTCTATGAATCTATGTATACTGCAAAAAAAATACTGGAAGTCTATGAAAACACTAGAGAATCTTAAAAATTTTTTTAAACATAAAAAAAAATACGAAAAAAACAAAAACAAAAAGATAAATCTAACATACTAAAAACTTTTATATTTATAATTTTCTCAACAATTGAAAAAAATCCTAACAACCAATAAAACTTCGGATCCCAGTTTATAAAATTATTCAAAATATCAGAAAATTCTTCAAATTGTATATAAATAGTAAAAAATACGAAACATATGGAAATCTCTTGCAATCTTAAAAATTTTAGAAACTACGAAAAAACTAAAACTACACGAAACTTTGAATTTTTTACCATCAAATTCCTGAAATCCATGAAAAGATTGATGAAAATACTAGAAACCAATAATAATATCAGAAAATCCTACGAAATTAGAGAAATACATACTGAAAAATACAAAGAATATAAAAAACACGAAAAATCTAGAAAATACATAAGACCTACGTGGCATCATTTTTTCAACAATCTACATAAAAACTGACAATCTATAAAATTCAGAATCTTAGAAATATGTACATAAATATTAAGAAAAATACTAGAAAATCTCCAAAATTGTATAAATACTGCAAAAATTCAAAAAATACTAAGAATATCAACAATCCGTAACATTCTACTTAGAAACAATTTTATTTAAAATCCATGAAAATATTTCAAAACTTTGAATTTCCGAATCCTAGGGCATCAAATTCTGAAAAATGTTTACTATCACGAGATTTTTCTTCAACTGGCTTGAGCTTCACAAGTTGATTTCTAAGATTTTATAACACTAGGGTAAAAATTGATTGATACTTTTAAATAAATTTATGTAATATATTAATATTTATATTATAAGAAAAAAAACGCTTGCATAGATAATAACTGTAAATGGTCCAGATATTATACTGACCCTTTTTACATTACAGTTTTCCCCCTTTAAAAATTTCGTTGCAACGTCCCTGGCAGACTGTCAAGTACTATAACTAGTATAATAAGATCAAATATTTTATATTTCCTATGAACTGTACTGAAAAGTAATTATGTATGATACATCATAATCATGATGATTATAAATCATATTTTAATGTTATCAAAATATGATTATTGGAAAATTCTATCCATAGCATCCTCAGCATCCATAGCAACAATCTAAATTCATTGAATACATTGAGCTGAAGATTAATTACAAATTCAATAAATACAATTTATATCTTAGATCATAACAGTCCAGGTTTTACTAGAAATAAAGGCAAAAAAATCTTATTCAATAATGCACCAAGTTTTATTTCAAAAATAAAATGTCACGGGGAGCCTTCGAGTTACATAAATAAAAATTAAAATGATAATCAGCGTCTGACAGTTTTCTCGTAGACTACTTAATAATTGAAACGTCCCAGAAGTTTATGTATCATAATTTATGGTAAATTATTTTGCTTACTTTGCAATAATACATTTTTACAGAAATAATTTTTTCGAAATAAACAAATTTTTTTCGTTTATTTCGAGTTTGCTTTCTTGTGTAAATTTCAATCATTCTCGCTTCATGCTTAAAACGTGATCTCACCTTAATCGATCGATGATCAATGGGATATCCCTTTCGAGATCCAAATGTTTCTTCGTAAAAATCCTGATCCTCTTCACCGTAATCGTAAAGGGATTCTACATCCATGGTATATCTAGAACACAAATTGCGACGAGAATACTGAATCTCAAGCAAATCAATAATCGCGCGACCAAAAAAAAACACCGCGATTCGAGATATTTCATTCATGAAAATTATGACTTTTTTTATCTGCTTAATTATCTTGATTAGGTCATAATTTATGCCGTGAACCCAATCGATATCGAGTTTGGTCAACGTCATTCAAAGATAAAGAAAAAAATGTTGATTTCAAAATTCTTTGCATTTTTATATAGCTGGAGAGTTGTAATTAGATTTTTCTTAATATTTGTTTTTAAATTCAAAAAGTACAAAGACATTTTGAATTTAAAAATAATACATCCATTGACTGCCATCAAGTTAGTAATTTTTTTCTAAAGTTACCTATAATAAATGTTACTCTAAACAGTTCCTCAGATTCCGAATAGCAAAAAATTGATTGAGCATCATCACATTTTTACTACAGGTAACCTTTGCAAATTATTTGTCTTAAACTATCCAAAATTAGACATTTTGCTTAAAGGTAGTATATTTAACTTTTTTTAAATATGTGTTCTTCATTTCCTAAACTTTTAGAAAAATTAACTTTTCTACATCAAAGCGAAGAAAACATTTTATATTTCTATAACGTTAAAAAAACCCCTGAAAT
Organism: Platygaster robiniae; assembly: GCA_028476575.1. NCBI lineage: Eukaryota > Metazoa > Arthropoda > Insecta > Hymenoptera > Platygastridae > Platygaster > Platygaster robiniae. The sequence goes on from CM052020.1 coordinate 40,224,169, forward strand.
CATTTTAGGAGCAACTGAAAAAAACTGTCATTTTCTTCCACAAATTCGTGCAATCATTGGAACATTTATACCGTAAGAAAAGTGAGTTAATAGATTCTATTTTTCGGATATTTCCATGAATAATTAAATGGATCGTTAGATAATTGAATAAAGATATTGAAAATAGATCGAAATTTCGTCACGTTTATCGAATTCTCGTTTCATTAGCGCGTGAAAAACAGATTGAACGTTTTTAGCGCGATTGATTATTCAACTCGCTTCACTTATTAACGGCGTAGAGTCATTTTCAATGAAAATACTCGAGCGCCCGAGCAGCGTCATGAAATTTATATGTCGAGGGATGAAAAAAGGTCAATGAAATTAAAGTGTGACCGAGTGTTCATGGAGTGGTTCAGATAATTGCGAGTTTACGAGAATGCGAATTGCTTCAAATGACGCCAGCTACACACGAGTGAAATGACAAAAACAAATTTTTAATATCGAGACATTTTTTAATATGTTAACCGAATTTTTCCAAATCGTAAATATGTCTAACCTCGGAAAAGCGAAAAAATTTGAATGATCGGCTTCAAAAAATGTAAGTAATGATAGAAAATTTGTTGTTAGATAGTTTCTTCTTGGACATTCATTTAAGAGGTTATATACAGTTGCGCTCGAGAAATAAAGGGCATTTTCACAATTTTTTTCTAGAAAAACAAAATAATTTTTTTTTCGAACTCAAAGCCCATTTGTGTATTCATGTCACAATGAATTTTTTCAGAAAACCATTTTCGTAATTAAGGTCGTAGCGACCATTATGCCAGAACACAATTTTTCTGACACCGCACGCGGTGAGCATGATAAATAAGGAACTGTTAATCTGTAATACAAGAAACAAAACAAAAAAAATGTTCATATCTTTACGCTCTGTGTGAAAGGATTTTGCTAAATTATTATTTTTACGAAAATAGTGGTCATTTTTCTAAAATATTTGATTTTCCAACGTCTGAGCTTTCAGTTTTTCCAGCAAGAAGTATAAAGTTTTGCCCTAAAATTAAAAATCCTTTGTTCACGCAGAGGCTATCATAATTATAAACAAGCTTGAAAAAATTCAGACTATTCAGGTGAATGGTTTTCGAGAAACTGCTTACCGCGAAAAAACATCGAATTTTGGCAAAATCACTTTATTGCGCCCAATTACGAAAATTCCATTCTGAAAAAATTTCTTAAATACCTTGTGACATTGATAAATAAATAAGCAACAAGTTTTTCAAAAAATGTTGTTGTTTTTCCTCGAGAAAAAGTGTACATAACCCCTTAAAAAACTACTCAAGCTTACTAAAATGTATAGCAAAAGCTATCTCAATTTTTAAACCAATTTTCATGTTAACCTCTTCATACAATTTCTAGCTAGGTGTCAAAATCATAGAACTGCAATACGGAATTTGAAATTCGAAAATATTCAACTCGACACAGTGTGGAAAACTATAAACTTTATATTTAGGGACTAAAAGCGCTTAATATCTCGATTCTATAACAATCTAAAATTGTAACAATGTAAAACTAGAATTCTTTATTAATTAATTCAAATTCCTGTAGATGGATGGTCTTAAACTGACTAAGGATACTGTCTTATAGAATTAATGATTCCTGATTTTCTAGAATTGAGAAGGCTAAAATTATATTTAACATTACTCACAATCAGACCTAGTTTAAAAATGAGAATTTCAAAATTTCATACACAATGTCAAAAAAAAATTTTAATTTCGAACATCTTCCATAGATTTCCTCTTAAAATCTTGTTTGAAACTTCATGTACACGTATGTATGTATATGAAAAGGATTTCAAAGAAATTTATATTACGTCGATTGTTTTCATATTAGACATATGTACCTATGAATTTTAATATTTTTTATTTTTATTAAATGCATTTTAAGAGACCTTATTTAAAAATTTGTCTGTAAAATTTAATGTAGTATACTCAAATCCAGTTATGCTTAAAAAAGTTTTTATATACATTTTCACTGAGAAATCATAAGAAGTTGAAATAATTTTAATGTCTGTTATATATTGCATGGGCGATTAGATTTCATAGAAGGTTTATTATTTCCATAGACAATGTCTACTTTTTCATAGATGCATCCATAACTTTAATAGACAATTTAAGGGAGTCTCATATAGAGTCTGAAAAAAGCTGGTTTTTCTCAATTCGTTTTTTAATGATAAAAAAAGAGATGGGTTTCTGATCTTTTGCATATATTGAACATTAAGCATAAAGTTTAAAATACAATTTTTTTTGTTCAGTTTTATTTTTTATAATTAAAAATTATTGAGGATCTTGTAGTGTCTTGCCATGGAAACTAAAACGGTGTACATAACGCTGTACGCAGTTTTAATCTCAGATAAAAACCCAAAATTATTTATTGATTGGAAGGCTTTTTCGCACAAAGTGAACTTATAAGAGTCATCAAAATTCGAAAATCAATGTTTTTAAAAATTTTGATTTCCACTAAATTTTCGTTTCAAAAAAAGGTGGGAAAAAAAATATTTTCACAGAGTTCTTAGGTTCATTTTATGCGGAAAAGCCTTCCAATTACTGAACAATTTTAAATTATCCCCTCAAATGAAAACAGCGGACAGCATCAAGTACACCGTTTTAGTTGTCCATAGCGAGACTTTATACGAGATTTTTAATAATTTTTCATTAAAAAAAAAAGAAAAATTAACAAAACAAAAAATGTTTTAAAGTTTATGCTTGTAAAAAAATATATGCAAAATATCATTAACTTATCTCGTTGTTTTATCATTAAAAAATAATCGAGGAAAACTAACTTTTTTTTCGAGCTCAAAATGAGGAGACCCCCTTAACAGATGGCATGGGTAATCTGCTTCAAAGACAATCTCTTAAATTTAATAGAAAAATTTCTGACAGTGCACTACAATCTCGAACGCGGTCGCGTTTTCTCTGTCGTAAAGATTTCTAATAAAATTTAAATTAAATTTGATGCTCTGTAGAATTTAAAATTATTCATCCTGCAGTATCAAATTCATTGCAAGTGTCAGAATGATAAAAAACTACATTTTAGAATTGATAATTCTGAAATTTCAGACTTAACAATCTATAGCTCTAGAATTCTTTATTCTAGAATACTCAATTCCATTGTAAGTAGAAAGTCTGAAATCCTGCATTAAAGAATAAAAATTTTCACGATTTCCAATTTTGAATTCGTAGATTTTGGGATCTTATATCGTGGAATCGAGATTTTCAAAAACCTATATACATACTGGAATTGAACATCCTGAGTTATGTGTTCCATATGCCATTCAAAATCCCAGAGTCACACATTTCAAAGCTCAACACTCAAGAGTTCAATACCAAAAAATCCTAATGTATGAAATTTTAATGCACAACATTTTCTGTAATGAATTTCACAATCCTGCCATTTGAATTATCTTATCTTGCAATAAAAAATCAATGAAACAAAATTTGCACATAAACGTTCGAAATATTGAACAGAATCAGACATTTTGTCAGACTCTAGGAGAGCGTGGGAGGCGATCGCCCCTATCGACATTATCCTATATTCACCCTTGAATCAGTGAAATGAGCAATAATTTCCCGGATTATTCGATTTCTAGAACAGAAAGAGCTCCTCGACCGAGACTGATAATAAGATTGTTGGCTACATTCGTCGTGGAAAAGGCTAGCGAGTTAATTGCGAGGCCGAAAGTTGCGTGCTGGGGAGGAATCGAGACTACCTTAACTCGGGGGCAGGATACTCATACAACTCGCGGCTGCGGACACGTACGTACGACTCTGAATTTCTACGAAGATCAAGTTACTCCGATGAGCTGCTCTTCGAGCAGATGGTAGGTGTAAAATCTGTACCAGCAGAACCTTCCACCCTCGCTCTTTGCCCCGAGCTCAGCTCGAAGCGCAGCGGAGAATGACCGTTCGAAAAATTTCTCACAGCTCTCCTACGGGCCCTCCAATGAGTTCAAAGCCGCGCGACGGGCCCCGACACGGCCCACACTGTGTCAAATGACTTTCCCATTGTCCCAACTTCCAATGAAATTTTGCGTCAACTTTCAAATACGCATACAATTGAAAAACGAGCCCAAGTGAAGTTTTCAAAGTCAAGTGGCTTGAAGTTACCGAAAGTAATATTTTAACATGTGTCCTATTCGTGACCTTACAAAAATCTATGAAATGTTTTGCTATTTTTTATTTAAACTAATTTATACATCATCTCTTATAATGGTTCTTCACTTATTTTTAGGAAAATTATTACAAACAAAGGCAATTTTTGTAGAAACGTGTGAAGTGAAAATCTTGAAAAAAAGTGTTCAATGACTTCTAACAAAAGGTAAAGCAATTTGCATAGGTTTCTCTCGAAGGGTTCTAAAGGTTCTATTATTTCTATACTAGCAATAATTTCTACGTTTTTCGAAATAAAACATTTTTTTTTCAACCTTCTCTACTGGATCTCAGACTTCTGGAAGCAATTCTCTCAATTTCCAAGTTGGATTTGAAACGTTCAACCAGAGGCCCACACAGAAAGAATTTTGGACAAAAGTTTTCCGGGAAAACATGATTTCATCTCAGGATACTTTGAATATTTGAATTCTTATATTTTCACTTACGAATACTCTACTTTGTTGCCTAAAATTCATTCGAATTTCGAAATCAAGATCTTGGAATTTTATATTTTATACATATTATTAAAATTTAAAATTATTATTGATTCATAAAATTTGTAGTTTTTTATAGATTTGAATTGGATATAATCACTGTTTTTCTATTAATAGAATTCAATGTGTTTGAAGTTCCAATCGTTTAAAATGAACGAAAACCAAAATATTTTTTTTCGATTTTGATTTTACCATAAATTTACAAAGCGAGAAACGGGTATAAATGTTTCATAAAATAGTTGAAAAATGTTATAAATAAATAACAAACAGAAGAAAACGAAAATAATACATGGATTTAATCGTAACACTGGTTCCACTTTACCGACACGCATGAGACCTCAATTTGGATTCAGAACATGACAAAAACGATTGACATAATTTTTTACAATTTACTGAGAATCAACTGTTTTACATCTGAAAGTGAACAAATTTCTTGTTACCCTATATTAACGAAGGGACGAATAAGTAGCTCAAAATCGAGGTCGAAATTTGACGTTTAAAACACTGAGTCTTCCAGATTTTTCAAGTTCGTTTTTTTTCGCCTTTTTTATTTCTGAATGTCTTATTTTCAAAAATGTTCATTTGTCGAAAACTGTACTTACAAGTTTCTTATTTCCAGAACTAAACTCAAATAGTTTAAATAATCAAGTCGAAAAAATTAAATTCTTTGAATTTCGAAATATTTATTTGTTGTTTTTTCATGCATGTACCTAAAAACCCTTTTCTTTTTCCTAACTAAAATCAACTACTACTTGAGAAATCCACTGTGCACAATTTACAATACAGGAATTGGGAAGTATGGAAAATTTGGTATTTTCTTATGTAGATCTGTAATCTTTTCATTTTTCTTGTGTTTAACAGTAAAATATCTAAACCAATATTTCCTTTTAACTCAAAATCTTAGCTATCCAGACAAATAATTGAAAATTCAATTGTAATAAAATTTTGTCTCCACTATTTATGTTTTTAAATCAAAACTATTATAAAATAAGAAAAAAATATTCAATCTCTCTCATCCTGCACTAAAAATTTTGTATGTCTTTGCCACATACAATATTATATAACAATTAAAATTCAATGGCTGGTTGTTTCAAATTTCTATAATTTAAACCTTCTTAAAACGTTTCAAATTTTGGAATATTTAAATTTCCACTTTTCTATTAACCTAAAGAATTAATTTTTTTTTTTTGAATTACTGGAGTGGTTTCAACCTTCATAACCCCCTCCCCCTTCCCCGCCCCCAACACTTGGAATCCAGCCATGTCAATAAGGATACCAAAAGCTTCACATTTAGAATTTTCTGATTTTTGAGTTTGCATTCGTCTGCTGATTACAATTTCGGACTTGAAAATTTGTAACTCTGAAGTTCGAAAAACAAAGAGGCTAGAAAACTCCTCAGTTTTCCTGGTGCTCTAGGAGGCTAGGAAAAACAGGAAAAGCAAAGAATTCGTTCGATTAAGGCCTTGTGATCCAGTAAAAGCAAGGGTTTCCGTTCGACTTGCGGCGCAAGTTTTTTTTCTTGTCTCCCCTTGAGATGAGGCGAGTGTTTTTAACGGGGAACCGAGGGAAACAGGTGGAACACCATGAAAGAGCTGCAGGTGGAGTGCAGATTCAACGGCAATTGCTTCCTGCGATTACTTTGGGCTTTTGCCAAAATCACGCTTCTCGGCTAACTAACTGATTCCCTCGAATCGGCAATGATTTTGATACCAGAAATGCAACCAATTTGCTTCCAGAACTAATACATAACAATCTGTTTATAATAAATTACCTAAATATTCAATCACTTTTGAGTAAATTCCCTTCTTATTTTATGGATTCATCACTTGATACTTCGAAGTCAAACTTCAATCTAAAATCAGAGTATGATAATCTGGATTCCAGAATTTAGAGTAAAAAATTTCAAGGCTTACAAAAAAATTTAGTTAAATAATCAGAATTTACAATAGGTTGCCCTGAAATTCCCCCAACGTGTATCCAGAAATTGGAATATGTTTTTACGAAAAAAACCTAATCGCCATCACGTGACTGAAAATTGAGTCATATAAATTCCAAGCAGTGCAGTTTGAAAATAAATTTCCATGCAAAGGTTTTTGTGATGGAACGGTGAACAAAAAAAAAAGTGCTGAAGCTTGCACGAAATGCAAGCCTTTGCGAAACGGAAGAGTATCCTCCTCTCCTTTATCCAATTACTTTCGAGCGATCGGGCGACTATTGTCTTAGCTCCCTTGAACAAGAGCAACATAATATCTTTTGGCCAAGCCAAGTTCCTCCCATATGCGGGCAACCAGTGCCCGACATGTAAGACACAGTATAAAATATCCCGTACCCGTATGCATATGCATCCATGTCGTCCCCCATCCGATTTTTCGATCACTCCAAATTCATCGAAGGCAGAGATTCCGAAAATGAAAAATTTCATCGAGTAAATCAACTTCGAAGATATTTTTTAAAAAAGAGATGCAAGGAATAACTCAACTATTATAATTTGGAACACATGTACCTGAATCTATTTTTGTAAAAAACATCTACTTGAAGCTATTTTTAACTAACCAGACATTCGTTTTAATCATTTAGGCAACTAAAGTGTTTAAACCAGCAAAAAAAATTTTTGTTATGCACGGAAACTGGATTTTCATTAAATTCAATAATACATGTAACAATTGGAGTATTTTTGAGTGTAATCCAAAATAAAACTTACAATATCCGATGCGAGAAAACTTAATTAAATTTAGGTTCTTCGAGGCTCAATTCATAATTCATGGAGTTTTAGAGTTGAAATGCGATTGATAATTAAATTAAATCGATTCACTTAATACTGATATTGGTTTTTTCGATTGAAATTCTAAAATTCGTTTCATAAATTTTTTTTGAATCAGTAAGTTATATGTGCCGGATATGAAAGAATAGCAACCCACTCTCCTGCAGTTTGAAAAGGTCTTATTATATTCGATATCGATATTTCGTATGTATACACATACAAAATTTTTTTCACGTTCGTTTCCATCACGTAGAGGGATGTGAGACGGTAAATTTACTAGTTAATTTACCGGTAGGTTACTGGTCATGACCGTCAATTACGACAAGAAAGTTTTGGTCAATTTGGACCGTCAGTTTACCTAACCGATCAGAATTATTACGATGGTCAAAATTATTACATACTCAAAGATGACTTGAAAAAATGTTCATTTCGTTTGTAACTGCATCTTTCTTTTTTTCGTCGAATTTTTATGAAAAAATGGAAACAAATTTTTTGGTTCCTTAAATAATAAATAATCATACAATTACAACCTTTCTATTTGAAAAGAATAATTTATAAAGAAATAAACAAATTACTTTATAAAAAGGTGTTGTTGATTAGATATTTTCCTTCGGTATCTTTATTTTCAAAAAAATTTCTATTTAATGTATTTTACGTCAGTTTTGTACACTAATTTCAAGACAAGAGTATTATACTTTCCACTGTTAGGCATTGTAATTATTGTGGAACAGTTTCGACTATTGCACTTTTTTCAATCGGAATTCTCTATTCATTTTACTGTATTTATGGCGAATATTGACAAATTTATTCAAGTTTTGTTATAAATATAGTAGAATATGAAACAAATTTCATCAAAAAGTGCAATATTTGAGACTGAACCACAATTGCAAAATTTTATAGTAAAAAGTACTATATTTTTTCTCAAGGTATGTTTATGTTTAATTTTGAAAGGAACTTAATCGGAAATACAAGAATTCTAAAACTTTTATCATTATCGCCGATGCATTCATTTCTAAACATGAATATAAAGTTTTTGTTTTCGATTTGTTGTTGATGACAACATATACAGGGTGTCCCAAAGTCAGCAGATCATCCGGAAATCATCAATTCCTCATAAAATTTCGAGACACTTTTTCCTTTGCAATTTTTGAAAATTCGCAATACTTGAGCAGTTATTGATAATTAAAAGTAATCTACTAACTTTTGGAGAGGCAAGGCTTTGCATAGAAGAGACTCCTTCTCTTTCTTAGCTTACTCTCATAGGAATACTGGGATCACTGAGGTGTGTATAATGGAATGTCGGTCAATGCACTGAAAAAAATTGGTGATAGCTACCTTAACTATATTTATGCTGTTGAGGGAATGATAGTTGGAGTAACTGAAAATACAGTTGTGACAACTGCAATTAAAGGTATTCTAAGTTCGCAGTCCACAGTTGACGCTTAACCATAAATTCACAGTTCATTTTGGAACCTACACTTTTTTTATAGTCGGTGCAATCGTAAATTCAAGTTGCTACTCGAATAGTCGTACAGGTATGCGAGCTTTTCAAGAGACAGTTGTTGCATCTTTTTAAAAGATACGTGAGGCAACTTCAATATCCTGTAGAAAATCACATAAAATTAAAAGCTAAAACAAGAAAAGAAACGTGACAGTGAGTTGCCGTTTTTGTCTCGAGGAGGAAAGGTAAGTCATACATTTTGAGTTTTCAATGTTATTTTACTTGATAAAGTGGCTTACTGTGAAATAGTATTCATGCTCGTAAATGCTTTTTTTTAAATCGCGCGCGCTCGAACTCGCTGATACGTTCCACCTACACATATGAATGACACTTAAAAAAAGTTGTTGACTACTGTATTTTCCAACCGCATTTTCGACTAAATTTACAAGAAAAAAGTTACGAAATATCAAAAATTGACATATTTATTTTGTAAAAAAAATCTTTTACAATGACGAAATGGCGTACTTTTGTAATATTAGGACGATTTGTCGTTGCTGTCAACTTTTTTTCCTAACCTCACTTTGCGACAAAAATAAACAAACTTTCCAACTGTAGTTTTATAGTAGATGCAACTTTAACCTTTTCTTAGAAAGCATCGTACACCATATGCATTGTAAGTCCAACTGTAATTTTATAGTAAATGCAAGTTTAAACTTTTCTCGGGAAGCATGCAAAACCGCAGTTGGAGTAACAATAACTGTACTGATTGGTGTTGGAACGAACTACGTATTTACTGTGGGGATCACAATATTTTTCTCTCAGTGTGGCTTCTCTTATCTCTATTAAAAGAAAAAAATTAGAAAATACTGTATTGTAAATGTGACGATTGGACAAAAGACTATTATAACTGACACAAAGGTGAGTCAGAGTTAAAATTGTTTTCCAAGATAAGAGACATCATTATTCTACATTCCGTCACCCACTTCAATTACCCCCACTTTCCATTAGAGTAAGCTTAGAAAGAGAAGGGGTGAAGAGAGAAGGGGCTTCAATCAAAAGCCCCGCCTTTCCAAATGGTGATTAGACCAAACTGAATGATTCATAACTCTTTAAATTTTGTGAATTTTCAAAAATTATAAAGGAAAAAGTGTCTCAGAACTTCATGAAGCATCGATGGTTTTCTGATAATTTGCTGACTTTGGACACCTGTATATTGTCCAGCAAACGCAGTAGTACAGTGACACTCATGAGTTTTTCCTGAAAAATGGAAAAGCCATTTATTCAATGTGAAATAACAAGATTGGTGATTTTCACCTGGAATTGCTGGAAATCGTTTGGTCAGTTACGTTTACTCACATATTTCATCGAATTTCGGGTCATGATCGGTAATTACTGACCAGAAACGAGCTCTGACGGTAAATTATAATTAGAGAGCTTTTAAATTTGACCGTAAATGACAGTAAATGACTGTCCGAAAAAAACATGACCTGACCCATTTTTTTTTGACCGGTAAACTCACATCACTGATCACGTATTATGAATTTCTGTTATTGTGAGTTTCAAAATCAGAACAACAAAATTATTAATGAAACTCTAGAGAATTCGGGAAATTCAAATTTCTTACACTGGAATTCTGGAGCTTTTGATTGTCTAATATATAATTCTAAAACTCTACGGTTTGTAGTGCCAAATTTAAGTATTTTGAATAACACAACAAACGATTCAGGATTTAAAATTCTAGAACATCATTTTTGGAAAATCTCAGTTTCACCGATTCTACCGTAAGGAATTTCGATATCTTGGAATTTAAAATCTTAACTGTCTAAATCGTATATTATAGAATTTCAGACTTGCTATAGATTGATAGAGAAATGCGAGATTAAATATCATAATCTAGAGAACTTTAGTGATCCGCGTAAATTTGCAAGCCTGAAATTTTGGCGTTTTAAATTATACAATATAAATTTTTACGATTCTGATGCAGAGTTTTGAGTTTGTTACAAAGGAATCATCAATTTTGGACTGTAGAGTATCAAAATCTAGAAATCTACATTGTTTATTACAGAATTTCAGGGTTCTGATTTTTCCAGTACATATAGTACAGACCCAAAGTACATAATATGTGAGATATTTTTTTAACCTTTCTAATTCCAGAAAACAGAAGTTTCATCTTCTACTAAGTAGGGTTCTGGAAAATAAAAAAAAAAAATGTGCGTAATCATCGTTTTTACCATGATTCAAAAGATATACGACTTAAGAATCTTCATTGCTTTTTTAAAATAGTTGTCGTTTTAGCAATATAAAATTTTGAGTTCTGAACGAATTATTGAAGTAAGAGTTTATTTACGAGGTCCATTCATCAAAACCTGAACATATTATCAACCTTATCCGTTCAGTTATCGAGATCATTTTTGTTTATTTGTGAAGCGATTACATATTCATTTTTTTCATCATTCGGTTCCACATATTTTTTGAAACATTCCGCCAACTGCTGTAAAAACTCGGAAATCCAGTACTAAGCGTAAACGAAATTGTCTCTAGCAAACATTTACGCGTTGAGTCAACAAACTTTTCGGTTCCCAGAATCTAAAATTTTTTAGGGCTGTTAAGGGAAGAAAGATCAACAATCGAAAGATCAAAGAAAAAATGGGAAACAGACAGAAATTCATTGAAAGATATGAAACATGAATTATAAAATATATATATGCTTTAATTTCGTTGCTATTCTTATATATCGATATTTTATCCTAGTTGTCAAACTGTCGAAAATTTGTCATCATAAATAACTCGTCAGTGTAACTTTCTAAATCTGAAACTTATAAATTTTGAAAAAATTCAATTTAGAAAAACATTTGAAACTTGCACTTTTTTATAACTATTAAACCGGCAGTAAAAATCATTCGTAAATTCAAATTTTTTATTTACATTTATAAATTAATATATTATATATTATACAATTTAAAATAATATACTTATAAATTAAATACTCATAATTCCTCACAAATGAGGTTGAAAATCTTGAAAATTTAGATCGACATAAAATGAAAAATTTGCAGTTATAATTCCAATACATATCAACAAATTTTTCGAAACGATCCTTTAAAATCTAAAGATAATCGTTTTGATTCAATCATTCAAGATATCAATGTCCCACCCTCTACAGATCATTTGGCCACCCTAAATTTCAATAATAAAGCTTCCATAAATAATATGCCACAGTCCTAAGGGGGAATATCAGCTCATACTCTCGACAATGGAGCCTCACGAATTTCTACCCGCGGAACTATGTCTACTATTAAATTTGTGGTGTGAAATTGAAATTTCGACTAAAACTATTAAATAAAAAAATACACCCTACCGATGTTGACTACTGAAAGTTTACACATAATAAATTTTAAATGACGATTTTCCCCATCGAATTCACTACGAAATAGCAATCAAGAATAAAGACAAAAAATTAAAAAATTAACAAAGTTACGAGTGTAAACTTAGCACAACCATTATAAAAAAAACACACACTTTTTGCGCAGTCATTTGCTGCAAATTTGCCGTGCAAAAGAAAAATTTGCCGCAGTTTTATTTTTTTTAATCGATGGTTGTGCTATAGAATATACATGTTTCTTTATTTTCGATAAATTTTCATCGTTGGAAACTTCAGGTACATATGTTACCGAAGATATCCATTTTTTTTTGTTTTTGGAAAAATGTTTGAATAAACAATAAAATTATCGACCTCATGAAACACATTATGAATTGTAATACAAATGAGTATTTGCATTGTCACATTTGATTAAAACTTGTGAGTTATAGTAAATATTGAAAAAAGTCGCTGCACTAAAATGTCTTATAAAACTATGGTAATTTATCAGAGAAGTTTTTAGATAAACCGATGTAGTTGAATACTGTATTTCACGTTTATATTTGATAGAAATTACTATAGTTTTTGGAACAATGTGGCGTATGCTACTAAAGGAAAAAATCCTACAACTGTATGGCTTCCTGCTACAATTTTAAGAGTTATTGCAAAAGTTATATGAAATCATCCTATAATTTCCAACTCCACCAGTTTATAGTTATCTTTGATAGAAACGGCTTAGTGGTACCACCGTTCTAAAGTTCATGGTAATTTCTCCAAGAATTTTTTCTCAGTGTTTTATCAAGTATTAGAATTTTCCGTAACTGGTCTAAAGAAAAACTGAAAAACATAAGGTAATTTTTTTCAAGCTATTCTGCAGAAAACCTGCTGGAAATAATAAATACACATTCTCTGGAATAAATTCTTTCACATTTCATTATAAATACAGGCGTAAATTAAAACCAGTGCACGTTTATTATTACTCCGAGATCGCAAATTCTCGAGGTCTTTTTCCTTAGCATCACCCACTACGTCGTCGTCGTCAGTCAGTCAGTCGCCCCCGCACCCCACCCCCCTGAACCCCCCTGGAGTCCCGCGGCATCGTCTCCCTTTTCACTGTTTCTTTCTCTCGCGTATGAACCTCCCCCTCCCAACCCCCTCCCCACCCCTTGCCACCGACTTTAACCGCAGTCAACTCTATCCAGAGCATTGAGCCCCGCGGCGTTGCCATGCCCTCAGAAACCGTACGAAAAAAAAAGAAAAGAAAAAATAACCACAGCCAGGGCCCAGGATCCTTTTTTTTTTAATTTTTTTTTTCGGCCTTCTTTTCTTCTTGAAGCCCCCCGCGCTTTTGTTTACCGAAATTACGCGACGTCTTTGAAACCTGCCGACGTTGTCGAAAAGCCGAATTAAAAAACAAACAATTATCCAACTTTTAGGAAAGTTGAGCGCGACGCAATTAAAACGAAATTTAACGCGAAAATTGGCCGCGGTTCAAGGTCGCGAAATTTCGGCGAAACTTGGATTGCCACCAACGCCGTCGAATTAATTATTGTTTTATTTCCGATGTGTCAATTTTGGAAAAATGTGTACCAAATTGGTGAATTGTTAATTGATTCATGGACGATTTATTTTTGTTTTGATTCGAAGAGAGTTTTCGATATCGCGTGGGTGTCACGGCGTGAATGAAACTTTGTCTCGTCAAGTTGGCAATGAAGCGTTATGAAAAAAAAATAAACATGTTGCAATTGGCGATGAATGGAAATGTGTATTTACTAGTAAACGCCTGCGCCGAGTTGTCACTTTGGCGGGCCCGGTTTTTCGCGGCTGGAGAGTAAATAACGCGAACGGTCGCGTGTCGCGAACCAGCAATCACGTGTGTCGGCAGCACTTGCACTACTATGTACTACACGGGCGCAACAGCGCGCAATACTGCGCAATACGGAAATTATTACGACCGCGTCGCGTTCATGAATGAAACTGAAAACCAGTAAGAACGAGTTTGCCCCCCCCCCCAATGTACGCGAGACTTTCCGTTGGATTCGCCCGGCCGGAATCACGGCAAATCACGGCTCGTCGTTGACCGTTATTCAAAATGGCGGACAATGGCGGATCCACCAAATATACATATATGTATATACATAGAATCCAGTTCATATTAACTTTATTACAATGAATGCTGTATGAAAAATCATATTTTCGCCGAAGTATGCTTTTTCGTTTTGTAAGTATCAATAAATAATACATAAATGATCGAGAGAGAAGTTTGAAAATTTGTCCTCCCAATTGTACGCAAGCTTTCCATTGGATCCGTCCGGCCGAAATCACGGCCAATCAGAAAGTACAACGTTGTTCAAAAGAAAGCTTGTATATATCAACTTTTTTACCACCAATGCTATATGAAAAATGATTTTTTTACTGATAAACAGACTTTTTCATCTTTTTTTGTTTTATTAGTACAATAAATAATAAATAAATGATCGAAAGAAGTTTGAGAAAAAAATATCGATCGAGACTTCATTTGACTAGTCGAGTTCTTGTCAGTCCGCCATTTTTTTTGTGTATTCAATCATTCGATACATAACAAAATAGAAGAAAATTCGTGTTTGATTTAAAAATGCAGGTAAAAATAAACAAAGATCATGGAATTGCATTCATTTTGTTTCAGTGCAACTAAGGATGTTTTAGTAAAATATTGATATCAATTTTTGACTTTTTGCCAGTCGAGAAATTGAGATCGTAACCTCAAATTTTTTGACATTACATAATAAAAAAATTTGACAAATCAGTATTTATTTATTAATTTACTTATAAATTAACACAGGAAAATCAAGTTGCAATAATTGAAATTCATAAAGCCTTGTTTATTATTAAATAAGAATTCATTGATTCTTTGGAGCATTGTGACAGTGTATGAAATATTTCAGGCTACAATGGGAAGACTTGCGATCAAAGTACCACAAGTAGTGAAAAGAAATTTTGGACTTATGGCTCCAGTATTTCAAAAAACGGATCCTATTCAGAAACTGTTCATTGACAAGATCAGGGAGTTCAAGGAAAAAAGCTCGTAAGTTTCTTAGAAATTATATTTATGAAATGAAATGAGAATTTCATTTTTATATTTGTCACATCTTATTTATTATTGTCATATTTATGTTATATTGTTATAGATTCTATTTATTTTTAAGTTTTATATTTACAAATAAAAATATCTTTTTCTGATTTAATAAATGACCTTAAACATTTGATAAAAGCAAATCATAATGATTCAATTTTATTATTCTTAAAAAATGATTCTTATATCTGTTTTTTAATTACTCATTTTCAATAATGTCACCAAAAAACGCTTTTTAATGACAATAAGTTGTGGATAAGGAATTCGGAAAATAATGAGAAATTTATTGTTATTTTATTGGTAAATTTTTACGTCTTTAAATTCCTGGTTTCGTGAGGTAAGGAAATTAAGAGATGGCACTTAAATTAAATTTTCATATTTTTGAATTTTACTAAAACCTCATTTTAGATTCTATTAATTTTATTTCATACTGTTATGAATAAAATATCTTTTTCATGGTCAGCGTTTGAAAAGAGTGTGGTAGGCTGCTCGCGGATTGAGCGTAACAATCCCCTTTTCACTCCGCTGCGAGCTCACACACTCATTTCAAAAGCCGACCAAGAAAAGTACAGTTCATATCACACGCGACGACAAAAACATTCTCGAAACTCGTGGCATTACCTTGGGCCTACGGCTGTCGGCATTCCCTTGTTCCGAGAATGTTGCAGTCGTGCATGAAAAGACGCTCGTAGGCCCCTTGATAAGAAATATACTTTTTCATCTTCGATGAACATCTAGAAATATTTAATGAAGGAAAATTTGAAGAAACTAACGCATTTGTTTTTATTATTACATTATAATTCTAATTCCCTTTTTTAACTATTCAGTTTCAATTATTTTGCTTTGGAATTGAAATAACTTAAAAATAAAGAGTTTGAATAATGCTACACATTTTAACTAATTATTGTATTTTATTCATACATTTTTCCAATCTCTTATTGCTGGATTATTTATGTCAAAAAAATGAGAGATGACATAAATTAAAAATTTATATTTTCGAAATTTTTTTCTTATTAAATGGACCAAAAATCTTATCATATATTCTGTATATCATATTTATTATTTTTATATGTCATTAATTAACTTGGAAAACATCTTCCTTTGCCTTAAGAAATATTAGATCAAAGCAAATTGAAATAAATTCAATCAATTTTTCTATCAGGTTACGATTCTCATTTTTTTTTTTTTTTTATTTAATGTCACTGGACATGTGTTTTTAGCAATTCCTTGCAAATAAGGAGTTTGTGGTAATTAAAAAAAGAACTACTAAATGATTATATTTTTTTCGTTGTTATCTAATGTCTTGAAATTGCTAGTTTATTTAGGTCAGAAAAATGACAGATAGCATCTCAACTGAAAATTTATATTTTTGAAATTTACTAAGAATTTTATTTTATATCCTACTATATCATATTGATTTCTGTAACTTTAATGTTTCATTATTCTAGATTGTTTTTATTTTGTATCTTATTTCACATTTATTGAATAAGTAATATCTTACTCTGCCTATATAAATGTCTTAAACTATCTAATTAATGTAAATTAGAATAAATTTATCAAATTTTTTTAATTGTCAAATAATTCTTACTTTTAAGCTTTATATTTACTGAAAAAATTAAGAAGTTTATTGTATATTCTATATTTCATATTCATTATTGTCAACGATGGGCGCCAATTACATTTTGCTCATTTTTGCGTTGCCGATAAACTCTGAGTTTTGTGGCAGAACTATGAAAAAATTCAGTTTTTATGCAATGCAAAAATGAGAAAAATGTAATTTTTGCTCATCTCTGATTATTGCCATATCAGTATTATATTATTGGAGATTCTATTTACTTCATTTCATATTTTACATTAATCAAATAGAAAACTTTATTTTTTTGCCTGAATAAATATCTAGAAATCTATAATAAAAGCAATTTAGAATAAATTAATTTCATTGTTTTTGAACTAATCATGATTCTGACTTCTTTTTTTGACTATTCAGTTTTGAACATTTAGCTTTTGAGTGGCAATAACTTGTAAATAAGAAGTTTAGGTAATGCCAAAAAATATAATAAATGATTATATTTAATTAGTGAATTTCTTCAATTTCTTGGAATTACTGGTTTATTTAGGTCTGGCAAATTAGAGATGGAACCTGAATTAAAAAAAAGGAAAACACAAGAATTGGAAAAGATTGCCAAAAATATTGGAGCAGCGGCTGGGGCTGATGTCACACAATTCCCTACCTTCAAATTCACTGGTAATGATGTTTTTCTTCACTCCACACAATTCCCTGATTAAATTTACTAACTTTTATGAACTTTTTCAGACCCTACAGTAGACACATCTGCCCAGGCTAGCGCGAAAAAGTAAATTTATTAGAACGTCGATGTAGATGCTGTATGTTAAAATATTTCCTTGTTACATTAAAAAACAACCTGTATACATAATCTGAGTATTTAATGAACCCTTGGGAAAAAAAACCGAAATTTCGGAAGCTTTCTTAGTTTTTGAAATAAATTACTAAATCATTTCAACAAATTTTAAATATGTTGAATAAGTGCCAACTATTTGTTATTTTTAAGAATAAATAAAAAAAAAACTTTAAAACCGGAAAAAATTTTTTCTGATTCTTTTGAGTTCCAAGGAATCCAACAAAAATTACGTTTTTGAATCGTATATCGTGATTTGCATCATCTTTCATCATTCAAAACCATGAGCTCAATTTCAAAATTCATAACTAATCACTAAAACTTTTTACTCATTTTACTTTGGAAAGTAATTTGCTCAACATTGAGGGATTTTCAACGAACAATCTTGTGTAAGGTCTGCAAAAAAAAGTCATTTTTTTAAATAGTAAAAAAATGTATTAAAATTAAAAAAAAAGATGCGACATTGACAGGAGCATTGCTAAAGAAACTCGTCATGCGTGAATCAAGCCAGTGTTGTTCAACGCTTCAAGCAACAACTCCATATTGCTTTTTTTGGCAATGAATGCCACTATCTGAACAAACTGAACTATGTCTTTTCTGGTCACAATGTTTTTGTACTCTCCAGAACAAGAGCAAAGTGTCATCATATTGACCATCTGGATTCCCATGCATTTCTGGCATTGCAGATCTTGCAAAGTGTACGCCATCATTTTTCGATTCAGAATGTCTATTATCATAAATTCTATCACTTCATTTTCGTACTCCGTGAAGCAATTAGGACATGCCCACGACATTCTGAAAAATGAAAAAAATCATTTACTCTGTGAAAAATTTTAAATCAAGTATTCTCAAACTTTTTGCAGATTTTGACCTGTAAATTTCCAAAAAAAATACTGAAAGGTCTACATACTTTTGAGGTTCAATGACTCGGTATCTGTCTTTGCAAAGATCGATGTCTCGAATGGTGTTGCACGTATTGCACATTATTTCTGGTAAAATGTAGGAGGCGCAAGGTTCGACCCATGCCGCATCGTTACTGAAAGCGCCAACATTGATAAGTCGCAAAAGATTGTTCTTCAGTCTTAGAACTTCTTCTTCGATTTCCTTGTCAAGAGACAAAACCTAAAAACAATCAACGAATTTCATTATTGTTTGCAACAACTTTAACAGAAAAAGGTTTTTTTCACTCTAAGTACTTTGCAGATAGCTTTGGCCACTTCGAGAGCTGGCACGATCTTCTTTTTCCCAGAAGCAATGAGCGTCAAGTGTGTCCAGTCGTCCGATAATTCCATTTCGGGAATTTTTCTGTAAATCTTCGGTATGGACCTAGAACAATATTCACGATCAGAAATAGAAATTTTTATTAGAAATAACTTTTATGCTTTATCAATATTTTTAGGATATTTCATCATTGTAATGAATTTCTACACTGAAATCTTGTGCAAAGTTGGAGTTTTTGTGGGATGAAGAATTTTTAATTTGACCACTTACTAATGCTTTCGCAAAAATAAAAGTGAACTTACGATAACAAACGATCTGAAATCGTTTTGGAGATGAGTTGTTTAGCATATTCAGAGGTACTTTCGGAAGCTCCGACTCCGAGTCTTGGAGTCATGGGCTGGCTTATGGTGCTGTCACGTCTTCTTACTCTTGGTGTTGCATTTATGGCATTTGCTTCCACCATGTGTTCGTGGATGCATTTTATGTATTTTTTTATGGTGTCATTGAACACCCTTTGGCAATTATTCTCTCTGGGGAGATATTCTACCAAGTTCCAGTGCATTACCACCTCATCCTAAAAAAAGCACCATCACACATTATAGAAACTTTCGGTTCAATCATTAAGAGTAAAATTTTTGCTGTACTATTTCTCAGTAATAGAGTGAAAAACTATTATGCAATTCAACTGAACATTCATATTTGAACATTGACGCAATGATACATCGAAATCTCTGTGAACAAAGAATTTGTTGACTTTTCAAATGTCAGAAGTTTTCTCTCAAATTTTTAAAAATTAATTATTTTATTCATCTACTCCAAAATGTTTGTGATTTTCTGATTTTCGAGCTTGGATTTATGAGTTTTTAAATTTAATTTTGGTAAATGACTCAAATTGTATAATGTTTAGTTTGAAAAACTATAAGTTCTTGTATTTCATTCTTTTTTTCAACTCAATATTTTCAAATTGAAGAATTTGCTGGAAAAATTGCACAAATATTATTGCAATCAAGCACGTAGGCAGAGGGGAGTTTTGGGGGTTCAAACCCCTCCTGAAATTAGAGTCAAATTCAGTATTTTTACAGGAAAATAAAAAAAATTACAATGATACGAACTAAAAATACGAAAAATGATTATAATGAATAAAAAATGAACGAAAATTACCAAAAATGTACTTAGAGAAATCTATGACATAAATGGTTTCATGTAATTCAAAATTCTTAATTCTACTAACTCAAAAATAATAATAATCCTGACTTCAGAAGAATTGTTTCCTAAACAAAGCTCTAATCAAAGATGCTTGGCTGCGTAGCACAACGTAGAAAATAAGACTTAGAAAATCTGTTTCGACCCAAAGAATTATTTATAAAAATTAGAATGTACGAAAATGCTGAAAATCTAAAAAAAATTTAAACCTTGCAGCATCGAATTCTAGAAATCTACATAGCAATCCATAAAAATACAAAAAAATCTTTTGAGTCATATACAAATTTTGAAGAAATACTCCAAAGTATTAAAATTCTATGAAAGAACCGTTTCCTAAAAAATCTAACGGAACCAAAAAAATCAAATCCTTAAAAACGTATGTAACAATTGATAGAAATACTGTGAATCTATTGAAATACTAGAAAACGTTACGAAATCTTATTCTTACTAAAAAAATACAGAAAAACAATAAATCTATGAATTACTGAAAATCTATGTAGATTTAATTTTTCCATAAATCTACAAAATTATTCAAAACTTATTGAGAGTTGAATGCTAAAGCACCTTATTCTAAAAATATCCGTCAAATATATTAGAAATTTATAAAAATAGCAAAAATCTTTAAAAGATTTAGAACTAATGCAACAGCCAAATGTAGTAGAAATCTTTTAATACTCAAAGACAATGTACATATAATTTCCTCTAAAATAATGATGAAAATGAATTTTAGAGCATGTAATTATAAAAATCTATGTAGTAATTCATTTACGCAATAGAAAATTCTCAAAATTGTATAAATCCTGAAATAATACGAAAAAAAAAAACTGAAAAGTATTGGCAATATGTATAAAAGAAACTATTCTCTAAAAAATTCGATCAAATAATCAAAAAATGCTCAGAACTTTAATTGCTATAGCATAAAATTCTATAAATATGTGAAAATACCAGAAAAAGTTGAGAAATTCCAGAAAACAACATCAAATACAAAAATTCTCCAATTCTATGAAATAATAAACATTTTTTACATACATAGAAGGCCCTCAAAAATATATTTTAAAAATTTCTGAAACTTCGGTTCTTGAAGCATCTCGTTCATTATTATATTAGAAAATTGTTAAAGTTGTATGAATAATTGAAAAATACTGAAAGTAAGTACCATAAGATAAAAATATAAACCTCAGTTACTTGAAAATCACGAAAATTGAATTCCATTATTCTGCGAACTTATATGGAAAATTTGCGAATTTAGGCTCGAAAAAGGGTATAACTTTAATATTCTAAAATTCAATAAATTAAAGATTCAAAAATCTATTAACTAAACTGACTATTCTGGAACTTTTAAATTTCGTTACTTAACTGCTGGGGTTTTGGGATTTTTATTCAAATTTATGATCTTTTACGTTCGTACATCTAGATTCGCATATTCGAAAAATTGAATTATTCGGTTCCAATAATTCATATGAATGCATTTATTTAAAAACATTCGTCATGTAGGAAAGTTAAAAACATCAGGCAAAATGTATCTGAAAACATCATCATAAAATAGAAGAGCTGTTATTCGACTTTCAATCGTGATTTTTCTGTTTAAAAAATTTATGGATAAACTTTCAAGGTTCTAATAAAAGTTTTACCTCGTGTTCTGTTTCCTCATCTCCGCTTTCCTCTTCTGATTCTCTTTCCTCGTGTTCCACAGAACCCTGGCTAACCGATTCAACTGAAGGCGATTTCGGATTTATGCCTGCAAAATTGTACTGTCGGAGGGACATAAATATCACACCATTGCTCGAACCAATAATTCCTACTCCAACTTTTCAATGCACTCACCAAATCCAACCAAACCAAACACTGCCAAGTATCTCGCGGATAAAATTCGATGGCGTGAAAAATTTCTTTGTTCTTGATTGATTTCGTTATGAATTTCACATATTCCATGGCGTCTTGGGCATCTCTCTTCTTGGTACACAAAATGATTTTGTTGAAGTTGGCGTAGACGATGACAGACCCGAGTCTTTTGAATTCAGCTACCAATTGAATGAACAATTTTTTCATGTAATTGTGCAAAGTTCGGCGCAATGCGGGATCGTATAAAAGCGAATTCGGTGAACGAAGCCATCTGAAAACATAAAGACCATATTTTGAATGTCACTTTTTTGAAAAATATGAATCACTATTCGAATGAGGATACGCCTTAATTTAAAGTTATATGTGCTTCATAAAACAAATCGACGAAAATCATATTGGATAAGTCAATAAAAAAACTCAAAAAAGAAACAAAAATTTTATCACTGTGATTCAATCCTTATGGAGATCGAAAAATGGAATGAGAAAAATTTGGGCCTAACGAGGTTTCTTAATCAAATAAATTATGAATATGTAGAAGCGTGAAAGTATTGATGTTCAAACCTGTTAAAATTAATCATCAAATTTTCTGCGAATCGGTTGTCATAACGCGTCGAGTCGCTGAGCCAAATGCTGACCATGCTCTTCAAAACTTTGAATGCCGGCATACAAAGTGAAGTTTCGTCGTAAACTGCTGTGGAAACATCGGCTTCGCCAGTTACTATGTCCTATCGAAAACAAACACGACGTGAATCGAATGAAGAAAATAAAACGGCGTGGTTTTGAAGTGAAAAACAGACCTGCAACATGGCTTGAGGCGCACTGTCAAACGCGACGTAGGAACTTGTGCCATCGACGTCGTGAACTTGATGAGACTGCAGAAGAGTATTGAGAGGTAAGCGATCAAGTTCCACTTCCACGCAAACGCTTGAATACATTCCAGGATAATTCATTGAGCTACTGGAACTTTCTTCGAAATCCGTCAACAAACTGGAATTCAAGCAGAATTGATGAGAAAATTATTCATATTCACAGAAGAAAAGACTGAGGGGGGTTTTGGGGGTTCAAGCCGCTCCAAAAATTCGTCTATGAAAATAATATTAATTAAAAATAGGGTGATTAACAAAAATTATAACTAATAATGGGAATAAGTTAAAAATGATCAAAAATGTACGTACTAAAATCTAGAGGACGTGAGAAATTGTTTCATCTAGGTTCTTTAGGTTAAATAAAATTCAAAATTCTCAATTTCACTAGCTCGAAAATAACATTAGTCCTGGCTTCAAAAGAATTTTTTCTCGAACAGAATTCTAATATGCAATTCTGTACTGAATATTTGGCTAAGATAACGGAAAAAATGAAAATTTGCAAAATTGTTTCAGCCTAGTGAATGATAGAGCAAAATGAAAATTCGAAAGAATACTAGTAATCTAAAAAAATTCGAATTTTAGAGCATCACATTCAAAAAATCCATATATAAATAAAAATACTAAGTGTAATAAAAATTTATGAAAATACTGTTTGCTGAAAAATCTCAACAAAAACTTAAGATCAATTAAACTTTGAATTCTAGGGCATCAAATTCCAAAAAACGTAGAAAACAATCCATACAAGTACTATAAATCTATGAAAACACTAGAAAGTGCTAAAAAATCTATTAAATACTTAAAAAGTACGAAAAAATAAGAAATCTATGAAATACTGAAAACGAAATTTGAATTATAGAGCATTGAGCTCTAGACATCTATATAGAAATCCTCAAAAATAAAATACTAGAAATGTTATAAAACTGGGGAAAAACGTAAACATCATTTTCTCAAAACTCTATAGAACATTGAATCGCAGAGAGTGTTATTTTAAAAAACTATAGAAATTTACAGAAATACCAGCAAATTCTTCTAATTGTGAAAATAATAATAAAAAAAAAAATACAACAAAAACAAGAAGTACTGGAAATCTGTATGTCAGATCTGTTTTCCGAAAAATGAATTGAAATACTCTATATCATCGAAGTTTTTAAAACAATAGCATCAAATTCTAGAATTTTATAGAGCCGTCTGAGAAAATACTAAAAATATATAAAATTACTATAAAATACTACAAAATTTGATAGATAACATAAAATATGAAAATACTGAAAATCTGCCGAAATTTTAATTCTAGAACATCGAGTTCCAGAAATCTGTAAATCAATCTTCAAAAATACCAGAACTAGAGATCTGGAAAAACACTAGAAAATTTTTTCAATTTGTATAAGAAAAAAATGCGAGAAATACTAGAAATCTATCATACTCAAAAACTACGTAGATGTAATTTTCCCGAAAATTCATAAAACTTTGAATCATAAAGATTATAATTCTAGAAATCTATGTAGAAATTTATGAAAATACCAGGATATTCTTTACATTGTTCAAAAATAAAATGAACAAAAAGTACTGGTAATCTGTATAAAATACACTGTTTTCTTCAAAATAAATTTAAATAATCAAAATCATTAAAATTTCTCATAAGTAATATATCGTTATGTTATATAATTATTTAGATCGATCCATAAATATACAAAGATACCAGAAAATACCTACTAAAAATTTTTGCAAATATCATAAAATACAAAAATTCGAAGAATCTATGAAATACAAAGAATTTGTGTAGACATCATTTTCTCAAAAAACCTTGAAAATAATAAAAAATTTTAGGACTTTGACTCATATGGCATCGAATTCTAGAAAGCTTTATGCAAATTCATAATTATATCAGAAAATCTTTCAAGCTGAAAAATTACTGAAAAACTTAAAAAAATACCAAAAGTATTAGAAAAAAGCTTTAATAACTTGAAAATCACAAAACTCGAATTCCATTGCATTCAATACTAACATAAAAAATGTGTGATTCTAGACTCCAAAAGTTCTATAGCTTTCAAATCTCGTTATTCTCAAAATGAAAAAAATCAAGTACCTGAAGTTCTAAACGTTTGAAATTACACGAAAATGAAAAATATGTAAATTTTTTTACTTTTTATCATTATAGGAAGTGTGACAAATATTTTTTTGGGGAGCATCATGTTTGTTGTTACAATCAAAAAGTATTCAAAAGCAGCTAGAGAATTTTTTTCTCCTATATTCACTTACAAATTTTTTTCATTTATATTTTAACGTTTGGAACTTCAGGCACATAAAAAATCATACTCTCGTAACCAGATCGTCAAAGAATAACAACTATAAAATTCCATAGAAACAATATTTTCTCAAAAAACCACTCCTGGAAATTTTTCCCACCTACGCTCCTGCGTCTCTATCAATGACGAAATTTCTAATCAAACCCTTACCGATTGTCGTCATTTTCGCTGCCTCCAAAATCAGGTTTGTCCGTCGGGGAGCACCAGAGGACGAAATTGTTATTTCGCAAATGCCTCGCGAAGAACAAATCAGCACCAAACGCAGAGTAATTACTAGAAACATTTCCAATCGGTGCATGGAAAAATTCGCTTTGTTCGATCAGCAACTGGAGAATGTGATCGCTCCTGAAATAATGCCGAAGCATCGTCGTGACTCCTTTTTTTTGCCACTCCAGAGACAAATACAAATTTTTATCGTCTCGCAAAGCCATGTCAATGATGGGAAATTCGTTCATGGCAGGAATGTTGCTGATCAGCATTGACTTGTCTGTAAAAATAACGTAACTATCAATCACAAAATAAAAAAATTCCTTGTCATTGCTGTAGAATTTTACAAATCAAAGAAAAATGTCATCTTGATTCCTTAAAAAATTAGAGTTCTTCGAATTACCCATTGCTGCTTGCAGAGCAATCGCAGTTGCGCCTAGCATCTCAGCTTTGTAGGCTTTCAGTTCAGACTGCAATATCTTGCAAACACTTTGAAAACTCGTGTGAACTGTGACAGTAAAAGTCAAAGATTCTGGAGTGTCTTCGGCAAACCGTTCTTCCCGAGTCATCCTGAAATTTCAAGAGTATCAAATAGTCAAGATTCGAATCTTGTCTTCATCTAATTATTTTTCAACACAAAATTCAACGTACGCAATGGCTCTTTCCTTCACGTACAAACTGTTCATGTTCGGAACCTGTTTTTCAGTCCGAACTTTATCCTGAATAAGGATGATGGCTTTTTTTTTCGATGTCAAAACCAGGGCCCAAATCGACCTGTCGTGATTTGGCGACCAATGATGGTAGAGGAAAATATACTTCATTACCCCTCGCTGGAAAAAAATTTTCGTCATCTGAGGTAAAATTGCAATTTTCGACGAAGACAATTTTCATGTAGAGAGTAAGAATGTGAAAATGAAAAAGATCATGTATTTGATTTTTTTCATACACCCTTGCTATGGATGAAAATTTTCGTTTCATTAGGATATTTTTTTTCTATCGTCAAGCTCAAAGATTTAATTAATTGATTGCTGAAATATAAATGAAGATAATTTTACACATACTTTCAAACATAAACGTTAGTTTGCTTTCCATGTTTTCATTACAGCAATTTTATAAAAATGTGAATATTTATAATGTTGTTTCTGTTTCTTTTGTTTATTTATCATTCTTGTTTTACTGATATTTGATAGTTTGAATTACTTCTCCCATGTAGGGTTTCTTTGACGCTCCACGATATCTCAGTTGATTCAATTGAAAATGATCAGTGTCTTTTAAAAA
Organism: Platygaster robiniae; assembly: GCA_028476575.1. Taxonomy (NCBI): domain Eukaryota; kingdom Metazoa; phylum Arthropoda; class Insecta; order Hymenoptera; family Platygastridae; genus Platygaster; species Platygaster robiniae. Next base: position 40,250,853 of record CM052020.1, read on the forward strand.
CTGACGTTGGTTTTGATCAACCACGCAAAAGCAACCCAATTGCAATATCGCTCGAAATTCCAGTGACATGGATGTCTCGTAAATTCCCTCGACATCCGGGGTTTGCAAATCATCCATCAAGGATCTAAAAAAAATTTTCAAACATATTGTACGAATTTTTAAAAATCTATAATAAAAGTAAAACAGAAAGAAATATTTCAATATTCTCATTTGCAAATTCAATTTTTCGTTGCCCCTGTCGAAGTTACGAATGTTCCTAAAAATTATGCAAATTTTTATTTTCATAAAAGAAACATACTGTTAACAGGGGCGTACAGAAAAAAAGATAACAAAAATTCACCCATCATGAGAAAACCTTGCTTTATTTAAAAAATTTCTAAAAAATAAGAATTGTTATCGTAAAAGTGGAAATTTTAGGACAAAATTAATCAGTTACAACAAAATTTGAAATTTTAAACGTCAGGGAATATAACCTAGCTCTTGCATTTTTGGTCTTTATTTTACATATTTTTAGCAAAATAACTTTTGAAATTTAAACTGTAAGGCTTGCGAGTTTCAAAATATTTTAAAACTTAAAGATGAATGACTCTTAACTATCAAAATTTAGAAAAGGTAAGGTATGTATATATATTTCTCAGGAAATTTTAAATTTATATACCATTAAATTGGAAACGAAATATTAAATTAATCTTATTTTTTGAAGTACCAGTAAAGGTCATTTTTCAAAAAACTCTTGAAAATCATGGAAATTTTATTTTCATAGAAGAAATTTGTACAGAAAAAGAGATAATACCATCAATTGATTTCAGGAAAACATCACTATAAAAATCAATATCTTTAAAATAAAAATTTTGTCCTTCAAATAAAATATTTTAGTACAGAAAAGATTAGCAACAAGTGCAACGAAAGTTTTCATTTTGAATGCCCTGAGAACGGAAGATTATAAATGCTAACAGTTCAGTGATTGATTTACATTATTATAATTTTCATACAACAATATTCAAATAACAAAATATGAAAATAAAGAATGTAAAATTCTCAAATTTTGATTTTCAAACTCGAGGATTCAAACATAATATGTTTCAAAGCATTTTTGAAGATTAGTTTAAATTTTTCAAACAAAAGAACTATTAGAATTCAAACTTGGAGACTTACAAGTTTAAAAATGATAAAACTCGTGTTTTAAAAATTTGAAAATATACGACTACAAACTCGGAAATTTGGAATACGCAAAAGAAACTAGGGAACATAATATTAAAGCAATCTTTTTTTTTTTGAGTTCATATTTTTCGTCGTCCCAATGAAGGTGACAAACGTTTCTAGCAATTATGAAAATTTTTATTTTTATAGAGGATATTTGCTGTTCACAGGAACGTACAGAGAAGTAGATAATAACAATCTATGAATTTTGGGAATACCTTCTTTTTGACAATAAAATATGTAAAAAAAATATGTAAAATTATAATTATACCAGTAAAAGTAATAATAAATAAAAAATTTATCCATCAATTGTAACTAAAACAATTTTTTATGCAAGAAAATTATATTTTTAAAACAAAAGAATTATTAAAATCTAAACTTAAAAGTTTACTAGCAATTCCAAAACTTAAAATTTTTAGCACATAGAAGACATTTTTCAAAAAACGTGGTTGTAAATGATCTGATATAAGAATAAAAAGCCAAAAAAAACGAAAAACAAATTAAAAAAAAAAAAAAAAACTTACTGGCTGTGATTCAGGAACTGCTCTTCAGGCACAGTGAACTTGAGCAAATGGTAAGCTGGCCGAGCTCGGGGGAGAACTTTCGAGCAGCGTTCCCAAAGCGAATCAGCGGTTGGCTCCCCTTTAGGTTTTCGCGAATTCACGTAGAATATCCGAGGAATCAAGAGGCGAACTTGCTGCAATTCATTATCGACCAGAATCCAAACCTTAAACAGCCCTGGTTGGTTTGTTGGAACCAACTGAAACAAGAAATATCAGAAAATCACGATTAATTTATATCAATTCAAGAACAACATTTTTTTGAATCTTCGAAACTTTGTTTACCTGTATTATATGCCAAATTGAAAACAACAATTTTTCTTGAGCCTTTCGAAGAAAACCTGTCATGGTGTTGGGTGCGATGTTCCTGATGATACCACCACCGCCAAAATTTTGGCCGCTTTCCCTCACTTTCTGTTTTTTGGTATTCCGAGTGCCTCGTTGTTTCAGTTGGTACTCCCATTTTTTCTTGTGAAACTGGAGCCAAATTTGCCTCTCTTCCTGAAAAACAGGACAAGAAAACTTTGTCAATATTTGCAGTTCGAGAGATCCAAAAATCAAAGAACTAAGATTGCAAAAAAAAAAGTCGTATTTTTATTGAAAAAACCTTTGTAGTTCCCATTGGTGGAGGAGCCCCAAGAACTTCTCTCCAAGATTTGGTAATTTCCTCCTCGGCCGAATCTTCTTCGTCTTCCGGAACAACGCGCTTCCTTTTGTTCACCGTCGAATACGGGACTCGTAAAGCTGAAGAACTGCCAGCAGAATCTTCGATATCAGCTACGTTCTCCGAAGACTCGTTTTCGTTTTCTTCCATAGCCGGTTTTTCAACGACGCTGAACATTTCGGAAATTCTCGGTTGTTTTTTGACGTCCACTTTTTCTCGGAGTTTCTTCAGAAGCCAGTCCGGATGCTGCAACCTCGGAACTGGATTCGCGATCTGGGCGAACAAAGTTCAAATTTGACAATTTTTGGCACACACAATTTTTCACAAGTACCAAGTATGGATTTTTTCTAGACACATATTAAAATTTTACCCCTTGCATGGCCGCAGGAATGGTGATGATTTTTTGAATCGTGCTTCCCAACCTTTCGATGTAATAATCCCAATCCAAAATGGACTTGATACCGAAGTCTTGTAAACTCGGGTCTTTCAACCATTTCCTCAAATAATGCTTCGAAACGTTTTCCTCGGACTTGAAGATAGCCACGGGTATGGCACTGGAAGCATAAATATCGACATTGCAAAATCTAAACGTTTAAGAAATAAACGAAAACAAAAAAAAGTTATGTTAGATAATATTTGTAAAATATCAATAATTTTTTTTTTACTCCAGCATAGAGAGATAATAAAAAACATTTGTTTGTTTTATTTTATTTTCAAACGTTTGGAATCCCTCTACCTTCAACACTGTTTAATAATAGGAAAAAAGGAAAAATTTACCGTTCAGTGACCGGGGCGCCTTCGGGTTTCTTCGAGATAATGTACTTGCAATTGAGCCCGGCGTCTTTCACCATTTGGTCACCCAAAAATTCGGCCAATCGTTTTGCAGTTGAAATCGAAGTCGATTTCTGAGCTCCGTAATCTTCGAGTTGACGGGACAAATTTTTGTTCTCAGAAACCATATCGAACAGTTCGTCATCAGGAATATTGGCAGCCTTCAAAAAACAATACATAATTCAATTTTCAGATGTTTATTCGATGGTACTGAAGAATTAATTGAGAATCCTTCAAGATTATTAAAAAATGTGTATACCTTGGTGTACAACAAATCAAGCCAATAATTGGCCGTGTTGGCAACCGATGCGTAACACTCTTCCAAAGTTGATCCATTCAAAAAGGACGCGAAAACTGATGACTGGAAAGTTTTGATCAACTGCAGCTCGCCTCTTCTTTTGACCTCGAAACCTTTCAACTCCGCGAGAGAACCATCGAAATTGAAAACTGCGTATCGCTTCTTCAACTTTTTCCCTTCTTCCTTCGAGGCTGGCAAAACCATCGCGAGGTAAGGCCCGTCGACTTCGAAAAATATCGAGTTTTCGCTGCGGATTTCGTACTTGGATTTGTTCTTGTCCACGAGTTCATGGTACTGATCATTCGTGAATTGATCCTTGGGAAACAAAAAAACATGGTCAAATGCTCAATAAAATATATTAATGATTCAAAAATGATTACTTTGACCATGCAATTGAGAACGGCATTTGGGTACGAGATGGTGATAGACTTCTTTTTTGGAAGCGTCGTTTCGATGATGAAATTGTCCGGAAAAGAAACAGGCAAAATGCACCAGATTCCATCGGTGTCAAGTTCGAGAGGTCGGCCAACTTGCTCGATGATTTCTCGGGCTTTCATGATGATGTGAGCGCCGGTGTAACACACAACACCACCCATTTCCATGCTGAACCATCGAGATCTGAAAAACGTTCAAGTCGATCATCGATCAAAATTCATACAAATAATCATCGATCGAGCATTATAAAAATTACCCTTTTCTCATGACGTAGCCGTAGAAAGAATTCAAAATGCACTTGTGAGCGAGTTGCAGCGAGTCGTAGAGAACTTCTTTACTCTGGGCAATTTTTAACTGTTCGGCGTCCTTTTTCGCCGTTGCAGTAGCCACCTGCTGCTTTGCGACTTTGGTCATGCCCTTGTACTCGTAACGTCGATCTCGGAAAGCTCGTACCGTGTCGACGTAAAAAGAATTTTCCCTTTGGCAAATCGTCTGGGTGCGTTCTTCCGTGACAGTGGTTTTCGCTTTTTTGTAAACTTTCCGCGAATACTCCGTCAGTCTTTTTTTCAATTGCGAAGCTTTTTCCTGTTTCGAGAGCTGGTGGTAAGATCTGCGGGGGCCGCCGGGAAATTCAGGGGGAAATTTTTCACTTTCCAGCTGTTCCTTGGTTCTCTGATATTCGCCCAGATTGGCATTCACTAGGATGAAAAAGGATGTAAGTGGTTATTAAGTGAAAAGTTACTTATTCCTTGAATGTGCAAGATCGTTTTTATCTCGCTATGAATTTGGAAAAGTGAGAAATGGAATGAAGATATGATTTTTTTTTCAACGAAATTAAAATATATTGTTTCTAGGTCAAAATAATAAGACACAGGCCCGTGCGGACGGGGGGTTAACCCCCCCCCCCCCCAACGAGATCTTTCAAACGATTTCGATGAAATGCTTCTATTATTGGTTTTTACGTTTTGATACAAATTTTGATATCTTGCATTGCATGGTATTTTTCATAAAACAGCGTCTGAATAGATGTTCATCGCTTTTTGGTATTTTTCGTATATATCTTCTACGATTTGAAGGATTGTTCGGTATTTCTGAAACTATTCGTATTTTTTAGGATGCATAAAATGTTGCAGGATTTTCTAGTATTTTTATATACTTTAAGCATTTTGATATAAATTTTCATACATGAATTTCGAGAATTTCGAGCTCTGAAATAAATTTTTCATGTTCTAAAAGAATTTTTAAAAAAACAGGTGTCTCGATAGATTCATATTTCTTTCAGTATCCTTCGTATTTCTTCAGTTTTTCTTCGATTTGAAGGATCAATCAGTTTTCTTGTATATTTCTGTATAAATTTCTGGAATTTGCTGCTCTAGCTTTGAAAGTTGTATCAATTTTTAATATTCCATAGATATACTTGTATTTTTCTATACATGTATTTTCTTTTTGTATTTCATAGTATTTATAGAATTTTGGAAAATTTTGAGGTTTTTTCAAAGATATCTCTTTAAATTTCAAGAATTAAATTTCTTAGAATTGAAAGTTTAAAATATTTGCAGTATTTTGATCGATTTTACAGAAAACAGTTTCTGTATAGATTTAGTGTCCTCAATATTTTTCAAATTTTCAACAGATTTTCAAAATTTGAACATTTTTCTAGTATTTTTATGGTTTTCTATACACATATGTTATTAGAATTCAGTGCTCGAGAAATCGGAGTTTCATGATTTCTGGAATTACGGAAATTTTCGAAGAATCTAATAGCTTTTTTAAAAAAAGTAAATAGTACTAAGTGTTTTTCGTATTTCATTTTTTTTCTGTATTCATAAAATTACGTAAGGTTTTGCAACATAATCTATCGATTTTAGGGATTCTGCTATAGATTTTAGGAACTAAGCTTTCCAGTATTTTCATGTATTTATATGCAGATTTGTAAAATTTATTGCTAGAATTGTGAAAATTTTTAATAAAAAGTGAAAAAGCATCATACTCTTTGTCGATATTTGTACATAAATTACTAATATATCACTCTGTTTCGTCTAAAATTATAAAATTATACAATTTTTACATGAAAATAAGGAAGTTGAAAAATTACTTATATTTAAGTTTCAAAAAAGTTCTTAAAAAGTTCCAAATCGTTCGGAAAACTTGATGAAACAGATGTGAAATGAATAACACGATTTTCGTTACTCGTTACCAAAAAAAAAGGACTCCTTCGGGTCCTCTTCCTGAAGAGGACCCGAAATCTTGTGGTCGAAAGCTAGAGAAACGAAAATAAAATTATTAAAGAAGTAGAAGACAATTTTTCTTATAAAATAAATCAACAAAGATTTGGCTCTAAAAGATCGAAAATACTATTGAAAAAGGAACTCGTTCCTGTTATCGTTACTTGTTAATTAATTTATCGCGTTACGTTGTCGTTACTCTAAAAAATGTAACGTTTCTGGATATTATAATTTCAGTTGACTTATTGTATATGTATTGCAGTCACTGCAAGTCTCAAAAAAAAAGTTTGGAAAGGGCCATAACTCCACCATTTCTTGATATATTTTTTTTATCAAATAATGTTTGTATATTAAAGTTGAAAATATTCTATCACAATAATATAACTTTCACGTAATAAAATTATGTGCTATAAACATTAAAAAATAATCCAAACCTCAAAAAAAGTGTATAACCCTTTAAATCATAAAATATGTGTAGAGTGTAGTAATAAAAAGTTTCTTTTTTTATGTATTATGCGTTCGTTATACATCTAAATGTGAAAAAAAAATAATAAACGTGTTTTTCACAATTGTGTATCTGTAATTATTGCCTTATATATTTGATTATTTATTGATTAATTAATTTATTTACTTATTTACTCTACATTTATTATCTACATCACTATGAATGGACTGTGTACTGTCAAACCAAATCAATTTCAATTGCATGTTATTCTACAAGTACAACATAAAAGTTGAAACCCCCCTCCCCCCCAAATACAGGTTTCTGTGCACGGGCCTGATAAGACATATTTTTTTTCTTTTCGTCGGAACAAAATTTTTTCAAGTCCTAAGCAATTTTGTACATTATATATAAATATTTTCACTTGAAAAAAAAAAAGAATCTCAGCCCTGTCTTTGAGTCGTCAATTATGATGAACCATTGGTAAAATCAAGAAACCTACACATTTCACCCCTCCACATCCACTGCATATTCCTCTTGCACAGCGCGTCAGACTTGTTGTAGTCACAGGAAGCGCAAATGGTCTCGTCGACCATCGCCGAAGGTTGCAAGCGATTCGTCAAAATAATGTTTGGGTACATGGCGCCGACGTCCAAGTGATAAATCACGGGTTTCTCGCGTCTCTTGGGAACATCTCTGAGAGCTCGCAATTTGTCCTTTATCTCCTCCACGACCTGCTCAAAATTCACAACCTTGTCCAAGGGAATTTTCTCCTCTTCCACCAGAGCGTGCGTCAAGGCTCTTTCCACGCCCTCGATCAAGGTCGTGACGGCACTGGGAATAATCCGAAAACTGTAGGGAATGTCCGCTCGGAAAACCCCGGATTCTATTGCCTCGACGTGCCCGCCAACGTACGTTTCCTGGTCCAGAATATGGCCATCTTTCATTTTATTCAACTGAGTTTCTTGCTTGTTCGGAAATATGATGTTCGCTTGGAACGCTTGCACCATCAAAAGAGATTCGCAAAGGGTGCCTGAACCTTTTCTCAGAACCTGGAATCAAAATTTGGAAATTGTTTAAACTTCTACGAATAATTATCGAATTTTATATCCAAACTAGAGATCCTGTGTGTAATAAGTTGTTTAAATTAATAAAGTATAGTTGAAAAAAATATGAAGTGAGTAAATTTGTATTGAAAAACCAAAAATTTTTTTACTAAATAATTAAAAATCAACTATTTCGACTTATAACTTTCATGAATTCGAAACTCTTATTTTTTTTCGCCGAACTAACTACAAAATGAAGAGTTTAAAAAAAAAGCCAGAAATACAATAATTGGAAATAATTATGTATTCAATTATTCAAAAATAGTTCAAAATTGGTAAAATTTTTCAATTTGAAGTTTTCGGGGAATTTTATTTAAATCTATTTATAATGACAGTTGATGATAAATCAAAATTTTGAATACATCAACATGTCCTAACTTTTTTTATCATAATTCTTGTTAACGATGTCAATTTAATGATTTTCCGAATAAAATGTCTAAATCAAACATTCTTTATTTCAAAAGCAGAAATTCTTATTCTTTAATTCAAAAGCAAAAATTTGTCATTTTTGTATGATTAGCATATGTATTTTGCTAACTATTCGCATGTTATAACTGATGATTCTCGTATTATGAATATAGATATACTTAAAATATTTAACTATGATGAAAATTCTTACGAAATTCAATTAATACAGAAAAGTACTGAATATATAAGAAATTCAAAAGATTCGTACTTCTAAATGCTAATCAAATATTATAATATAGAAACTAAAAAATTCTGGAAATAAATAAAACTTTGATTCCTAGAGCATTTAATTTTAGAAATCTATACACATGAAAATGTATGAAAATACATAGGTACCAAAAATCTCTAAATCTTTAAAAAAATCTTACGAAAAACAAAAAATTACAATTTCATTACATATTTATACATTCTAATTGAAAATTTTTAAAATACATAAATAATTAGGATATCAATAGAACTTTGATTCTCAGAGCATTGAATTCTAGAAATCTATGAAAAAAATCAATAAAAATATCAGGAAATCTTTTGAGTAGTATAAATCCTTAAAATACGCAAAATACCAAAAATACTTTGAATGTATAATGTTTTTGAAAAATTTATAGAAATTATTGAATTATATCAAGCTTTGAATTATAAGATATCGCATTCGAGAGATCTAAAGAAACTGAAAAAAAAAAGAAAAAAAAACTATAAAACCCTACAGTATTTTATAAATACCAAAAATTTTAAAAATACAAGTATATGAAATACTTGAAATCCAAAAAGCTTGAATAACTTAAGCATCGAATTCTAGAAATATATATAACGATTTCTAAAAATACCGAAAAATCCTTCAAATCGTGAAAATACTGAAGAAATACGAAAGATCCTAAAAGAACCATAAATCTATGAAGATGATGTTTTCTGAAAAATCCACTCAAAGACAAAAATTGAATAAATTTCAGATTCAAAAGCACAAAATTCTAAAAACCTGTATAGGAATCCTCAAAAATACTGGTAATCAATAGAAATACCATTAAATCCTAACTTTCATAAATACCAAAAAACACGAGAAGTTTTCACAATATTAAAAATCCAAGATGATATTATTCTCTTAGAAATCCATGAATTACTAGACAATTGGTAAACTATTTATCCTAGAGGATCGAATTCTAGATATATATGTAGCAATCTATGAAAATACCATAAAATCCTTCAAATTGTATGAGTAATGAAAAAAGAGGAAAAATACCAACATTATTTATAAAGAAAACTGTTTTCTGAAAATGCATCAAAATCTATTCGATACATTGGCATATCGGTATTTTCCTTCATGTAAATCGATATTAAGTATTGGATGATTTCAATATATCAGCTCCAATATTATTTTAATTTTCGATTCCCATCCCTACTTTTTTCTATTGGGAATAGTAGTTTGGAATTGGGATCAGGGTTTACTTACCTCATCTGGCTCCATGGGGATGATGGTGCACAAAGCAAATATGAAAGGGTGCACGTATTTTTCATAAAGGTAGTAAGTGGCTACTGCATCAGAGGCCGAATACTTAGCCAATTCTTTCGGATCTTCGAAAGCCAAAGGGAGCATTTTCTCCGGGTCCAACTCGACTGGATCGTATCTCAGTTTTGCTTTAGCGACAGCTTTCAAATTTTGAGAGCCCACAGGAAGATAAGAATCGCGCTTCACCCAACTGCAACATAAAAACAAGTCCCCTGAATCCTTTTTCTCCTCGGTTTTAATGCTCCCAAAAATTTCCTGTCTGCATTCAATTACCACAAGCAATCCATGTGCGATGCGGATCTGGAAACGTAAATATCTTCCTTATTTTTGGAAAAACCGATGAGATCTTTCATCACCATTCCATGAAAAGCAGCTCGTTTTTCGACGAAAGGCCAATCGAAAAAGTCACCGTTGTAAGTGACGAAAATGTGCGGCTTCACTGCGTTTATTTCATCAAAAAAACGTCGAATCAGCGCTTTTTCATTGGGCTCGTTGAAGATCTCGAATTTTGCGGGAAATTCAGGTTTGGGGTTGTAATCGAAACCTTCTATATCTTCCGCGACGATTTCTCTGTTAGTGATCAAGTAACCCTGTAAAAAATACAATTGTTTAAATTATTACTGAAACTAATTCTGAGGTTGTTTTTATATACAATTCATATCCACTACAACTTTTAACTGTGAAAAATTTAGAAATAAAAATGATTGTCAGATTTTCTGCATCTTCGCATATTTGGACAAATTTTTAGGGGTCAAAAATCAGTACGAGATATATAAAGTACCTCTTTATTGATCATGTATGATATCATCATTATTTGATCCGTGGCGGCATCAGGGAACTTCAATGGTGGTTTCGTTGTTTCAATATCGTAGGCAAAAACTATGGGGTCTGGAGGCACAACCAAATCTTTGTTCTTTTTTATCGTTGGAGGTTCCTCGCCTTGGCATTTCACCGTGTACCATAAACCGACGCAAATATCCAAATCGATTGATACTCGAATGTGGTGGGGAACATCGTGCTCTCTGTAACATTTTTTTTAAATTCATCGCCATTTCATTAAAGATGCAAATGTCATAATATGACTTAATTACTTCAAAGTAGGATTCTAGTTATTGAAGTAAAAATCATCAGGAAATAGTAAAATACATTTCAAAAGTTATACCAAATTTTCAGAAATCGGACGAAATTCTGTCAAGTTTCTAATAATGCAGAAATAAAGATGGAATTTTCCAAATTTACATTTTTTATACCTTTTTTCGACAAGTCTGAAATTTTGAGAATCACAAAATGTACATTGCTGGATTTTTCGATTCTTAATTTGACAAAAAGAAAGAAAAGTTTGCGAAACATTCCAAGAAGCGTTTTAAAAATTTCTCAAAATCATGCAAAATACTCAAATCGTGCAATGATTGAATTTTTAAAAATCATCAACTTCCTAATACTCAAAATTAAATAGTTTTTCCAGTTTTTCATGAACAATCAAAAACTATTCAATGTAACGTACAAACTAGTCCATTTCAGATTTTCCAAAACTATTTTGTCATTTGGTAAATTGGAAGATTTTCAAATTGAAAAATATAAGCTTGAGGAAATAATTTGCTGCAGAATTCGAGGACAAAGACTCTCCGAGTTTTCTTAAATTGGATTGTTTGCAAGTATTATTTAATCTTATAAAAAATCCAAAGGCAAGTGTATAAACATAAAATAATACCGTATGTCTATAATGTTTTCCATGTAATCAGTCGAAGTTTTTGAATCCTGTCTGTTATTCACGTTCATAGCCTCTTCCATTAACTCGGTGTAAAATTTGTTCCCAGTTTCACGGTCTTTGTTAGTTCGAACTGCAAACATCACGTCTTTTTTTACTTTCTGCATGTGCAATGTGTTGATGAAGTAAATTTTCAGGTACTTTTGTCGCAAGCCAATCAAGTGATTCGGCTGAAATAAAAAAAATATTGCTATCAGAAAATAAAGATTGTTGGACCAAACTTTTTGGTCTACGCAAAATTTTCAGAATCAGTTTTTTTTCTTTCATTATTATGAATAAAAGCAAATCAGTAGTTTACCAAATCAAGATCTTCCTTGTACACTGTCTCGATTTTGGCTATAAAGCCAGGGTATTTTTTGTTCAAAAAAGTCGTTGTTTCTTCCAAAGTGTCTTTTTTGCAAAGAACGTAAAAATATGGATAATACGGCATTGAAATCTTGAATCTGGAACCATCTTCTTCAATGAAGTAATAGTCCACTCCACTTACGGCTCTTTTGTCTTCTCCAACAATGTCGGTCTATAAAACATTTTGAAAACAGTGAAAAACAGTTCCCGAAATTGATCGTGATCCCAAAATGGAAAAAGATTTCAATGTTAATATAAGGAAATCATGTATTGATAATTAGAAAAAAAATTAAATTCATAGATAACTTCATAATGAATATAAGAAAGATTAATTTTAGATTATATTACAAATTAGACAAACAAAAACATACTGTGATATTTTGGCGGAGGAAATGAACATAGATTTTTTATTGTCACTGAATTTTTTGAGTGAAAATGGGAAAAATATTCAATGTTAGATTATTATTAGACGATATCTCAAACAATGACATATTGCAAAAAATGAAAGTGACATTAATCACTTACTGTACTTGAATTTATTACTTAAGAATTGAAGTTGATTATACAATGCCTGTTGCTGGAAATCCAACTGTTTTAGATACAAAACGGTACAATACAAATTTTAAAATTTATCATGAACATAAATTAGAATTTTTTTTTATTCAATAAAAGAAAAAAGATCATTTCATAGATGACACTACTATATATGAAATCAAATGAAAATGAAATGAAATAAAAACGATTCTATATTGTAATATTTTCGTGAAAGAAACTTGAATTTTTAATTGTCAATTAATTTTCTGAGTAAAAATGAGAAAATTTTTCAATGCTAGATTATTAATTGATATTTAAAAAAATTACATATAGCAATATTTCAAAAGAGGAAAGGAAAACCAATTACTTTTTGTGATTGAATTATTTTATTAAAAATTAAAGTTTCCTTTACAATGCATGATCTTGAAAAAACCAATCATTTTACAAATAATAGAATTTCTACAATTAATCATGAACTTGAAAACTAAAAAAAATTGTACAATTAAATAGGAGAATAATTATATACTAAGAATTAAAAAAAAGATAATTTCATAGATGACATTGCTATGAAATAAAAATAGGGTGAGGGCAGGTAATATGAGACACTATTGTTTAAATTACTACTGGTTTTGCCCTTATTTGAAAAAAAAAAAAAAAAATCCATCAATCTTTCTAAATGGTTTTCTGAAGCAGCCTATTGAACGATAATAATATAATTTTCGGTAATTACTTCATGTGTAAGACATTTATTTAGGCACTTAAAAAAAAGTTCAAGATGTGAAGATTTTGCAAAATCTGCGAATGTTATGAGACACTTCAAAAAATTGGCTATAAATTGATTATTGTACTTATTTAGTATACATTGCAGCGAAAATGAAGCAAACATAGTATTTTAAACATGGAATGATAAATCTCAATCAAAAAGAAAAATACTCGACAAAGTTAGAAAAAAATTACATTTTCATAAACAAAGACTACTGACTATTATTGTAATTAGGTAATTTCAATTTAAAATAAAAAATTATCAGTATCAAGCAATAAAAAGTGCTCCAGGAATAAATATTCGAGGTTCTCATATTAGCTGCAGGGAAGTGTCTCATATTACCCGTAAAGTGTACGAAAGGTGTACATGATTAACTTGAGTGGTAAAATAAAAAATAAGACGCCTAAATGTTTTACATCCCTCTTTGAAAGTTCAGGCTATTTTTCAATACGATTGGATGGGCAAAATTATCACTCGAATCAGTTTTTTCGAATTGAACTCATAGTAGTTTGAAAATATAGTTTTTTTTGCCTCATGGAAGTGAAGCGAAAAATTTAATAAACAACAAAGTCCAGCAAAAAAATGCCTACACAGACTTCTTAAATGCACTTGATAGACGAATTTACAATGGCAATTGTTAATGTCAAAAAAGTGAGAAAAATTTAGTGTTAGATTATATTAAATTGAGAGTTTTTGAAACGATTCCATATTGTAATATTATTATTAAAGAAGTGAGAGTGAATTCTGTATTGTCATTGATAAAAATAAGACAGTTTATTACAGTATGCATGTTGATGAGAAAACCAATTCTTTCTTTGGAATCTGTGGCTCGGTAAAATCCATACAATCCATCAGCAGCGATATTTTCAATAGCTTGATTGATTCTTCCCTCAGCCGTATTTTCCCTAGAATTTTTTAAAAAAGGTTTATTTTCATAATATTTTTTATTGAAGACCATTAGTCACTCTTTTCTGCATTTAAATTAAAAATATTGTGTTAGAAATATGTTTTCCACTTTATGAATTAAAATTCAACTTAGTTCAAAAATGGCATCTTCAGGCTGAATCTCAAAATCGCATCATACTGCGAAAATTTTTGAAGTTTTAATATTTGAAATTGCCAGACTTTAAAATAAAAATTACTCATTTTTCTTGCTCATAAATAAAAGTGTATAAAAATTACAAAGCATTAATTTTTCGCACGTTTCATTTTTTACGAATGAAGTTTTGTTGAATGAAAATTTTTCATTCGACTATAACCACAAACTTAAACTTTGTAATAAGATTGTTCAAAATAAAAATTCTTGAATTCCAGAAAAGGTTCAAGTTCATTCAAAATTTAAATATTTTAAGGTATAAATTTTTGACTTATTTTACCTCGGTACCCGAGGAAAATCGGAGTCGAATCCTTTTTTATCATTTTCGGATTTGTCGAAGCGCTTTTTACCAAAAAACTTGCTCATTTTCGTGAAATCTAAATTTTCACTTTACATGCTTTAATGTTGTCCAAACATGTTTGCAACAGTTATCAAAACCAAGCGAAAAAACTATACACAAAAAACCGCCAAAAAACATAAACAAACATAAACGTCACCAACAACGAATTTATTTAAATGGTTTTTAAAAATTTCGTTATGCTAGGTTAATACTCGATATAGGTATACATACAATATACATATTCCGCCATGTTGTTTGGCAAAAAACACGCAACTCAAGATGGGTTAGGTTAGGTTTGTTTTGATTTAAAAAGTGTAACAAACACACGCGTGAAGGTGTTATAAAATGACGTTAAATAACCAAAATATAGTCGAAAATACTGTTAATAATTAAAGAATGATTTCAAAATACTGTTTAACTATTTGCGAAGTTTTTTGAAGCGAAACATGAAAATAAAAATAGTGGAAAGATTACTGTTGACCGAGTGTTTTTCAAATTTTAAAATATGTATAGACGAGCTATTAGAGGCATTTTATCAACTGCAATTTTTCGAAATCCGAGTTTCGAAGCTGGTCCATCTTTTCTAAGATATTTTTCGGGATCTTCTTTCCGAAAAACTTATTTTGAAGAAGACGAAAATGAAACATGGTCCGATGGGTATAATAAGAATGAATTGCATTGGACGGATGTTGAGGCTCAACAGCAACTTGATGAATATCTGAAGAATCCTGAGAATGTGTCGAATTACAAGAAAATTGAAACGGAAATTGAATTTTTGAGAAATAATGGGCACAAAGTCCCACGTGAAATTCGACCCAGGGATTGGCCAGAATTACTGGAGTCAAAAACGACAAAAAAGCGAAGGTTGATAAATTTTTTTCGTCATTTTAAGATTTTTTAGAAAAAAAGTTTATATTTATTATTTTTATTATTATATATTTATATATTATTTTATATTCAAAAAGTTACTTAAAATCCAGATTGATGGTAATTTTTTACCATGACAGTCAGCAAAAAAGCAAAAAATTATTCAAGTTCAAAAAACTTGAAGATTCATTTTTTATGCATCGAAGTGAAGAATAATTCATAGTTACTCAAATTTCATACTTTTGAAACTATCAAATATTAATTATTAATTATCAATAAATATGATCCTTGGAGCCAAAAGTATGAATGAAGGGATTCTGAATACTTTTTCAATCTCAAGACTCAAGTCAAGTCTTGTCCATTGCCACTGGTACATGTGACTGAATTAAATAATTAAAATGAAATAATTGAAGTGTTTTAAAACAAAAAATAATGAATAAAATAAAAAAGTACATAAACCACATTACAATGAAGTTAGAAGGAAAAGAAAATAAAGACGTTGATTAATTGCTTCATTAGTGGAAAGTTAAATGATGAGATTGACACACCAATTAAATGGGGTTAAATTGACACATATTTCAGATATATTCCTGACGAGGACCTGAAATACAAGGTTGAAAGCTTGAAAAGAAGAATAATAAAGGATTGAAAAAGTATTCAGAATACCTTCATTCATACTTTTGGCTCCGAGGATCATATTTATTGATGTTTACAATATTACGGAGCAAATCACCCTCACATTTCATTTAAAAAGAAAATCTATTAATTATTAATTGTCTTAAACAAGTGAATTGCATAGTGGAAACTTTCATATTTTGAATGTCTTTATATTTTTACTCCATAAATTAGCAAGCTCAATAACCTTTCCAACTTTTATTTTCAAATTTAAATATACAAGAAAAGTGTGAATTTCCAGGAAAAAAAGTTTAAAAATTGATTAACATCAAAAGTTACATAAAAACAAGATTGATGGTAATTTTTTATCATGACTGTCCGAGCAAAAAGTTGTAAAGTTTAGAAAACTTGGAGATTCATTTTTCTATACAATAAAATGAAGAATAATTCATAATTATCTATCTACTGAGGTTTTATACTTTTGAAACTGCCATGTATTAATTATCTTAAAAAAGTGAATTGCAATATTAAAATCTTTTGTATTTTGAAAGTATATATTTTTATTTCACGAATTAACAAGTTCAATAATCTTTCAAGCTTTTATTTTCAAATTGAAATAGATGAAGAAAGTGAAAATTTCCAGGAAAAAAAAATTAAAAATTCATATATTCCAAAAGTTACAGGAAATCAAAGTTAATGTAAATTTTTACTGTGGCAGAGTGAACAATTTCCAAAGCTTGAGAACTTGGAGATCTATTTTTTCATACATTAATATAATTAATATTAATAATTGTGACAAATCAACGTTTTTTGAGATATTTTACTTATTAAAGTATGATTAGCACGTGAACTAAAATAAGGAAATGTTTTTGAAAAAATTTTGATTTGTTAACTAAGCTGCAAAAAATAAGTATACTAAATTAGAAAAGTATTTCGTCTATTTAGTTTTTGAGAAAAAAATTCCAAAATATCCGTTGATTTAAATATCTTCTTATCGAGCGAATCGTATTTTCATGCGTGATTCAAGAACTAATAAGCGAATTTTTCTAAAACTTTGCCAGACTTCAAATTAAACGTTCACAATCAAGTTTCGAATTACCAATTTTACTCTTTAAAATCAAAAAATACTTTTTAAAAATCAAAATTGATGTTGGTTTTTACTATGGCAGTCATATTTAGAAGTTTTTGAAGTGCAGAATTTGGGGAATGCATGTTTTTAGTTGAAGCACAGAATAATTGAAACATTGACATTTTCTGCAATCATATAGTTGTAAAACTTTCCAAAAGTAATTACTTTAAAAAAACAAATTGCTAAATTATAACTTGTACATTTTGGAAGTCTTTATATTTTTATTCTACAAATTTGCAAAATTTATCTTCATTTAAGCTTTCATTGTCAAATTGAAACATAGAAGAGAAAGTGAAGAGTGTCCAGGAAAATGAAGTTTCGATTTTCATGTACATACATAAAAAGTCAAATCTGAACAGAATTTCGAGTCAGAAGTAAAAAAATTTTCAATTCGCAAACTCTTAGACGTTTTTTTAACATGTGAAATCAAAATAATTCATCAATTTACATATTCCAAATTATGACTCAATAAACGCATGAATGATAATTATGTAAAAGCAAATTGCAAAATAAAAATTTTGATTTTCAAGGTCTTTGTATTTTTATTACACAAATTTAAAAGTTCAATCATGATTCAGGCTTTTGTTGTAAAATTCTAAAATATAAGCAAAATTTGGAATGTCCATGAAAAAAGGTTGGAATTTAACGTACAGAAAAAATTACCTTAAAACAATATTGATTGTAATTTTTAGTTTGGCAGAGTGAAAATTTTTTGAAGTTTGGAAACTTGTAGATGAATTTTTCATAAATTGAAATGATGAATTTTATACTTAGCAAACGTTTCAATGTAAATTATATACAAAAAATATAATTGAAAAATAGAATTTCAAGATTATAAGAATCTGTGAATTTTTATTCAACAAATAAAAAAGTTGAATAATTATTTGAGCTTTTCTTATCAAATTAAAATATACGTACAAGATTCGAAATTTCATAATTATTTCTAAAATTATGCTAAAAAACATTTCTAAAATTTTCTTCTGTTTATTTAATAAAATCTTGTTATTTCGTTATAATTACAGAATTTTCCTCTCCTACTTACATCGAAATGAACTAATGCGAGACCGAAGCATGTTGGAAAAAGAAGAAAAACAAGATGCATACCTCAAGTACATGTGTGATAAAAATAGTGATCCCAAGGAGTCAACGAACAATGTTCACAATTACTCCATAACGGGAAATTCCCTGTTTCTCCGGATATACCCCCGTACAATGGCAAATTTTTACAATGGTCGTTTGATAAACGCAATGCTTTTCGGGAACAAAATCGTGTTCGATTGCGATTACGATGAGTACATGAATATATGCGAATCTCGATACTGCGCCAGACAACTGCTGCACTCCTTTTCAATCAACAGAATGCACGAAATGCCTTTTGATCTTCATTTGTGCAATGCAGAAAAATCTGGTCGATTAATGAAAAAAATGTTCAGTTACATACCAACTTTGTATAATGACGATTTTCCTATAAACATTCACAAGGAATCTTATTTGGATATTTTCGACAAAGAAAAGTTGGTTTACTTGACGCCTAATTCTGGTACCGCAATCGAGAATTACAACCCTGAAATGATTTACGTGATTGGGGCGTATTATGAGAAGGTAAGTTCGATATTTTTTCATTGCTTGTAGCCAATACTGATAAAAACATCTTATTTTGAATAAACACATGTACCTTTTTATTTTAAAGGAACAGGGAAAATGCAAACCAGCCTCTTTGGAAAAGTTGAAAAAAGAAGGAGTGAAAATTGCCAAACTTCCTCTTTCGCAGTATTTGAATTGGGGGGTAAGGTCGAAAAATCTGCCTTTGGATGTGCTAATAAATATTCTTCTTGAAGTTCAACGATCCAAAAATTGGAATTTGGCCTTTCAACACATATCGAAGAAAAATCTTCAACACCAATATATCGCTGAACTACAAAAGCAGGTTCAGAAAGAAACTTTGAAGGACATGGAATCGGAAAATTATTTTAAAACACTAGAATACAAGAATCCTCTTCCTGATTCTATTTTGAATTCTGAAGAAGATTCGGAAAGAACAGGGAAAAAAGAAGATTATGGAAACGCGGATTTTAGTCACGTTGCACGAGCTCGAAGAAAAAAATGGTGAATTTTTAAAGAGAAATAAGTATATATGACAGAATATACTTCGAAATATACTGAAAATTCCTCAAAATTTCGGAATTGTATTGTAAATTCGAAACGTATGTATTGCGATTCAGTTATTTCCAATATTTATCTTTTTCAAACGTTTCGTTAATGTTATTATGAATCATTATAAAGTTTGAAAGTTACTCGAATCGTGAAAATTTTGAAGGCTATAGAATTATAAATTTTATTCTGGCCGTGATGTATATCACTGTACAAAAATAGTGTTAATAAAATGTTAATAATTGATAATTTGTTTTTTTTTTTTGTAATTTTTAAGGCCAATTAAAGTGACAAAAAACCCATTGGGGAAATCATTGAATCCAATCTGTAAAAGTTGTAAAACGAAAGTATCTCACAAACCAGGGATGTCCCAGCGAATAAGGAGGTCCATAAAATATAAAGCTTCACTCCAAATTTAGAATATATCCAATTTCGTATATTTCAATGATGTAAAAAACACCTTTGCTAGAAAATAAAATCACATGCCTTGGACGTACAGGGACGACACATATTACAAAGCTACCGAATCAAAAATTCACCACAATACATAAAAAATTGTGCTTCCATACATACCCATTCATTCTCTTGTCACCGCAACAAATAAATAAGTTGGTCACAATTTTCCCAACCGATGAATCCCAGAAATAAATTACATCTTCCACAAACCTCTTCCGAAGTTCGTTAATTAAGTTTACACCAGACTTAATAAATATTTCCGACGCAGCAATTAATTCCCCGACCACATGAAAAAACGTAAATATTCTTGACCTGTAGCAAATAATTCGATCAAGGTATTTTCCTCGTAGTCTTGACATAGCTGCGTGGTTGATTATCCAAAAAATTGTACATCGTGTCAAAATTTCATCGACGCCGACTTTCAAGTGAAGTCATGTCCACTTGCTTGGAAACTTCGTTTAAATGAAACTAAAGGGTACAACTGCCGCCATTCTTGGACTTTGCTCTCGCTTATACTATCGCAGAAGCTGAGATCCATCATACGCAGTTTCGAGCACCGCATCAAAAATCTCAGGCAAATGTCCGGAGTCAGGGAATGAGCACCCAATAAGTCCACTTGTCGCAATCCTTGGCAATTCAAAAGTGGCTCCAAATCGCGATCCGTCAACCCTCTCAAGGCTGCCAAAAACACTTTTTCCAATGACCGACACGATGAAAACAGAGTTCTCAAAGAGTCGCCTGGGAGGCCCATTCCACCACTAGGACACACAATCCAGTTTGAGAGTTTTAATTTATTTCGTCAACAGGCAAAAAAGCTCAAAAACAAAATTCACAGATAGCAATAATTCGTAGTGATAAATAATATAATTTTATCGAATTACACCTTTTAGTTCATAAAAATCTTTTCTAACTCACCACCAACTTAAATCCACTTCTTTCAACTGAACACACTTTGACAAAGCGCGAACACCTTGAGACGTCAAAGTTTGTGACTTCCAAAAATCTATGCTCTCCAAATACAAGCAAGATTTCGAAATTTCAATGGCCACTTCGTCCATGTTCAAACGATCATGTATACCCGCTAAATTCAAATGTCGCATGTTTGTATTATTTCTCAAGACGTCGCACAATGCGTCGGTTTCAATATTTGTCCTGTACAGCTCCAAACGTTCGAGGCGACACAAATTTTTTAGCTCAGCAAAACCACTGTTCACAATGTTTGTGCAATTTCGGAGACAAAGTTCTGAAACATAAACAAAAATTATTCGTTTACTCATGTTAACTAATTAAAATTAGAAAAATTTAAAAAAAAATCGTTTTACCTTTAAGATTCCTACAAACTTTAGAAACCTCGCGCAAAACCGATTCGTTGGCGAATTGGCAGCAGTTCAGCCTGAGATGCGTCAATTGCGAGCAGCATTTTTTAAGGAATTCCATGAAATCTTGAGATGAAATGGTACCGTAATTACCACACCACGAGAGGTCGAGACGTTGCAAATATTTGCATCGAGGAGCCAAACTATTCAGCGCAGCGGTGTCCAAGCAATGCCAGTAAGGTTTCAGATTCAAACTCGTGTACAACAACGAATCACGAGCGATATTATTAAAGTGCTTGTTCAATTTGCAGCTACGACAAAGTGACTTGAGGTCCAAATTTTTCAATATTCTCAGCACTGTTTCGTCCTGCAATATTTACAAAAAAAAGATCTTACATTAATGACGTTTCACGGTCATTTTCTGGAACCACCAAAATCCCAAATGCCATTATCCAGAACAAATTTTCAGAATAGGAATTTCCCAATGTCATCTAAATTGAAATAAAATAGTTTGAATAAGAGGAAAAAAGCAAATGATATGATGAGACCATTGGAATAGTATAATGAAGATTAATTTCGTTCGATGCAAATTAAATTAATTAATACAAAGAAAACATTTTAATCAAAGGAAACGACCGCCTTATTTCTTAATAAGTAACAATTTTTTTGTTTCCGTTGGAATTGAAATGAAATGATACAAAGAGACCATTTGATTCGTAGGAAAAAATGAAATGACTATTAGAATCATAGAATAATATTGCCTCATTGCTTTTCATAATAAATTAATACTAAGGGATATTTGAACTGAGCAATTATATATAATAATACAAAAAAACCATTTAAATCAAGTTATACGAATTGTCTTATGTATGTATAGTTGACAAAAAATAATAATAGAAGAAATAGTCATAATTGGAGAATAAAATGAAATAATACTACTCAATATATTTTAAAATGCACGCAACCCTCATTTATCATTCTTCTTGATGCACACATAATGAAAAAATAATGAAATAAATGCAATGAAATGTTCCAGAAAGGAGTCATTCTGGAAAATGGATTCCAGAAAACATTTGGGAACCTAAATTACATATAAGGGCTGTCAAACTTTTTCAAAATTTTATGATATGAAAATTATTTCTCCAGTATTCTGTATGTATAAGATTCCTAAATTTCTTCAAAATTTCAAAAAACTCACAGGAAGAGCTGAAAAACTACCACAATGCTTAATATCTGTCTCATTTGAAGATGTCGACGAAGATAATTTAATATCTTCTATGAGCTTCGGAAACTCTTCCTGAAGAAATTGCTGAAGAATCGTGGATGCTTCTTCTATGGGGGGAAGATAATGACAGTGCAGGCCCAACTTAGCCACTAATTTTCCGTTATGAAATTTATCCATCAATTTGCTGCAATAAATTAATAAAAGTGATATCGATAAATGCCTTAAAATATTCAACACTCATACTGAAGTCCACATTCTTATATTTACATTATTTACGTTAAGTTACTTCGAATTCAAAAATTTGAAACAATATACAATTGCTTGAACTATATACCTTTTATAGAGCACGCAGTAATCGTGCAATGAACTCTTCAGAGTTTTCAAATCTTGGTTAATTTTATAATAATCTGGGGTCAAGTTGTGAACGTCATCCTGCTTTTTGACACCGCTTATTTCCTGGAGTAGATTACTGAGACTCAAGCCCCGAAATTTCAAATTCGGCAGTAACAATTCCGAAGTTCCAATCAGTAAAACGGCGTCGAGTTCGGTGTAATAATCTAACAAACTGTGGTTGAATTCAAGCCTGAGCATTTTTGTTTTAAAAGTGCAAAGCTGCAAGGGTGGTGAAAATATGCGAGGTTTCTGAGATACGACTTGAGGGGACCCACTCCACAATTGCTGCCATAGACCTTGATCGCTTTGGGCCCAAAGTCCGATAACACTTCCCGGATTATACGTCTCATACACGGATATTCGAACAGGAAAAACCTCTTGGAGATACTCCAGATCTACGAAAAAAACACGACGATTCTTGAATTTTCAAACGTTTTATGTACATAAAATTTACAAAGTTGTGAAACAAGAAATTTTGGTTGAAAAAGTCAATTGCATTTGAATTTTTGATATAATCTTATAACAGCTATTTCAAATTTTTGCATTAGTTTTGTTTGGCAGAAAAATGAATAGATTTACATAATAGAATTGTATGAAAAAATTCGATGCCGAACAATTGATGGAATTACTATTTTTGTATCATCTTGAGTGTGATTATTAAAAGATTTCGAAACATGATACATGAATTTTCTGAAGAGGGCAATATTAATAATAATACTGCTATATTGTAGTATGTTATTACAGCCCTCTGATCACTACATCTATATATTTAATTATAGAAGTCAAGTCAGACAAATACTTCCAAAATTTTTCAGAAACGCTCATTTGATTATCAGAAAACAAGAGACACAAAAATGTGTGTAAAGAGATTTTACAAATCAATACTCACCAATATAATCTTGACTTATTACAGGATCATTATTCTGTGGCATGTAATCTGTTAACTTTGAAGGCGCTTCATCCCACCATTTCCCATAGGTTCTCTGAAACATGAAACAGTGTATTGAATAAAATAATTGAAATAATGTAAATATTTATGAATGAATGACTGACATCTATTTAAATGGACTAAAACAATGTAAATATCTTTGTTTTATGAAAAATGGTTTCTCGGTGTTTTTTTATTTTTTTGTGCAAATTTCTGAAAATTTTTTTTTCAAAATTTCGATTTCAAAGATTATTCCTTAATGCTGAATTTACAAAAGTTTGAAAAATGTAAATGTTCTATAATTTTTAATTGATTAAATTAAAAAAAAAAAAAACATTTCTCAGAATTATTATCATAGTTCATTATTGTTAATTATTTAAAATATGAAAGATAATATGGAAGAAAATGAAGGTGTAAAAATGTATGAATAAATAACTGAAATATATTTAAATGAAATAGATAAAATGAAATAATCTGTATATCTTTGTTTTGTTGAAAATTCTTCTTCGACGTTTTTTTACAAGAGTTTCCAAAATATTTTTTTTTTTTTTTTCAAAACTTCGATATCAAAGATTCTTCATTAATTTTGAATTATTAAATGTTTGAAAAACTGTAAATATTCAATAATTTTTAACTTATCTGAAATACCAAACAGTATAGAAAAAAATGAATAAAATAATGTAAATATTTATGAATTAATAACTGAAACTTAATGAAATAAAATAAAATATTCTAAATATCATTGTTTCATACAAAATTCTTTCTTTATGCTTTTTACAAGAATTTCTGTAATATAATTTTTTATCAAAAATTTGGTACATATCAAAGATTCTTCTTTAATTCTGAATTTATGAAAGTTTGACAAAATTTACGAACTCTACAGTTTTCAACTTTTTTAATGTTTTAAATACAAAAAAATTATCGTTTCTCAGAATCATTTCAATGGTTTATCAATTTTAATACTTGAAGTATGAAAAATAATATGGAATAAAATAAATGAAAAAATGTAAATATTTATGAAAAAAAACTGAAATTTATGTAATTCAAATAAAATTATGTAAATATTTTTGTTTCCGTCAAGTATTTATTATCCACATTATTAGCGAAACAGAGCTTTATTTATATGTCGATGACCTAAAGATATGTTTATGAGCTTTTTAAAAACCAATATTTGATATGCTGTTGGATATTGATACGTAAATTATTGGAACAAAACAAAAAAAGAATAAAAAATGCAGCAACAAATCCATGATTGATACGGTGATTTTGAATTTCTCGATAAAAATGATTATAATTTTTTTTTACAAAAAATTAAACTTACCCACATGAAAAGCAGTTATTATTATTTTCTTTGAGTGTCAAATATCACAATTAAATACAAGAATTGTTCAATCTGGTGAATTTTAATGACTTGTATATAATTGCGATAATTTTTTGGAAAAATTTTTGCACAATCAAAAATTGATTTGTTATACTTGAAGTTAACTAATAAGACTCAAAAATTTACTGAATATACCCAGAATGTAAAAGGTTAGCTAAACTTAGAAAAACAACTAGTAATTATTAAAAATCACAATTTTGACTATTACTTGTACTTGCTGGTTACAGTCTACATGATATACATTAGTATTAGGCTGTGATATTTTTATTACAGTTTACTGCATCAATAATGAACACAACATGTCAAACATATTTTTAAGCCGTCTTTTGCATCCACGTAAAATTATTGACTGTGATTAAGACAAAATACCATGTTAATTAAATGGGAAAAAGTAGGGCTCTAGAGGCATGGGTTAACATTCGATAAAAAATCTGAAAAAATTTTGGCATTTTTTTTTGAGTTATTTGGAACACTCTAAGAAGGGGCACGGTTTAAATTCGATCTAATCCATTTTATGGACCACCATAGTATTTATAAATAAGTAACCCAAATTAATTTGAATGAAATAAAATAATGTAAATGTCTTAATTTTATTCCAAATTCTTTCTTCATACGTTTTTCATGAGAATTCATGAAATATTTTTCTCAAAATTTTTGTATGAAAGATTGTTTTTTAATTCTGAATTTCTGAAGGTTAAAATAGTATTTTTATTATTAACTGACTGACAGTTTAAGATAAGAAACAAAATCATTTTGTAAAATTATTATTACAGTTCATTAATTTAAATGAAACGTAATGTGGAATAAAATGAACAAAATAATGTAGATATTTGTGAATAAATAACTGGAATGTATTAAAAGAAAGGGAATGAAATTATACATTACAGATATCTTTGTTTTCCCAAAAATTCATTTATGGTGTTTTTTAACTAGAATTTCAAATACGTTTTTTTTTTTTTTTTTTTTTTCAAAATTTTGATGTCAAAGGTTTTTCCTTGATTCTGAAGTTATAAAAAATTGAAAAAATATAAAAATATTACAATGTTAAACTGTTCGAATGTTTACAATAAAAAAAAATCATTTTGCAGAAGCATAATCATAGTTTATTGATTTTACCATCTGAAATATGGAACATAATACCTATGTTATAAAATAAATGAAATAGTGTAAATATCAATCAATAAAAAACTGGAATAACTTCAAATGAAATAAAATAATGTAAATATCTTTGTTCTACTGATAACTCTGTGTTTTTTATCAATAAGAATTTCCAAAATATTATTTTTTTCTCAAGATACAGATATCAAAGATTTTTCTCAATTCTGCACTAATTAAAGCTTGAAAAAAAGAATATTTATAATTTTTTTTAATTTATTGATTGCTTCAAATACAAAAACAGAATCATTTTTCAAGTTCATTAATTAAAATAAACCATCTATTTACATTGACAAGAAAGATGAAAAAAAAAAAACCATGACATACCATCACAAAAGCTTGGGGAAAATCCCCGTAATCGGGAAATTTGCTCGGATTTCCCGCTATGTTGTAGGCCGTGTAAGATATGCTCATATTGCTTCCATACTGAGAGCTGAAATCCGAAACTTCTTTCACGAATTGTTCAATGAACAAAACGCTTTCCCCCGCGTTGTTTTCATCAATTGTTTGTTTGTTCACGAGCACTGACTCTATTTTCGCGTCCTCGCAAGATATCATGTCATTTACCTCCGGTAAACAATAACACTACTTTTTTCCAACGTCTCAAAAAATCAACTGAGCGAGAAAAACAACTCGATTTACTTTCAGGCTGAAATTCGCGCACTCACTTCTTAGTAACGCGTGAAATAATTCGATATTTCAAGTAAATGAAGTAAATTGCTGCGAGTTTAACGATTTTTTAAAACACTGTTGTTTGTTTGTTTTTTCTCTGCTGTCATTACACACTTTACTACACTCTACTACACTTTACTACATTGTACTACAGGTAATACACATACAATGATTCATAAATCCAACATGGCGGAGAAAAACCGTCGATATATATATATCGATAGAATATGACGTATATCGATAGTTTCTCCCACTCCTTTTTTTAAAACCAATCACAAAGCAGCAAATCGCACACACATCACTGACGTGTCTCCCCCCCCTCTCCTTGAATCATCAGAACATTTTTGCGAACATTATTGACATTATTTGGCAATTATTTGGGATTTGCGATTCCAGAAATTTCTGCTGTTCGGGACCTTGAATATTCAGGAAACATTTCTTACGCGAGTAAGCTCGTAATCGCGGGGACATAACAAAAAAGACGATCATGGCGTCAGCCACAATAAACGGATTCGTGAATTCTTTCTCCAACAGATTGTGAGTATACAAACTTTGCGGAATTATTTTGACATTAATTTTGGAAATACGGTTCTCGCGTTTAACTCGGAAACTCGTTTGCGCCAATGAATTTGTTTTGCATGACCTTATTTCAAGCCCCAAACTCGCTAAAAAGTCGAATTACGTTGTTGAAATTGTGATGTAACTCCTATCGTATGATCGGGTGATCCAGTTGTTTTTTACATTTTTCCGATAAGGGAAAAAAGCTGCTTGAGGGAAAAAATGGGTTTTGTAATGTTGCGAAAAAAATGAAGTGTAATGAATTTTAGTGTTTTGTTATTGTATGGATTGCAACAGTTATTGATGATGAAATGAAAAAAGAAATTTGAAATTGATGTTTTATTGTTGCAATGTTAGGTATAAATGACTGAGAAGTTTTTTAAATGTTTGTCAAAGTTTCAATTGGTTTCTAGATTATAATAATGGAGAGGAAAAAGCAAAGTATTTTTTTGTGAAAAACAGGAAACAAAAGAGAATTAGTTGATGTTTGATGACTAAGTGTAATTTTCATCAAACATCATGTACTTCAATTATTATTGAATATTTTTTGGTTCAGTTTTGATAAGACGTCTGAAATTTAAGTTTTTTTAAAACTTTTTCCAAATTTGTAATATTGAAGCTTTGATACCAATAATGTTTAATCAATCAATCATCAAAAGTCATTAAAGAGAAATAAAATAAAAATAGAAGTAAAATTTTAAAAATTGCAACACATTCATATTGAAATAGTAAAGAAAAAAATTCCATAAATAGTTTTTGTAAGTGAAGAAAATCATTAAACATTCGTTAACCAGTACTTTTTGATCCTGAGAAAAACATCAGTCAGCTCATTTGAATTTCGTATTTTTTTCAAGATGAAAAATTTATAAGTATGACATTTCATTCAATGTTAGCCACGGGGACCAATTTGCGAATTTAATAGAGTTTGAGAGAATTTTATCCTTCTTGATTTTTGACACTTTTTGTATTTTTTAGTATGTATAAAATTTAGTAGGATTTTCTAGTACTTTTATAAATTTGAACTGTTTTTCTATAGAATGACATGTATATTTCAATAATTTTATGCTCTACAATTCAAAGTCCACTACATTTTTTGTTTGTATTCGAGAGGATTTTTCAGGAAGTAGTGTCAATATTGATTTTTATTTCTATTAGTTTTTTTGGTTTTTTCCAGATTTTTATGATTTGCAGGATCGTTCAGTATTTCTGAAACTATTTGAATTTTTCTAGGATATATGAAATTGAGCATAATTTTATAGTACTTTTATATATTTATAGAATTTTTATAGAAATTAGTATATATATTTCATGCTGTAGTATTCGAAGTTCATTAAATTTTTCAGAAAACATTGTTTCAATAGATGTTTATTTCTTTCAGTACTTTTTGTATTCCTTCAGTTTTTCTACTATTTAAAGAATTCTTCAGTATTTTTAATATTGCTATGTATAAATTTTTGAAAGTCGATGCTCTAGTTATCAAATTTATATATCTAGGTTTTTTATGTTTCATCGATTAACTCGTATTTTTCTTTAAATTTAGTTTTTTTTTTTTTTTATTTCATAGTATTAATAGAATGTTGTGTAATTTTTTTTTTTTTTTTAAGACATCTATTTGAATTTCGAGAATAAGATCACCTAGAATAGAAAGTTGAGAATATTTGTGATATTTCGATCGATTTTACAGAAAAAAATTTCTTTATTGATTTAGAGTGCCCTCAACAATTTTTCGAATTTTCTACAGAATTTTGAGATTTGAAAATTTTTCTATTATTTTTATAGACTTCTATTTACAATATATTTTTGGAATTCAATGCTCGAAAAATTGAAGTTTCTTAATTCCTGAAATGACTAATTTTCGAAGAATCTAACAGCATTTTTAAAAAACTAATAAAAATCTAGTTTTTTTTTTTTTTTTGACATTCATTAAATTACGTCAAGTTTTCTAGCATGATCTACAGATTTTAAAGATCCTGTTATAGATTTTAAAATCTACCGATTTTAAGTATTTTCACGCAGTTCTAAAATTTACTGCGTCGAATTGTGAAAGTTTCTAATAAAAAGTAAAAAAGCATATTCTTTCTCAATATTTGCACACAAATTACTCATGTTTCACTCTGTTCTGAAAAAATTATAAATATAAAATTTTCAGTTCGAAAATAAGAAAGTTTGAAATTACTTATAACTGAGTTTCAAAGCATTTCTGAAAAAGTTACTAATTGTTGTAATAAAATTTGAGACTGATAAAAGTAACGTGAAATCAATAACGAAATTTTCGTTACTCGTTACCGAATAAAAGTAATTCGTTCCCGTTATCGTTACTTGTTACTTAACGTAACGTTTTAAATTAACGCGTTACTTACAAACCCTGAAATGAAACTGGAAAGATTTTTAGCATTAGTCAGTGTTTCAACTTTTTGAAATAGAGAAACAATGTATTCTAAATGAAAAACAGGAAACAAAAGAGATTTAGTTACTGTATAGTGACTAATTGCAAGGATAATTTTTCATTTGTCATGTAATTTTATTATTGTTCAATATTTTTTAGTTCAGTATGAATAAGATTTCTTGAGTTTCATTAGATTCGTTATCAAAAATTTGCAGGAAAAAATCTCGAAATTCTCAAATGTTTGATACATTTTGAATCAATATATTTTTTTCTGCAAATTCATGAATTAATGATTCGCAATATGATAACTTCCGAGTTTTCATTACAAATAATAGTTAATTTGCATATGTTGATTATGAAATTTGAGTTT
This sequence comes from Platygaster robiniae, assembly GCA_028476575.1. Taxonomy (NCBI): domain Eukaryota; kingdom Metazoa; phylum Arthropoda; class Insecta; order Hymenoptera; family Platygastridae; genus Platygaster; species Platygaster robiniae. Next base: position 40,281,028 of record CM052020.1, read on the forward strand.
TTTGTATAAATCGCTAAAATTCCCAAATCTGCGAACTTGTAAGCATGTTGATGAAAACATTCAAAATTTGAAAACTATTAGAGTTTTATTTTTGAATTTCCGAATACTCCACCTTATAGAAAGGCTAATAAATTACGGTAAAAAAATTTTTTCCGAAGTTCCAGTTCAAAAGGTTAAAAATAGTACCAAAAAATAAATATAAAATTTGTCTTAGTTTTACAAGAGTTCTGACCATTCAAAAAAAAAGAAAACTAAAAAATTTGATATAAATTTGCAAAAATTGGCGAACTTTTTCGACAAACGACAGTAACATTTTTAATTTCTATATTCGAAATAGGTGAAAAATACCATTTATCCACTATATTTTAGTCTTTGAAAATTTGTGTGATGATTTAAACATGTTTCTTCATCTTTATTCATTGCAATTATCAGTTACGTTTTCAAAAAAGTAATAAAGATATGAAAAGTATGACGTTTTTATCACCTTTGTTTGTCTTTGTCACTAATTGGTTCAAATTTATAATATCTATCTATCCAAAAATATTTCTAACAAAAACGCGGTCGTCGCTGTTTGAAAAAAATTTTTTCTGTTATATAATGTGAATATGTTTTTACGATATTCGAGTGAAACAATGGAACTAAATTATTTGACCTTCCGAAGTTTCCTATGTATGCACATTGATTAATTTTCCAGTGAGTTTTTAACTCGGATGCCTCGTCATAAACTTTCTTAACTAAATTTGTATTGAAATTGTTTTTAGTACGCTGAATAACCAAGAAAATCTGGCAAACAGACATACATTAATTTACTTTTTTTCTACTTGAAAAAGGGTGACAAATTTTATGTTACAAAACTTTATGTTACAAAAAAACATAGTTGAAAATGGAAAAAAAATACAACTATTTATTTATCTGTATATGTTTTATGTATTCTTATTTATTCACTTACTATGTTTATTCATCTAATTGATATTTATTATACGTATTTGTTGTTTGTTTATAATATATTTATACTTTTATTTTTGTACATACTGATATTTATGTATTTTTTTCTTTATGATTTATTCACTCAATTATTTACATTAATATGATGTTTTGAAACTGCTTTTCGTGAGCTAAAAAATCAGGAAAATCGAAAAAACAGTCATACAGTTATTGATTTTTTTTTCTTGAAAAAGTTTAAAAAGTTTAATACCTGAAACATTATGTTACAAAATAATATAGTCAAAAATGAATGAAAAAAAAAAACTTATTTTCCGGATATTTTTACATGTATGAACTTATTTATAAAATTATTATATTTATTTTACTGTTTATTTATTACATAGTATATATGTATATTTATCCATTCATGTACATTATCTTCATATATAGTTTTTGTATTTAAAATTTTATGTTTATTTCTAATTTATATCCTATTATTTATTGATAAAAATAGAATATTTATTACAAACATATAAATCTGAAATATAGGTATACAATTTTCAAACTTTTCGTCCTCAAAAAAGCCTAGAAAGTTGTGTCTAAAACGTTTCCGTAGAATATTATGCAGTTAAAAATGAAAGGAAAAAACTTATTTATTTGCTTTATACATATATTTATCCAACTAGTATTAATTAATTTAAGTTAATATATATTCCTAGCTACTTATTTATGATATATTCATACATTTATTTTTTCATATTAATATTAATTAATTTTTTTATTGATATTTTATTCATTGTTTCTGCTATATATGTATAGTTATCAAATTATTTATTTATATAAACGTGATGTATTGACATTTTTTTGTACGCTAAAAAACTAGGGAAACCAGGAAAAGGGCATACAATTGTTGATTTTTTTTTTCTTCAAAAATAACTGAAAAATTAATGTCTGAAACGTTTAACTGAAATATTATGTCGTTAAAAACAAAGGAAAAGAACTATCTTTTTACCCGTATATTTTTTTTTATTTATTTTTTTTTTTTTTCATGCTTGAAATTGATATTTTCCTCAAACCTGAATTTCAAAATTACCTATTACTGAATGTACATGAAGTTCCAAACGTTTAAAATTAAACAAAAAATGAAGAAAGACAAGTATTTAATAAAAAAAAAAATTTCTTTTTGCTTTCAAGCATATTTCGGTTGAAACTACAAACTTTATGCTCACTAACAAAATATTGGATTTAATCCTGCCCATGAGAAAAATTAAAAATTCATTCAGTTTTTTTTTCGTTTAATTTGTAACGTTTGGAACTTCAGGTAGATTATTAATGAGATTTTTAAAATGCACTTTGAATCATTGATATCATACATTTTTCAATTTTACATTCACCAACCTCAAAAGTTTGAAAGTCACATTTGCAGTTTTTGAGTTCAAGGTTTAAAGTTTTTAGGAATTTTTAAACCTTCCAAATTGAAGTTAAATTATTTCGAAACATAGGATTAACTTCCCTAAGAATTATAGAAAGTTGGAAGTCTTGAATTATTTATTTGATATTTCATGTGGTTTGGAATTCACACAAATTTCAACATTCATCGTTGTTTTGAAATCATTGAACATGAATTCGTATGTTTTTTTTTACTAAAAACCTTGGAATTTCATGGATTGAAGTTTTAAAATATTGTCATTTATATGAGTGCATGTAATTTCAAAATAGATTATTTGAAAAACATGATTGAATCGTTTGAAAATTACCCATTGTAAAATTGTATCATGTTGCTCATAATAAAAATTACTTAATAATGATGCAATTATATAATATTTACGTCATTATTATTATGTTAAAGCAATTATTATTTATTAATAATGTCATAATTATTAAATAATCATGTAACAATATTGTTAAAATTTTTTTAATTGCTCATTAAAATGCTCAAATTTTGTTGTTATAGGGAAACTCCAGTAAGGCAGCATCTGAAAAATGTGTACGGGTGTGTTGCGCTGTCCGCCATCACCTCGGCGGCGGGGGCTTATGTCCACATTTACACAGAACTTCTCCAGGGTGGATTGTTGTGCACTTTGGGGGCTCTCGGGTTCCTATGGGCCCTTATGGCCACGCCCCATTCTGACAAAAACATCAAACTCCGTCTCACCTATCTTCTAGGATTGGCGTTTTTGTGGGGCATGGGTTTCGGGCCCACCCTGGAGATTGTCATCAGCATCAACCCAAGCATCATTGTGACTGCACTCGTTGGTAAATGACACATTCACAGAATATTTTAACCTTTTTTACAACTCCAATAAACATTTTTTCAGCTTTTTTCAACTTTACTTCTTAATGAATTGGTTCTGAAATAACATTCATGTACTTCAAAATTCTTTGATTCAGTTAAAAAAATTTTGAGTTATTAAATTTATTCATTTGAAAAAACCAAATATGTGGCTAACTGTAGTTAACATTTTCCATACATTTAATGTAATATATTTTTAATATGATATATTTGCGATTGAATAATCATCGTCAATTAAATAATCACATTTCTTCTTTTCGTGATTTCGTGATGGAAATTTTTAAGACATTCTGTGTTCATAGTTTTTTTTATATGAAAAGATATACTCTTTTCATTGAGTTGACTTGGTAATAATCATAAATTTTATGAATATTTTGAAATAAAAGAAAAAGTTGTCTGAATAACTGATTTTCATGTTTTTACGTGATAATAAAAAACGTATATTATTTCTTTGTTTTCAGCAACGACAATGATTTTCGTGTCGTTCAGCATTTGCGCTTTGTTGGCGGATCGAGGTTCGTGGTTGTACCTAGGTGGCGCATTGATGAGCGCCCTCAACTTTTTGCTCCTGCTTTCCTTCGCCAATATCTTCCTTGGATCAAACCTTCTCTACCAAGCTGATTTGTACCTTGGATTCTTTGTACTCTGCGGTTTCGTGATCTACGACACACAACTGATCGTCGAGAAAAATCGCATGGGCAGCAAAGATTTCATCGGCGATGCTTTGTGCTTGTTCGTTGACTTCATTTCCTTGTTCCGTCGTTTGGTTGTCATCCTGACACAGAAAGTAAGTAAAATTTTCATTTCATGCATTTCAGATCTTAAGCAAGGCAAGAACACAGAAATTTAATTTCATAAGTACTTATTTTTACTGTATTTCTAAATCTTTTAAATGCAAAAGTTTCTGTAATTTGTTGGTGAATTTCATTACTTTCTTGTAGAGGTTATGATTTTTTTGTTTTGTTTTTTAGGAGCAGAGATCCAAGCGCAAAGACCGTGATTAAGCGACAGACTGCAGCAAAAACATCCTTATTTTTTTCATATATATAGCATACTGTACACTGTACTTGACAAATTTTTGGTTTGGAGGAAAAAGGTTGCTAAGGTTGAAAAAATTATAGTTGACGCGCTCTATATAAACACTGTCAATTTATGCAATCTATGTATATGCACTTTACGTAAATTATTAATCCTGTACATTGTATCAGATACTACGAATTCAAAAATTATTGTATTATATCTTCTTTCAATAAATTTAACAGTTTGTCTAAAAAGTTGATTTTTAATGTAAAGGCAGTTTTTACGTTTAATGGTGCTTTGAAAATCTTTTGAATATCTTGTGGTTTGAAAACTTGTGTGAGTGAAACTCGATAGCGGAATTCGGGAATAAATGGAGATTTGAGGAAAAATAACTACATTACAGAAGGTGAGTCAATAAATTATTAGTTGAATTTTTCGATAATTGCGATTACTTTGGGGAAATAGTACATTACTTGAGAGTTTGAGAAAATAAACCATTTCCAGGCAGTTTCATGGAAATAATTTTTCTGATATTGCCCAGGAAACTTAAATCGTCATTCCTTGGTTTTTTAATGCGAAAGTATTTGTATTCTGGTTGTTTGCAAATAATTGAAAAAAATATACATTTCTGCTGCATCATTAGAACACGAGCGGATAAGGAATGCCTTCGAAGCGAAAAACGAAGAAATAATTATTCACTTTCTGAAAGATTTCAGGAAAAAGAGTTTATCAGGCTCATTTTGGGGTTGCTGAGTACGAAATAACTTTGATTTATTCTTCCAAATAAGTGGTTAGAAAATATTAATAAAAAACATGTTTTTCAGCTTTTTTTGAGTTTACAGAAATATCAGGAACGATCGATTCTATTAAAATGAAATATTTATCATTGGAAAAGTATATTTGTCAGTTTTATTGCGATATGCTGTTTTTTTAATCGAAATAATAGTTTATAAGTTATACGTGTTGAAAACAGAAAAAAGTGCATACATAAACAGGAATAGTTTTCAAAAAAGATTAATAAATGCATTTTTCCTTAACTTTGAACGCCTGTAACTTAAAAACTATTATTTCAAATGACAAAAACAATGTATCGTCGTAAAGTTAACAAGTACAACTTTTATACAATATGTTTCATGTAAGAAAATTGATCGTTCTTGATGTTTTTAGAAATACTTGAGAAAAGGGCCAAAAAACGTGTTTTTTGTTAATATTTTGAAAAAGCGTCTTTGAAAATGCATGCCATTTATTTTCGTAATAAATGATCCAAAACGAGTCTGTAAAACACTTTTTTCAAGAGTTATATTTTTGATGTAAACTATTATAATTCTGTGGCTTCCTGGCATAACCGAAAAAGTCACTTCTGCCATAAGGCTCATTTTAAATGATATTCTGATACAATTTTAAACCTTATGGCAGAAGTGACTTTTTCGGTTATACCAAGAAGCCACAGAATTAATTAATTATATATTTAAATCTAAAAGATCAAAAATATTTGATTTTTTTTGATTCGTTTCATATTTTGTGAAGTTAATTAGTTGATAAAATCATCGATGATTCAAGGATACCCTAGTAATTTTGATCCTTAAAACCTTATAAAAAAATAAAGAATTTTAATATTAATATAATGTTAAAATATAAGAATTAAATGACGTGTAAGGTGCAACTTATAAAAAACCTTAGAAGAATTTAATTTCTTATAAGGTCACCTATAAGAAATTTAAATTCTTATACGATTTTTATGCGTTGCGCCTTCAATGAGCAATTGAATTTTTAAAAGAAATTCAATTTCTTATTCGGTTTCAATAAAAAGATCAAAATTACTAGGAAATTTATTAATCATTATTTAGATCATTAAACTTTGTTTTTTCCTAACTTAAGTATGCAAATTTCCATGATAATCTGCATGCATTTATTTTTTAATGATATGAATATGGAAAAATATACTGTTTTCATTAAGTTTACTAAATAATGAATTTAATAGATATTTTTCTAACTTTGGGAAAACATTTTATAAATTCATCTTTTTTTTTTTTAAGAGAGAAATTTATTTGAAAAAAAAGTTTCAATACTGAAATATGCAATTTCCTAAATCATGTATACAAGTTTTACACATTTTACAGTTTTTCTATGGTGTACCCCAAAACTCAGCAAACTTACATGGTGTTTTGCAGTGTTTTACATGTAAATTTGCTGAGTTTTGAGTACAACCTCTTTCTGTATTGTTCTATATTCTAAGAACGTATATAATTATCTGATTAATTATATATGTTTCTTGTTATATACCATTGTATATAATTAAAAATATATAGCTATAAAAGTTCTTTAAAACCACATAAAACCGTCCGTGAAAATAGCCGCTAACGCCATATCGCCGGTGAATAACAATTCATCTGAACGTGTTCCCCATTGCTCGAAGTGTTTTGACAGCCAATTTTCGACAAGTGTGTTTTGGGTGTTCAGTTTATTTGTTTTCTTCTCTGTAACCGAAATTTCAATACAAAAAGTGGCCAGAGAACCAAGCGATAAAAAATGTCGCAGCAGTCCCTGGAAATTCCTTTGAGGGACACAGATGAAGTATGATATCGATTGAAAAACATACTCTATGATATATATATACGTATATATGTATATAATTATTTTTATACATTTTGGAGAAAAAAAAACTGAAATTTCACTTTTTTTCTCGATGAAGGACAAAAATTATGTATGCCTTTTTTTACACAGGTGATCGAATTATATTTCGATCAGTTGCCAGATGGTGACGAAGTTTTGGGGATTTTACGCCAGGAACATGCACAATTACACATTTGGGTCAATTTGGCCGTGAGTTTTGTTACTCTCGCAATTATGAAAACGAATAACGGTTTTTTCATATTAAGATTAGAGTTGATAGGATTATCACAAACTGATGCCAGTTAAATTTTTTTTTTTCAAATAATACATATCAGTTTTATATAAGGTAGAGGCTGCTACATTCGGAAAATTTTTTATCGTTTTCTAATTTTAGACTTGTTATTTATAATGTTCATTATATATTTCCACGTTATTTGATTATTATTGCATTTAAATAAATAAATTAATTATTCACAGATTCTGCGTGGAATTATTCCACATATAGCACATTCCACTCAATTTTTATACTTGAAAGTTAGATTTTGTTTAAACAATTTTTTCTCTATAATAGAACGCAAAATATTGGACACATTTTTTTTGCGATTTAAAGTTTTATTTTTAAAATTATGATTTTTTGAGACTTTTGACTCGTCGAATTACTCAATTTTCGAGCCTCAAATTTATCAGTCGGATATGAAAAACTTGCCAGAAAATAAAGACGCATTAAACGCCTACTTTCCAGAAGTACAGACCTTTCTTGTGATCGTCAAAAATTTACAGTAGATTTTGCAATTTGACAGGAAAATTTGAAATTCTTGAATAATAGAGGCTGTTTTAATATTTTTTAATTTTTTTACTGAATTATTTAGCTTGTACACTATTGAACCTTGGAGAAAAAATGGATGCTCGGCAGATTGTTCAATAAAAAACTGAGTAAATGAACACAATTTTTTCAAGACTTTAGCATTTTGTTGTTAAATTGCAAACCGTTGAAAAATTTTGGACAATTACCCTGCTAAAGATTTCCAATTGGTTTTCTAATTGGTTTTCCAATAGGTTTTCTTGTTGGGTTGTCTGAATGGAAAACCAATTGGTAATCTAATTAGTTTATCCGACTGGAAACATATGTTCCAAAAAAATATGTCTCAAGCACAATTAATTTTCCATTTAAAAATGTCATTAGTTTTCAACTTGGAAATACAATCTTAAATAAATTTTCCAGTAGGACAAACCATTAGGATTTTCAAGTGGAAATCCAATTGGTTTTCCAATTAGACCGACCAATTAGAAAAACAACAATTTTTCCATTCGGTTTTCTAATTGGAAAACCAATTGGCAATTTTTATCAGGGTGGGTACAAAAAAATATACTTTTTTTAATAAAGAAATTGGAAAAATTCATGAATCTACGAGCTAAAATGTCGATAAATTTTGTAGATTGTGGGAAATTCTGGAAATTACAGAGAAATAAAAAACGATATATTATTAATCTGAATATTTGTCAACATCAAAGAATTTTTCGTCGTCCTGAGATCATCGATGATCTTTCAATCTTAATAAAAATCGACAGACTGTAAAAATTTTTTTATATTGAGAAATATTCAGACTTAAAAAAAATATATATACTTGGAATACTTTTATTTTACACAAAATGTGATATTCACATTCGGAAGTTAGATTTTGTCAAAACAATTTTTTCTTCATTCTAGAACGAAAATACTTCGACGATAACATTTTTTTTTCGGCGATTTGGAGTTTTATTTATGAAATTATGATTTTTTTAGAATTCGAGACTCGTCGAATTACTCCATTTTCGAGCCCTTACAATAGCCGAAACCGAAATTTATTGATCGGATGAAAAACTTACTGGAAAATAAAAAGACACATTTTACGTCTACTTTTCAAAAAAATAGACTTTTCTTGTGATCGTTAAAATTTTACAGTAGATTTTACAATTAACCAGTGACGTGAAATTCCTGAATAATAGGCTGTTTTGATATATTTTTTTTTTTTTTTAACTGAATTAATGGCTCGGACACTATTGAACATCGTAGAAAAAACGAATGCTCGGCAGATTATTCAATAAAAAACTAAGAAAATGAAAACAATTTTTTCAAGAATTTAGATTTTTGTTGTTGAATTCCTGACATATATGTGGAAAAATTTTTTGGATTGTGGAAAATTTCAAAGATTCTATACAATAACAGAAAACTTCAAATATTAGGAACATACTTAAATAAAAAAAAAAGTTTAATTGTATGCCAATTGTTGATTATTACTGTAAAAGTTTCAAAATAAAAATTTAAAAGTTTTGAAATTTCGAGAAATTGAAAAATATTGAAAATATAAAAGATTTTCAATAATCTATGACTAATTCAGAAAATTTTTCAGATTCCAGAAAATGTTGATACATTTTAGAGAATTTAGAGAAAAGAGACAATTATGGAAACAATTCTAGAAATTCAGTAAAAGCAAAGGAACTATGTGAAATGCAAAGAATTTTTTTAAAAATTAAAATATATTTTGTACAAGACTTGTTCATTGTTTTAAAAATTTCAACAAACATAGATAAATTTTGAAGATTCCCGAAAATTAAGGTATATTGAAAATTCAGAAAATTGACAATAATTCTGAACAATTTGAAAAACATAAAAAAGTTCAGGAATTATTGATAAATTTTCTAGATTGTGCAAAAATGTGAACTTTTTTCATAAAATACAGCTACTGTGTAAAGTTCAAAAAATTTTGAACAGATCGGGAAATTTTTCGTCGTACGTTGAGGCTCGATAATTATAGAAATTTCAATAATTATATAGAAATATGGAAAATTTTAGAGAAATTGGAAAATGTTGAAAACGCAAGATATTCAATAACTTAGAACATGATGAAATTCGCATGATTTCAACTATTTTCGATATATTTTGTAAATTTCGGAAAATTTTAAAAGATTTTATAAAGCAACATTTACTGTAATATTCTCCAATGTCTTGAAAAATCAATAAATTTTCGTTAATGCGGAAACCGTGGATAATTTTGAAGATTCAAATAAAAATTGGAAAATAATAAAACATATTTTCAGTGATCAAAAATTTCAAAAATATAAGGATTGCGTCGATAATTTAATAAAGAAATCGGTAAAATTCGTGAATCTTCGAAAATGTCGATAAATTTTGTAGATTCTGAAAATTCTGGAAATTAGGGACATAGAACTACAAAAACTATGCATCAATAATCCTAAAATTTTTAAAAATCTAAAAAATTTTTAATATTCAAATGTATTCAGAATTTCAAAGATAAATATATGGAATACTTTATTTCTAAATGTTCTAAAAAAATAATGCGAGCTTAGTGAAGACGGAATAACATGAAGTAAAGTTATTCCTAATGTTTAAACATATTCCAAAAACTTTATAATTAAATATTTATCAAAAATCAATTACGGTATCATAAATATTATAATCTCAAAAGTGATCCCCAAAATTAAACCCTCATCGATATTACGATTCTTCGTTTAAAGCTGGAGTATTACAAACAACGCAAAATTGATGAATTCATCAAAATCTTGGAATCTTCGCGGGTCGACGCAAATATCGACTATCGCGATTTTGAAAAAGATCAAATGCGAGCTTTGGACATGCTCGCAGCTTACTATGTGCAAGAGGCGAATCGAGAAAAATCTAAGGATAAAAAACGAGATTTGTTTACAAAGGCTACTTTGTTGTACACGATGGCTGACAAAATTATCATGTATGATCAGGTAAGGAAAAGCCAGAAGAAGTTTGCTCATTTTTTTTCATTAATTTTGATATTTTGGGTTCAATCAAAATCAACGAGTTGTGAATTTAATAATAATTTGAAATAAACTGGAATCTCCTGAAAATCCCAAAACATTTTATGAACCTCGGAAAATATTCAGTAAGTTTGTCATTCATTAATGTCATTCAGCTTATTGAATTATTCAAGTTGAGATTCTGAGAATGTAGTTAAAAATTGCTGAATTTACGTATTAGAATCTATCAGTATCTTCAATTTCTTCCATTTGAACAGAAAAATTCCATTATTTTGGATTCCGGAATTCCGAATTTTACTTTGATGAATTCATCTATTGCCAGAAGTCTTATAAGTCACAAGTTCCAATATAACAGAGGATAAACTGGCATTGAAACACTATTTTACACAGAACCATTTGCTGGGTCGGGCCTACTTTTGCCTCTTGGAAGGTGACAAAATGGAACACGCCGATGCCCAGTTCAACTTCGTCCTGAATCAGTCCCCGAACAACATACCCTCTTTGCTCGGCAAAGCTTGCATAGCCTTCAACAAAAAAGACTATCGGGGTGCTTTGGCGTTCTACAAAAAAGCCCTGAGAACGAATCCAAAGTGCCCAGCTGTCGTTAGACTCGGGATGGGGCATTGTTTCATGAAGCTGAACCTCCAAGAAAAAGCTCTTCTGGCCTTTGAGCGCGCTCTGGAACTGGATGGGTCGTGCGTTGGGGCCCTGGTGGGCCTTTCCGTTTTGAAACTGAACCAGCAAGAACCGGACACCATAAAACAGGGCGTGCAAATGCTGTCGAAAGCTTACACTTCAGATTCGACGAATCCCATGGTGTTGAATCATTTGGCGAACCACTTTTTCTTCAAAAAAGATTATTTGAAGGTCCAGCATTTGGCGTTGCACGCTTTCCATAACACGGAAAACGAGGCCATGAGAGCGGAAAGTTGCTACCAACTGGCGAGAGCTTTTCACGTGCAGGTCATTAAAAAAGAAAATCATGGAAAATTGTCTGGACCAGTCTGTGGAATGATGAAGAATATTGTCTCATAGTGATTTTGTAACAGAGCTGGGATAATTTTTCGTGTGTTCAGGGCACCCAAAAACCTAGAAAAATGGGGAAAAAGAAGAAGTCAGTTGAAGGATTCTTGGATCCTTTTTGAGAAATTTGAAAAATGGGACTGTTTTTTTTATTATTTTTACTGATTCATCAACCTCTCTGCATAACCTTTCTTGATAATGAACACTCTCTTGAATTTGCATGTTTTTTGGCTGGGTTCGCCTTTTTATACATTTTTCTGTATTTTGAACGCGAAAAAAAAGAAACATCTCTGTACATTTTATACAACTTGTGATTTTTCAGGGTGATTACGATCAAGCGTTCCAGTATTACTATCAAGCTACGCAGTTTGCGTCTCCGATTTTCGTTTTGCCACATTTCGGTTTGGGGCAAATGTACATCTATCGTGGAGACTCTGAAAACGTACGATGACGCTTAATTTTCGTTGTTTCGAACAATCTTGGCATGAGAAACTTTTCTTTCCCAGGCAGCTCAATGCTTCGAAAAAGTATTGAAAGTTCAACCGGGCAACTACGAAACCATGAAAATTCTCGGTTCGCTTTACGCGAGCTCCACTTCGCAGTCCAAAAGAGATATCGCCAAAAGTCATCTGAAGAAAGTTACGGAGCAGTTTTCCGAAGACGTCGAAGCTTGGATTGAACTCGCGCAAATTTTGGAGCAAAGCGATTTGCAGGGGGCTTTGAATGCTTATGGGACCGCGACGCAGATGTTGAAAGAAAAAGTGAACATGGAAATACCACCTGAAATTTTGAACAATGTGGGGGCGTTGCATTTCAGGTAGATCATTCTAAAAATAAGGGCAATAAGGCGAAATCTTAGAAGCTTGTGAATTCTTTGATTTCAATTTTAAAAAGTCTATGTACCTGAAGTTCGAAACGTTTAAAATTAAACGAAAATAAAAATTTTTTAACTTTTTTGATTTTCTATCATGATAGAAAGTGTGACAAATATTTTTTTGGGGAGCATCATGTTTGTTGTTACGATCAAAAAGTGTTCGAAAGCAACTAGAGAATTTTTCTCTACTGTATTAACTTATAAATTGTTTTCGTTTAATTTTAAACGTTTGGAACTTCAGGTACATAAAAGTCTTGATCTTCGTTTTGTAGAAAAGTTATTTATGTCTGTATCAGAATTGGAAAAATTCACTTATTCGAAATGGGAGAGTATGAAAATGAAGCCAGATTTGGTTTCAATTGTGCAATTTTTATATAGAATTCCATCATTTTCAAGTTGTATGATTATTGAAGTTCAGAGTTTATTATTTTTCAATTTTTGCATTATTTAATGTTTCAATCATGGAAACAGATCATCTTATGATTTTCAAATCATTAATTTTTGGATAATTTTTTTTTTTTTTTTCGTTTTCTAGTACTTTGAGAACTTTTAGTTGTATTTTTCATAATTCTTTAGCAATAGTATAATTTTGAAGTATTTTTTGATTTTACTATGGATTTCAAGGATTCGATTCAAGATTATAAATTTTCAGTATTTTTATAAATTTTGGAGAAAATGATATCTACACATAGATTAAAGGTATTTTTTGGAATACTAGAATTTTCGCATTTCTTGGTATTTACAAGATTTCGTAGTATTTTCTGTTGTTTCTTTAAATTTTTAATATATTTCAACGAATTATTTAATCGATTTCTAGAATCTGATGCTCTAGGAATCAAAGTTTGAAAGAGATTGAGTATTTTTATAGATTTTTGAAAAATTAATACATATACCCAGATTTTTACTATTTTATATATTCCAGCGTACTTTTATTTTTTGCAATTTATATAATTTTTAGTAATTCATGCTGTTTTAAAAATTTCTAGTGTTTGAAAGAATTGCTCTGATGATTTCTAGAACTTGATGCAACAGAATTGAAAGTTTTATGGATTTTGAGTACACGATAGATATTTCAGAAACTAGTGCCGTTTATACAGATTTCTAGTACTTTCAGCATTCTTCGTATTTTTTTAGTATTGGTACAATTCCAAGTGTTTTCTGGTATCGTCATGGATTTGTATGTAGATTCTTATAATTCGATGCTCTAGGATTCAAATGTCAAAAAAATTTTGAACAAGTTAGATCTTCATATTCTTTGAGTATTTTTGAGTATCTTGTTTTTTTTCATATTTTCTAGTATCTATGGAATTATAAAAGATTCTCTAATATTTTTATATATTTCTAGTATTTCTGTGGATTTGTATATAGATTTCTAAAATTTGATGCTCTAGATAAGAAATTTTTATAAACTTGACGTAATTATATAGATTTCTGGGAAAATCACATGCATGTAAATTTTTAGTATTTTATAGACTTCTTGTATTTTTGTATTTTTCAGCATTCATCACATTTTCTAGCTTTTTCCAGTATTTTTATAGATATCTCATAAATCTATAGGTTAATCAATTGATGTACACTGTACACGTTTCTTAAAGTTCAATCCTCTAAAATACAAAGTTTGATAGATTTCGACTATTGGTTAAGATTTTTCAAAAAACAGTACTTCCATTGGTATCTGTTACATTATTCACTACGTTGAAATAATTTTTTAAATTTCTATTTCCTACACTATTTTAGCCAAACAACAGTAAATGAAATAAAAGTATTTGAATTTTGTTGAACTTTGAAAACTCGCATAGAACTATTTGTTACGTCCTTCAGATTTCACTGTGTAAATTTTTGATAATTTTCCCTGTATCATTAATCTTTATTATTTTTATTGATTATTTAATTTGTAAATCATCATTATCATTTTATTATCAGTATTTCATTATTTATTATTAAATATGACCTTTGGTTTATTCTCAGGTGAAATAATCATTTTAAAAAAACTGACTTTCGGGAGAGGTTTAAACCTACAAAATATCCTTATTCCTACGCCACTGTCGAAAAACCTTGATTTTGAATTCAAAAAGTTTTGATATTTGTTCTGCCATAAAACAAAGAAGCAGCGTTGATTCAGTTTTTTGCAGATTGGGAAATTTGACTGAAGCCCTAAAAAATAAGGAAGAATCCTTACTGAGGTCAAAAGCTGAAGCCGAGAATGACCGGGTTTATTTCAATTCCATCATGGTGACAACCACCTACAATTTGGCTCGTTTGAACGAAGCACTATGCTTTTTCGATCGCGCGGAAAAATTTTACAAAGACATTTTGAAGGAACATCCGAACTATGTGGATTGCTATCTTCGACTTGGATGCATTTCTCGTGACAAAGGTCGAATTGAATTCTAGTAATTTAAAATTAAGAAGAACTAAAAAAAAAATAACTTCATTTTCCAAGTCATCAATATTTTGCAGATGAGAAATTTTCAGTTTCTAAATGTACTGACTGAAATTTAAAAGCCTAAGAATCGTTGTTGAATTGGTTAAAATCCAGTACTTCACAGGTCAAATTTACGAAGCCTCCGATTGGTTCAAAGATGCTTTGCGTATCAACAACGAGCATCCCGATGCTTGGTCTTTGCTGGGAAACTTGCATCTGGCAAAAATGGAGTACGGGCCTGGACAAAAAAAATTCGAGAGGATCTTGAAAAATCCTTCGGCGAGCAACGACGCTTATTCCTTGATCGCCTTGGGAAATATTTGGTTACAGACTTTGTATCAGTCGGGGAGGGACAAGGAAAAAGAGAAAAGGCACCAAGAGAGAGCTTTGGCTATGTACAAGCAAGTTTTGAGAACCGATCCAAAAAATATTTGGGCAGCCAATGGCATTGGAGCTGTCTTGGCTCACAAAGGGTACGTAGATTTTGGTCAAACCGGAAGAAACTGACTTTCAATCAATTCCCTGACCACAAATTAGTTGACCAGACATTGACAATTTATTTATAGTTGCGTCATTGAAGCCAGAGACATTTTCGCTCAAGTTCGAGAAGCAACTGCTGAATTCAGCGACGTTTGGTTGAACATTGCTCACATTTACGTGGAACAGAAACAATACGTCAGTGCTATTCAAATGGTAAAGTCACATTTCTCAATTCAAGTTTTACTTGATTGAGAATGAAAATGGAGATCAGCAGAATTTTCTTTGTTTTCAGTATGAAAACTGCTTGAGAAAATTCTACAAATACCATCACATCGAGGTCTTGCAATATTTGGCTCGAGCTTATTACAAAGCTGGCAAACTGAAAGAAGCGAAGATGACCCTTCTGAAGGTACATTTTTTTAAATTTTTGTTCTTGCTCTTCCACTTCAGTTTACTTGTGGATTTCAGGCTCGAAGAATCGCGCCCCAAGATACGATTCTTCTGTACAACATTGCTTTGGTCCTGCAAAAACTTGCCACATTCATTCTGAAGGATGAAAAATCGACTTTGACGACAGTTTTGCAAGCCGTGGAAGAGTTGGGTTTGTCATTGAAATATTTTGAGTATTTGACCACTCACGGTGACAGAATGGACCAGCTTGCACAGGCTGAAGTCCAAAAGTGCCAGGACTTGCTATCTCAGGCTCAATACCATGTCGCGAGAGCTCGAAGGCTGGACGAAGAAGAAAAACAGCTTCGCAAAAAGCAGGAAGAAGAAAGGTAAAGTCAGGTTTTTTTATTACAAAAATGATATACACTATGCAGGCGCGTAGGCCCTCCTGAAATCCAAATAGCATCAATCAATATTTCATGTAAAAATGAAAAATGCTACATCGATAAACAATAAAAATGCATGAACACGTTAGCAGTATGTATTTTATAAAAAAGTATAAATTATCAGCACGTACGATTACGTAGAAAATATGAATCAGGAAAATTGTTGTAACCCAGTGAATAATCAAGAAAATTAAAAATCTACGAAAATGCTAAGAATTTTCAAAACTTTGAGTCTTAGATTATCGAATTCTAGAAATATATAAAAAATCTATATGAAAGTATTAAAAGTCTTTCGATTTATACAAACTCTAAAAGAATAATGAAATCAAATGAATTTTATGACAAAACTGTTTTCTGAAAAATCTCGGCAAATGCCTCTACGATCTGAAAACTTTGGGATTCTAGAGCATCAAATTCGAAATATACTATGAATCTATTAAAATCATAGAAAATGCAACAAAATATTTTGAATATTTCAAAAATACGAAAAAATCATTATTTCATCATTAAATCAATTTTATCATTAATTCTGAAATTAGCGATAATAGATCGAAATTCGTATTTTAAAGCATCGAGTTTTGTAAATCTCTGTAGCAATCTAGAAAAATATAAGTAATCTATCAAAATACTTCGAAATCTTTCAGAGTTTCGTATAGTATACTCAATTATACTACAAAAATGTGAAAAATAAGGTTATTAGTTTACTTGCTTATCAGTTTACTAGTTTACGAATTTACTTGTTAACGAGTTTACTAGTTCACTAGCTTACTAGATCACTAATTTACTAGCTTACTAGTTTATCAGTTCACTATTACAAATTTGACGATTTTACTAGTTTACCAAATGACTATTTAACTTGTTAACGAGTTTACCAGTTTACTATTTTTCTTTTTCACTTGTTTTCTATTTTACTATTTCACAATTTCAGTAGTTTACTAGTTTACTAGTTTAGTAGATATCTTTCAATACATAAAAATCGTGTAGAAATAATTTTCCCAGAAATTTTTAAAACTTTCTGTCCTGGAACATAATTATTAATATAATACGATAATTATATAGAATTTTAGGAATTATTCTAGAAATTCATGTAGAAAACAATAAAAATACATCTAATTCAAGTGATACAATTTACACAATTTAACATCCATACTTTTAATTGTAGAATTACTAAAAAAATATAAAATAAAAGTATTGAAAGTCTTCCCAAAAGAAACTATCGTCTGAAAAATCAATTCATACTTTCTGAATCGTTGGAAGTTCAATACTATAGCATCAATTTTTAAAAATCTATTGAGCAATCCATAGGAATATTAGAAACATATAAAAATACTTGAAAATACTACAAAATTTGATGAATAATGTGCCATACAAAAATTATAAAAATTTATGATGTACCTTTTATCTGTGTGGTTAAAATTTGCTTAAAAATCATTTCAAATATATAAATTTTTTAGAAGCTTGATTTTAGAGGATCGAATTTTAGAAAGCTTTATCAAAACTCATATTACCTCAAATTAAATAATCCTTAAAGTCGTATAAATACAGAAAGTATTAGTAAAAAAATTGGAACCTCAGTTACTAATTGAAAATCACAAAAATCGGATTCCATTATTTACGAACAAAAAAAATGTGCAACTCTGGATTCTAAAAGTTGTATAACTTTCAAATTCCGAAACGTAAAATAATCCCAAAGAAAAAATATTATTCAGAAAAACGCTTCCCGAAAATTTTTTCTGCCTACGCCCTCGACACTATGTATTTTTTTCCAGAATCATCATTTTTCCCCCCGAATTTTGGATTTTTGATTGATGCTTTCCATCTAGATTCGAATTTAGTCTAAATTGAATGCATTGTTTTGAATTTTTAAAGGCAATCCTTCAAACTGCGTCAGAACGAAGAGCGAAAGAGATTGGAAGAAGAGCGTCGAAAAAAGGAAGAAGCAATGTTACAAAAACGCCAAGAGTTCGTGGAGAAAACCAAAAGTGCCCTCGTGTTCGGGGACATGCCCTCCGAAAAATCTTCCAAAAAGAAAAGAGGGCGAAGCGAGGCATACATCAGCGAAAGCGACCATTCCGGCGTCGAAGGTGGCGACGAAAATGCCCCTGTTCGTGAGAAAAAAGAAAAGAAAAGACGAAAAGACCACGTGCGCAAAAGGAAATTCAAAAAAGGAGAAAGTGGGGGTAACTTACAAAACTTCTCTCAAAATCGTACTCAAATTTCAGAATTCCAGAACGTGTATTCAAGCATTGTACTTCAAGACCCAAAACATGAAACTTATTGGTCAATTTTTTTCAGGATCTGAAAGCGATCGGCCAAAACCAAAAAGAGGCCGGAAAATGGCCGGAAACAAATCCGGTCAAGCGAAAAAAGTTTACGAAGTACCGAAAGGAAAAATTCGTTCCAAAGAGACAATTTCGACAAGTGAGTCCGACAGTGACGACAATCGGAAAGCATCCAGCGGGTAATTTACATTTTGATCTTGCTAATCTTTGGGATCTTTCTCAAATTCTGGACAATATCATCCTATGATATTTCAGGAACGAAAGCGGCGCTGAAAAGAAGGATACGAAAAGAAAAATTGAGTCCGACTCCGATGATTCAAGAGCCTCAAGGTCAAGGTCAAGGTCAGGATCTCGAAGTGGCTCGGGGAGTTCCAGATCGCGGTCTAGGAGTGGGTCTAAATCCCGCTCCGTTTCGAGATCCAGGTCTAGATCACGATCCAGGTCCGGATCAGCCAGAAAAAGTAGATCCAAGTCGAACAGCAGATCTCGCTCCCGTAGTTCAAGGTCGAGGAGTGGATCCAAAAGTAGATCCAGGTCAAGGTCAAGGAGCGGTTCCAAAAGTAAATCCAGGTCAAGGTCAAGGAGCGGTTCCAAAAGTAGATCCAGGTCGAGGTCAAGGAGTGGTTCGAGATCAAGGTCAAGGTCAAGGAGCGGATCAGGGAGTAAATCAAGGAGCAGGAGTCGCAGTGGAAGTGGATCAGCAAGGTGAATTTTGAATTAATTATGGAAATGATTTTCAGTAGTTTTTCAAAAATCCACGATTTCCCATATACCTACGTATATGGGAAAAATGGTCGTATATGGAATGAAAATACTGTTTCATGTAAAAATGATAAAAATTATAACAATAAATGAGAAAAATATACATTAAAAAGAATAATGCAGGAAAAATGAAATAAGTACAAATCATCAAAAATGTACCTACTGAAATTTTGAGAAAATAACAAATGGTTTCGTATGAGTACTCAAAGTTAACAATAATATCCAGGATTCTCAATTATACTAAAATGAAAAATGCAACTATTTTGTCTCCAGAAGAATTTTATCATAAACGAAATTCTCATCATAAATAATGTCTGGTAAGGATAACGTAGTAAACAAAAATTTTTTAAATTGTTTCACTTCAATGAAATCATACTATAGAAAAATTGGAGTTAACGAAAATCTTAGTAATCTGGGAAAATTCGAAACCTGAAGCACTGAATTCTAGAAATCTACAATGGAAATCCAGAAAAATACCAGAAATCCTGCAAACTCTCCAAAAATAATAAAAATTAAAGTAGGTATTCTGTGAAAGAATTTTCTCAAACATCTGAAAAAAATAATAAACTTTGAACTGTAGAGCATCAAATTTTAAAAACCTATGTATCAATCTTTAATCTATATACATAAATACTTGAAATCTATTATAATGCAAAAAAAATTGACAAAATCGTATAAATACTAATTAAACGAAAATGTGATAAATCTATAAATCACAAAAAAACTATGTAGGTGTGATTTTTCCGAAAATCTATAAAATTATTGAAAATCGATTGAAATTTAAATTCTAGAACATCGAATTCTAGGAATATTTTTTCTGAAAAATCTGAAAAAACACATACGATATATGAAAATACAAAGGTAAGGTACAAAATCTTATAAATACTATAAAAATACGAAAGTACAAGAAATCTATTAACACCGAAAATCGATATACATGTAGCTTAGTCAAAAATCTATAAAATTACTGAAAATCGGCAAAAAGTTTAATTCTACAGTATCGAATTCTAGGAATCGCCATTCTTCTAGAAAATCTAAAAAAACACCCACGATCTCTAAAAATGCAAGAAAAAGCTACAAACTTTTATGAAAGAAAAAAATACGGAAATACCAGAAGTCTGAAAAACAAAAAAAATCTGTATATGTAAATGTAATTTTTCCAAGAATTTATAAAGTAATTGAATGTAGATTTGAATTTGAATTCTAGAACATGGAATTTCAGGAATATATATACAAAAACACTGAAAATCGTGAAATATACGAAAAAACCCTCCAAGTTCCGTAAATAATAAAAGGAAATATTGGAAATTAAGTAAAACTTGAAAAGTATGTTTTGCAAAATTTTCAAAACTTTGGGTTCTACGGCATACAATTCTAGAAACCTAAAGAAATTCTGGAAGTCCATACAATACTGAAAACTTTTACGTTGAATTTTTTTCTAAAATCTAGGAATATATTAAAAAATTTTCAAAACTTATTTCATTTCTAGAGTATCGAATTCTAGAAGCTATATAAAAATTCATTATATTTAAAAATACTTCGAGTATATATTTGTAATGGAATAAAAAGAAATAAAAAACATCAAAAATTATAAAAAAGAAATCTGAATTTCAGTAACTTGCAGGGAAATCATGAAAATCGATTCCTATCGTAATAAATACTAACATGAAAAATGAACTACTCTGGATTTCAAAAGTTGTATAACTTTCAAATCCTAAAATCCGAAGAATTGAAAAATCCCGGAGGAAATAATTTTTTTCGAAAAACCCCTCCCGAAAATTTTTTCTACCTACGCCCCTGTATATAACAAAAAATAATGGAATATTCGCTACGTGTTGCCTGTAAGATAAACAATAAATTCTTAAAATTTCAGGAAAATATATAGAAGTTGCCTATAGAGAAGTACAAATTTAAGTAATGCATGAATAAACTTTTATTTATCACGAGTACAATAATAAAAAATTTACAAAAACTGCTAATGTTGGAATATGTACATAACAAAATCTCCAAAAACAACTTTCTCTATGTTTCAGATCAGCTACACCAGAGTCCAGGAAGTCGGTATCTGGCAGCGAAGCTGGATCTCGACATGCCAGCCCCGATCGTGGAAAAAGCAGCGACAGTGAATAAGTTTGTAATGATCTTTACAATTTTCATACAAGACGCAGTGAATTAGGCTAATTGGTAAATAATATCTAAGAAAAATAATAAATTTGATTACATTTGTTCATCAAATTTGTGATTCTTCAGTGGAATAGTCTTTATGTAGATGAAAAAAAGCTATTCTATTCTGAGTTTTTCTCGTCGAAATTTTCATTGCATATTAAATATATTATGTGAAACCTTTTTTTGTTTCTTTTTCTTCTAAATGGTGTTTGATACTGGTTGAGCAGTCAGTGGTCGAGCTGAAAAAATTTTTTAATGGAAATTTTATAATAGTGGTTGGTCACAATTTCCAAAAAAGGTAAATTTGAGAAAGGGTTGGATTCATAAAAAAATACAGTATTTGTGGCCAACTGAATTTGATTTTTACACAAAAAGTTATATCTTACTCGGGCAAGATTGAGATTGAAATTTGATGTCGTCGATGGCAAATCCTCCATTGCTAGCACTCCCTTCGAGTATTAAATAAAACGGGGTTTGCGATTCTATCGTCACTTGCGCAGCAGTCCAAGTTGGTTTTGGACTGTTGAAACCTTTTGCACTTAGAGTCCAAAGCTGCAAAGGAATTCTTATTTTATTAGAGCTTACAAACATTTTTCAAAGTATCAAGCGAAAGAGTTGATTGCAGTAAACAAAAACTTGGTAAAATGTTATATATTTGTGGGTGGTAGTTATTTTTATTTTCATTATAATAATGCAAAAGTTTTCTTGAAGTGATGAAATGAATAGAAAAAAGGATACAATTTTGGAAGTCCTTTTTCTCTTTTATTTCGTCACTCCAAGAGAGCTTTTGCGTCATTTACACACATTTTGGAGTATTCAATTTACTATTATTATCTTTATTGTTAAACGATGTACTTGGATAAATTACCATGTTAGGTTTTAAAGTATTATCGTTATTACCATGTACTTCATTTAGAAAAAAACCCTTTCAAATAGATTTTCTTGTTTTCAAAGTTTTCAAAACATCCAAAAATTCATGGAAATTTAACAATTCATTCTCAAATTCTACAAAGTCATCGAATTTTTCAGAATTATTGACGTTCTACATTTTTTTTAATTTCTGGATTTATTTAAAAATTGTAAGAATGATGTATCGATGGTCTTTGTGCAATGAAGCATTTTTTTAGTTCTTTTAGTTTCGCGGAATTTTCAAAATAAATCAGAATCTGCACAATTTATTACAGTTTTCCGAAGTCCTACAAATTTTTTGAATTCTTAAACTTTTCTCTCGATAATCTCTTGAACTTGTGTTGCCATTGGCATTTTTCAAAACTTTGGGAATTTCTAGATTTTAATAAAAATTTTGCGAAATCGTGGATAATCTCTAGATGACTCAACATTTCTCAAATTCTAAAAATCTTAAGAATATTACATAGTTTCTCAAATTTCACGGAATATTCGAAATTTCTGGCAATCTACAAAATTTATCTGCTTTTGCTTAAATTCTACAATTTTTTCGATTTTTTCTTAATTATCGTAGAATTCAAACATTTTAAATGGTTTGAAATTTTTCAGAATTTTAAGATTATTCAGATTTTTTAATGGAAATTTTAAAACTATTGGTAATCTAGATATGTACATACAATCAAACATTTGATTTCGAAAAATTTTCAGAATATTACAGTTTCTTTAGTTTTACGGATTTTTAAAAATTTTCTAGAGAATATATCTACAGTATACAGTCTATAAAATTCATCAACATAATTTACAATCTTCACAATTAAAAATCTTTTTTTTAATTTTTGTCAACTGTCAAAATTTCGAACGTAATTAAAATTATTCAGAATTTTCCAACTTGTATAAAATGTGTTTTACTTATTAACAACTTCCACAATTTGTAATTAATTCTAAAATTTTTGTACACAGAGAAATCTGAATGATCCCATTCAAAAAATAGCACCCCCTCAAAAATCTCTGTATATTTAGTACTTGCCCGAAAATATCAATTATTTTCTTAATTGTATATCCTTTGTGTTTAGTTTGATGCATCGTTAAATAATAACACTAAAAAAATTTTCGGAATTTTGTTTTGCTGCCAAAAAAAGAAAATGGCAGCGATTTTTTTTCAATTTTTTTCGCAGTGTAGCCGTAAATTTAATTTTTTGTGGTCAATTAGCGAAGCTCAAAAAATCCCTTTGGTAAAGTTCACTATGACTTCAAGAATAAATTATCTTGCATATGATATAATCAAGTCAACAAATCGATTCTGCAATTCAAATTTTGTCATATACCTGCTAAAATATTAAAATTAATTCCACCATACAAAAACGATTGTAGGGTAATAATACTTGTCTGACCACACACGATGATATCTTCTGTAAATCAAGTATGAGCCATTAAAATATTGTTTTTTTGATGATTGGAATTTTTGAACATTATAACAAACTTACATTTTTTTTCTTAATTTCGCAGAGATAACATATCTTAAAAAATTGACGAATATAATTGTCTGACTACACAAGATTTATCTACTCTAAATCGAGCACGCAATTTCGATTTAAGGGGTTATATACCTTTTTGTGCGGACGATGTGAGGATGGTTTGGAGTATCTTTTAAAGTATGTAGTAATAATGTTATGACACCAAAGTTATTGTTTTTCAATAGTGTACTGTCCACTTGAAAAAACAAGTATTTGTTCATAAAAAAATATCAACAATTGGCGGAGTTATAGCCTTTTCCCCGAAACAACTTTTTTTTTTGAAGAGGCTTCCGGTGACCACGATGCAAGTCGAACAGGTCAAGTTAAATTAGAAAATCCAAAAAATTTTATTAGTCTAGGAATGTATCTAGTTCTTGAACGATTGAAAAAATGAATATTACGTTTTTTCTGTATGCAAGAACGTTTTCCCCGAGATTCAGATTTTTTGAGCTCTGACAAATTTTATTTAAAAATTTTTATCTGAAAAATAAAAACTTTTCTATAAAAAAGCGATCGTTCAAAAACTAGATGTATTACTAGAGTAATGAAATTTTTTGGATTTTCTGATTTAACTGGACTTGCATCGTGGTCACAGCAAGCCTCTTCAAAAAAAAGTTGTTTCGGGGAAAGGGCCATAACTTCGCCAATGGTTGATATTTTTTTATGAGAAAATGCTTGTTTTTTCAAGTGAACAATACGCTTTCAAAGTTACTCCAAACCATCCTCAACTTTTCCGCACAAAAAGGTATTACTTTCTTATACTAGATAATAAGAAAAAACAATTGTAACGTTTGTTTATTAAATTTTCTGCGTAGGTATATGATCGATAATTTCTCCGACATGAGAAATCATTTTTTCCTATATTCTGAATAAATATAATAATGACCCCCTTCTCGTTGCTTCCAATCTTTGGTTACTGCAACCCAACTTCTTTTCCAAATGAACCTTCCAAAAAGTTCCTGTAGTTTCTTAACACTCTAGAAAAATTCGAAAAATCACCGTTTCATTGGGATCCTCTTCACTAGAACTTCCTCGATTATTTCCATTCCCGTTTTCTTCCATCGGAACTTTCACGACCCTCAAAGTCGTGGATTCTTCGACCCCGAAAGCGGCGAACCAAAAAGTGAAGCAAATCGAAGGTTCTTCAGAAGACACGCCGATCACTGGTGATCGCAATTTCACCTCCGCGGATTTGTGATTGGTCGTGAAAATATCGAAGAAAACGAAATCCCCAGTAGCTCCAAAAGTTTTGTCCAAAAGTTGAGCCGGTCTGTGAGCGAGAAAAGCTCGCTGCCACGTTATGGCGCGATCGGTTCCCGAAGAAGTTATGTTCTCCCAGCCACAGAGGTCTTTTTCAAAACTGCAGTCTTGGGGTCTGACTCTGGCACTTGTAGGTTTTACTGTAAAAAACAGAAATCAACATTAAACTTGTTTTCTAATTGTTTAAATAACAAATAACAAAATTAAAACGAACCAGTGCAGTTCCCAGTGTAAAAAGCAATATCATCAATAGCGATGTTTCCACTGGCTCTGTTGGGGCCCCAAGTGCCCTCAAAAATAACTGTGAAATCTCGATTTTCATTAATGCTCGCTTGGGCAAAATGCCAAGTTGGTCCTTGATTGTTGTAAAGCTGCCAAATTGGTACTGATCTAGTTGAAACTTCGTCCACTGGTTGAACGAGAACCCGAATGATTCCTGTTTAAGGAAATGAAAATATTGCTACGTGAATTTTGTTCAGGAATCACTTCGACGGAATTAACCATGCCAGTATATTTTAAAAATCTATAAAGAGTTTCACAAGAGAACTAGAAAATCGTAGAAAATTTTATAAGTGCTGAAAAATTCATGAATACACGAAGTGTTGGAAGACAATATTTCTTCGATAATCCATTTATTTACTTAAAATCCAAAGATACAAATTTATGTGGAAATCTATGAAAATATCAGAAAATCATTCAAATTTTATTGTTATTTAAAAAAAAAAAAAAAAAAAACTGTATTTCGAAAAATTGCCTGCAACACCAAAAATCTGACAAACTGAAATTTAAAGCATAAAATTCTTGAAATTTACATAGCGATTCATAAAAATATTAGTAATATAGAATACTTGAAAAAACTACGAAATTTCATTAATACTGAAAAATATAAAGACTAAAAGTAATAGGAATCTCTTTAATACTTAAAGTCTATACCGATAGATTTTATTTTCTAAAAAAGGTATGTATAGTACAAATTTATAAAACTTTGGATCCTAGCAGGAATCCATAAAAATACTCGAAAATTCAATAAAATTTATAAATATCGAAAAAACACAGGATGAACTAAAAGTTTTAGAAATTTGTAAAATACTCGAAATCTATGGATACATATGTTGTTTTCTAAAAATTGTATTGCAATAATAAAAAATTTATTAAGTTTTAGATGCTAGAGTATCAAATCCTAGCATTATATATTGCAATTTTTAATTATACTAGATATCTCTAGTGAACCTAGAAAATCTTACAAAATTTTGATAAATAATAGTAAAAATATGAAAGATACTGAAAATGCTAAAATCAATGAAATACTGAAAATACATGTAACCATCATTTTCTTGAACAACTATGAAATAACTTAATCTCTACACGAACTTCGAACTCTGATATCGAAGCATTGAATTCTAGATATCCATATAAAAATTCATAAAAATGCCAGAAAAGCATTTGAACTATTAAAATACTGAAAAAGTATGATAAATACCAAAATAAATAGAAATCCATGAAAATATCAAAAAATCATTAAAATTTTATTGTTATTTAAAAAATATGGAAAATATAGAAATAAGAAGGATTATTCGAAAAATTAGAAAACTACGAAAAACTGTATTTCGAAAAATTGCCTGAAACACTAAGAATCTATCAAACTGAAATTAAGAGCATGAAATTCTTGAAATTTACATAGCAATTCATAAAAATATTAGAAATATAGAATACTTAAAAAAACAATTACGCAATTTCGTTAATACTGAAAAATATGAAGACTGAAAGTAATAAGAATCTCTTTAATACTGAAAATATATACATATAGAATATAGATATTATTTTCTCAAAAATTGATGTGAATAATACAAATCTATAAAATTTTGGATCCTAAAGTATTCAATTCAGAAAATCTGCATCGGAATCCATAGCAAACTAGAAAATTCAATAAAATTTGTAAATATCGAAAAAATACAGAATAAACTGAAAGTTTTGGAAATTTGTAAAATACTTGTAACCTATGTATATGTTGTTTTCTAAAAAATTTATTGCGCCATCAAAAAACCTATAAGTTTTAGATTTCTAGAGTATCGAATTCTAGCATTCTATACTGCAATTTTTTTAATAATACTAGATATCTTTAAGGAACCTAGAAAATCTTACAAAATTTTGGTAATAGTAAAAATATGAAAGATACTGAAAATACTAGAAATCAATGAAATACTCAAAATACATGTAAATATTTCAATCTCTATAGAACTTAGAATTTTGAAGCATCGAATTCTATATATCTATATAAAAATCCATAAGAATGGCAGAATATCGTTCGAACTTTAAAAACACTGAAAAAATATGATAAATACCAAAAGAAATAGAAATCCATGAAATACCAGTAATCTTTGGAAAAAATGTTTCTCAAGAAATTTTCGAAATACTGAAAATCTGATATAATTTTCGAATTCTCAAAGCCTATATGACAGTCTACAAAAATATTTGTCATTTATTTAAAATTAGAATATCTTTAAAAATTTTATGAATGTAGTATTTTTGTACGAAAAATCCTAAAAATACTAGCACTCCTAAAAATACCTTAAAAAAGGAACCTAGAGTATAACGTGTCCTAAACGTAGGCAGATACAATTTTCTTAAAAACCAATGCAAATACTGAAAATAGATGAAAACTTGCATCCTAAGAATTCAATAATCCTAGAAATCAATATAAAAAATGTCTACAAATATGTGATAATCCTTTAAATGGCAAAAAAATGAATACTGAAAAACGATGGAAATGTCGAGATGTGATTTTATACGGAAAGTGATATTATATTTTAAAAAGTAAAAGCTTGAGCTTCCAACTCGATTTCCAAGATATTATTATGCTAGAATAAATATTCATTGATACATTGAAATAAATATATAATAGACTTTTTTGACATTTGAATTTGCCTTTCTACGTAAAATTTCATTACAACGATCCTGATTCATTAGAGAAACTTATAAATTTTGGAATTGACGAAAATTATTTTGGATCTAACATAACCAAAATAATGCGAATCGAAATTCTCCTAATACTAATTAACGTAAACAAATCTGTACGACTAATAATAAGAAAAACAGAGAGAAAATGATTTCATCCTAATGACTTACTCATGAAGAAGACCAAAAAATGGTCAAAGCTAAAAAAAAATAAAGAAAGTGTGATACAGTTAGAAAAAGTATTGGAGTATTGGAGAGTTGCAAATGGCTCCAGAAGATCATCAAGATGGTGAATTTTGTTTGTTCAGGAATCGACATCAACTTCCTAAACTTGTCAAAGTTTCGACACATAAAATCCTAAAGATGTTTTTTTCAAACATGTAAAATCAGAAGTAAAAAAATTTCTTTTACAATATTACCCAAAATATTTGTACAGTTGAAGGCTATAAAGAAGAAATACCCTTGGTACATTTCGTAACTTCAAGAAGACAAAGAAAATTACCTAAACTGGGCCCTGAAGCGTCAATGAAGGACTCGAACATAAAGTACCAGAAGGTAACGCAAAGAGGTTCGTTGGAGCCCTTCATTTCGCGGCTTATCAAATGAGCGGTTCCACCGGGGCCTGCTCTTGGGGCCCCGCGAAGTCTCCCCAGGCCCAAAAAGAAGTCGTTTCTTCGACTTATCGCAGGGGCACTCGTATACGCTTTTCGCTGATGCCGAGGACTCAAAATTTGCACCGAAACACGCTCCCAATCGACGCGATCTGGATCTCGAGAATTTATCCAATCGCACTCGTCTATTTCGAAAGTGCAGTCTCGAGGCTCTGGAGCTGCGACTTGCGGGGATGCTAAGAACAAAGATTTTTCTCAGATTTTTTTTTCGAAATGTAGGAATATAATGTTGAATGTGAAATTGTGTATTTTCAAACGTGAATTATAAAAAAAACTAATGTGATTTCAGTGAATGAGCATAATTTCATGTATTCATCAAGTCTCTGCAGACTTGAAACGAAACGTCATGAAGTTTCTAAAATTACTAAGACACATGTAATTGACTTAACCAATCGCTACGTGGATCATCATCATTATTTCTTACTTGGACAAACTCCTGGAGTGAACATGATGTCATCAATGGCGATGTCACCCATTCCTGTGAATCCGATGGAGGCTTCGAAAACGAGTTGATAGTCATCAATTGAACTGACGGTCACTTCAGAGGTGAACCACGTGTTCCCGGCATTTCCACTAAGTTGCCAGATGAGCTGTAATTGCCCTTCGAGACTCCGGAAGTGTCTCAAGTAAATCCTGAGGAGACCGATCCCAGAGCCGAACATGTGGAACCAGAAGGTCATGCAGGTGGGAGAATCTGCCCCTGTCGCGGGGAAGCTCGTGCTGATTAATCTGGCGACGTCGCCAGGTCTTCTAGGAAATCTAGAATCGATGAAAGCATAACCCCCCGCGGATTCCCGGTCGATGGAACTGTCTGAAGTTGGGCCAGTAGTCGGATCCGAGCTTCCTCGACTCTGGAAAACCCGAGGATTTCGAAGTCTGTATGACTTTTTTGGAACAATTGCAACGTGAAATACTGAAAAAAGGTACTGCTCATCGGAAATTAGTTTGAAAGACATTTTGTTCTTCCTTGAAGGATTTTGAAACATTTATTAATTGATCAAGAATAAACTTCCAGTCAGTTGGAGTCAACCAATTTGATCCTTATCGGAGAAATTTTTCGTCTTACTCTCATTAGAAATTTTACACATTTTCAGAGACTTCCTCCTCAAATAAATATTAATATAATTCTCATTATAACTAGCCACACCAGGCGTGTAGGCAGAGAAGGGTTTTGGGGGTTCAAACCCCTCCTGTAATTCTGATAAAATCAATCAATATTTCATGTAAAGATGAAAAAAGTTACATCGAAAACCAATAAAAATATAAGTTACAAAAAAATGCATGCAAACGTTAGCAGTATATATTTAATAAATAAGTAAAAGTTCTCAAAACGTAATATTACGGAGAAAATATGAATCAGAAAGATTGTTGCGATCCAGTAAATAATCAAGAAAAATGAAAATCTACGATAATGCTGAAAATTTACAAAACTTTGAATATTAGATCATCAAATTCTAGAAATCTATATAAAATCCATATATAAAAGTATTAAAAATCTTCCGATTCATACAAACTCTAGAAGAACAATGAAATTATTTGAATTCTATGAAAAACTTATTTTCTGAAAAATCTCGACAAATGCCTCTACGATCTATGAATTTTGGGATTCTAGAGCATCAAATTTTAAATATACTATAAACCTATAGAAATTATCGAAAACGCAACAAAATCTTTTAAATGTTTCATAAATATGAGAAAAGAATAACGATATAAAACATGAAAAATCTATATGAATGTGATGTTATCAATTATTCTTGAAATTACTGACAATAGATCTAAATTTCTATTTTAAAGCATCGAGTTTTTTAAGTCCCTGTAGCAATCTACAAAAATAGAAACAATTTATAAAAATACTTAGAAATCCTCCATTGATTCGTGAACTATACTAGAAAAATGTGAAAAATAAGTTTAAGAGTTTACTCATTTAATAATTTACTCGTGTAACAGTTTCCTAGCCAACTAGTTCACTAGCTTATTAGATTACTAGTTTACTAGCTTACTAGTTTACTAGCTCACTAGTTTACCAGCTTACTAGATTACTGGTTTATTTGCTTGATAGTTTTTATATAACTAGCTTACTAGTTTACTAAATAACTAATTTACTTGTAATCGAGTTTGCTAGTTTACTATTTTTTTAACTTGTTCACTATTTTACTATTTTACATTTACAGTAGTTTACTAGTTTACTAGCTTACTTGTTTACTAGTCTAGTAGTTGACTAGCTCACTAGTTTGCTAGTTGACTCTTTTTTTAACTTACTAGTTTACTAGATTACCAGTTTACTTGCTCACCAGTTTACTAGTTTACTAGTGTACTAGCTAAATAGTGTACTAGAAATCTTTCAATTCAAATTTATGTAGAAATAATTGTCTTAGAAATTTAGAAAACTTTCTGTCCTAGATCATAATTATTAATATAATACTCTAAATACATAGAATTTTGGACATAATTTTAGAAATTCGTATAGAAAATAAAAATACATCCAATTCAACTTATAAAATTCATACAATTAAATAAACTTTTAACTGTAGAAATATCAAAAAAATATAGAAAAAAAGTATTTAAAATCTTCATAAGAGAAACTCTCGCCTGAAAAATCAATTTTAATTCTCAAAATCGTTGAAAGTTTCAATACTATAGCATCGATTTCTAAAACTCGTATTGAGCGATCCATAGAAATAATATAAATATATAAAAATTCTAGAAAATACTACTATCTGTGTGGTTAAATTTGCTTAAAAATCAATTTAAATATATAAATTTTTGAGAAGTTTGATTCGAGCATCGAATTTTAGAAAGCTTTATAGAAAGCCATATTACTTAATATAAGATAATCCATAAAGTGGTATAAATACAAAAAGTATTAGTAAAAAGAAACGAAACCTCAGTTACTAGTTGCAAATCACAAAAATGGAATTCCATTGCTACAAACATGAAAAATGTGCTACTCTGGATCCCAAAAGTTATGTAACTTTGAAATTCCGAAATGTAAAATATTCCAAAATCGCTCTTTTGTAACCACAATGTCTAAGATTAAACATTATGACATGTCGAAGGAAAAATATTTTTCAGGCAAACCCATCCCGAAAATTTTTTCTGCCTACGCCCCTGAGCCAAATGATGACATGCCAAACCCTGACAAAAATCTTACGCAGAATGTTCTTTTATTCATTTAAACTTACAGGACAATGGTATATTCCAAATTTCACAAGTATTCAAGTATGTTATCTTCTACTTTGTATGTTTGAATTTGAGCTTGTAATCTTCTCCATTTTTTTCCATTCGTATTTATAATCCTCTTCCTTTAAATAAACATTTATCAATTCAAAGATTAAGTAACATAGTATTTATTTGCGAATCATGAGGTTTTTAATCCTGCATTTTTATCCAATTTCACGAAATAAAAAACTTCGAAACCCAAATTAACCAGGATTTCGATCGTAGAAATGTTCTATTCCGATAAGGAAGATTCAAACTTTTGATTGATGCTTGAATATTTTTTTTCATCTCACAATTGTCCAATCAAAGTCGTCTTCGGCGTCGTTACTCCAATCGCAAAAGTCACCGGCGAAATTGCAAAAACCAACGCAAGATGATCCTGGTTGAAGGTCAATATCATCAACTGCTACGTATCCGCGATAAAGTCGCGAGGAATCACTGGAATCAACTGGCACCCCTTCAATTATCAGCTATAAAGAAGAATATAATCAAAATTAAGATTGATGAGGGAAAATTTATCAGGCGCATACGTACCGAATGCAGATTAGAGTAAGTGTACAAAATCTGCGCCTGTTGCCAGACCCCCAAAGTGAAATATTGAGCGTTCCAAAGAACTCGTTCTTCCAATGGTTCCGCCGGTTTTGAGGTAACCGTGATTGTCGAGTTATCAAAATCCGTCGTTTCATCGGAATTTTCTTTTTTTATGGAAAACTCATCGACACCTTTATGCAGTAGAACGCGTAATCCAGCGACGCTCAAACCGTCCATCGCGAATTTGAATATGAAACATGAACCGGAAACCCCGGTGCTTCCTAGTTGAGGACTGTGCAGTAGACCTCCAGGATTTCGTGTTTTTACGTCTTTTTGAGGAGATTGCGACGTTTCCAAAAAGGCGTAACTTTTATGTAAAGAGAATTCCTTCGCTGAATAAATTTGTGGATTTGGCGTTGTTCTGATTTTATGAAAATTCTACATCTTCTGAATATGAACATCTTTTGGAGATGATTTATGTTGAAATGGATGGGATTGCTTTAAATTTTGTCAGTTACCCTCCCTCCATGGAATTCGTAGTAGAATCAGAAGGTGGCCCACCAAACCAATTAGTTCCTAAGCCAGTTCCTAAGTTCCATCTAACAGCCCCATCCCCATCCTGCCATTCGCACAGTGGTTTTTCTTGATTTTGTCCAGGCCCGAAGTCACAAAACACTTCTTCAACGCTCGCAGTTGGAGGGGGAACTGTGAACGTTGGGTACCTTTCAGAACGAAATTCGGTTGCAATTTTAATTCCTTTTCGGTTAAATGACAGTCCATCAATCTGGGCAGGCGGGTAGGCAGAGGAGGGTTTTGGGGGTTCAAACCTTTACCGAAATTCTGATAAAATCGATCAATATTTCATGTGAAAATGAAAAAAGTTACATCGATGAACAATATATCGATGAAAAATATAAGCTACAAAAAATACATGCAAACGTCAGCAGTATATATTTAATAAAAACAGTGCAAATTATCAAAACGTAGGATTACGTAGAAAATATGAATCAGAAAAATTGTTGCAACCCAGTGAAAAATAAAAAAAAAAATAAAAATAAAAATATACGAAAATGCTAAAAAATTTACACAGCTTTGAATCTTAAGTTATGAAATTCTAGAAATCTATATAATGTCCATATAAAAGTAGTGAACATTTTTCAATTCAAACTCTGAAAGAATAATGAAATTAATTGGATTCAATGAAAAAACTGTTTTTTGAGGAATCTCGACAAACGCCTCTACGATTTACAAATTTTGGGATTCTAAAGCATCAAATACTAAACATACTATAAATCTATAAAAATTCTAGAAAACGCAATGAAATCTTTTGAATATTTCAAAAATAAGAAAAAATAATAACGATATAAAACATGGAAAATCTATATGAATGTGGTTTTATCATCGATTCTCAAAATTACTGATAATAGATCTAAATTCGCATTTTAAAGCATCCAGTTTTTTGAATCTCTGTAGCAATTTACGAAAATATAAGTAATCTATAAAAATACTTAAAAATCCTCCAGGGTTTCGTATGTTATACTAGAAAAATGTGAAAAACAAGTTTACTAGCTTACTAGCTTATTATTTTACTAGCTTACTTGTTTACTAGTTTACTGGCTTACTAGTTTACTAATTTACTTGTTAACAAGTTTACTTTTTTACTAGTTCACTAGCTTACCAATTTACTATTTTACTAATTTACTTGTTAACGAGTTCACTAGTTTACTAGTTTACTAGCTTAACAGTTTCAAGCTTACTAGTTTTTATTTATAACCAGCTTTCTAGTTTACCATTTTACTACTAAAAATTTGAAAAATTTAATATTTTACTAAATAACTTATTTACTTGCTAACGAGTTTGCTAGTTAACTATTTTTCTTTTTCACTTGTTTACTATTTTAGTATTTTACGATTTCAGTAGTTTACTAATTCACTAGCTAACTAGTTTACTAAATAACTTATTTACTTGTCAGCGAGTTTGCTAGTTAACTATTTTACTATTTTAAAATTTCAGTAGTTTACTAGCTTACTAGTTTATTAGAAAACTTCCAGTACATAAAAATCATGTAGATATAATTTTTTAATAAATTTCTGAAACTTTCTGCCCTGAAAAATATCTACTAATATAATACTATAATTATATATAAGTTCAGAAATTATTCTAGAAATTCACATAGAAAACAATAATAATACATCCAATTTAATTTATACATTTTCTAAAATAAAACACTTTCAATTATAGAAATTCTGAAAAAATATGGAATAAAAGTATTGAAAATCTTTATTAAACAAATTTTCGTCTGAAAAATCAATTTAAATTCGTGAAATTGTTTAAAGTTTCAATACTATAGCATCAATTTTTTAAAATTTATTGAGCTATCCATACAAATATTACAACTATATAAAAATACCGGAAAATACTATAAAATTTGATGAATAATATACCATACGAACATTATATAAATGTATGTCTCTTTCATCTGTGTGATTAAAATTTGCTCAAAAATCATTTCAAATATATACATTTTTTACAAGTTTGATTCCTAGAGCATCAAATTTTAGAAAGCTCTATAGAAACTCATATTATTATAACTTAATATTAGATAATCCTTAGAGTAATATAAATACAAAAAGTATTAGTACCCAGTAAACCAACGTTTCTGAGAAATCTAAATGAAATGTTTGCCAGATATAATATCTGTCATATTTCCGATTGATTGCTAGAAATTCGTGCTCGAAATAATTTCCAGATAATCATGATAGCAATTGAACCACAATATAACAGAAATCATTGCCGCACATATTTCTAGGTCTATGACAGAAACAAATAACGGCAAAATGTTGGAAACAGACGTTAGAAATCTGACAGAAACATGTTCTCGGACCAATTTCCTTGATATTTCCTTAGCTCTGCCGGAAACTTTTGCCTGCAACAATTTCTGGTAACAAGCAGCCAAAAATTTTCAGTGATTTTCTGGAAATTGTAGAAAATATGATTTTATATTGAATATAATAATTTATCTTATTTATGATGATTATCAAATGATTTTATATTATCCCAGTAATATTTTTGAATTTACCACACTGGTGACAACAAACCTTCATCATTTCTAATCATGACATATATTATAATAATAAAAATGTATATATATTACAACCCTTATTCATTAGAAACTTATACTTTGCGAAAGAATCATCTTTTTCAACATTATGTATACGTGTCGAGTTTTAAGAAAAGTGACCTTAAAATCCTGAAAAATTTAATTTTTCAGGATCGCGTGGTATTGGCATTTGTGTATCGTAATACTGTAGTGAAAAAATGCATAAAGTCGTCAGTTTTTTAAGTATAAAAATACTGAACAGACTGATTGAAAGATCTTTTTCTTCTCTACTGAGAATCATGAAAATCTCGAAGATCATATTTTCGATCTAAAGTACCTTTTATGAGAGCGTGATAAATAATGAGAATACATTGATAACATGAACTTTACCAATAAAAATTTTCAAAATTAACAAAAGCAACAAGTATTCCATAAATGAAGATATTATTGGTGGAAATCATTTCGGGCAAATTGTGTTCGGATTGCTGTCAATATCAGCACAATGATTTCCGTCATATTGCGGTATTCCATTGTTGGCAACAATTTCTCTCAATACTAATGCCGATTGCGGAAACATAAATGTTAGTTATTGCTGGAAATTTTCGTTGCAAATTTACGGCAATATGACAGCAACTTTCCGGAAATTGGTTTATGGGGTAACAAAAGTTGAACTCTCAGTCACTAATTGCAAAACACGAAAATCGAATTTCGTTATTTACGAACATGAAAAATCTGCAACTCTTGATTCCAAAAGTTGTATAACTCTTAAATTCCAAAATGTAAAATATTTCAAAATCGCTCTCTTGTAACCATATTGTCAAAGATGAAAAATTATGAAATCCCGAAGGAAATAGTATATTTCGTAACAGGCACGTTGCCTGTTACGAACGATATTTTATGTACCTCTGGCATAGAAAACGCGTTTGGAGATATCGAGCTGGCATAGAAACGCGTTTAGAGATATCGAGCTGGCATAGAAACGCGTTTTCTATGCCAGAGGTACATAAAATACTTTTCAGAAAAACCCCTCCCGAAATTTTTTTCTGCCTACGTCTCTGAATCCGGAACATATTCTGAATTTTTTTGTTTCGATCGAGAAATCAAAAGTTCGATGACAGAACAACTGGAAACTTTGAAGTTGTTTTCTTCAATTCGTGAATATTTTGTGTCCAATCAATGATCAAAAAATTTATAAATGGATTCATGAACAAAATTTACATGTTTACGCGTTTTTTTTATTGATTACCTTTGAGACGTTGGACTTCTTTGAGCTAAGGTTGTGGGATGATTGGGAAATCTTTGGTGTGTATGAGAAGTGGTTTTTGAGGGATAAGTCCCGGATGGTTCAGGCCACTGTCGAGGTTCTATTCTCTCGACTTCATCGAAAGGTTCCTGGTGGCGTTTTTCTTCTGGGTTTTTTGAAGATTTGTCTTTTTTCATAGACACTGTTCGACATTATTTTCATCCAGTAGGACACAAAAGCACCAAAGTTACGTATTACTTGAATTAAAAACTACCCCGAAGTTCATGATTTTTTTTTATTACATAGTGATATTTTAAATTGATTCTAAAAGTAACAACTTAAGCTTATTTATCGGGGAATTGAACATTTTGAGTATCGATATTTCCAAACCTGCAACAAGTTCCATGTGATTCTAATCTAGACATTTTTCAATAAGGAATTTTTAATAAAATATATCGAAATGAAATGTTTTTTGTTTGCGATCTCTAAAATTGTACAATGTTTGTAATTTGAACTGACAAGACAAAACATCGGAATTTTTTCATCACCTCATTTTTTTCTACAAAAATTGACGATCCTCGATTTCATATTTCTTCAATTTTTGTATGATGAATACTGATTGAAAAATTCAATTAAAAAGGGCACGTAAAATACACATAATCAACATCATGAAAATGACCTGATATGTATATTATCTTAGAATAGTTTCCAAATCGATTAATTTTTCGAGCAATATTAAAACTTTTCAAGTATCTAGAAAATTCAGAAAGGTATGAAATAAATATGTCAGTTTAATTTTAATGTCATAAACTCCTAAAATATTCTGAGATCCTTCGTATTTTTCATTCAAATTACGTATTATGTATTAAGGCCTAAAAATGCGAAAATTTACGACACCCTAAACCTGTAAAACTCGTGAGATCTAATTGTAAGTTGAAAACCCTGAATAATCTCATTTTCCAAGAGTAATAAATAAATGTATTTTTCTGTTGGTACCAAGAACATGAATTTTTCAAACTTCCTAGACGTTACATCAAAAGTATTTAAGCTTGGTAAACTAAAAAATGTACTAAGAATCGTACCCAATTCAAATTTACATTCAAATCGAGCAGTATCAACGGTCAAGAATATCAACAATATTCATAATTTTAGAAAAATTTTGAATTTCAATGAATTCAAATGATGACAACATTTAACCTTCCCATGTCCCATAAGTTCTTAAAAAATTTAATTTTTTGTAGTACCAAGTTTCGAGGTTCCATACAACCTTTTGAAAACCTAGAGACTCTACGAAAGTTGAAAGATATTATTTTTAAAGCTTCCTATACTTTACATTAAAAATAGACCTTCATGGTATTGAAAATATATAAAAATGGAACTCAATTAATTCGATCTTGTAGAAATCCAAATTACTCTCATTCGTTTCAAATTTCATTTATTTGAATCACGCAGAATCTAAGTCCAAGAATATTAACAATATACAGAATTTTATAAAACTCGTAAATTTCAATGAATTCAAATCCCGGGAGTTCCAAAAATTCATGATCTTCCTGATTATACCAAGTTTCCCAACATTAAATACACTTCGAAAACCTTGTAATATTGGTATCCTCAATTTTTGTGGATCTTCTATCATAACTATCAGTACCTTAGAATATCAAAATTTTTATAAAAAACTTGGAATTCAACGAATTCCCACGTATCAGGACCTCAAATCTAATTTTTCTCAAAGCTCCTAAAGTCTCGCAAATTAAATCCAGACCTTAAATCAAACATGAATTTTCATTATAGACAAACCAGTTTCTCGTTGAGTTGATTCAGTCCAAACCACCAAAGTCGAGCCATTTCCCAAGCCCAACAAGTCCATTTGCTCGCCCAACACAGCCTGAGTCGAGCTCTTCACTGAAGCTACATCCACTCCAGCGAACGTTAACAGCATCAACGAAAGCATAAACTTCCCAAAACACATCTTAACTGTCATATGACGCGATCACATTACAAATAGATATTCCGACATACTTCTGGGCCCAACAATTCACTCCATATTTGAACAATTACTTCAGATCTACATCATGGCTATACCTTTGGTCTGACAAAAAGTTTGGAAATTGAGATATGTGTGTTTTGAGATTCAGAAAGGAAAATTTGTGCTCGATTTCGAAGTGTGAACTGAACGATCGCAGCAAACATCGGCTTTTGAATGCGAGTCAACGGGATGAGACTCCGGAGTTCCGGTATTTACTTCCGGCCGTCACGCTTGAAGAGGTCTTCTCGATGTGCAACCGAGATACAACTGTTCGATGTAGGGAACCGAGCTCTTTTATTTAGGAGCAATGCTAATTTATCGTGATCTTCGTGGAGGGGAAATGAAGCTCCGGTGATTAACTTGATGACGTTTGGAATAATAATTGTACACTGAAAAAACAGCAAGTTCAATACGAATATACGAGTATAGTTGCGTCGTTTTCTCAAATGTTTATCAGCTATTAATATCAAGGTTTGGAAAGTTACTTGAAAAAATGTAACGCCTTACGTTACCGTTACAAAGGTGAAAAAAGTGATTCGTTACGTTATCGTTGCTTGAAAATAAATAGTAACTCGTTTATGTTACCACTTAAAAAAAGTAACGTTTCGTTACTTTTACGTTACTTTTTGGAAGAAATTGAATGTAAATAACAAAAATCGAGTAACTAAGGCGGAAAAATACAATTTAAAAGTACTTGTGATTTTTTTCTATAGAAATTGTTGTTTATTTCAAGTATAATAAAAAATGTTGATCTGAACTTTTTCGCCCTGAGAAAAAAATCAATCAGCTTGTTCAAATTTTTATATTTTTTTTCAAGTTTACGAAATTTCTGAATCTGACATTTGATTCAATGTTAGCCACAAGGAAACATTCGAAAATTTCATAAATTTTTGAAAGAATCTCAATACCTACCCAAATTTTCAGGATTTTTACATCTTTTTGTACTTTTTAGTGTGTATAAAATGTTGCAGGATTTTCTAGAATCTTTAAAAATTTCTACTATTTTTCTGTAGATTGATGTATAGATTTCCAGAATTTCATGCTCTAGAATTAAAAGTTTATTGAATTATTGGTATTTGAGAGGATTTTTCAGCAAAAAATTTCTAAAAAGATTTTTATTTCATTCGGTTTTTTTCAAATTTTTTTTATTTTTCTACGATTTGAATTTGAAGAATTCTTCAGGATTTTTGAAACCATTCGTATTTTTCAGTATGATAGAATATTGCGGAATTTCCCAGTATTTTAACATAATTTTAGTATTTTTATGATAATAATTGTTCTATACATTTCAAGAATTTCGAACTCTAGAATTTGAATATAATGAAACATTATGTGTTTTACAGGATTTCACACAAAACAGTGTCTCGATAGATTTTTACTTATTCGAGTACTTTTTGTATTTTTTTAGTTTTTCTATGATTTCAAGGATCGTTTATTATTTTTATATGTTACTGTATAAATTTCTGGAATTCGAAAGATTTTCAATGTTTTATATATTTGCACGTATTTTCTTTCTGCATTTTTAAGTATTTGAAGAATGCTGTGGAATTTTTAGTTTTTTTAAAGACATCTCTTTAAATTTCCAGAATGAAATAAAATTGGAGTTTCGAAATTTCTGGAGTATATTTCGATCGATTTCGCAGAAAACAGTTTCTTCATATATTCAAAGGGCCCTCAATATTTTTTGTATTTTCCACAGAGTTATTACAATGTAAAAATTTTCTTATTTTCTCATAGACTTCTATTAACATAAATTTTTTAGAATTTAAAGCTCAAGAGAGTGAAGTTTTTTGATTCCTTGAATTACATAAATTTTTTAAATATCATGTAACTTAAAACTTAAAACTTAAAGTGCAGGGGCGTAGGCAGAAAAAATTTTCGTTAGGGGTTTTTC
Organism: Platygaster robiniae; assembly: GCA_028476575.1. NCBI lineage: Eukaryota > Metazoa > Arthropoda > Insecta > Hymenoptera > Platygastridae > Platygaster > Platygaster robiniae. Next base: position 40,321,834 of record CM052020.1, read on the forward strand.
TAAAAATATTTTTCCTTTGGTATTTCATAACTTTTATTATTTGACAATATGGTTACGAGAGGGTGATTTTGTAATATTTTACATTTCGGAATTTAAAAGTTATAAACTTTTGAAATCCAGAGTGCTCTTTTTTCATGTTCGCAAATAATGGAATTTGATTTTTGTGATTTTCAACTAGTAACTGAGGTTTCAATTTTTTTTATTAATACTTTTTGTATTGATACCACTTTAAGAATTATCTGATATTTTATGGAGCTTTCTGAAATTCGATGCTGTAAGAATCAAACTTCTTAATAATTTATATATTTGAATTGATTTTTTGGCAAATTTTAACCACACAGATAAAAGAGACAATATACATTTACATAATGTTCGTATGTTATATTATTCATCAAATTTTGTAGTATTTTCCAGTATATTTTTACATATTTCTAATATTTGTATGGATCACCCAATAAATTTTTAGATATTAATGCTGTGGTATTCTAACTTTGATCGATTTTGAGAATACAAATTGATTTTTCAGACGACAGTTTCTTTTATGAAGATTTTCAACACTATAATTTTATATTTTTCTAGTATTTCTACAGTTAAAAATATGTTGAATCGTATAAATTGTATCAATTAAATTGAATGTACTTTTTTTCTTTTCTATATGAATTCCTGGAATAATTTCTAAAATTATATATAATTATAGCATTATATGAATAAATATGCTCGAGGACGGAAAGTTTTATAAATTCCTAAGGAAATTATATCCACATAATTTGTATGTATTGAAAGATTTATAGTAAACCAGTAAGTTTGAAAAAGAGTAAATTAGCAAACTAGTTGGCCAGTAAAATACTAATTACTAAACTAATAAATAAGTAGGCTAGTAAACTAGTACACTACTGAAATTTTACAATATTAAAATAGTAAAACAGTTAATAAGAAAAAAAGTAAACTGTCAAACTCGTTAACAAGTAAATTAGTTAACTTGTAAACTAGTGAACTTGACAAATTTGTTATAGTAAACTGGTAAACTTCTAAGTTAACAAACTAGTAAGCTAGTTAAATAAAAAACTGGTGAGCTAGTAAACTATTAATCTAGTAAGCTAATTAACTAGTAAACTAGTAATTTAGTAAGCTAATTAACTAGTAAACTAGGAAACTCGTTAACAAGTAAAATAGTAGACTATAAAACTTGTTGATTGGTAAGTTAGTAAACTAGTAGGCTATTAAACTAGTGAGCTAGTAAACTAGTAAACAAAAAAGTTAGAAAACTAGTCAGCTAGTCAATTCTTAAACGAGTAAATTATTTCAAAAATGAATGATATTTACTTGTTTAATTATTCATTTTTATTATTATATTATATCTTTCATTTTTGAAAAGGCTACTAAACTAGTAAGCTAGTAAGCGCGTTAACTTATTTTTCACATTTTTTTAGTATAATATACGAAACTACGGTGCATTTCTAAGTATTTTTATAGATTACTTTTATTTTTGTAGATTGCTACAGAAATTTAAAAAACTTGATGCTTTAAAATCAAAATTCGATCAACTCTCAGTAATTTCAAGAATTAATGATAATATTACATGTATATAGATTTTTTTATGTTTTATATCGTTATTCCTTTTTTCGTATTTTTTAAATATTCAAAAGATTTTGTTGCGTTTTCTAGAATTTTTATAGATTTATAGTATATTTAGAATTTGATGCTCTAGACTCCCAAAATACATAGATCGTAGAGGCGTTTGTCGAGATTTTTCAGAAAACAGTTTTTTTTTTTATAGAATTCAATTAATTTCATTACTCTTTCGGAGTTTGTATGAATCGAAAAATTTTTGATACTCTTATATATGGATTTTATAAAGATTTCTAGAATTTGATGATCTAAGATTTAAGACGTTTGCATGCATTTTTTTGTAACTTATATTTTTATTGGTTTTCGATGTAACTTTTTTCATTTTGACATGAAATATTGATTGATTTTATCAGAATTTCGGAAGGGGTTTGAACCCCCCAAGATCCCTCTCTGCCTATGTGCCTGATAACAAGTAATGGATAACAAGTAAGGGATAGAAAGTTATGGATAATTACATTTACGCGAAAATGTAAAGACCCTCGAATGCACTTGATATTATTAGACCTATATTTTCAAATTAATTTTCTAAATAGGTACATTTTCCAATTTACATAATTTTAAAAAATGCTCTGGAAAACGATTCATAATCTTTTACAGAGGATAAATTTTTCTTGCATATAATAGACTAGGGTAATTTTTATGAAAATAATCTTAGAACTATAGATGTGGCGAAGTTAGCGTCAAAGAAAAAATCACGAGGTACAGAAAAAAGTTATAACTTACAGCAGAATGTTTCATTTCAAGCAGAGTTGTCACATTGGACTGGCTGGAAAAACATTTGAAAAATGCCGAATCCCGCTTTGGCGGGGTATTTGCGAAAAATGTCACACCCGCGACCGACGTTGAGATGGACTTGCACGATAGAAGGTATGAGGTATGGGCAGAGTAGTAGGTGACGGATCGTAGCTCGCTTCAGCGTATTTTTGCGCAACATTTTCGAGATTAAAGTCGCCATTTCTGGAGACGTCCCAAAATTCAAAGCCTCGGGTTTGCAAACGCAGACTTTAATCGCGAGTTCATGGTGGGTCTGTAACACAAGAATAATGAATAAAGTTATAACAAAAGAAATCATGACTGTTTTCCATAGAAAAAAAACTAAGTAGTAATGAACTGCATTTTCATTCTTTTTTCTCCATGCTTATATTTATACTTATAATGAGTTTGATTAATCAATTATTTTATTCTGGTCACTTTCACCTTTTGATGAATTGAATGAATAAGACATTAATTTCCAATGCAACTGCTTAAATATTTCAAGAAAAAAAATCTTCCATTAACAAAATTGAATTTTTCATTTGAGATTTACCTTTGCAGGAAATGGCAATCGTTTGGTAACCATTTCGTAGAGCACGACACCCATGCTCCAAATATCGACAGCGAAATTTATAGTTCTACCTTGGAAAAGTTCCGGAGCCATGTAATTAAACGAACCAGCGTGAGCACTTTTCACACTGAAAATAAGGACGAACATTATGCAAATAAAAAAAACCAAGTATTTGCAAACTTAAAGATCAACATAGCTTTTTTAATTTTCTAATCAATTTTCGATTAGCTTTATGCCCTCTGAAATTTCAGAATAAATTGTTTTTTTAAGAAAGTTCACATTCGATTTTCCAACTGTTGCTTCAGTTTTGAAAAAACCAGTCTGCAAACATACTCATGAACGTTTTTGGAAAGTCCGAAATCCCCGAGTTTTACAATGTCGCCATTTCTGCCGGTCAACATAATATTTTCGGGTTTTATATCACGGTGGAGAATCTTCATGGAATGAATGTAACGCATTCCTAAAACCATTTGTGAAAACAAATACATTGCATCCTGTAAAAAGAACCAATAGCTTATATATTTTATCATTTTTTTTTTCCAATATGAGGAAATGAATATCAGTATTTATAAAACAAAATCGTGCAATGAATATGATGAATAAATAAATATAATTGGAAAATCATAATTAATGCCAAACAAATTTTAAGGAGTAAACGAAATAAATTTTACAAACAGTCAAGATTTTTAGGAACATATACTGGCTGAAATATTAAAACTGAAAATTTCAAAAAAAAAAAACAAGGAATATATGTTGGTGAGTTTGAAAAACAGACAAAAAAAATTGAATACTTTTTCGGTAAGTGGTGAACTTCGACTGTCCATCAAATCTTTCAATGTCCCTCGAGTAGCGAATTCCATGAGAATATAAATGGATTTATCCTCTTCCCATGATTCGTGGTAAGTTATGATATTAGGGTGCCTCATTCTATCTATGATTCTTACTTCTTTTTGTATCATCTGGGTGAAAAATGTTCCAAAAATCATGAATCAAGGCAAAGAAATATTCAGGTATTTCAATTTCCGATATTTTTTTAATTAACTGAATTTATAATCAATCTTAAGTACGATTTTGTAAGAAAAATTTAAAGATTTATGTATATAAAAATTTTAATTCATGCTGATCGATAGAGATTTCCTTCAATTTGTTTTTATAATTTACCAGGCATGAATTATACGAAAAAAATTAGCACTAAATCAAAAATTTAAATTCGTAGCTTGAAAACTTGCGGAAATTCTTTCAAATTTGAGTGGATTTATTAGACAAATCAAATTACATAATATTCGTAGGTAATTTAAACAACAAATTTGTAATATTTCCAGATAATAAATTAACAATTATTCTGTAATAAAGGGTTCTTAGAATATTTTTCAAAATAATGAACAACTGAAAAACTTTTGAATGATTTCTTTTTGATTCTGGATTGGGAAAGGAACAAAGTGAATTTGTAAAAAAATTGGGGAAAATATCTTCCAAAATATTTGTATATATTTTTCTAAAAATCAATTGTCAGGTCATTGAATTCAAAGTAATGTAAGTAATTTTGTAAAACTTCTCAAAATTTCATGAAAAAAAAAAGAAATTGGTAAAGAAAAAACTTCTAAAAAAGCTGTAAAATATTTTCAAAATTCACTAATAAATATATCAATATTTACAAAATTTCTCAATCACCATTTTTGAGCAAAATTCAAATAATTCCTTGCACAAAATAAAAAATATTCAGAAAAATTGTCGACTCATAAACTCTCAGAAATCTTGACAAATTATAACCGAATTTGAAAAAAATTTCATTATCATAAAAATCATTTCATAAGAATATTTTTTAAAATCATTCAAAATACTCCAAAAGTGAAAAAGTATTTTAGGAGAAAAATTTCCAACTATCTAAGAAAAAGATTCAAATATAATCAACTATTTCAAATATAGGAAAAAATTACCTGCGACTGTTCAGAGTTCTTTTGAGAAAGTTTTTGCACTTTTATAGCGAATGGTTTCCAATCTTTCAATCGTCTCACGCAATGAACATCGCTTTTGGAAAATAGTAAATTATATCAGCAATCACGTTTCACTATTTTTGAATAATATTTCGAAATGTTCATCGTACCTAAATGTTCCCGAACCTAGAGTTGATTGAAATTGAAAATCTTGTTTGCTGCAGTCCATATTTTATAGAATAATTTTCGAAATTGTTTAAAAATTGAAAAATTACATCAAAAAAATATTTTTAAGAATGAAATCCAAGTTTTACTGTACGCATTTACGCCTTTTGAAAACTCAGGTGACACTGTCGGAAAAAGGAAAACAGTTTGAAATTTGATTGCTATGTTTTAAGAGTTTAAAGTTTTTATCTCTGAATGAAATGTCACCAAACATTCTAAAAATACCCACAAATTTTCAAAAATATTTTCGGTCATATCAGAATTCATGAAATCGGAAAATCTCTAAAATCTTAAAATGAAATCATTTTAGGTATAAAAATAGGTGCAAGAGAAATTACAAAGCCAATTTTCGATCCAGCTTTGCATTTTATTATCACACCTCCGTGCGCTCATCGTAATAATAATTAAAATAACATAACCATCATAATTAATAATCATTTAGAATAATTATATTACATCGATATATTATTCAATATATTCCACTTCATATATACTATATTAATATATATTTCTAACTGTTGAAATTTTTTTTCTCATTAAACCTTCACTGTTATCACCTGCCAAGTTAAACATGGCGACATGCATTAAAATGGACAATTTTTTTCGTAAATTTTCGTTTTTTTTCCTTCAAAACTTCAATGATTTGCGGCGGTTTTTTGTTTTTCCCATTTCCATACAATTGACACATCTTCGATTTTCTCGAACTCATTGAATCGAGAAAAGTAGATTGGGATTTTTATCACGCAGTTTTTTTAACGATAATCGCCAATTTTCGCACTTTTGTTTATAGAAATCGGGCATTTTGTGGCGCCGTTTTGTCATGTCTTTGCATCATTCATTTTCTCGAATTACAATAGAATCAAAGTAATTCTTTCGTGGAAATCAATTTTATTAGTGTTTTATTTTTAATTGAAAAATAATGAGAACTGAAAAAAGAAAAATAAACAGTACAGAGGTTTTAGATGATGATTCTACACCAACAAAATTTTTTCACCAACAATGAAATTGCTGGTATCTGAAATTGTTTGAAAATAACCAATTCCCTGAATTAGGAATATTATAGTATGAATATGAAAATTATGTTTATAAAGCATTTGCTAAATTTTTTGTCCAATTTTAAGAATTTCGATCACTTTCCTCTGTTTAGGCTTATTTTACTGCTTTATTCATTTTCAATTTTCATAATTTAAAAATTATAAACATCTGATCCCAGAATTTTTTTACATTACTAAAATAATGGTTCCAATTCCGAGATCGTTAGAATTGCAAGGACGTTAATTCAGAAATTTCTAAAAGCTTTGAAAATTTTAATAGTGAGATCATTGCAAAATTTTACCAGAAAAAATAATATTTTTAAATCACATTTAAAATCACTGAAAGTTAGGAAATTTTCTAAAAAAATCACCATTATAAATTCCAAATGAAATCCTTCACTCATTCTAACGAATAAAAATTCTGAAAAAGACTTCAAAATAAATTTCTCAATACTATAAAAAGTATTTTCTGAAAACCTCGTAAACTCTTCGAAACTCTTTGAAAGCTCTTGAACAGGGAAAAAAAATTTTCAAAAAAAAAAAAAGCAAAAATAAAAATATAAGATATTAAAACAACAAGAAGTTTCACTGAAAACTTCATAATTCTAAATAATAATAATTAAACTCTTCAAGATCATGAAAAATCAAAAACAAAAAAAACCATTGACTTGAGAATCGAACCGAAAAAAACTAATAATTGGCAACTTTTCAAATTATTGGAAAAGCCTTAACCTATTAGTGAAAACATAGAAAAATTACGTACTACTTTTCGGATCATACACAAAAAAAAACGATTTCCTGAATCATGAGATTTTATCACTTATTAAAAAATTTGTTATTTTACCGGCGCCAGAAAATACGCCATTTTCATCGTCGGCAAGAAAAAACCGAAATCCTAAAATCCAATAAACACGCACGTTTTCAAGTGGAAGCGGCGAAAATGAAAAATTGGTGTTCCTCGATGTGAAGAATTATTTGAATATCAATTAATTCCTTCAATAAGTTTCGGCAAAAAGGTAAAGTGACGAAAGTGCCGAAAAGACTAGACGCTACAGTTATCAGAGTCTTGCAGGAAAACGGAGATTGAATAATAATTACGCCAAGCGAACGTTATTATTACATATTTATATTCTATAACAACATTTTGTGGACGAACGAACGACTTTTTATTTTCACATATCCCCTCCCCCCCCCCCCCCAAACACACGATTTTAATATTTTTTTGTCGTTTCGCAACTTTTTTGTACTTTTTTGATTAGGTTTTATCGTCCCCAAGCTTTATCTACAAACGCCTGCAACCTCGATAAACAAAAGACAACAATTTTTTGCTTTTATCCGACATATTTGTTATTAACTAAACGGATTATAGATGTAAAAAAATCCAATACCGATATTTACACGCGACGCTAAAAAATCTAGCCCTAGTAACCATTTCGTGATTATTTATTTGATGATTTTCTTTGAATTTTACTCGAACCGAAAGTTACTAAATCACATTAGAAATGTTCCTATTTCCAAAGGAAAATAGCGAGGGGAAATTAAGAAAAAAAACCTATAGTAAAGAGTGCGCGAGGGTTCGAATGTAAGACTTTCGAACGTTTTGTTTACAGTCTCCGCCGCACTTTGAAATCGAGCTTCTTGTATTTTTAGAGAATTTTTATGTTTCGCATTCTGAAAAGAGTTTTTCGTTACTCATCTTCAGTGTCCCCGTCGCTGCTGTAATCCTGGAGTGCGAGTGGCCGTGAAAAAGGTGCGTTGTTTGTCTGACTGTAACAAAAAAATCGAATAACAAACATATTAATGTTTTTTCATACACTTAAAGGAATGACTTAGAATTTAGTCAACTTTTTACTTATTTTGAAAATTTTACAGTCAGAAAATTCCTGGACATTTTTTTTTTTACTGGCAGGACCTTATGAATTTCGGAAAATTTACAATTATTTTTGCCTGATTTTTGTAGGTTTCGTAAAATTATTTATTGTAATTTGTTACATGAAAAAATTTACTAGTTTCTTCATATTTCTTATAATTTTTCCTATTTTCGAGATGTTGCCAAACTTTTATCCCAACTTTTAGGTACTTGACAAATTTTGTTAAAATTTTCATTAAAGGATTCTACGACAGAATTTTTCATTTTATTCTGTAAATTATGTTTTACTCTATATTCTAGAGTTTTTAAAATTTTTACAAACTTTGAGGCTCTTTAAAAAACTTTTTGGATGTATGAAAAGTTTTTCGAATTTATTTATCATTGCTGGAATTTCTATACATTTCCATTTATCTGCCAACAAAGTTTTTTAGTAGAGCTCGGAAACATTTTTTATTTGCTATAAAATATTTTCGAGAGTCAACAGTGTCTTTTCACAGATTTACAATACTTTTGGAATTTTTTTCGTATTTTTCTAGTATTCATACTATTTGAAAACTTTCTAGTGTGTTCATGAATTTCTATAATATATAGAATTTCTATAATACATATGAATTTCTATATACAAAGGTTTCTTGAATTGTATGCTCTAGAACTGCAAGTTTAGAAAATTGTTCAAAAAATGTATTCTTTTGCTTTTTGAGTGTTAAAAGATTTCCACTATGTATTGAGTTTTGTTTAATGTTTATAGAAGCAGGAGGATTTTTACTATTTTTAAAGATTTCTAGTATTTTTGTTTATGTAGCTCTAGAAATCAGATTTAAATTGCTTTTCAATAATTAAATTAATTTCTGGGAAAATCACATCCATGTAAATTTTTCATGTTGTATTAATTTCTGATATTTTCGTATTTTTCAAGTATTTTTAAGAATTTGTAGCTTTTTGTCGTATTTTCATAAATCGCGGGTATTTTTACAATTTTCCAGAAGTATCTAAATTTCTAAATTTCGATGTTCTAAAATTCAAATCAAAATCGGTTTTCGGTACTTAATTTTATAGATTTTTCGTAAAATCTCGTCTGCGTAGATTTTTCGAATTTTATAGTATTTATTAGATGTACCTTTCTTTTTGTATTTTCCTAGACTTTTAGTATTAATAAAGATTGATATAAGTTTTTTTTAAAACTTGATGCTCTCGAATGCAAAGCTGACTATTTTCCTAAATTTTTCAGGAAACAGTTCATCCACACAATACTATTATTTTCAGTGTTTGTTCAGAGTTTTTATGATTTAAAAGATTTTTTGGTATCTATCTTTCTGGATTTCTATAATTAATTTCTACAATTTGATGCTTCATTTAAGTTTTTCAGATTTCTAGCATTTTTATATGTAATTCTTTAGGTTGAAAAAATTTTTCAAATTTTTGTTTTCTACGTTATTCTAGCCAAAAATTTATGATAAGAATTTTGATCAGGAAAAAATTCTTCAAAAGCCAAAATTATTGTTATTTTTGTGATAGAAAAATCAAGGATCCTGAATATTGTTAACTTTGAGTACCCACGTGAAACCATTTGTTATTTCCTCAATATTTTATTTTTGATGAAACATCTTTTCTGCATTATTCTTTATAATTTTTACTGTTATAATTCTTGTTATTTTTACATGAAAGAGTAATTTCATCTAAATTTCAAGAAGGGCTTGAACCACCAAATTATCTATCCCTCGTTCCTTCACCTCTTTGTTTTACAAGAATTCGATGAACGTTAAAAAAAATTTCATAAAAATGGAAATCCCGAAGGAAATCAATGTCCAAGAAACAGTGATCTTCACTTACGCGAGTCTACGATAATGATTCAGCCATTCCTCGAGCATCTGGGCGACAAGGAGGGGCCTTTTGTGTAGTTTTTGCTGCGCGACGAGGATGCCACCTTCCGTCGTGCAAACGTCGAGCCACTGTTTCAAAATCGTCTCTTCCCTGCCCATTTCGTCCGGGCTGAGAAAATGAATGGGCAAGAGTTTGCGATCGCGGTCCATGAGCGGCATAAACGTCGTTTGCATTTGCATTTGCAACTGCTGCATCGGGCCGTTGCCACCTTGCGCTGGCATCGCCGGTATCCTCGTCGATGGGTACGGTTCTATCGGAACAAGCGCGGTGAAATGGCCCCTCGTGTAACCCAACGCTATCGGCGATCTGATGCAAAACGACGGTTCCCACAAAAGCGGCAAATAAACACCCTCGAATCTGGCGTAACCTGGAACCGACAAAAAAACAACTAAATGCTTTTTTCTGCTCATTTACTTTTACATATTGAAGATAATTTTGAATAAATGTTCAAATTTTACAAATTATAAAGAAACCTTTCACGCTGTCTCAATTTCATTTTTCAAGGTCTCCAGATAATATTTTTTCAATAAAATTATAGAACATTGTTTTATACAGTTCACAGTTATTCAGTAATCTCAGTGTTGAAAACTTTGAAAATCGAAAAACGAAATTAATAAATGAATGAAAGCCTTACCTATATCTTCGCCGCGGAAGCTCTTGACATATTTTACGCCATAAACAATGATAGGTCTCCTGAGGATGTGCGCTAAGGTGAAAACATGCAGCTGCTCGAGGGCGCTGCCAGGTTGGGCGGCAGTGGCTAGCAAGTTTTCCCAGTCTTCCTGCCATTGCGTCTCCTCTAAAGTAAAATCTAACATGCGCAAAGCTTGTGATGCTTCGTATTCACGCCATCGTGGATAAAAACTGCAAGCACAAAACACCAAAATAAGTAAATCATCCTTATTATTGATTAAATTTGTAGACAAAGGCGCATGTAGATTTCAGAAGAGATAACTAAAAAAACAGTAATTTTAATTTTTTTTCTATCAAAATTTTTGCAGTCAAAAATTGTCAAGATTTATAGGATTTTTATGCAATTTTTCATTCGAATTCCAAAGCGTCTGTCTTAAAATTTCGAATATTCTGTTTTTATTTACAAATAGGATAAAGAATGTATAAAAAAAAACATATTAGAATTCCTGAAAATTCTCCTGATTTTTTTTAAGAGTACCTGATATTTATAAAATAAAAAAATAATAAAATAATGAATAAAATGTAAATGATAAATAAAGAATAATATGAAAAAAAAATTTTCAATTGAAAAACAATTTTTTCGTTATAAAAATTTAAATAATTTCAATACAAATTAATTGGTCTGAATATGTAAAAATATTTCAACTTTTTTTTATTGCAAGTTCAATTAATGCGTAAAAATTTTTGTACGTCTTAAAAAACTGTATAAATAGTCCTCGTGTGAAAACTGTTAAACTTTTTCATATTTCGTAAAAAGTAGTAATAACCGAGGCTTTGAAGAATGTTATTTGATGTTTACATTATTAAAATTTTACACTGTCGAAACTGCTAAAAACCTTTCACCATTGTGGAAAATACTAAGCTTTACAACTGTGAAAACTGTGAGGAACCTTCATAAAAACAATAAACACAATATATTTGAAGAAACAAATTATCAAAAATATAAAATGTATAGACAAGATTGGATGTACATTTTTGAAGATATAACATGAAAAAACAACAACTAGCAATACTTAATTTTATTTATTAATTTACTTTTTTATTCTGACACTGTTTCAGTCCAAAATTTTTAAGATTCATGAAATTTTTATGCGATTTCAAAGTTTTTCGAAAAGGTCTATCTTATAATTTTGAAAGTTCTGGTTTGATTTGCACATGGGCTTTTAAATCAAATTATTCAAAATTCAACAAAAAAAAAAAAAAAAAAAAAAAAAAAAAGAAGCTTCAAGATTGTATAAAAAAAGGTATAGAAATTTTGGGAAATTCTTCCAATCTATTGAACAGTCTATAATATTTAGAAATTATAAAATATCCGAAAAAAAACAACCAAAAACAATCTTTCAAAAATTCCAATTTAAGTACTGCAAAATAGATTTGAAAGATCGAAAAAACTACTTTCTTTTTCATTTTAGGTTTCATGAATGCATATAATTTTTCGATGTCTCGAAGAATGGTCAAAACTGTAAATACTGATCAATTTTTGTACGCTCCTTTTTTATCTTGAATTATAAAATACATGTTGATCTCAGGAAACCAACAAAAAGATGACAGTTTTTATTACTTTACCACTTTCAGCATTTTTATTAAAATTAATCACAGTCTTTTATTGAAATAAATTCAGTTCGATTGTAGAATTCAATGAATTGAAGATTATAGATTCGAAATATATTGAAATTTCGACTGCAATAATATTTTCTTATTACCTTGAATGTGATTATCAAAAGATTTATGAATATCAGACACATTTCTTGAAGATTGAAAAAATTTTAAAAATGTTATCTTTTTTTAGGCTCCTGGATTTCAACGTAGATTTCAAAATTAATGTAAAAAGACTTTTTAATCAAACTGTCCAACTGTCAAAAACTATAAAAACTAGGAAAAAAAATTCCTGCATCCGCCCTTGTGCGAGGAATTCGGAACCTTACAATTGGCCAGCTTGTTGCAAAGAATCGGCTAAAGCACGTCGGAGGGCGTTGTCCCTGTCGAAGACGCCCCACGTGGCTTGCATCACAGAATCAAGGAGGCAGTCACCGGCTGATCGATTCCACAACGCGTGCAATCGACTACCAAGGCGATCCGTGATTTCCAAGGACCAGTTGAGGGCTGGCGGTTCGCCCTCTCCGTCCTCTAGTTGTTGCTGGGCTTCCCTGTCGAGTAGCTCTTCCAGCAATTGTTCTTGAACAGTGCTCGGCAAGTCTTCCACCTTGGAAAATAAAAAAAAACCTTTCATCTTTGTTCCGCTCAACAATTATTCCCTCTTCGTTGCTCACAACCATCGCAATCTCATCAAATGATTTAATATGATAATCACCTCTGCTGGCAGAGCAAAAGTAGCCATATCACTGACGAAATAACAGGGAAAGGAACCTCTACGAAGGCGAATGCTATTTGTTACGTGACGTCGAATTTGGGTGGCCAGATCTGGGGCAATGTAACTGGGCACTCGCTTAACACCTGAACCCGAACCTTTAATATGCGATAACAATGTAGATAAAATATCGTCTTGATTAAACCTGGAACAAAAGTCGATTGTTTCATAAAAATGGAAACTTCTCAGATGATTCGATGAAGGCTACTGTACATATTTTGGATTTTTATATTCCAAGATATTCAAAATTGAATCAACGAACTGACCTAATGGCCAAATGAACGAGGGTATGTCCCACGTCGAAGGCGCTGTTGCGGTTGAGGATGAGGACCTCGGAATGCGTGAGATGACGAGCGGGGTCGCCGCCGCTTGCGAGGTAAGTCTGCACGGCTGCGCTGTCGCCTTCGACGGTGCCGCGGCACGCGTTGAGCCAGAACCAATCCGGATGACGTCGCAGTTGTTTCAGCCTGCGCTCGTAATCGCAGTTATTGGAAGATTGTGCCATTGGAAGACAGTCGTTTCTATCGAATCGATTAGAGCTCCTCGACTGGAGCCTGGCGGTGGCGAGGTTTTCATCCCGCTGCGGGGACTGGATGTAGGGGGTATTGGGAGGCGGCGAGGGCAGGCCTATCTCGTGCTCAGGACTCGGGAGCATCAGGGCTGCATTGTTTTTCGTCCCTTTCTCGCTTCTCTTGTCTTTTTCTTTTTGAGTCCCACACATTATGCAGCGAGCTGTCTTGGGCCAGTTCTCATAAGTACACATGCCACAGAGCCATTTTTCGCTATGCAATTGTCCTCGTTCGTGTCTAACGTTAGTCGGTGAAGAATTCATCTGAAACAAATTTAATTTCAATTTGAGGAATTGTGCATGATGTATGGGGTTGTCAAATGAAACTCGTTACTGAAGTATTGAAAAAACATTTACAATCCAGCTGGAATATTTAGAGAAGTCATTTTTTTTCTTTCGACTTACAGAATTAGTGACGACATTTGGTGCTGGGTCCCCCAGCCTCAAGGGAGTCAAGTGTTCGTGCAAATTCGAGGCCACGGAATGCACGGACTGATTTTGTTGATTTGACTTCCTTGTGCTACATTGAACGCATCGAGTAGTGTTCTGGTAGTTGAGGTATGTACATGCCTCGCAGGACCATTTTCCCGCTGACGGGACGTTCTGGCTGTAGTTTTGAGCTGCCTGTATCTAGAGATAACAATATACTCCAGATTACAAATTAATGAAGAGAATGTTATTTTATTTTAATACATCAACTTCAAAAGTCTTATTTTCTTACTTAAAAACTGAACAATTCAGAATCTAAAATGTGAAAAATTTATGTATGATTGAATGAATTTCACCAAGTTTTGTTTTGTTTTGTTTTTTTCATTATCATTACCTGTACAGGACCTGATGCGACACTTGACCCTGACCTTTGAGGACTTGGATCTCGGAGTCTATAAATGTCCTCAGTCAAATGAGGTTTCATGCCTCTACACATGGTGCATTTCATTGAAGATGGCCAATTCTCATAAGTGCAGTATTCGCAGGTCCATTTTGTTTCGCTCATGTTTCCAAGAGCTGTGAATAGAAATTATTATACAAATAAATATATGCAGCTTGTATGTCTCTAAAGTTAGCAGAATGAGGTCAGCAAATCCACAATTAGTTGAATTTATGTCGAAGTACTTTCAAAATGCTTGAAAAATTTGTAAAAGATTTTTTTAATGCTCTATTGATTTTTTTTTTTATGTCTGTCAAATGTAAATAAATCTAGCATATTATCTCTTAAAACAACAGACAAAATCATATTCAACAGGATGCAAATCTGCATATTTTAAAAGTGCTTTTAAAATACTTTATAAAAAATAAAATGTCATTAAAAAAAATTTTTTTTAGTATGCTGTGCTTTTCGTTAGGCACATTGAGCAGATCTTCAATGATTATATTCAAGATTATAATCTTCAGAAATTAATTCTATGGATTTAGAAAAATTGAAAATTTTATTGATTATTCGTGATTGAAGAATAATTGTGAAATCTAAGACTCTGAACACCGGTTCAATAGTTTATTAAAAAAGTTTTACTTTTGAAGTTTTTGAGATTCAGATTTTTTATTTTAAAAATTCAGTTTGGAAACAAACAAGTTTTACTATGAAATTAACTAACAACATATAAAACGATGAAGTTTAATGAAGTCAGATGGAATAAAAATAACAAGTCAATGAATTCGAAATTTAAATCCAAAAAATTTACAATGCCATCATAAAATTTTCAATTCTCAAATCCTTTGCTTTTTCCTTCAAAATTAAAGTATGTCAACACAAACAATTTAATTTTTAATTTTCCTAAATTTAAAAAATAAGAAAATTTTCAAATCGATTGGTAACAAATAAAAGAATAGAGTTTATTGCCACAAAATAAAATAAGAAAAGAAAATCAACAAATCACAATAAACAAAAAAATAGATACGGGTCATTTCATAGGAAATTTACAGTTAAACAATTTTTTTCTACGAAATATTGTTTTTCGCATTTTTACTTCGTAAATAATCGACGTTTTTTTTTTTTTTTTTTTTTCTTTTAACCTGATAATCGAAAATTTTGAGACGTCATTTTTTTATGTATCGCATTGAAAATATAGAGAAAAAAAATACTTGTCAATTTCTTATGAAGTGAAAACAAAAAAAAAACTATTTTGTTGAAAAAATTTTTGACTGTTAATCTCCTATGAAATGATCCATATGTAGGTTAAGAATAAAAAATTTTTTAATTTTAATTATACTCGATAATCTCAACAAAAAAAGAGGTAAAAGATCAAGAGATTGATGATTTTTTTTTATCAGAAATTAATCTGCTGAGAATTCATATGCCTGATTGAAATTCGTATCAAAATTTATCGATCCTTATTATTTATTGAATTTCCTGCATTTACTGTAATTTACTGCATTTGTGAAAAGCTGCACTCAGAGTATATAATTCCAAATTTTACAATTTTCGGAATAAAAACATGATTGCAAGATAAATATATATAGTTTAAAAGATTCAAATTTTTTATTCGACGATTGAAAAATTGAGCGGTCCAAAAAATAAATGTTTGCATAAAGAAATTGTGACCCAGACTTTCAAATAGAGAATTACACGTCACTAATAAAGGCTAATTAAAAATCAGTTGTTTCGAATTTTCGATCTTATAGATTATTTATGTTTTGCATTTTTTATTTTTATCGAATTTACTGCAAAATGAAAGTCAACAATAAAGACATAAAATGGATAATATAAATCACGAAAATTCTTGTATTCATATTTTAAATGAGTGGTTTTGAAAATCGTAAATATTCTGCATTGAAAACTAAATTAACTACAATAAAACTGTTATTAAATGAAGAAATTTTGCCTAACCATTATTATTAAAGGTTTAGAATTCATTAATTTCTAAGATTTTTTTGTCGAGTTTCCTAGGAAGTGAAAGAGTTTTAAGAAAATGGACGATTAAAAAAAATAATAGGTATACATTGTACTTTAACAAATAAACATTTTTAAATCAAAAGGATTTGTGATCTCGATATTGTTGATAAGGATTTTTGAATATTGAGAATTTTTATTCTTCTTAAAATAAATTATAAATTCACATGAATAAATATAATTTACTGTGTTCTTAGGCGATAATAATTGGAAAAAAATAAAATCATTCTATAACAGATGTTCTAGAATATAAGTAAATCATTTGAAAAAAGCAAATTTTTGCCAAATGATTTAAACATCAAATGAAAAACATTCTTCAATAAAAAAACCCATAACTGAGGTATCACATTTTTGAAAAATAATTCATTTGATATTATTGATGAAAATGATACATAAAGTTTATTGTGCTAAACATATTATAAATTTTGATTGATCATAACCATCATGATGTTGATTTTAACAAATTCTTTGTAGAATATGAAAATAAAAATTGTTCTGACTTCAAATTCTTTTTTACTAAATCAACTTTTTTAATTATAGACCCCTAATAACATGATGTATGATAAATATATTGATATCGAACTTAATTCATCATGTCATAATTATACTCTAAATAAATTATAATAATAAAAAGCCAAATGATTACAAAATATTACTGTTAAAGAACTCATAATAATTATATTACTAAATAATTTGTAATTTTTTCATTTTTAACTCTTATTTTGTAGTGAAGATAAAAAAAATCAGCATCGAACATTTATAATGTATGAATTTCAGGAGGGTTAATTTTTTCATTATTAGTCAAAATTTTTCAGTTTGTCTATACAAATTTATATACAACAATGATAAAAGTTTAAATAACTTATTAATTATTAATAAATGCAGCAGCGTACAATCTCTAGTAAATTTCGCAATTACATGAGAAACTTTTGTACATGAAATTTGTAAATATTAACACTGATTTTATTTCATTTCCTACCCATGATCGTTGATTTAGAAAACAAGCGACAATACAAATTTCAAAATTAGAAAGTGTCATTGTAGAATCATGAAATCCAGAATCATTGCATTATAAATTAACTTACTCATGAATATCAACATGTAAAATTTACCTGACAATTAAAAAATCGAAATTCGGAATTTTGTTGACAACCACTTTTCACATGGGATTTAAAAACAACAACATAATCTTATGGAAATTTCCATCAACATCCATATAAACATAAAACATTCCAGCTCAATTAATGTGTTTGTTAGATCAGGTCAATTGTCATATTTGTCCCGATTTCCCTGACATCATTTTCTCATTGACATATTTATATCCAGAAAAAAGTTATCATTTTCCATAAACCGTCATCCAAAATCGCGTCAAAACCAAAATACAAAATTAAGTTTCTATATACGAGCCCAGCGAAAATGCATACCAACACAAACAAAACGTAAACATCAATAAAAATGGGAATTTGTTTCCTATTTGTGTCAACGAGCCAAAACCGAAATTCTGTCGAAATCGAAATTGTTATATTGTCCGCAACATCGGGGAAGGGGAAAAGATGAATCGGTTATTTTAGGAATCGACGGAATTGAGCAGAATTGAGTGTTTTTGTGACTTACGAAAATCGCTAATTTCGTGGGATCAGCTGTCATGTGTCGGAGTAACGGATGATTGCTTGGATGTTCGAAACGGGGATGCGAAAATTGCGGCACGAGGAGCAGCAGCCCGCGGTCGCGGTGCCAAGGACAGTGGCCAAGGACGACGACGACGAGGACGCGAGAAAAAAATCCGAAACATCGACCGCGTCTCGTAAATCGTAGCGCCGCAGCCGCTGCTCACTCGCGCTTCCCCTCACACGCCACGCTCAATTGAACTGGACTTGATTTAATGTATTTCATAATTTTCAACTCAAGTCACTCATTGTAATTACCACAATGTTATTATCATAAGGAATTCTCGATTATTGCCTGTTATTGCCTTAATTTATTTCATTTTTCGATAAAAAAATCTACATAGCAATATTACCTAGTAACATTTCTAGTAACGGTTTTTTTTTTGAATTTTTGACGGTTGGTAAACCTGGAACAAGTGGAACATTATTGGCGGAAGCTCGACTAATCACGTTGCGTTTTGAAGGCGGGCTGGTTATTTGAATATTTGAAAATTTAAAACGTTCAAAACGACGTTGGATAGGAAATCTCTACACCCAGAAATAATGGAGTCCATTTTTGGACCATCAGATGCAGTCAATATGATGTATTAATGATTCATGCATATAGTTTCAACCTATTTGAACGAAAAATGTCGATTTTGCAATCTTTGATCAATAAATTAACAATTATAACTGCATCTGATTGATGAAATATGCACGATGTTGCGGTCGTATCTTTGATAAATGATTCCACAAACGGTTTGTTCAAACGGATTAAGCTATGATTGTGCATTTATGTGATAAAAGAGTATGCAATCGTCTATCACACATTTTTGCGGAATCATCGCAACATCTCATGCAAAAAGGTTTCAGTCGTCGAATAAAGAATTAAATGATGATTCAAATATGGAGCCATAGCATTCTGCAAGGCAAAAAGTTTTGTGTATCGCAGAAAATAATAACATTTTTTAGTTTATTGTCACATATTCAGAAAGCAACGTGATTCTCTCATTTATGTATTAAATTTCAAACGACGATTATTTTAAATAGCAAAAAATTCAGATTTTTAAACATTCTGAGTGTTTTATTCCAGGCATGATTTATTAAACTCGAGACACATTTCGATGCATCAATGATTGTGGAACGACGAGGGTGTATCTTTGATGCATCATTGTCAAATCATACTCAAACATAAGCAGTCATGGTGCAGCAATAATTTACACACCTTTGCAATCTGGGTGAAAAGCAATGGAGTAGAATATTAGGAATTATTCTGAAAATTACAGTATTTTAGAGACTCGGAAATATTATGAATATACTGAAAATACTACAGTAGTCCATCAAATACTGAAAAAAGGATTCAACTTTGAAATCTTAAGCATCGAATTCTAAAGATCTACAAAGAAATGCATGAAAATATGTATATGAAAAAAATCCTCGAATAGTATTGATACTTGGTACTGAAAAGATACGAAAAAAGTTAAAAGAAGTAGAAAATATAACATAGGATAAATATATGTTTTCTGAACAATCTAACATATAAAATTTAAAATACCGTACTGCAAATTTTGGAGGATAAAATTTTAGAATTCTATAATGCACAGAAGAATTCTATATATAGAATTATAATTATATTAATTACATTAATATATATCCTATTGTATAATGTGCAAAACTCAAAATCTATGAAAATACTAAAAAATTCTACAAAATAAAAAAAATACGAAAAATACTTGAATGAACAAGAATCAAGAAACTTCAATTTCTCGAGCATTTAGAATTCTAAAAATGTATGTTCATAGAAGTCCATAAAAACACTGAAAAATCTTTCAAATCTTAAGTCTGTAAAAAATTCAAAAAATGTCGAGGGCACTCTAAATCTATAAAGAAACTATTTTCTGCAAAATCAGTCGAAATACTTCAAATATTTCAAATTTTCAATTCCAGGAAATTTCATTCCGGAAATTCAAAGAGATATCTCTAAAAAAATAGACTAAAAAATACAAAATTCTATATAAATACTAGGAAATAAAAAAAGAAAATACATATTTAGAAAAGTCCAAACAAATCAATGAAACATTCAAAATATATACAACTTCAATAACTAGAGCATCGAGTTCCAGCAATTTTTATAGTAATATTCAAAAATACTGAACGATTCTTCAAATCGTAGAAAAACTGAAGAAGTACAAAAAATACTGAAAGCAATAAAAATCTATTGAGACACTATTTTCTAAAAAATCCTTTGAAACACGAAAAATTTAATGATCTTTGAATTTTAGGGCACCAAATTCTTCAAATCTGTATAACAATATTTATAAAAATACCAGAAAATCCTGCAACATTTTATGCATCCTGAAAAATACGAATAGTTTTAAAAATACTGAACGATCCTTCCAATCGTAGAAAAATTGAAAAAGTACCAAATCAAATAAAAGGAAAAAAAATCAACACTATTTACTTAAAAATTCTCTCAAATACAAAAAATTCAATGAACTTTGAAATCTACAACATCCTTCGTATATTTTAGGTTTTTTAGTCAGAAAACAGTATTTCTAATTAGCTATTAATTCATCTAGAAGTAAACATTGTATACCGGTTTCAGTGAAAAAAAAACTGATTCTGCAATGTTTTTATTGTAAAAAGTCTGAACCAATTAAAAAAAAATCATCAAATTCACATGTTCTTATCATACCCCATAATCCTCGAATTTTCATTTTCTGCAGTTTTGCAGACTTCTGTTATAAGTTTTTAATGTTCAAACTTTGATGTAGAACCCAATAAACTTGAAGAACTTAGAGCCCATAAACATGCTAATGAAACAGGAGTTTAAAAAAAATTATAAAACAATAGAAAAACACCGAATTACACCAAAATATTTTACTATTTTATTAATCATACAATAAAATACAAACATCTGCAAGTGTCAATTTTATATACACCCTCGCACTTGTATAATTACGCATGAAAATCATCTTAGCGATTTAAATCACGCAATGGATTTCGTAGCTAACCGCTAGACAAGACGTAATATTTAAATGAATGAGTAACAACGACGAGTTTGTTTTATAAACCTTACAAGTAGTTGGAAAGAATGTACAAACTTGCATAAAAGTTAAAATATTGAGGCGTTGACTTTCTTTAAGACAATGTGGAACACAATAAACTAAACTGACCTCAATAATGAATCCCGAAATACAAATCGTGACCTGTCAGTTTTTGAAATAAACAATAACACAACTTAAACAAAAATCTATGTAGAAAAATTTTTTGTAGGAAAATATTTGGACTCAACAAGTTTCTGATCAATTTTGCAATCGATACGAATATCTTCTTGAAAAAGAATTTTTTTATTTCAAGGTCATCTGCGTCGTCTATAAAAATATCACTGAAAAATCAAAAAGATTTTTTTTATGAAAAAAATGTCTCACGTAAACTGGAGGTTCGACATTGCCTTAAAAACTTTGACTTTGTAAGGCACGTTACGAATGCCCCGTAAAAAAGAGGAAATACGAATTTCAATTAAACTTTTTGTGTGGAAATCAACTGCCGAAAAACCCAAAATCAATATTCTACTTTTTTACAGGGTACTTACAGCGTATATGTGAGTTCTGTAAAAATAAACTTACAAGATTACATTTCACTTAAATAACATAGTAACAATCTACTAAAAACATACCGAAAGATTTGGAAAAAGTGCTCTCGAAAAATTGTTTGCTATTGTATAAATTACTGAACATTGTGTTATCGCAAAATTTACTCTTCATAAATAAACAAATGTACGCCAGAAGCTGAAAATCGAACTAAATTATGGTTTTTTCAGTGCTTATCTGAGGAATGTAATTCGGTCGAGTTGAGATATTTTATTTGTTTTTTCAAAAATTAATTTTTGCAATAACAAACTTTTTTCCAAACAAATTTCCTGAAATCAGGGTAGTTATAAACTTTAAAAATACTTTGAATTTACGACCTATATTCGTCATGGTCGTCTTGTGTAATGTACCAAGTGTATCATGTACTTTTTCAATTAGTAGCAACGAATGTGAATAGAAAAATACAAAATATCAACTTTCGTAACCAACATCACAGTCTTGTCAACTTTTTCCGTACCATATCAAATTCGAAATTCCATCGTGTGAATGAGTAAAAGTGTTTTGATTCAGAATTTTTTATTTACTTTGTCAAATCCTAAAATTCTCTCATTTGGCCGATTTTACGTAAGTTTTCGAATTCATTCCAATTAATGCAATATTACGCAATCGAAAAAAATCTTTCCAAACATGTTCTGTAACTTTCTTAAGCAAACACGATGTAAAATTGAGTTAAAAATTTTTCATTCAATTGAATATATTTCATGAAGTTCATGCATTATTCAAATTTTCATGGCTTTCGAAGTTATTGGTGCCTGAAAACTACGATTATGCTTTCTGTAACGTTTTATTTATCCAAACGAGGAAATTTCATGGCTTTCTCTGTCTGGATTATCGTGTAAATTACATAAATAATGCAATCTTATCAATATCCCATGCTGTAGTCTTGTTTCGTAAACCTATCAATAATTATTTACAAGATGGAAAATACGAAAATATTGTTTATCTGAGGAATTTTTCAGTGTTCCTGAGTTTCGAATGTATATTTTTACATTTGTTCATAAATCTTCAAGAAATAATGAACTTTTGTGGGCTCGACATTCACAGCATTTCTACATTTTCATAACAAGTTGAAAAGTTTATTCCGGATACTACAAAATTTCGCCAAAAATTGCTCCAAACATAAATATTCGTTATTTTGAAAAGTAAGGAATAAAATGACAAAGTAAAATGCATATCACTTTTTTTATTTCACAGTTACGGAAAATGTGTAAGCCTTTAAAATCACAATCACAGTTGCTATAATCACTAAAAAAATTACCGATTTCACAATGATGTTGAAAAACTTTTGAAAAATTGCGTAGAAACAGTGAATGAGAAGATTTTAATTTCAACAATTTACAATTACCTAACTTTTAAAAACTATACAAAATATGAAAATCATACATAATTTGAAAATTTGGCAATATCTTGGAAAATCTCAGAAAATGCGAAATTGCAAGTAAAAGTTTCGTGATATTAAATTTAGAATTCACTCTCAAGTTTATTAACTTTTGAGTGAGACTTCCCTTGAATAAAAATTGTTAAATGGTAATTTAAACTTTTTCATACTTTGGAACAAAACATTTTGAATTTAAAATTTTCTCTGTTTGAAACAAAAAGACTCCAAATTACCCGATTATGTAATAGTTTATAGAATTTAATCATGAATTCAAAATCTTCATATTTGAACAATTGAAAAATCCTTATTCGTTGAAAATTTTTAACTTCAAATTTTGTAAAATATGCCAAGTTCAAAGAAGATCAATTCCAACAACTTTGCGATTGAAAAACATAAACGCAAAACATTTTGGAGGTACATTGACAACAATGTATGCACGTTATTTTGTTCATTCTAACTTACTCGTCAGTAAAAATTTATTTTCAGAGCAATATTCTAGAATACGTCACTGTATAAAAATTTCTTTGCAAAGTTGAACAGTGAAAGTTTGCAAATCAACGATACACAGGTCGCCAGAAAAAAAAATCCATTTCTCTGTGGTATGAAAAATATTTCTACCTAATGAATAGTGGAAGTCTTAGTAAAAAAATAGTTTTCTCATCGTTTTTATCTTGATTAATATATGATTATGTAATAACTTGAAGAGTTTTTATTTTGCAAAAATCTTGGTGAGCGTGAAGCTCAAGGTAACGTGAAGTTACCTTGAGTTTGTTGAAAAGATGCTGAGAAATTGCATATGGAAGTACCAAAGGGCACATTCTGAAATGGTTTGTAGATTGGTATAAATTTTTAAAATGTAGTTTATATAAAATAATAGTAATTTTCGGGTTTAGCGTCCTCAATCGTTCAAGATTTGGTCAGTTTCGTTCGATTTGCAGCAACGGTCGCGAGGCAGGTGAGCATATCGAGTTCCGGTGATTCGCACCATGCTGTTAACAAAAATTAATATTATTTATTTAAAAATTTTCAGAAGATTGCACGAGTTTTTATAAGTGTCGATAAGTACAAGAAATCTATATTACACGAAATGAATGAACATAAAATTATCTTGAAAATCTATTTATACATAAAATCTAAAAAATTTCACATCCGAGACCATTTCATTTTAAAAATTTATGTAGGAATTCATGAAAATATCAGATAATCATTCAAATTTTATAGATATTTAAAAAATATGAAAAATACTGAGAAAACGAGAATTCTTCGCTACGATAGAAATTTAAGAAGAACTGTGTTCTAAAAAATCATTTGAAATACTGAGAATATATAAAACTTTGAAGTTTAAGACAGTAAATTTATAATAAAATTTACATAGCTAATCTATGTATTAAAATATTTGTAGTCTAGAAAATTACTAGAAAATACGACATTTCATAAACGCTGAAAAGTATGAAAAATAATACTAAAAACAATAGGAATCTTTAAAATACTGAAATTTTCTATAGATATTATTATTTTCTAAAAAATTTACGAAAATTATCGAAATTCTTGAAAGTTTTTATCTTAGAGTATCCAACTCTAAAAATGTATGTAAGAATCTATCAGAATACTACAAAATTCAATAAAATTCTTTAACTAAAAAAAATACAAAATTTATTACAAGTTTTGGAAACATGTGAAACACTTGAAATGTATTTGAATACTGTTTCCTGGAAAATTTTCTGAAATACTAAAAATCTCGAAAATTTTGGATTCTTAAGCATCGATTTCTAAAAATCTGTATTCAAACTTTTAGAAATACTAGATATCTACTAAGAACATAGAAAATTTTTCTAAATATTAATAATTCTAAAAAATATGAAAAATAATAGAAATCAATAAAGTACTAAATATCCATGAAGATAATATTTCTTTATATAATTATAAAATACTATGGATCTATTAAAACTAGAATTCTAAAGTATGGAATTACAGATATTTACATAGAAATCCATTAAAATGCCAGAAAATGGTCCAAACTAAAAATATTGAAAAATACAATAAATTCTAAAATCTCTGAAAATCTATAAAATACCAATAATCTTTGACAGTACTGTTTCCTGGAAAATTCTGAAATACTGGTAACCTAATAGTTTTCAAATTCTTGACCATAAAATTCTTTAAACCTATAATATATGACAATCTACAAAAATGCTAGGAACATTTAAAAAAATTATAATATACTTATAAATATTATAAATATTGTCAAATACACAAAATTCTAAAAAAAAAAAGTAGTAATCCATGAAATACTTGAAATTTATGCAGATATAATTTTATCAAAAATACATGAAAATACCATAAATCTATAGAACTTTGAATCCTAGAGCGTCGAATTCTAGAAATTAATGCAGAAAATTCTTACTAACATGAAAAAATCTCTTTAATGGTATACATACTGGGAAAATAAGTACTGAGAAACATAAAGAATTAGTTACTATAATTTTACATGAAAAGTGATAAATTTTTTTTTTCGGCTAGCAGATCGATTTCTAAGATCTTATTTCGCTAGAATAAATACTCATTGATACATTGAAATAAATATACATTGACTCTTCTGACATTTGAGTTTGCTCATCAATGAAACATTTTGTTGCAGAGTCCCTGATATCAATTTATTTTCCTGCATAAACATGTCTGCAGAATTATAATTTATCAAATTTTTCATGGAAATTGAAAAATCGAAAAAAAAAAAGTGAAAAATGCTCATTTGAGTTTATATTGGTAATAAAATATTGAAAAATTGTGGGACCGGTAGTGAGACGTTTTCCCCACTTCACAATTTCTACTACATTTTTTCCACTTCGTTCCTTCTACCAAAAATTTTTTCTACTCACCTTTTCTTCTATTATTTATGGATATTTTTTTAACTATAGCAATTAATTATTATTAAATAAATTATTAATATAAAATATAATATTATTAATAAATTAATAAATTAAACTTTAGCAAAAAAACAATTGGTGGAAAAAAGCACAATTGAAAAAACGAGTTAGAAAAAATGGTGTACAACCCTGTTGACATTGCCTACAGCAGTACATTATTTAACAATTGAAATTATAAATGTTCAACTTACACTCACTCGATCCTGGCAAACTTCCATTATTCGATCCTGTGGCGTTACCGGAGGCGGCCATGTTCCTCGTGATGGACTGTTTTCGAGCTTTGCGCTTTTGACTGCCCACCAGGTGACATTGTTCCTCCTCCAATGAATTCCAAACAATTTTTCTGTTGTTTTGGTTGTTTATCTGATTGGCAGTGACGGCGTCATTGACGAGTTTTTTCCCTGAGCTCGACTTTTGAAGAATTTTCTTCTTCTTTGTACGCTGCTGCTTTTTCTTCTGTTGGAATTCTTCTAAACTCAAAGATGGCAAAGCTTCGATCTTTTTTTCCAGGTTGAAATCCCTGAAACACGTGTCGGATTTTAATGAAAAATGCTAAAAATTTACGATTTGAGTAAAAAATTTTGCTCGAAATACTCACTCTGCCTTGAATCTTTTGCGTCCTGTCCAAGATCCGTATTCCATTTGGTTTTCAGCGGATTCAGTGTCAGTTTCTTCGGGTTTCGAAGGTTCCATATTACCTTCGGCACTAAAAAAATAACGCGTTAATACTGATAAGCAGAAATTTCAAAGGTTTTTTAGAAGAGTTTTTGAAAAAATGTTATACCTTTCGACTAAATGTTCGAGGTCGCTTCTTGAATTGTTGCCTTCGCTGCTCGAAGATTCTGTCTTCTCGCTTACATTAGAGGAAATGGAATTTCTTCGTTCTGTTGGCTGCTCTGCTGAACTGTTAAAATGAAAATCACATCGAATTTTTATTGTTTTCTAAATTATTATACATCATTAAATGAATAAAAAACCTCGAATTTCAATATTTTCACGCTTGAAATTGATAAGGATAAAACCAGTGATTTTTTAGGACTAAAATTATAAGATTTAAAAATACTTCAACATTTCAAAAGAACATCAAGAATCTCACGTCAAGAAAATCTCAAAAAAATACAGATTTTTCTGTTCACTATTTGATAGGACATTGAAGTAATCGGATAATGAATTTTATGAGAAAAATATTTTGATGCTACGAAAAATTATTAAGCAGAACTTTTTGACAAATACGAAAAAAAAAAAAAACTTGCCTTTATAAAATAGTTTCAATTAAAGAAAGAAAATTTTAATTCAGCTATTATAACTTGAATATATCGTTACCATATGTTGAAAAAATGTGTTACGTTTTGAAGATATTACCAAGAAATGCAATTTCAAAGCAGTATTTAGAAATGTCAATATGTGCATAATATTATTGCTTCCAGTATGACAAAAGGTAAAATATACAATTTTTATAAATGACAAAAAATTTATAAAATCAAATGTAAGGATTGTGCTGCAGTTTACAGATAGGTGCAATGAAAAAAAAAAAGTTAAAAAGAAGTATACAGGAGCATTATAACAAAATATTAAGCACATAAGGTAGCAACTAAAAATAGTATAAATAATAATCACGAATTGGATTCAAATGGCCTATAATGTTAATTAAAGAATGTACATAATTACGTTAAAAAATCTACTGCGGACATCATTTACACCAAAAATAACAAAATACGATTGGTGAACAAACACACACTAAAAATTTTAACGCAAATTATTGTAAATTGTGAAAAAAAACTGTTTCGAGCGTCTGATATTCTTATTTCTTCACTTCTATTTAAGCGTTTTTCGCTCGAAACAAAAATGTATATTTGATCGTGCTTTAGTAATTCATTTTTTCTCATTTAATTTTGAAAGAGCAGGATAAAGGTATCACTTTGATAATTCACTCACCTATTTAAAATGCTAGTCTAACTTTTTTCTACAATATAAAATTGACGATGGAATAATTGCTTACAGAAGAGCGAAAGGTAATAATTGATGACGATATTTATTGGATTTGCAATGAGAAAATAAGTTCCTAATTCTGAATTCTTTCCTTGAATATATTTTTCCTCGTTTAATATTACAGCTTTCAACCATATTTGTTTTTTGGTTCTATTCAGGAATCATTTTTGTCATAGTAAATAATTAGAAGAATTTTTTATACAAAATTCAAATTCTAAATATGTGGCTAGGGTAACATTTAAAATAAAAATTTTAAATTTAATATTATTCGATCCAATTGAGTGAATTGTAGAGAAAAAGAAAAATGTACGATAATTCTAAAAATCTAAAAAACTGTTAACCGTGGAACATCGAATTTTAGAAATCTTTGTAGAAATTTATAAGAATACCGGAAAATTTTTCGAATCACTAAAAAAATACACACTTAAAAAATACTGAACATAACAGAAATCTATGAACGTACTGTTTTCTGAAAATCTAGTTGAATACATAAGATGTATAAAATTTCGGCATCTAAAGCATCAAATTCTCAAAAATGTATAAAGCAATCTATAGAAATACTAGAAATCTATAAAAATACTAGTAAAATCTACGAAATCTTATGAATACTAAAAATATATGGAAATACAACTCTTGAAAAAAATCGAAATCTATATAGATGCAGGTTCCCAAAATATCTATGAAATTATTGAATATCGATCGAAATTTGAATTCTAGTGCATCGAATTCTAGAAATTTATATAGGAATCTACAAAAATACTAGATATCTATAAAAATACTGAAGAATATTTGGAAAGTTAACAAATGCAAAAAAAAAAAAAAAAAAAAAATGCGAGAAAAACTAGAAATCTATTATTACTGAAAAATTATGAAGATTAGGTCATTTTCTTTAAAATGTTTAGAACCTTGAATTCTAGATCATACAATTTTAACAATCCGTATAGAAATCTATAAAAATACTAGAAAATTCTTAAAATTCTATAAATTCTGAATAAAAACAAAATAAGAAAAAAAAAAACGATAAATACTAGAAATCTGAATGAAAAATACTTACAACTGAAAAATAATTTTATACACTCAAAATCGTTCGAATTTTCAACACTATAGCATACAATGCTAGAAATATATGAAACGATCCATACACATACTTGAAATCTTTGAAAATACTGAAAAATATTTAAAAATTTTTTCAATAACATACAGTACAAAAACACTCGAAATATTTTAAATCTGTATAGTTATAATTTTCTCAAAAATCGATAAAAATATTTGAACTTTGGTCCTTAGAGCATTAAATTTTAAAAAGTTGAATAAAAATGCATCGTTAATACCTGATTACCATCAAAATTGTATAAATACCATGAATACCAAATATTATGAAAAATACCAAAAGTAATTTAAAAAAACTCTCAGTGATTTAAAAACTGCAAAAATCGAATTCCATTATATTAAATACAAATATAGAAATATTCTATACTCGACTCTGGGTCCCAAAAATTGTATGAATTTCTAATCCTGAAATTTGAAAAATCATACTCTTATAACTAGCCTGTCAGAACTTTAAAATTATAAATCCTCGAAAGAAATTTTTTTTTCTAAACCCCTTTTTCAAAATTTGTTCCGTCTACGCTCCTAATCTGTTATTTATAAAAATAGAGGTTATGAAATAAAAATCCAACCTGTTTGTTGCTGTAGCTCGTTTTCGTTTACTCTGTTGCGAAGAATTGCTGGACCTCATCTGCTCGGCAAGAAAAGTCTGGTAACGAAGTCCTTTTTTCGTCCTTTCTCCTCGGAGGCTCGACGAGTCCGTCGAATTGTCGTAAACATACGCGTTTTTGGAATTTTTCTCACCACCAATTTCCTTAAGAAACACATAATATTCCTTAATTTCTCAAAGTAAATGAATCTACAAAAATGTGTTGAATATTGAAATTCGGAACCAGAAAAATTGTTCAAGCTCCATCAATAATTTTCAATTTAAGAAAAAAACGAAATTGATTTTTACCATTTGAGACTGATTGTTATTGTTCGATTCGTCTCTTTCACCGAACAAATTGGCTTTGCAATCTTTTTTGGACTCGTTCATTTCAGCTGGAAGCTCTACGTATCGCTTTTTGGGGGGTTTTGGAACTTGGGAATTGGCATTTTCCCCAGTTTCGTCGTTTTTCTCTGCATCTTGGGATTTTTGTGGTGTCGTGAACAAAGAGCTAAGGCCACCAATTTGTGATTCATCGGCCAATTTTCCGGGTTGAATGCTAACGTTCGTGGATTTGCAGTTTTCCTCTTCCGGGTTTGGACTACTCGAAGTAGCTTCGCATTTCTTGTTTCCCGGTCGAGTATTCAACTTTCGAAGGGGAGGTGCTGGCAGTTTGTACCATTTGAAATCTGGGTTCGCATTCAGAAATGCGTCTTTGTACTAAAAAAATCAGGAATATATATTCAAACTAATTGACTTAAGTTTACACCTTTAAAATGAGCTTTCAGTAATCTAACGAAAAAAATTTCTTAATGGAATAACTTTTTCGTTCAAAATCAGTAATAACGAGCAGTTTTAAAACATTATAAATTTAAAATCTAAGGAATTACTCTGAATTTCAATCTGCACATTCTCTAAATTATAAAGAATCGAACAATTTTTTTTAACTAATATCAAAACAAAAAAACTTTGTGAATCATGAAAATGATTCTATAGTTTTGGAAAAGCAAATTTTCATAAAAATTAATTCTTTGAAAATTATAGGGATGATTACCTCTTGCGCCAAATTTGTGTAGGAGAATTTTTGGTCTGGACTCAAAGTAGCCCACCTTGAAAAATTGAAAAAAAAAAAATTATTTTTCTAAAACTCTTGCATTTGCTGTTAAATTAAAAAGAAAGAATTTTAACAATAATGATTACCAATCTCCCAGCAATCGAGTGATCGCCCGATTTTCCAAATGTGGAAAACCCGATCTTACGGAACCTCGATGTTTTTTGCAAAATATCAAAAAAGCATTCATCGGTCTTCTGGCATGATGAGCCAATTCTTCTTCTTGTTCCTGTGGGGAAAAGTTGTTTTCTGTATAGATTGTAGATTAAATGAAATAAAAAGTATAAAAAGAACTTGTGGAATTTGTTTAAAAAAGAAAAAAAATTATTTCGAAAAATCTCTTAAAATCGCATCACGAATCAATAAAATTTTACAAAAAAAATGGAAAATTTCTTTGGAAAAGTTTGCCAAAACATTTCTGTACCTTCGATAAATAATTACAGCGGAATGTATGAAACTGCAGCGAATTTCAGTCAGTTTTCTGAAATTTTTTTCAATCTTCAAATGCTTTGTGGAATTTTTCGTAAAAACCATTTTATTTATCATTCTCTGCAACTCACGAAAATGATCAAAATAATAGAAAAATCTTTGCGAACATTTCTTAGAAATTTTTAAAAAGATTGGAAGTCTCAAAATACCCGAAATCTTAGCTTTTTAAATGAAAATAGTGAAATAATCGCACAAATTACGATAAAAATAATTTATGTCGTTTTCTTGTCTTAGCTCCGAGTGATTACATTTTAAGATTATGAGAAAACCGTTGTATTTGTAGAAAATTTTTTAACAAATTATGTACAGAAATTTTTAAAATGCTTGTACATATCGAATTCGCAAATTATGTACAATATCAAATATTCTGAAGTGGGTACTCTGAGATGCTTCAACATTTATAAAGATCGACAACTCAGAAAGTTACTAATAAATGTTTAGGATTTCAAAAGATATATAGAATTTATTGAAGATTTATCTCATTTTTATCTGACATTTTGACATATTATATTGGAATCATTTTATATTAAAACGTCCAGGCGATTCAGATTGAATCTATTTTTTTTTGCGTAGAAATTTTTATAGCATCACTACGTATCAAAATCGGTAAGAATTTGTTTTCTTTTCCCTTAAAATTCAGTTATTTTGTCACAGGGAATTTTCAAAGTATTGTCTAGAAAGTGGATTTTTCTTCATTGCCACATGTTAATATTTTTTTATAATTTAATAACTCGGCCGAAATTTTTCCGATTGCAATAACTTTTTTTTTAACTGTAGGGAAAGTTTAATCTAAACAGAAAAAACTTAATTTTTTAAAAAAATTTTCATGTAATTGTGATTTTTATAAAAAAATCGAAATGTTTTGAACGTAAAAATTTCAGTCTTCCTTTAGTTTTTTTCCTTTATGTTTTTTTAACAGTCAGTCGAATAACAACATTCAATATTCATCTGTATTAGACAATATTTGATTTTTGGAAACTAATTTTTTTTTAATCAAAGTGCCACTTCTGCAGTTATTTTTATACTCTATTTTCTTGAAATCTTATGATTGTTTATAATTATTAAGGAAAATTTACATGTGGCGATGAAGGAAAATTGATTTTTTAGTCTATATCGCAAAAATTCTCTATAACTGAAATTCGAGCGAAAATGAAAAAAATTTTCTGCATTTTTTCGAGCTCATAACATTGTATATTCATAATTTTCTGAATTTGAGTGCTGTTGTTAAGAAATGAATGAACTTATGAATCATTTATTGCATTAGATTATTGTATTACCATATCTCAATTCTGTAATTTACTATTGTCATGAATAATGATGATTTAATGTCATATCGAAAAATTTACAACAATTTAAAGGTATAAAATTCTTAAAATAGAACGATTTATTTAAAATTTAATATAATTTAGACTATTCGCAGTAATACCACTTTGTAATTTTTTCTCAGTGTATGGTTTTTGAGAGGGAAAAAAATTCAAGTTTTTCCCGTTTCTCATAAATTAATATTCATCCAAGGTTTTTTAAACCATCAGAATTTTATTAAATCATACAAAAAAGCAGTTGTTATAATATTTTTTGTTAAAAAAAGTAGTTAAAAAAAAGAAAAGAATCTGACAAATGTTCTCTAAATTTAACGAAATTTCCAAAACTTTTAAATGTTTTTTTTTTTTTTTTTTTTTTATTGCTTCCGGTTTTACAGCTAACTTTCGTAGAAATTATTAAACACTTTAAAAACATTGCCGAACATTATGTCATATTATCATCGATTTCTAGTACTTTCAAGGAATATCAAATAATTTATAAAACTTTGCAAAAGTATTCTAGAAATCTCAATAATTGGACGAATTTTCGAAGTTTCTAAAAAATTTAACAGAAGCTAAACAATTTAAAAATTCAGAATATTTTTTTACAATACATAATTTCAAATGTTCACGTACTTAATTAAATTTGGAAAAATTGCTTCAATCGGACTAATTCAAAAATTTTGTATATGTACTATTGTTTGTGAATTGCAGGTACTTTTGAAAATCGCTTGAATAAAAAAATCTTTGACAAATATTTTGATTATTACAGAAAATGAAGGTAGTTTTAAAATTTTTGAAAAACCTTACACATTTCGAAAAATCAAAAGATTCAGAGATTATTTCCATAATATTTTCGGACCTTTAGATGCCGAAAATTTTTTCAAACGTCTTGAAAAATTAAACTGATTGATAAAATCTATTATTCTGAAATAAGTTATGTATATATGTTATTATGAGGAATGAATAAAATAGAAATTAATTTTTGAACTTCTAAAACTTCCAAATGTCTAAAACTCTAACAAATTTAAAAGATTGGGGTCAGAATTTGAGGGATCAAATAATACAATCGCCTCAATTTTGACAGTGCTTTTGAAATTTTTTGGATCTAATGTACTTTAACAAAAAAAACTTACAAGATGTTAACATTAAGAACAAAATGAAATTTCCATTTCAAAATCCATTTTGGAAATCTAATCGGATTTCTGAATAGAAATCTTATTGAATTTGTTATGTCAATATGTAAATTTTTTTGCAGTTAAAATGACCAATTGGAGATGTACTTAAATTTTCATGAAAAATTTTTATTGATTTTCCTACAAGTAGAAAACCAGAAATTTTTCTAATTTGTTTTTGAAATGGAAAACTAATTGAAAATTTTTGTAAACCTATGTTAAAATTTCCAAGTTTTCCAGGAAACTATATTTTACAATCTTCATGATTTCGTGAACTTTTTCAGCTGATTTAATCATAAATCAAAATTTCACGTCATATGATGAAATCATGAATCATTTTTCAAATAAATTAAAACTATAAAACCTCCTATAATTTTTTATGTTTCTAAAAGTTAGCTCTGGTATTTAAATTTTCTAAAATTTCAGTAAAATGTAAACGTTTTCAAAAATGACAGTCAATTTTCGAAGTCCTCTATAAAATACTTCAAAATAAATTACCACAGATTAATAAATTTTCTTACACAAATTTTTTTCAACATTTTCTTCGTTTCCCAGGGATTACAAAAATTCCCTGAACTTTTCTTCGGAAGACCAGATGACGGAGCAAAATTGTTAACACAAAGAAACTGTCATTTTGACATCTGCTTACTAAAAACCAAAATTTTCCACCCCAAAAACTTTCCAAAAGTGAAAAAAAAAAATCCTTAAATCTCTCGAATTTCACTCCCCGAACTTTCATCAAAACCTTCATTATTCAACCTTGAAATCATCGCGACACAGAACGACGGAAAAAAGTCATAAATTCTCAATACGTCACGAAACGAGCCAATTCCGACTCGCCATTTTCAATGAATTTCACGTCATCCAAAAACCTTTCCCCCAAATTTCGATGCGCCGAACAATGTTTCATCGATTTCCGTGGTACAACCGAAAAATTATCCTAATTTTCTCGAAATTAAAGCATATTTCGCGCTTACCTTTTGCTGTTCGTTGGCAGCCATTTCGGATTTTCACTTGACAAGTCTCAACAATGCTCAACAACAACGCATAATGAAGATAAAGTTTTTCTTTCTCTCTCTTTTTTTTCCGCTTTTCTCTTAAACAATCTGTTTTTTTAACCCGAGTTGATGTTACAGCTTTTCTTCAACCGAATTTTCGACTTGGCAAAACTTGGCTTTTGTATATTCTGCGATTAAGAAAGAATAGGCGTTTTCCGAGCTTTAAGAATACGAGTTTTGATAAATAAAAAAATGGTGAATTTCTAGATTGGTAAAAAAATTGTATCAAGAATCACGGGAAATTCAAGTGATTTGGATATTTCGTCGATTAAATGCTGGTATGGAGTTAAGTATTTAAAAAAAATAGAACATTGAAGAACTCCATTTATACTGGAAACGTCATTCTCTGTCATTCTCCGGGAAGAAAAACATTGTACATATGGTAGATATATATATGTATACATTACTAGTCGTAAACAGCTGATTCGGGTTCTACTTTACCGACATTTACCATATGATACTGTGGCCAATATTGGCCAATAACAGATTTTCACTACGCAACAAAGACAGACTTATATTTTGCTCAATGCTGGAAAGAGAACGAAGATACGAAAACAATGTGTACATGCAATATGTTTGTAAACACACCAGTCAAAATTATTGAAATTTGAATTGATTTATTTCCAAGTGTTTGAAAATAATGTAAAAATGGCATATAATTTGAAAAGTGCTGAAGAAGTTAAAGAATATTTAGAAAATCTTTACACGGAATATAAATTTGGATGTTGGAAAGAAAAAAATCCTGAAGGTAGTTTTTCTGACGTAACCTTTATTTTTATTAAAAATTATTAACTAGAAACCATTATTTTCATATATTGTTTGCATTTTTCGTAACGTTGACTTTGGTTTTCTCAAATTTTTTATTTTATTGTAGAATGTTTGATTATAATAAGTTCATTCTGGTTAGATTCAGTTTGGTCTTCACTGACCAAATCACCGATGTCTCTAAAATATTTTAAATAAATACAAGATTTTGTTTTAAAATATACGTATCTTTTATTTTGAGCTGGAAATCAATTTTTTCCGGAATTCGATTTTCGATTAGGCTGTCAAATTCAGAGTGACTTCACTTTTGTAGAAAATTTTTTTTCTGATATTTTATTTCTTATCAGAAAATCCATAGATTTTAATCATTATTGTGTAAAAATGTTCAAAATTGTACGGAATATTGAAAAATAAATTGTAAATATTCCTCTTAGCGTTGTTAAATTTTTATTAGCGTAAATGAAAAACGTGTGAAAATTTTGAGCTAACAATTTTCATATTGCATCATTTCTCTTCTTTTTTTTTTTTTTTTTTTTTTTTTTGCATAAATTAGTTAAGATATAAACTGCATTCTATAAAACTCATTACATGCCAAAACGTTTGGTACGAAAAAGAGAATTTATTTCAAATTTGTTATCTGTCCTTACCAAGTATTATGAAATTTTAATATATTCTGACTTTTTTTAATCTCAAGACACTATTATTATAAATTTTCAATTGCTCAGAATATAACATGAAATCAATTTTCCGTGTGTGTCTCTTAAGAATAACTTTTATATTCATATTATTTACTTGCATGGACCTGGTTTTATCGTTATATTTCTCAGGATATTGTTTAGAGATAATGACTTAATCAAGATATTATAAATTCATAAAACGCATTTTAAAAGAAATGAAATAACAATTTTCAAAAGATGTCTATTTATTTTTGTACTGTTTTATTTAAAAATGTAATAAGTTTCCTTGATGTAGATTAATTTATGAGTTTCATGTGCATACTTAAATAAACTTGTTTATTTTGGCTGCAAAGTTTTTCCTAAATTTTTGATGCATCAGCTGTTTTTTCATTTTAAAGTGACACATAGCGTTCACGAATTTTGAGTTTTTCATGTTTAAAAATGTAAGAAATTCAACTTTTGGCAACTGTTGATTATTCATCAACTATTTCATCTAAAAATGTAATAAGTTTACTGAATGTGAAATATTTTATAGGCTTCACGTGTGCATTTATGAATGCACGTGCTTATTTATAAATTTATTAATAATAATCTCAGTTTTTCATGTTAAAAGTGTGGAAATTTTTATTTTCCTACTTTTCATTTTTGTCTCTTAAGAAGTATAAGTATCTAATTTGTTGAACTCAATTAATTTATAACCTTTATTTTGTTTTCAATACATAGAGTTTCCAAAATGATAAAAATTGGTATATTATTTGTAAAATCTTTCAAGAAGTAAACGAAATCCTTCTAAGGTTTTAAAATCTTAATTGATTTTTCGGAATATTTTCCAACATACGTTTCATCAATGAGTTAGTGACATTCAAGTGATAAAAATTCCATTTAACAAAAAAATTAGTAAAAGTAGAATTGAATGCTAGAGAACAATGTATATTTCTTTTGAAAAACAATAATTTAATTACTATTTACAGTTTGTCATTTGCTCGGTGATTATGAAGAAGCTGTCAATGGTGATTTCAAAAAGGCTGCAGAACTTTATAAAAAAACTTGCGATGAATATTCATTTGGAAGAAGCTGTGCAAAGTATGGTGGTTATGCATCAATCGGTACGAAATTGTTCATTAATAAATTATGTATACCTATAACATCAGTTGATTCAGACAGTTTTATTCTTAATAAATCTCATAATTCCAACTGAGATTATTACTATGTTTCGAAGCTTTCAAACCTTTAAAAATAAGTGGAAATAAAAAAAAAATTGTTCAATTTTCTCTCGTAGACTTATACATAATTATTGATATTGAACAAGTGTAATTTAACATTACTAACTTTTTCTCACTTAAACCTTGAATGAAAATATAAAACTAATACTTTTTCGTTTTCGTTTATTTCTTAAATGTTTTGAGCTTCAGGCACATATATAATTTGAAGATTAAGAAGTAACTTCCAGAAAATCCACGAGTTATTTATAGGAAATTCATGTCATTTTTTGTAGGAAAAGGCTGTGAAAAAAATTTAGATGAAACCTACAAATACCTAAAAAAAGGTTGTGAAAACAATGACGGCAAAGGTTGTGCAAATTATGGCATGTTATGTACACAAGTCGATTACGAAGGTCCTGATAAACTCGAGCGAATTCGTGATGGGGTGAAAGCTCTTTCCAGGTCTTGCTATGAAATGGGCCAAGAAGGTGGATGCTACCATCTTGCTTCATTAATGATTAGTGGAATACCCAATGTGATTGAACAAAACTTTGTCGAAGCTTACAGAGCCAGTTTGAAATCTTGCGAATTTGGTAACCCTTGGTCCTGTCAAAATTTATCGGTAATGCACATGAGAGGTGAGGGAGCTGAAAAAAATCCGGCATTGGCCAAAGTTTTCAAAGAAAAAGCTATTGAACTGCATAAAGCTATTCAGTACGCTCAAGAGTCTATTAAGTTTCAACAGGGGACATAATTTTTTTGGAATATGTACTTTATGCTTGTTAATAAATAGTTTGTTATCAAAGGACGAGACTTTCTTTTGTATTGTGGTTATATCACCTATATTTATAGTAGTTTTATTATTATAATTATAATATTATGGTGATAGTTATTCAGTAATTTATTCATATTTTCATTGCTGATGAGTTTATTTGACTATTGAATTATTATATTATTTAGTGATAATTATAATCAATCAATATATTAAATAATCTAAGTTTATATCCAATTTAGTTTCTAAAATAAATTATGTTCATCATATTTTGTTAGCTTGAAGTTCTTGGAAAGCGCAAAAACTAAAGTTTTTGTTTTCTTATAATTCGCCCATAAAAAGTCGATAGCCAAAATCAAAATTTTGAAATGGATTGACTCGGACTGATTCTTAACTGCTTTTTTTTTCAATGAAAAAAAAAGTGAACCAAAAAAAAAAATGAAATGATTTTCAATAATTTCTTAGATTTTCGCAAAAATCACACATACATAGATTTTTCGTGATTTAAAGATTTCTGATATGTATTTTCGTTTTATTAGTATAAGAAAAATTTTGTCAATTTTTTGTATTTTATATATTTTAAGTTTTCGTAAATTCAAATTTTTCTATAGTATGATTTCATTAAATTGGAAAAATTTTTCAAACATTGTTTACTACGTTATCCTTACCGAGATTATTTATGATGAGAATCCTGGATATTATTGTTAACTTTGAGTACTTTTATGAAACCATTTGTTATTTTCTCAAGATTTCAGTAGGTACGTTTTTGATGATACCTACTTATTTTTTGTAATGTGTATTTTCTCATTTACTGTTATAATTTTCATTAGTTTTACATGAAAAAGTAAATTTATCCCAATTTATTCATTAAGGTTTTGAATCCGTGAAAACTTCTTCTTGCCTGCGTGCCTGATTATAAATATACAATTAAATTAAAAAATAAAAATAATATAATCATATAATATATATGATATAATGTAGTATATATGATGTATATAATAAATTCATATAATATATAGTTACTTATATTTATAAATAACTAATGGTTAAGTTATAAAATTAAGATTTTTCACATAATTATGAAATATACATAATTTCAATTATGTCCACCAAGAAACCGTTACATTAACGGTTTTTAAAAAATTTTGAATGTCGGTGTCAACATGTCAAGAAGTTTATATAATTTATAACTATAGGCATGTGAAATAATGTGAGCAATTTTTATGGTACTGAAGTACTATAAATATTTAAATATCGTTCCAGATTATTCAACAGTTTCTATATGAGTTTTTCATGATATATGTTCATATTCGTATTTCGCTCAGTGTCGGCCATTTTGGTCGCCATTTTTCGCGAATGTAAAAAAAAATATCAACGACGAATTATCGACAAAATTTACATGTTTAGCGCGCGCTTCGTGATAA
This sequence comes from Platygaster robiniae, assembly GCA_028476575.1. NCBI lineage: Eukaryota > Metazoa > Arthropoda > Insecta > Hymenoptera > Platygastridae > Platygaster > Platygaster robiniae. The sequence continues at coordinate 40,361,507 of CM052020.1, forward strand.
ACGATAATTAATCAATAAAAGAGCTGAGAAACCAACGATTTCGGGCTGATTGTCGTTGGATATCGTTGAATTGTTAGCTTGTTTTGATTTGAAAAGTAGATCGTTACGTCGGGGAAGAGGATAGTGCTAGGTTATGTGATTGATGAAAAAGGGATTTCTGTGTATAAAACCGAATATAAACCCGGGCCTCCGAGATGGCGATGGGCAAAGGTTTCCGCGTCTACGAAAAATTGAAGCCTCCAAGTCCTCATTCCATTATTTTGGAGCAACGAAATCGCAAGGACACAGTGCTCTTCGAGTCCCAGGCTGTCGCTATACTTTGTATGGGTCCCAAATATTTTTATTTTTCATCAACTCTGTTCAGTTTTCGGAAATCTAAAATTTTTCTGGATCCTAAATACTTCTCGATTGTGATTTAATTACATTTGTTTTTGACTTTGTTATGATATATTTATATTATGTTTATTTATCATCATTTTATTATAATTTATTATTTATTCATTATGTTATACTGATATTATAATTTTGACGTTGTTCCGTATATTGATTTATAATCATTTATTTTTTGTATCATATTCATATTATATGTTAAATTTTGGACAATCATTTTTGATTGTAATCAAATTATTTTTGTTTTTTGGCTTTGTTATTCAATATGCTAATGTTGAAAACAGTTGACAACATTTTTTGTTAGAAAAAAATTAATAATGATATCTTATTTAGTTGCTCATTTTTGCAACGCATTTTGTAGGGAAAATAATAATTGAATCAGCAAACGCTAAAGTTAAGTTAATTAGAATTTTCATATTGAAAACTTTTTTTGCAATCTTCAACTATAATATTCTGACGTTGCAAAATTTAGTTATTTAAGTAATAAATTTTCTGTAAAAAAAACCTCGAAATTTAAATGTTATCATTATCAGACTTTTAATTTATTCTTTTTAGTACTAAGATTCCTTATTCCAGAATTTTTCAATGATGTGGAAAGTTTTAAAAGCAACAATTTGAAAAACTATTTTATTTAAATTTTTTGAATGATCAAGAACTTATAATGTCAAATTTTTCAAGTATACAGTAGGATGTCTTCGTTCAGAAAGCCGTACTTCAGGAAATCTTAATAGGCGTGAAGAAAATTCAATATGCTCCACTGAATTCTCGACATTTCAATAGATTTAATTCTGCTCGCCGGAAATTTCAAGTCACATTACATTAAGTCATTGTCATACCGAAATTCTGAGGCTTGTTATATATTGTAGAGCATTGTGACCAGGAATGTGAGTTTACCAGTCAAAAAAAAATGGGTTAGGCCATGATAATTTTTGACAGTAAATGACTGTCATTAACGGTAAAATTTAAAAACTCTCTAATTATAATTTACTGTCAGAGCTCGTTTCTGGTCAGTAATTACTGGTCTTGACCCGGAATTCAGTGAAAAAATGTGAGTTAACGTAACTGACCAAAACGATTTCCAGCAATCCCAGGCAAAAATCACCAATCTTGTTATTTTACATTTGATAAATAGCTTTTCCATTTTTTCAGAAAAAACTCATGAGTGTCACTGTACTACGGTCTTTGCTGGACAATATACAGGGTGTCTAGAATCGGCGAATCATCAGAAAACTATCGATGCTTCATGACACTTTTTCCTTTACAATTTTTGAAAACTCGCAAAATTTAAAGAGTTATGAATCATTTAGTTTCATCTACTTACCATTTGAAAAGGTGGGGCTTTCGATTGAGTTATAATAGTCTTTTGCCCAATCGTCACATTTACAATACAGTATTTTTTAATTTTTTTTTTAAATAGAGATAAGAGAAGCCATTAACCGACATTCCATTATACACACCTCAGTGATCCCAATATTCGCATGAGAGTAAGTTAAGAAAGAGAAGGAGTCTCTTCTATGAAAAGCCTCGCCTCTCCAAAAGTTAGTAGATGAAGTTGAATCATCAGTGACTGCTCAAGTATTGCGAATTTTCAAAAATTGCAAAGGAAAAAGTGTTTTGAAATTTTATGAGGAATTGATGGTTTTCGGATGATCTGCTGATTTTGGGACACCCTGTATATGTTGTCATCGACAACAAATCAGAAACAAAAACTTTATATTCATGTTTAGAAATGAATACATCGGCGATAATGATAAAAGTTTTAGAATTCTTGTATTTCCGATTAAGTTCCTTTCAAAATTATACATAAACATACCCTGATAAAAAATATTGTACTTTTTACTATAAAATTTTTCGAGTGTGGTTTAGTCTCAAATATTGCACTTTTTGATGAAATTTGTTTCATATTCTACTATATTTATAACAAAACTTAAATGAATTCGCCAATATTTGCCATAAATACAGTAAAATAAATAAATAATTCCGATAAAAAAAAATGCAATAGTCGAAACTGTTCCACAATAATTACAATGCCTGACAGTGAAAAGTATAATACTCTTGTCTTAAAATTAGTGTATAAAGCTGACGTGAAATACATTAAATAGGAACTTTTCTGAAAATAAAGATACAGAAGGAAAATATCTAATCAACAACACACTTTTATTAAGTTATTTGTTTATTTCTTTTCAAATTTTTCTTTTTAATTAGAAAGATTGTAACTGTATGATTACTTATTATTTACGGAACCAAAAAATTTGTTCCCATTTTTTCATAAAAATTCCACGAAAAAAAGAAAGATGCAATAACAAACGAGATGAACATTTTTTCAAGTCATCTTTAAGTACGTTATCACTTTGCCCATCATAATAATTCTGTCCAGTAAGGTAAACTGACGGTCAAAATTGACCAAAACTTTCTTGTCGTAATTGACGGTAATTGCCAGTAATTTACCACCCCTCATCCCTTATTGTGACACAATATTAAAATTCTTCTCACTGTGTCACCAGAAAAGGGCCGATATTAAGGAATGTTTGTTTAAGTTCCTCGATCATTACTGAGCTACGACGTCCTACTGTATTTGGCAAATAGTTTAAAATTTTCAATATGAATTTTTTTCAATTGAAAATTACAGTATCTAAGTTTTCATGCCTTCATATCTGGTAATTTCCCATGTAGAATGTCGTTTAAAAATTTTTAAACTTATAAATTGAAAATTAATTCATTTATCATATTTCGATTTAATTTCATTGATTCATTTTACGAATTGAACGCAAATTTTGAAGAAATTCATAATGAAAAAAGGTTTTATCATTGTAACAAATTAAGTACAAAGTCAATATGTTAATATTGAAAACAGTAAACATTTTAGTCGTGGAAAAAATAATAACCGAAAGTAAAGGTATTATATCATTTCTTAAAACTTGAACTTTGAATTGAAACTAAACTATTAGAAATGATTTATTTTGGGTATTTTATATTTTATCTTGATATAACTATTTTTAATTAAAGTAAAACTATTGAGTAGCTGTTAAAATTATTAATTTTTACAGCACACTTTTTTGTAAAAATATCTATTGTATTACCAAACGCAGGAATTATATAGTTTAGAATATCTAAATCCAAATTTTTTTTTTATCTACAAATTTGATGCTTTGACATTGCAAAATATATTCTGTATTTTGTGAATTTTTCGCTTATTTCTGTATTTTTTTAACACTTTAATTTTCAAAAAACTTAGAATTTTTGTATAACCTGCATACTTTTGGATTGTGATTTAATTGAATTTGTTTTTGGACTTTGTTGTGCAATATGCTAACATTGAAAATATTAAACATTTGTTATAAAATTAAAAGTATAGCTATTTGAATAATTTGTGAAATATTGAATGTCGAATTGAAATTAAACTATTGAACAGCTGTTTATATCATTCATTGTTACGTGTTTCGTTGTAGTGAAAATAATTATTCAGTTACTAAAAGCAAGAATTATGTCATTTGGGATTTCTACATTGAAATGTTTTATTTTTTAAATCCTAAAATTTGGAGCTTTGACATTGCAAAATTTGTTTATTCATATGTATAATTAATTTACTGTACCGAAACTTTGAAATTTTAGAAAGCTTAGAAAAAAATTGAGCTTTTTTTACAGAGTTTTTAATCTTGGGGTTTCTCAGTTTTGAATTTTTTAATGTTGTAGCGATTTTAAAAACTAAGTTTACAATTATATTTGGAGAACGATTTAAAAATTTGAATGGGAAATTTTCTAAATTTGAACATAACAGTATTTGAGCTTCTATTCCTTGATATCTGGGAATTTTCAATGTGGAGAGTTTTTGAATGTTTAAATTTTTTAATTGATAATTGTTTCATTTCTTTCTAGGAATGAAATGCAGATCTTTTCGAAGTTTATAATTGAGAATAGTTTCATTGGTTAAACAAATAAACCCATTTTACTCGGGGTTATCTGATTTTTATTTTTATCAGACTAGTATATTAATGTGTAAAATGTTAAAAAATCATAATGTTGGCAATTCTCAAAGGAAAATTTTTCATTTTTCTGAAAATTGAGCTTCGATGCTTTTATGTCATAAAACTTTTCTACTCCAATTTTTAATAAGGAAATTCTCTGTATATAACCAATACCATTTCTAAATGTACAAACTTTCAAATGTAGAATTTTTTTCTTTCCTTAGCAAAAGAAATGCAAATTTTTATTTACATGTGTTTGATTTTTATTTTGATTTATTTTGTATGTAAATTATTTAAATATTAGAGCATTATTTCGGAATTTCAACAAATTTGATGCTTGGAAATTGCAAAATTGAAATAATCAGTTTATTGCATATTCAAACTTTAGGTTCCTGTGAACTAGTCTTTGCTTATAAAAATAAAATTTACAGCTGCTCAAGAAACAGAGTCCTTGAAATCACAATACACCAAACTCCTCGATGCCTACGGATGTTTGGGCGTCCTGCAACTCAACGCTGGGGAAAATACCTTGCTGTATCTCGTACTCGTGACAGGCTGTTTCTCTGTCGGCAAAATTGGAGAATCTGAAGTTTTCAGGATCACTCAGACAAATTTTCTGCCCCTTCACTATGTGCAGTCGAGCGAGGACCGAATTTCTGAGGTCCGCAAAGTCTTGAACTCGGGGACGTTTTACTTTTCTTGGTCCTCGAGCCACCAGCAAGAAGCCTTGGATATCACTTTGTGCGCCCAACGTCGTTGCAGGTCGACGACAACCGACAACCGATTTTTTTGGTTGGTACAATATTCAAGCGAAGAACATGATCAAAATTGTAATGAAATTCTCATGTTCAACAATTTGTCGAGGGTTTTGCAAATGCGATGAAATCTTTCAGGAATCGTATGTTACACATTCACCTCTTGAGATATGGCGTGGATACGAGTCAATGGCTGCTTAAAGCGATGTGTGGTAGTGTAGAAATTAGGACGGTTTATGTTGGACATCGACAAGCCAAAGCAGTAGTTGTTTCCAGGCTCAGCTGCGAAAGAGCTGGAACTAGGTAAGTTTAGTAAACTTGCTGATTGAATAATCAGATTATTTTTAAGTTTAATCGGAATCGTAAAAACATGATTTTTTCAGATTTAATGTTCGGGGTACAAACGATGACGGCCATGTAGCCAATTTTGTAGAAACGGAACAAATTATTTATTTGGACAACGAAACAACTTCCTACCTGCAAACCCGAGGCTCGGTGCCTTTGTTTTGGGAACAACCTGGCATCCAGGTTGGCTCGCACAAGGTCAAAGTCTCTCGAGGATTTGAAACGTCTGCTCCATCTTTTGATCGGTAAGGTCACCAGAAGAGTTGTAATAGTTATGAAGATCTGAAAAATTTGTGATTTTGATATTTTGCGTCAATTTCATTAAAATCGACGTGACTGTTGATGAATAATCAAAAATTTCCTTCTTTATTTGTCATTTTCATTATTAATATCAATTTATACGAATCTTTGGATTGTCTACAGGCATATGATGATGATAAAACAGAGATACGGTCAACAATTGATCGTCAATCTTCTGGGTTCGAGCCTGATCGGCAGCAAAGAAGGCGAAGCCATGCTGAGCCAATTATTCCAGACACATCACAGCGTCTCGCCGCACACCGACATTCCCCACTTACTCTTCGATTATCACCAGGAATGCCGCGGCGGCAACACCAAGAACCTGTCCAAGCTAAAAGCCAAAGTCGACAAGTACCTCGAGTCCTTCGGCCTCTTTTACGCGATCGGCAATTCCGTCGTTCACGAGCAACGCGGCACCATTCGTACCAATTGCCTCGACTGCCTGGACCGGACGAATTGCGTCCAAACGTTCATCGCTTTGGAGATCCTGGGCAAACAACTTGCTTTGTTGAAACTCCTGGAGAAGCCCCAAATGACGTCTCGATTCGAGGAAGTTTTCCGCCAAATGTGGATAAATAACGGCAACGAGATAAGCAAAATTTATGCCGGAACAGGGGCCATTCAGGGTAGCTCGAAATTGATGGACGGCGCCAGGTCCGCGGCGAGGACGATACAAAACAACCTTTTGGACTCCAGCAAACAAGAGGCCATAGACGTGTTGTTGCTGGGTTCGACGTTGAACACGGAACTCGCTGACAGGGCGAGGTTGTTGCTGCCTTCAAATATGTTACATGCGCCGCCGAGCGTTCTTAGGGAAATGTGCAACAGGTACAGCGAATATGTGGACATCACGAAATTGAGGGTGGGGATTGGGACCTACAACGTGAATGGTGGAAAACATTTTAGGAGCGTCGTTTACAAGGACGCGTCGTTGACTGACTGGTTATTGGACGCTCCGCTTCAATCTTCGAGTAAGTATTATTATATGTAACAGCTATTAATTTTCATTAACAATAGGGATAATTAACAGGACAATAAAATTGGACTCTACATTTTTCAGCTCTCGTCACTACCGAGTACGACAACGTTCCCATTGACATATTCGCCGTTGGTTTCGAAGAAATTGTGGATTTGAACGCGAGCAACATCATGGCCGCTAGCACCGACAATGCCAAAGCATGGGCCGAGGAATTGCAAAAAACCTTGTCACGCGACGAAGAGTACATTCTCGTGACGTACCAACAATTAGTCGGTGTTTGCCTGTATTTGTTTATTCGTCCCAAGCACGCGCCGTTTTTGCGCGATCTGGCCATTGATTGCGTGAAAACTGGATTAGGCGGCGCCACTGGCAACAAAGGTGCTGCCGCTATTCGTTGCGTTCTGTACTCAACTTCGTTTTGCTTCGTATGTGCGCATTTTGCCGCTGGCCAATCCCAAGTCAACGAGCGAAATGCTGATTACGCAGAAATAACGCGGAAAATTGCGTTCCCAATGGGCCGAACACTGAACACTCATGATTACGTATTTTGGTGCGGAGATTTTAATTACAGAGTGGACATGGATAAAGAGGAAATGAAGGAGATGATAAAGAGAAATGAGCTGGATAAAATTTTGCAATTCGATCAGCTTAAGGTGAGGAAAAAGTATGATTACTTTTGAGATGATGAGAAGTATTAATTGATTTGAATTTTTTTTTCGTCATAGGTTCAACAGGAGCAAGGAAATGTATTCAAAAACTTCTTGGAGGGTCCAATAACTTTCCCACCAACTTACAAGTATGACCTCTTTTCGGATGATTACGACACCAGTGAAAAGTGTCGGCAACCCGCTTGGACCGATCGAGTGCTTTGGAAACGACGCAAGCAGTTTCCAGAAATTGGCAAGTGCTTTATACTTTTTAGCAATAAAAACATTCGTGGTTTGATTTATCATCCCTAAAAAACTGATTGCTCCCAGATTTGGAGATCATTAACTCTTACGTGTGTATAAAAGTGTGTTTCTTGGGGTAACACGTTAACATTTTTGTGAAACCTAAAATACTCGATTTCTTTTCTCTGCCACTTGACACTGTCTAAAAGAACCCAATTGTTCCAAAGACTCGCCATCGGATTGGAGCCCGGGACACTTGGTTTTCTACGGTCGTGCGGACCTGAAGCAAAGTGACCATCGACCTGTGATCGCGGTGATCGACATCGACGTGCATCGCGTGAACCCGGACAAGCGCGAGCGCGTATTCAATGAAGTTATTCAAGACTTGGGTCCCCCAGACGGAACAATCGTCGTCAAAGCCATCGGTGAGAGCGACGACGTGGACAACGTTTTTGACGACAGCTTCATGATGGCGCTACTTCAAGACCTGTCACAAATCGGGGAAGTCATACTCGTGAGGTTCGTGGATGACACCATTTGGGTGACGTTTCGCGATGGCCAGTGCGCCCTTGCGGCGGCGCGTAAGGGCCGCACCCAAGTGTGCGGGCAAGCCCTGAAACTTGTCCTGAAATCGCCGGACTGGGTCAGCCTGATCGAGAAAGAGATCGACATTTGCAGCAACAACTCGATACCCGAATTCAGCGATTACTCGCCCTTGGACAGTCCCGTTCGCGGTTTCGAGCGCTTGGAAGTCGAGCCCGGGCCACCGTCCGGTCGCGCCAGCCCGAGCATGCCGCCTCCGAGACCGGCCCCACCGGCTCGCCCAGCGCCCCCCAAGAGTCCGTTGGCGGAGCGACGCCCGGCGCCCAGGGCCGGGGTCATCAGTATCATGCCGAACCAGTTTCAACCGCTCCGGGAAGCGCCGTTGCCACCCGGCAGGAACGACGAGGAAGAGGCCAAAAGGCTTTCCCCGGAGTCCGCTATTTACGAAGAGATCCCCGAGGAAGTCGGCAACTTCCCGGCCCCGACTAGGCCACCTCCTCCGTTGCCGCATTCGGACGAGTTTCAGGTAAGCATGTCTATACATATAAATATATCGTTATATCGATATTTTCGTTGCGATATTTAATGACATCGCGAACTTTTTGTGTTCCAAAAAATGGGTCGGAAATTTTAATAGACCATTTTACTCTTTTCATGCGCAAGTGCAGAACGTATCGCTATTTCTGTTTTCGGGCAACGCCAGTTAACATGTGATTCAGATGGAAAGTGCCCAAAAATCAGACGAAGATGCACTGATGGTCACATGACCCTCTTTTTGATGAAAGTAAAATGACCTACTGGCTTTTTCTTTGAATTAACTTGAGCATTTGGTAATTTAGGTCAATGATTTCTTCCAGCATCGATCTCATTCTTATTTTAAAAATCTTTTTAATTTTAAAATATAACAGGTACATGGCACATATGAAGAACAGTCTGTGGTTGTCAGTTTCAAAAGTATAGTTGCAAGAATATTCAAAAGTCGTCAAAATTCTTTCATAATGATATTCTCATGATTTTTTTCTTATAAAAAAAAATATGACTAGAAATCATCAATAGTATGAATTCAATCTAGAAGAGTTTTTGAAATAGTCCTTTCTAAAAATATTCATCACTGCCTGAAGTTGGCTGTTATGTAAAGATAAAATGCGCACGCATCGCATAAAAGTGCGGGAATTTCAAATGATATGTTTGTCATGGTTTGACTGTAAGGGGGCAATGACAAAAAAAAGAATAATCTTGTATATAAAAAAATCTATAAAGTAGTAGAAATCTATGATGGAAATGTTTTATGAACGATATAATAGATATACTCAAAATCTATGCAACTTCAGATTCTAGAGCATGATATTCCAGAAATTCATATAGAAATCTATCAAATATCGAAAATATTTAAATATGCTGAAAATTCTTACAAAATTTAATTAATATAGAAAAATACCAGAAATTCAAAAGATACTTGTAAATGTGGATCAAGTAAAAAAACTATATAAATTTTTTTAATAAAGAAAACTTTGATCGCTAGAGCATATAGTTTCAGAAATCTATATGAAAATGAATAAAAATACCAAAAACCACAAAATCTTGTGAAAAGAGTACAAAAAGCAAAGAAAAGTACTCGAAATACTATAATTTTATTAGGTACTTATGAATACTAATTGAATTTTTTCAAAATTCTATGAAAAATCTAGAAGTTAATAAAATTCGATTCCTAGCGCATTAGGTTCAAGAAATCTATAAAAAAATTAATAAAAATAACAAAAAATCTTTGAAATCGTATAAATCTTTGAAAAATACGCAAAATGCTACAAGTACTTTAAATCCATCATGTTTTCTGAAAAATTTATCGAAATATTGGAAATATTTCAAACTTTAAATTTTAGGACGTCGAATTCTAAGAATATAAAGAGGCCAAATAAAAAAATATATAAAAATATCAGAAGTATATGGAATATTTCAAATCTAAAAAACTCGGATATGTAAACTATCAAACTAGAAATCTATGTAAGAATTTATAAAAATTCTGAAAAATTCTTCAAATCGATAAAATACTGAAGAAATGCGGATAATCTTATAAGAACTATAAGTCCATGAAGACGTTTTCAAGAAAATTATCCGAAGAGGAATCAATTAAATGAACTTCCGATTTTAAGGCACGAAATTCTAAGTTATCCTTGAAAATACTAGTGATCTATAGGAATACTATAAAATCCTACAAAATCCTTCAAAATTTCATACATACCAAAAAATACGAAAAATTTTTTCAATATGACAAATTTAGGCAGATACTATTCTGTCGGAAATTTGCGAATTACTGAAAAATTTTAAACTTTGAATCCTCTTGGATCAAATTCTAGATATTTAGAATTCATAAAACTACCATAAAATCCTTCAAATTGTATGAGCAATGGAAAAATACGAAAAATGTAGTAGATTGTGTTTTTTGATTCAAATTTATTTTATTCGTAGTTCTTTTATAACTATAAATAAAATGTAATTTTTGTATAAAATTTCTAAAAGTCCTCATCGAGAAATAATACAATCTGAAGTACTGTACATTTTATTTATTAGTAAAATATTTTCGATTAGTTGTGATTTTTTATTCATTTACATGAGCCCGAATTCGTAAACTGAAATTGTTCACAAAAAAAAGATTCGTTTCTCAGTAACAATCTACATTACTATAATACAGTTTTCTACTCTCTCAATTCCTTTAAGAGAATTTTCGTTCTACATCGAGGCAACATACAGCCACTAAAACTTAGAGTAATCTTATAAAATAATAAAAATGCTTCAAATCCATCATGCTTTCTGAAAAATTTATTAAAATTATTGAAATACATTCAAACTTTAAATTTGAGGAAATTGCATTCTAGCAGTCGAAAAAAAGACATAAAAAAAAAAAAAAAATAGGAAATCTTACAACTTTTTACAAATCATAAAACAAAAATACGAGGAATTTGTAAATGAAATACTAAAAATCTATGTATTAATTCATAGAAATAGAAAAAAATCCTTCAAATTGTGAGAATGTTGAAGAAATATGAAAAATTCTAAAAGAATTACAAATCTATGAAATTTTTGTTTTCTCGAAAATCCAATCAAAGACAAGAAAATGAATAAACTTTGGATTTTCAAGCACGAGATTCTAGAAATCTATGTAGCAATCTTAAAAATTACTAGTAATTCATAGAATTACCATAAAATCATACAAAATTTCATAAATACTATAAAACACGATAATTATTGAAAGAATTTAAAATCCAGTCTGATATGATTTCCTCGAAAATCAATGAATTGCCTACTAAAATATTTGTAACTTTTAATCCTATAGGGTCAAATTCTAGATATCTATGTAGGGATCCATAAAAATACCGAAGAAAATCCTTTAAATTAGGCATTCATTGTACTTGAAAATGATAATAATCGATGAATCGATATTATATTTTTAAAAAATTATTGATCTTTTTTTCTAAATCTCTCTTTTCTATAGAGGCCATAAAATAATATTCGGAAAGAGTTTAAAAAATTCAAAAATTGCAAGTTTCTGAGTTATTCAACTTATACAGGTCGAATATTTTTTATCCTGTATAAAATAATTACTTATTTAAAATTTAACTCTGGATAGTTCGTCATTTATACTTTAACTCTGGATAATTCCTTTTTTAATATTTAACTCTGGATAGTTCCTTATTTGAAATTTGACTCTGGACAGTTCCTTATATAAATTTAACTCTGGATAAGTCCTTCTTTACACTTAAACTCTGGATAGTTCCTTATTTACACTTATCTCTGAATAGTTCCTTATTTATACTTTAACTCTGGATAGTTCCTTATTTACACTTTAACTCTGGATAGTTCCTTATTTAAAATTAAACTCTGGATAGTTCCTTCCTTACACTTTAAACCTGGATAGTTCCTTATTTAAAATTTAACTCTCGATAGTTCGTCATTTATACTTTAACTCTGAATAATTCCTTATTTAATATTTAACTCTGGATAGTTCCTTATTTACACTTTAACTCTGGATAGTTCCTTATTTAAAATTTAACTCTGGATAGTTCCTTATTTAAAATTAAACTCTGGATAGTTCCTTATTTGAAATTTGACTCTGGACAGTTCCTTATATAAATTTAACTCTGGATAAGTCCTTCTTTACACTTAAACTCTGGATAGTTCCTTATTTACACTTATCTCTGAATAGTTCCTTATTTACACTTTAACTCTGGATAGTTCCTTATTTACACTTTAACTCTGGATAGTTCCTTATTTAAAATTTAACTCTGGATAGTTCCTTATTTAAAATTAAACTCTGGATAGTTCCTTCCTTACACTTTAAACCTGGATAGTTCCTTATTTAAAATTTAACTCTCGATAGTTCGTCATTTATACTTTAACTCTGAATAATTCCTTATTTAATATTTAACTCTGGATAGTTCCTTATTTACACTTTAACTCTGGATAGTTCCTTATTTAAAATTAAACTCTGGATACTCTTCATTACACTTTAAACCTGGATAGTTCCTTATTTAAAATTTAACTCTCGATAGTTCGTCATTTATACTTTAACTCTGGATGATTCCTTATTTAATATTTAACTCTGGATGGTTCCTTATTTACACTTTAACTCTGGATAGTTCCTTATTTAATATTTAACTCTGGATACACCTCTGAAATTCCGAGTTTGATAATTTTGTAATGTCCTGTTTCAGGACTGCAAGAAAGCACCGAGTTCTGTGCCGCCGCCTCTCCCGCACCGGCAGGCACCTCTACCTCCACCCCAGCACCCACCTCCTGGTTTGCCGAACACGGTTCCACCTCCTGTGCCCGCCAGGACCACCGGAGGACCTCCTATTCCTGCCAGGAATAATACTCATTAATCGCTTTCGTTACGCACGCCTCATTACTTGGTAACGCAGCATTTTCCTTTTTCGCGTGTATAACGTGGTTAATAATCACAACGCGATCATTATAATTTCCATCGCGTTGTCATTATTATAAAGCGATTAATAATTGCGTTAGGTATCGCTCAGTCAAAATAATACTGGAAAACCGAAGTTTTTTCCATCACCCGGAGCAAGAAACCATTGAAACGAATTTTCTTTTTGTTGATCTTTGAGAAGACAGCGAAAATTATGTAAAAAAATGTGAGGAATCAGGTTCTCTTGATTCCTTACGACGGTGCACTTATTTTCAATTCACCAAGAAAAGTAACGTTTTTCTCAGAAACTGGTATTTTTTGGATATTTGCTCCAAGTGATTTGAAAAAATTGTGAGATGAATAATTTATTTTGAAAATGTTGCAGACAAAAACGTAGAATTTTGATCGAGTTTGCGTTGTCTTTGAACGTATTTTTAGAATGATTTAAGAATCTATTTTTTTAATCGTGTACAACGTACTTTGAACAATATTTTTCTTGTCTTTTATTGTGTGATTTGAAATTCGAGTAAAAATTAAGTACCTACCTTATCTTTTGGAAGTTTTCTAATCTGTGGATTTTTGAAGGTATTGTTTCGTTTGAAATTTTTTTAGGTATTTATAAATTGTTTCTTTTTCTGCAATTTTGTTATACATTTATTTTTGTTGTTGTTGCTGTGTTTGAGTCGATTTTCATAACTATTTGTCACTATTTACGTGTTTATTTTTTACGGACTTTTTCTTTGAACGATTTTTCAAGATGAATCATTGTATGTTTAAATTTTTAAAAAGTTTTCGTTGTTAGACATTTCAAAGCATTGAAATCTGAGGATCACAGAGACAAATCGTGATAATGTTCTTGAATTTTATATTTTTAAAATTCATGATTTTTTGAAATGCAACGTGAATCATTTTTTCTATTGATCCATAGCCATGAAAATTTGATACAAGAAATGGTTTCAGATTTAACCCATTAAATACAAAAATATGATGCACATTTTTCATTTCTATATAAAATTTAAATACGTGATTGCTTATTCATAATTTTTTCAACTGTCGTTTTTATTTTCCTAGCAATGTGTTTTTTTTAAGATAACAAAAAATCTTTCCTAAATTCAAGAATTTTCCGGGAAATCTTGCTGTTTTGATATAGTGAATTGAAAAAACCGAATCGATATTTCCATCGATAAAAGTTGTTTTAAATTTTTGTGACCATTATAGCAAACTTTCGAAAATTATCCTTTTTTGAAAAATATAGCTTCACCGTAATGAAAGTCAGTTAAAGAAAATTCAATCAAATTTAGATTTCTATTTATAACAATTATTGTATGAAATTTTTAAAATAAAACTAATTGTTTCACATTGTTAGGGACTGTTTAGATGATTTATGAAAAATCCTAAATTTTTTGGATGCAAGAATCATCTTGAGTTTGTTTTTCTTAAACAAATTTCTAGCATTCAGAAAAATTTTATGTTATTGTTTTTCAATAAAGAAAAATAACATATCAATTTCTAAATGAGCAATTTTTACAATATTCTTCAATTGCTCATTAAATTGTCAACATTAATGAAGTCAACTTTCTGAAAATCATATAAGATTTACATGTATTATTTTTTACGCATGTTAAGTCAAGAATATTTATCTTAAAACTTCAGTTGATCGTGTTGAAAAAATTGGAAAAAATGTCGAACGAACTTGGTTTAAAATTTTGAAACTTGATGTTAAAACAAGCAGAAAAAATTTGTCAGGAGGATTCATATTCCGTTGAAAAATGAAGAAAATTTTTAAAGAAGTTCATCGTTTTTAAATTTTTATTATGTTTCGTACAAAAAATTACTATTTTTATATAACTCTTTTTCAAAAATACCGAAAGTCAGTTTTACGAAAATCTTATCAGATATTGATTTTTACGTGCAACAGTTATTACAGTAAAAAAATTACTTTCATAGTTAAATTATTATTTTATCATAAGTTTATAATTTTTTTTTACTTAAAAGGAGAAGTTCATCTTATGTTCATGGATTTCCACAATGAATGCAGTTTTTTTGGAAATAAAATTTTATCTATCAGTCACTAAGAGCCTGAAATTTCAACCTTTACATCAAAGAGACATAAAAAATATTGCTTCCAAAGTACGAAAAAAATTGCATCTTGCATACTTCCATGTATAAAAAGTTGAAACACTGTTCCAAATATCTGTACGAATCGTTATGTTTCGAACGAGATTTAAAAAATGTACACTATATAGAAAATCGTATATTTTCGATACGACCACAATCCAAAAACCACGCTTGAAATGATCCGAACGATCCTACAAAATGTTCACCATAACAAAAAATGAATGACTGTGTATACAAAAATGAAATTATGGTAATTGAAAACTTATAGAGCTTTCGCAGTGATTTCACAAGTGACGTTCTTTTGCCAATAAGTAATTATGTAACAATATTATGACGTTGAAAATTCGTTAGCCTAAAAAAATTACATTTTTTCACATCTCCAGAAATGATTGAAATCGTTATAACTTTTCGAAAATTTGCAATGTTTTTTAAGAGAACCAAATTAACAATTGTCAGAAAAAAAAATAATGTTCAGGTTGAGTTCAAAAATGTGTTTTTTCAACAAATAGTCAGAAAGTATTCACTCTATTTTTCGTTGCAGAAGCTGATAAATGGTGCACATTGCCTTGATAAAATGAACAACTTGAAACGAGATTATTCAATATTCACTATGCCCTCGATATCATGTTACATTTGGACTGTTACTGGCATGATTCGCGTAAATTTTTCTATTTGGAAAATGGTTTGTAGGCAGTGTTGGACTTTGATTTTTTTAGGTTCTTTATGCCAGGAAAAAAGAATTGTACAGTCATAGTTTTATTACGAGAATCATATCAGGAATGTCCATGACGATGGAATTTTAGCGACTAATTGCAGGTGTTAGAAAACCATGTGATAAGAGCCAAGTACTTGACGAAATTCGGACAGAGTAACGAATCCTTTATTCATGAAATGTATTAAAAAAAAAGATGTTGTAATAAATTGTTAAGAAGTGTCGAAACGCTTGCAGCGACAACTGATGCCTATCCAGTATTTAAATAATTCACGTTCGCGCGCATACAAACATTCCAAAAGACAAATGGTAGGCTGGAAATTATAAAAGTATAATCAAAATTTTGAAAAATAGAGATTTTATATGTTACTTGAACTAATAATGTAGGATTAGAAAAAATTATGAAATAGGTGAAATTTTAATTTCTACTAACTGATAAAAAATTTTTTTCTTTGAATGTTATCTCATAAATTTTCAACGCCGATTTTTTTCATAGAATTCGTTACAAAATTATAGAGTCAAAGAGAATGGCAAGAATTAAAAGAATCAAAAAATAATTTTAGACATAAATTCAATGATTCCAAAATTATGAAATCAGCCAAATTTGACACTCTTATATTTTGTGTGAATTTTTTTTTAAATCGACGTAACTCTGTTAAAGATTATAGGGATTTTACAATGTCACCGAAAAATTGCAACCTTCGATTTTTTTCACAGCATAATCCTTTTTTTTTTAACGCTAACTGTAAGAAAAAAAATGACATTTTGGCAGCAGCTTCATTTGTTATAAAACCAAAGTTCATTTTCACTTCAAACCCTTCCCTCGATTTTTAGCCTTTTTTGATTTTCAGCCCTCCAAATGTAAAAAGCATTGTTAGAGGATAGTTATAATTTGTGTAGATGGATATTTAAATATGATGAGAATGTTACAAAGATTTATGTGTGTTGCTCGGTTGAAGAAGATGCTCAGCAAAGTGAAATGTATTTATTTTGTAGATGTTAAAAAATAAAATACCACTGTAATTATATAAACGTACATTTGTGAATTCATTTCTCACTTTCATTTCGTTTCTAAAAATTTCAAGTTCGCATTAGAAGCGGAAGGAAATTCATTATACACATAATTTTACAATTTCAAGTTTTTATTTCCTAAGTACATGTAAAATTGGCGCATACACACAAGTTTGGATTCTCTCAAAAAGGCTTATATTTCTTTATTTTATATGATTTTGATTATGGTTGTTTATTACTCTTGTGTTGGGTGTATAATTTGTAATATATAATTATTGCATAATACATAATAAAATAGTTTGTAATATAATCACCAGTACTGTAAGAGCATGAGATGCAAATTGCACGCGGGTTCAGCGCAAAAATGTATATAAACCTTGGCCTAATGTCAATCGTATTTGGCACATTATATGGAAAAATCTTAAAATTAATACTTTTCGACTCCAAAATCTTGGTCCTCGTAAGTACGAATAAATTTTTAGGGGTGTTGCAAGAAGAAAAAATTCTATGTAATTGGAGCTAGAATTTTCTCTTCATTTTTACGTTTTCTAATGATTATTTTTACAGATACAACGAAGGCAAAATATCGACAAACAATAAAGGATTACACCATAAAACACTAATTTTCTAAATAAACATTACAATATCATACAGGATAAGGTAATTATTTGAATTTGATTAATTACCTTTATAGTATTCATGATATTTTGCTTGATGAGGAGAAAGTGCGCGTGAATAATGATATTGGAATGATGCTGATAAAATAAGGTGAGGTGATGAACTTATTTTTCTTTGTATGAGATTCGCAAAATTTTGTAAAAAAATAGAAATTATTATAATGGCACATATAAAAAATGTTGGCACGAAGCGTAAGAATCGAATATATTCTAAGTGGTGAGATTACATGGATCGTGTAAATAAGGTATTTGAAAGCGCTACAGCTTAGTCCTTTTTCTTCGGCTTCTTCGGATTGCGCTAAAACAAAAACGAATTCCATTGAAACATTTTATTTTTAAATAATCACACAAAAAACAATGACCATTTTAGATTAGCAAATTTATTGTAACGAAGAAAGGTATGTATAAAAAGTTTCGTTCAAATGAATTGATGAAGAACCAGAGATGTGAGTTTAACGGTAAAAAAAAAAAATAGGTCAGGTCATGGTAATTTCTGACAGTCATTTACTATCATTAACGGTAAAATTTAAAAACTCTCTAATTATAATTTACTGTCAGAGCTCGTTTTTGGTCAGTAATTACAGATCTTGACCCGAAATTCGATGAAAAAATATGACAACGTAACTGACCAAAACGATTTCCAGCAATTCCAGGTAAAAATCAAAAATCACCAATCTTGTTATTTTACATTTTATAAATAGCTTTTTCATTTTTTCAGAAAAAACTCATGAGTGTCACTGTACTATGGTCTTTGCTGGACAATATACAGGGTGTCCAGAGTCGGCGAATCATCAGAAAACCATCGATGCTTCATGACACTTTTTCCTTTACAATTTTTGAAAATTCGCAAAATTTAAAGAGTTATGAATCATTTAGTTTCATCTACTTACCATTTGGAAAGGTGGGGCTTTCAATTGAGTTATAATAGTCTTTTGCCTAATCGTCACATTTACAATACAGTATTTTCTAATTTTTTTTTTAAATAGAGATAAGAGAAGCCATTAACCGACATTCCATTATACACACCTCAGTGATCCCAATATTCGCATGAGAGTAAGTTAAGAAAGAGAAGGAGTCTCTTCTATGAAAAGCCTCGCCTCTCCAAAAGTTAGTAGATGAAGTTGAATCATCAGTGACTGCTCAAGTATTGCGAATTTTCAAAAATTGCAAAGGAAAAAGTGTTTTGAAATTTTATGAGGAATTGATGGTTTTCGGATGATCTGCTGATTTTGGGACACCCTGTATATGTTGTCATCGACAACAAATCAGAAACAAAAACTTTATATTCATGTTTAGAAATGAATACATCGGCGATAATGATAAAAGTTTTAGAATTCTTGTATTTCCGATTAAGTTCCTTTCAAAATTATACATAAACATACCCTGATAAAAAATATTGTACTTTTTACTATAAAATTTTTCGAGTGTGGTTTAGTCTCAAATATTGCACTTTTTGATGAAATTTGTTTCATATTCTACTATATTTATAACAAAACTTAAATGAATTCGCCAATATTTGCCATAAATACAGTAAAATAAATAAATAATTCCGATAAAAAAAAATGCAATAGTCGAAACTGTTCCACAATAATTACAATGCCTGACAGTGAAAAGTATAATACTCTTGTCTTAAAATTAGTGTATAAAGCTGACGTGAAATACATTAAATAGGAACTTTTCGGAAAATAAAGATACCGAAGGAAAATATCTAATCAAAAACACCCTTTTATTAAGTTATTTGTTTATTTCTTTATAAATGATTTTTTTCAAATAGAAAGGTTGTAATTGTATGATTACTTATTATTAAAGGAACAAAAAAATTTGTTTCCATTTTTTCATAAAAATTCGACGAAAAAAAGAAAGATGCAATAACAAACGAGATGAACATTTTTTTAAGTCATCTTTAAGTACATTTTAACTTTGCCCATCATAATAATTCTGTCCAGTAAGGTAAACTGACGGTCAAAATTAACCAAAACTTTCTTGTCGTAATTGACGGTAATTGCCAGTAATTTACCGATAACGACTAGCAATTAACGGTAAATTTACTAGTAAATTTACCGCCTCACAACCCTGTGAAGAACCGAATAAGTTTTTCATTTATACGTACACTTCTGCTCTTGGCTTTGCAGAGTGGACAAATTGGAGCGTTTCTGTGGATTTGTTGGTGACAGGAGAGACAGGATTTCATAGGCGGAGGTTGCTGGCGGAATGTCGGGGCCGTGGCTCCAGGAGCTTGTGGCAATGGCCTCGGTTCCGATTTGCTGGGTCCCTGCGGGGGCCCAGGAGCCAAGAAAGTGTTTCCTCCTGGATGGACTTGATGATGGATGTTCATGGGGGGCAAAAGGTCCTCTCCACGCATGTCGAG
The DNA here is from genome assembly GCA_028476575.1 of Platygaster robiniae. NCBI lineage: Eukaryota > Metazoa > Arthropoda > Insecta > Hymenoptera > Platygastridae > Platygaster > Platygaster robiniae. Next base: position 40,381,478 of record CM052020.1, read on the forward strand.
CCTCCACTCGGTTTTTTGCACAGGCCTGTCAAAGTAACTGTAACACAAACATAAGATTTCTTCTAAACAAATCTTCATGACTTTATAAGATACTTTCCATTTCAAAACATGTGGTAAGATATGGACATGATTTTGATAAAACCAGTTGTCTTGAAATGGAAAGCATTCCAATAATGTACAAGTGATTCAGAATTTAGCAACATTTTCTGAAGAAAACCTCTCTTAAGAAAAAATCATTATCATTCACCTATTGGAAATAAGTTAGGGATGGGAATCGAAACGAAAAATATCGATATCAACAATAATATTTATTATTTTTGGAAAAAAAAGTAGAGTTAAGGTTTGTCAAATAATCATACACTCCCAAAGCTGTAAATTTAATTTAATTATTTGACAACCTGGAGGGTTGTCAAATAATTATACACCTCTCAATTGGTATATTTTGATTCCTACTTTTTAATCTGTTTTACGGATTACAATTTTTTTCCTGATAATGATTTCCTCTAATCGATTTCGAGTTCTCAGCTTCAATTTAGCACAACCAGGACTCGACTGAAGCCGAAAGCTCGAAAATGATTGAAGTTGTTCCTGATTTATTATCCAAAAAAAAAAAAAAAAAGAAAAAAAACTCTTGCTTCTTACTAATTTTATAATTCACATTTTCAATGTTTTTTTGTATTCGCTCCGAGTGATCATTTTTTTGACATTGAATAAATAATCAATGTTTTTTTTACATATTATTCTTCTCAACATTTCGCTGGCCCAAAATTTTAATGTCTCTTCTCAGAAACTTCCAAATATTATAACGTTCAGAAAAAAGTTAAGGGCGTGATAAGAGCAAATCTCTCATTGAATATACTCATCGAACGCGATCTTATTGCTTTTTTCAACGGACTACCTGACTCCATAAAGTCTCTAAATCGAAAAATGTATCACAAAATATCGCCTTTACTTTATTTAACATAAATTAAACTGAAAATATAACATATAATAAAAACTCTTGAAAAAAAGAAACAATAAAAATCTAGGTAATGAAACTACAACATTTTCCCTCTCATCATTCATGATAATCGATAGGGAGTTAGAAGTATTCGATTAATGATATAGATTGATTAGAAGTTTAAAGTTACATATTCACTAAAATATCACTCACGATACATAATTTTTATATTCTTATACATTAACGGTATCCAGTGCCATTTCATAACAATTAACTAATATTCAATGACACCTTTGATTTGCCTAATTTAAATTTGAATTTGAAAATTTTAATTTAAATATTCAAATTGCTGCGCATACGCGCGCAGTTGATTTTCCCGCTTCCGGTCCATTGTCTTTCAGTCACATTTTTTCACATTCGCGCGCGAATGCGTCACTCAAAGAATCCTTGTTTCGCACGTTTTTTCCCCCGGAATAAGACACGCCGTTCGCTTTTTCCGAGTTTTGACGCGTCCCCATCAAAATCCGGGAAAATCGCAAAACGTCTCGCGAAAAAAAAACCGAAAAATCGCGTGCTAAGTTTTGCGTTGCCGGGCAAAGAAATTCAAGTGACGCGCCGCCATTTTATTTAACCGCCATTTCCGAGAAGTTTAAAATCCGCGACGCAGGCTTTGTATATTTGTATGTGCTTTTTTTTGCGAATCGCGGTCGCGTCGGCAAAAAGTGTACATTGAAAAGTGTGTGTTTTTTTAAGTGCGGAAAGTGAATAAAGTGCGACCCTATTGGATGCATATCGTTGGATCCAAAACACCGATTTGTATCAACCTCGACAACACCGATCCTCAAGCGATCTTGAGGCAACGAAAGGTCAGATTACGCCAAATTTTCGTGTATGGTTTCATTTGTGTTTGCGATTTTTCGAAATCGATAATTTCTATCGCTTTCCCTGTCAAGATTGGTGGGGAAATTTCGCGTCGTTGGAGGGGGGGGGAAGCGCCGCCATTTTTTAACGGTCGTTTCCGGCAAATTTCAAATCCGCGACGTGTGTGTGTGCTGTGTTATCATGATAATGAAAATAGTGATAATAAATTGCGCGAATCACAGTGAAAAATAGTGAAAAAAATATATGGAACAACAATAAAACGAAAAAGGCAAATTTGTGCGAATATTTCACGCGATTTTTTGTGATGTGTAAACATATTTACTCGTGGGTAGCATAATGGAAGTTGAAATTTTGTGGTAGACTAATACAACCAAGAATTGTAGTTTCCATATTTGTTGTACCAGTCTCGTAAGATTTTTTTTTTAGATTTTGAGATTTTTGGTATTATGTTACATTGTTATATATATATTTCTCCAATAGAATGCTCTAGAAATCAGTTTTATCCGTTTCCAGAATTGTTCATTGTTTTTTTAATTAATTTCATCAGCATTCACGAGTATTTTTTAAATTTCTAGTATTTTTAGTATTTCTTTGTATTTATTGAATTTCATTTAGATTTTTCTACTTATTGAAATATTTTCAGTATTTTATATATACCTCTGCAGAAATCATGTACAAATTTATACATTTGTACATGAATAGAACCATACAATTTTTTGCTCTTGAATTTAATGTCTCATACATTATGAGTATATTTATTAATCGCTCATAAAACAGTGCCATCATATATCCTTAGTATTTCATAGATTTTGTGACAATGTGATGTCAACAATTTCAATAAATTAAATTCATAACATTGATCCCAAATTATATTCATTTCATAGGAAGATAATCATAAGAATATCTTTGTGAAAGAATTTAAACGTCTTTTGAATTTTCCTGCAATTATATTTTTGAAACTGACAACCACAGACTGTTTTTTATATGGGCCATGTAACTGTTTTATTTTAAAATTTAAAAGATTTTCAAAATAAGAATAAGATTGATGTTGGAAGAAATCACTGACCTGAATGCTGAATGCTTCAGTTAATTCAAAGAAAAAGTCAAGTAAAATTTCCGACCCATTTTTTGGAACACAAAAAGTTTGCGATATCATTTAATATTGCAACGAAAATATTGATATAACGATTATAGTTCGAATAACACATCAATACAAAAATTCTGATATATCGGAAAGAAATATCGATATTCCGATATATTGATATTATGTATCGCCTTCGTAGATTAAGTGGAATAATCGATGGCGATTGGTTTTTGCAATGGAAAAAAATGTTATAACTGATTACAGTTATAAGTTGTTGAATATCAAAGTCTTACTCTGGAGAAATGAGATCAGATTCTGTTTCGTACAATTCTGGTAGTCTTTCCAGGCCCAAATATTCTCTTCTCATGCGATCAATGTCGTGTTTCAGAGGCTGATAGTCGTTATTGTGAATTAGTTTTGCTGTTTCTCTTGCACGATTTCTGGCATCCTCTGCTTGCTTTATCACGGACTCCATCTGAACAAAACGTGAAATATATTTTGAAGAATGTACTTTTACAATAATTTTCCTGAAACTGATTATAATTGTATTTCAACATTTGAAGTAAGTACGTTCCAAAAATATTCTATAATGCATGTGATTTGTAATTTTTGGGATTGAAAATTCAAGGAAAATTCAGATAATTAATTTGTGTAACTTGAATAATGGATTAGAAAATATAAAACTGTGAAGTCTATAAATTATAAAAATTTTACGCTGTAAATACAGATTTTTTTCTCATTGAAACTATAAATTTTCTAAGTATAATTTTTCTATCTTTTTTTTAATTTAGGTTCTGTTAATATCAGTCCCATTATTAAGAATTGTTTGTTGTCAGTGAATTCCATAAATAAATTACAGCATTTATATCGGCGTGAATCTGTCTCAGCTCTTCAACATGGGCCATTTTTTCTTGCATCAGCAAGTCCATTTCCTGTTTGTATTCCATCAAACATTTATCTTCTTGTTCTGTTTGTTCAACTTCCTGGACAATTCTGTGCTTGATTTTTTCAAGTTGAATTGTTTTGGATCTATGAAACACAAAAATTGTGATCTTTTTGTAAATAATTGAGTACCTTAAAATAAAAATCTTAGACGTTTCTCAGTAAACACAACAACTTTAATCAAATTAACCTTGACAATCTCTTTTATTGAATTCGGCTTTCAAAATTTTCTACATTGTTTACATCATGCTAAAAGTTGAAATAGTACTGAATTACATCATTTTTATTTGTTTATAAATTTAAGAATATCACAATAGGGACTAATTTATGAATAACGATTTTGAAAATGGTAATTTTATGTGCTTGAAGTTCCAAACGTTTAAAATTAAACGAAAAAAATTTATAACTTAAAATAGGAGAAAAAAAATTTCTAGCAGCTTTTGAACACTTCTTGATCTTAGCAACAAACATGATGCTCCGCAAAAAAATATTCGCCACACTTCCCATAATGATCAAGGATCAAAAAATTCACAGATTTTTAATTTCCGTTTAATTTTAAACGTTTGAAACTTCAGGAATATGTAATTTTTAAATTCTACTGCATTATTTATTTTATGTTAGACCTTTAAAGATTATGAAAGGAGAGAATTTTGGACAGAATGTAGGATTTTTATAGCATTTTCTGAAAATTCTATTACTTGAGAATTTTAAGCAGAAAATATTGTTTTAAAATTTCACTTCGAAACATTTCCAAATTGTTAGTTTTATTACTCTATGTCTAAAACTATCCTGAAATTCAGGTATTCTACAGAAAATTTTCGGATTTTACAAAATTTTGTGAGCCACTTTAAATTAAACTATCAATGAATTCTTTATTCATGATTCTATCGTTGAAATTATCTATAATTTTAAATATTTGAAACTAAAATTTATTTTAGTTTTAAATTATTAAGAATTATTAATAATTCTTGATGAAAATCACTTCTACAAATTATTTGGGATACAAATTGTAAATAATCAATCAATAATATTTTGAATTAAATATAAATCAACTTATTAACGAATTCATTTTTAATAATTCAACAATTATTACCATCCAGTAGTTACTGAATTACAATAAAATTATAGAATAAGATATTATTATAAAAGTCACAAAACAAGACATTTTCGAACAAAATGAAAGATTTCGAATATTTCCATAATATTTTTTTACTGCTAAAATTATAGTTATGTTATAAGATTCTATTTCAAAATACTTCTAAATTATGAGTTCAATTAATATAAGTCTAAAAATATCCTGAAATCAAGCATTTCATAAAAATTGTTGGATTTCCAAAAGCTGAAGAACTATTCCAATGAACAACTTTATATTTAAATTTACAATGATGAATCAATAATTATTAAAAAAAATATATTAATAAAAATATATCAATTACATATGAGTTACTGAGTCGAGTAAATTATTATAGTTGAATATTTTGAAGAAAATATTTTTAAACAGAATGCAGGATTTTTAATATTTTCAGAATATTTTATCATTTAAAACTTTGAAGCTAAATTTTTGCTACAAAATTTCACTTAAGAATACTTCTAAATTATGAGTTTTATTAAACCTTGGACTTGAAACTTAGGAATTCTAAAGTAATTTTCAGATTTTTGAAAATTCAAAAGTAATTTCTGTAATCAACTTTCGATTTTAATGTACGATGATGAACTAATCATTTTTTAAATTATTAACTAACATGTTAATAAACTCATTTTTAATGATTCACTAAACATTATTGACTAGTTACAGAATTACAATAAAATTTTCGCACAAAATAAGATTATAAATGATATAAAATAAGAAAGTTTTTAACAGAAGGTAGGATTTTCAATATTTTCAGAGAAAATTTTTATGAATTACTTTAAATTTTCAAACTGGAAGTATAATTAATAAATTTCACGAAAGAATACTTCTAAATTGTGAATTTTATCATACTGGCTCTAAAACTAAAAAATATCAAAGAAATTTGTGGTTTTTGCAAATTTCAAGAGCTATTTCCATAAACAACTTGGGACTCATTAAAAATTATCAATATTTTTTTAATAAATTATGAATTTACATATTCATGAATTTCTTATTAATTATTATTTAACAGTTACTAAATTCTAATAAAATTATAGCAAGATAGAGCTATATATATCATAAACAAGAGATCTTAAACAGAATATAGAATTTTGAATATTTTTATAGTATTTCATTATTATTTAAGAATTTGAAACTGAAACGACTGTCATAAAAATTTTCTTCGGAATACTTTCAAATTATAAGTTTTATTACCTTGAACTTGAAACTTGGGAATTTCAACGAAATTTTAGGATTTTGAAAAATTCAAAAGTAATTTACATAATTTTACTTTCGATTTTAATTTACAATGATTAATCATTCAAATTTTGAATAAATTACAAATCAAAATGTTACTGAACTCATTTTTAATGATTCAATGTATATCATTAGCTGGTTACTGAATTCCAATAAAGTTTTCGAGCGAAATATTACAAAACAAGAAATTTTTTAACAGAATGCAGGATTTAAAATATTTTAAATCCTAAATAAAGAAATTTTTGTATCTTGAAAATTTCAAGAGTCAATTCTGTGGCTTCCCCCAGTGATCGAGAAAGTCACTTGTGCCATAAGGCTCATTTTACATGATATTCTGATGAAATTTTGAACGTTATGGCACGTGTGACTTTCTCGTTTATGCCTGGAAACCACAGAATTTTCATAAACAATTTAAGACTCAAATAAAAATAAAAAATCAATAATTTTATGAATAAATTATGAATTACCATATTTATGAATTTCTTATTAATTATCATTCAACAGTTACTGAATTTTATCAAAATAATCAAGCAATTACAATGTAAAGCAATGAATTTACCTTATGTCTTTTAAAGCTTCCAATTTCGCGAAAAGCATTGCTGCCTCAGGAGTAGTCATTTTTCATAAAAATTTAAAAACTTTCTTCGACGTGAAACAGGTTTTTCGGATTACTTGATCACAGATTATATGTTTTTAATGAAAAATTAATAAATTGACGATATTAGGACAATCATAGAAATTATCTTCGCAATTCAAGATAAAAATCAGTGTAAAACGATTATACAAAAACAATTTTATAGATTATGTCAAGAACAGGTTCATTTCAGCGTTCAGAAATAATAATTCAGCTTTTTTTTCGATTGTTGTTAACTATTTCGAACAACTCAGTAATCTTTTGTTTACGAAATTGAGGTAAACGTCAAGCTGTCAGTTTTTCAAGTTTCCAGACCTGCAAAAATTTCGCCTTATTGCGCATGCGCAGCAAAAATTTCAATTTCTCCTAGCTGCGAGTAATACACGGTTTTATTTTGTAAAAATCTCGTAATTTTACAATTGATTGGAACAAAAACTTCAATTTAATTCTGTTGAGGATAGTTATTATATTTCTGGCTTGTTTTTCTTAGGATGAACCCTAAAAAAATCTTACTTCTAAATTTGAGGAGTTTTAGGGTAAACAAACTGACACCCCTTTCTGGTCTTTCATGTTAAAAATAAGATATTATACATACATTATAGTTTCAACAACAATATTAATTTTGCGAGGTGCAAGAACAATTAAAATTGTTATGTTCAAACAACATGTAGAATATCAAATGAAGAAATTGTTAATTACAAATAAAAATTTTCAATTACGAATTCCCACATTTTGACTTCGGATTTTCGGATTCTTGAGATTCTAAAACTCATGATTACAAACATTAAAAACTTGTTCAATTATCAAGTATTAAAATTTATTCATTCTTGAATACTCAAAGTTTCCAAAATTTTCGACGCCTCAAATTTCAAACAGCAAATTTTTTAAAATAGTAAGTCCAAAAATTGCAAAAACCTATATTCTGCATTCGTGAAATTCGGATACTTTCGCAATCGCATAAAATTCAAGTTTCGCATAATCAAACAATCACGTTTCCAAAAATTAACAAATTCGGTATATTCATTTTTATTTAAAAATCTGGAATACACTCCAGAAACTAAAATTTTCAGAGTACCAAGATTCAGCACAAACATAAATGTGGATGTCTGTAAGTTGTCCGCGTATAACTTCAAAACTACTGCACGAAACGTCCCGAAATTTTGCACAGTGATTGACCATGTGCGTGAAAAGGTTGTAGGCATATCAACGAACTGAATGGCCTACTCCCTCACCTACACCCCCGTTGCACTGTTAAAATATCACCCACACACTGATCACAAAAAGTCAAAAAATTGTTACAAAAGTCACAAAATTTCACAATGGTAAATCATCACGAACTTCTATGAATCACAAAATCATACATTCTCACCAATCATTAAGTCATAAAAAAATTATTATTATGATCCTCATCTTGATCATCTCCTCATTCTGATTAACAAATAAACTTACATCACTTTTACTTTTTACTTTGATTGTAAAAAGTATCAATAGAAACTATTTTTTTAAAATGCTTATAAGTTAGGAATTGTTCAAAAAATAAGCTTTTGAACCTTGGGATTTAAATAATTTTCATTTTTCAATTAAATAATTGACTTTTCCTGACCAAACGGCGTGTAACAACATGGTAACTACGGAGCAAAGCCTGCTGGTGACAGCTAGTTTGCTCTATTCCCGAGACCATTCTAAATTTCTTTTAAGTTTTTTTTTTTTTTTTTTCCAATGAGAAAAATGTAAGATAGTGGCTTTTGGGAATTGATAATCAACTCTTTTTTGTATTACATTTTATTGTAAGCAATTGTTCATCAAAATGTTTCTTCTTCGCTGTACTTAATTAAACAGAAAAAAACAATTACATCCACCAAAGTACATAGAATATTGAATTTTCAAAAAAAAAAAAAAAAAAAAAAAAAAAAAAAAAAAAAAAAAAAACAAAAAAAAAGTAACTCCATCGACGATTTGTATGGAAAAAGATTTTTTTTAAGCGAATGATTAAAGAAAACATTGCTCATTAATACGAAGTACGATTAGTAAGTACATTTATATATTTTCTCGATTCACTAATTTTTCATACTGGAATTATCAATACGCTAATTTCACGAAAAATGCAAATTATTTACCTATCTAGCCTAGATTCTATATGAAAATTATTCGTATTTTGGGTAACGCAAGAAGCTGCCTTTTTAAAATAAGACTCGGAGCTTCACTTAGGACTGATTTGATTTTTTCGGAACATTGTGTACTTCCAAAAAATCTTTGAGTAATGTTACTCGTCGTTTCTCTGCGATGTCCATTTGATTCTCTAGATCTCCTCGATCCGTGGTTTCTGCTCTTTCTATTTTCCATGAAAGATTTTCTATTTCTGCTTCCAGTTGAGCTTGTTGGTATTCAAACTGGAAATAGAAAAAAAAAAAGAATATCAATTCATAAAATCCTAAAACTTTTCAGAAGTTTTTGTTAATAAATTTGAATTTTCAAGGCATGAATTTCAACATTCCAGCAATTTCCATAATACACTTCATATCACTGTAGACTGTAATACTTAGCGCGATGCTAATTTAATTCAACTAAAAATTTTTTACAAACCTATTAACAAAAACTAGCCATTCGATTTCCTTTTAATCCAAACAGTTTTCAAGCATACGTATTCCCAAATTCACTTAAGTATCGAAAATCAATTATAACAAAATATAAACAGATTTTAAGAAAAAAATTACCAATTCTTTACGTGGTCCTGACTCCATGTAATACGCATAAGGGTACGTATATTGTAGAGTATAACGGCATCGGGCCAAAAGTGATGCAGCTTCAAACAAGTGCTGCCAATCTATCCAGGTTCCACTGGAGTTCATCACTTTTTTATTGATTCGCATCTTTATCCCTTCCAAAGTTTGCTGCTCAAGTTTCAAGGATTTGCTGTGATTTTCCCACTGCAAAAAAAGAAATGGAACAAAAGAAATCAAATACAAGTACAATTTGTTGTAAAAAAGATTTTGTTTCATACACTGCCAACATAAAAATAAAAATTAGTCATAAATTTACATGCAGTGCTTCACTGTTACTATTCATGATTCAAATATTTCAACGATAATTTCGATTCAAAAATTGTAAGAGATGTTGTTAGGAGTATTTCAGAATTATTCTCACGCGTTTTTTCACAAGTCCTGAATGAAAAATAAAAAAAATAATAATGAATTTGAGACGAAAATTGTGTACCTAAAAATTAGGTAGTTTTAAAAACACTAATATTCAACTTTTAAAAACCAAAAGTGGAAGAAAAAGTAATGAATACTGCAAATAATGCGTTAACAACTTTTTGTCAACATGGCATTCGCTGAAAAATAAATAAGAAAATCAAAGAAAATATAATTAAATTAATTATTCTAATTAACTGATTGTAGTTCTTGAGTGAAATAATTCTCGTTGTCCCAGTGATGTGTAACTTTTTATTGTATCATCGACGTTTCAACTCTCATCTACAGATTCTTTATCAAGAATACAATTAATAAATGAATCGTTAAAAAAATAAGATCTAACACATTAAATCTTTCAAATTTTAAATTACGTTAATTTGTTTTTGTTTTTCTGTTTTTTTCTCGATGTTCCTCTCTTACAATAAACTAAAAATTACAATAAACTGTTATTTGATAAATCCACCTTCTAAAGTAAAATATATCATTTCAGGTTTAAAATATAGAATATTGAATATTTTTGCTACTGACGTGTAATTTTTTTTATTTTCTCTAAGTTAAAAGTATAAGATACAAATTGGGAGTTGATATTTCTTTTTTCACCCAACATTTTAGATATTGAAACTTATCATTGGAAAGTTTGATTTTATTGAATTTTATTACATCGGTACCTGTTAAATTTGGAAGTTGACACTATACTCCCTAATTCTACAGTTAAAATATTGAAAAAAAAGTCGATGGCCAGATGTTTTAAATTGTTTATCAATTCAAACGATCATGAAAAAAATTTAATTGTTGACTTGCGGAATGAAACATAGATTTGGTTGTTGATTTTCATGTTCGTTATATATTTTTCGAATTTCGGGAAGGGTTTCAAGACCCACTACGTTCACCAATGGATGAATCTTCTAAATCGAACAATTCATTTTTTTTAAATAATAATTGTATTACTAATGATTGATAATGATCGCAGTTAATAATTAATCAAATATTCATCAAGTTTCAATAAAATTGATTTAAAATAAATGAGTATATCAATGACAAAATATTGCATAAGTTGGGAACTTGAATTACTCAATATCATAGAAAAAACTTGTCCTAAAAAATTATTGAATTTGTTTTAAATTATGTTGCAAAAACAATGTTAACATAATAATAATGACGTAAGTAATAAAAATGTTATACAAATTTATTGTGGAATGAATGATCGAAAAAAAAAAAAAAAAAAATCTCTCCAGCGGGGAATCGAACCCCGGTCTCCCGCGTGACAGGCGGGGATACTGACCACTATACTACTGAAGATGTTGGCAACCCGTGAATTTTTTTCTTTCAAGGGTAGGAAGATTTAAACTAAAATTTATGTTAACTATATAAAATTTAATAAAAGATCATTTTGATAAATTATATAAGTATTCCATATGTATTTCAAGTATTTCCCTCGAGGAACTTGAAAATTGAAACTTTGACGCTGAAATTCAAAAAGGAATACAACGAAACAAATTTTGACTGTCATATATTAATTGGTCACATGACGGTCACGTTTTTATAACGATTATAAATTTTTTATTCAATAAAGTGTAATTGTATGATTCCTCTTATATCTCAATGTTTTTTTCTTTTTTAATTATTTAAAATAGTAAAATCGAATTGTTTATTATACAAAATATCTAGAGCTAAAATTGAAAAATTCGGACTGTAAATTTTTCTTTAAAAATTAAAAATTGCATGAAATTTTTAAATAAAACTAACATGCTTCAAGTATCAAAAAAACCAGTATAATTGAAAAAAAAAAGCGACAAATTAAGAGAAAGTAATTTTACTTGGCGATCTTTTTCTTTTAATTATTCATTTAATCATATAAAAGTTAGTCACTCGGAATGTAAACTAATAGAATAATAAATATTCGGTTTCGGAGGCAATTTAAAAACTGAATTGTAAAATCAATTGACCCGGAAATGTAATATTTATTATTTCATTTATTCATTCCAAGTTTCTATTTATTTCTTTCAGTTCAAACTATTTTTTCCATACCTCAAAGCAAAATTTTTACGCTGATCTGAAGTGAATTGCTTCTATATTAACATTGAAATATTTAAAATTGGTCAAGGAAGATTAAACATTTTTGTATTTCCATAAGTGTAATCTACATAATTTTTGAAATATACCTTTATGTACCACTGGCATAGAAAACGCGTTTCTATGCCAGCTCGAGATCTCTAAACGCGTTTTCTATGCCCTCGGTACATAAAATATCGTTGCTCATAGGCAAAACAGGTTACAGTCCTCGGCTTCGCCTCGGACCGTAATTTCCCCGTTTCGCCAAATTCGCCCATCCGTGCCTGTTACGAAATATACTATATTTGCTCTTAGCGTGACATTCGTTAGTCACTATTAGTAGTAAACATTCGGTCAAAAACTGTAAATCGCGTCAACATAAAAGAAATAATAATAAAACCATTGTACTTAAAGTACCAAATAATATAAGTTGACGCAAATGATTGTTGGTGGAAAAAAGCGATCAAAATCAGGCCACACTGATTCAAAAACGATACAAGTAATCACAAACAAAATCCAGCAGAATCGGAAAAAGCGTGGAAACCGACAAAATTTTTTTGGTTTCAGTTTCAGTTTTGATTCTTCAAAAAACTCAATAGAAATTTTGTTACGGTTTCGTTCCCGCTTGAATCGAATCGGTTTCGTTTTTAGCAGTCCCTGTTTTAAACTGACATTAACCTGCGGTCTACGACATTAAACATTTTTGCAGTCCAACATCATAAGGGAGACGAGTATTCTAAAATGCAACCATTTTATCATCGAAATTGTTAAAAAAAAAACTACTCGCCCTTTCGTAGTAGTGAAGGTACTTTTTCAAAGCTTCCCTGGCCTGAGCATGTACACTTTCGTGGGCGATGTTGGGATTCTCTTTGTAACGAGAGCATTCGTAATATTCGCTGCCATGAGCTTTCCAGTCACCGAGGCACATCCAACAAAATTCGTGCTTACAGTTGTAACATTGCATGTGATTGCAGCCACCATTTTTCTCTATACATATGTGGCATTTTGGGCACTGGAAATTTCAATTTACTTTCTCGAGTTTCCTATATAACTTTGAGGGTCATGCCTCCGAATTTCCATAATTTTCGATTGTAATCTTCAAATTTCTGTTAGATTCTTTTATTTCAATTTTATGAACGAGTTAGGTTTTAAGATTTGAAGTCAGTGAGATTAATTAATTAACCCCTGAGTAGGAATTTTTGAGAACATAAAAAAAATGTTCTTACGTCTTTGGTATGAGCACTGATATAATTCGCTGTTTCAGAGTCGTCTGCACACTTGGTCAGCCATTTTCTGATCGTGTTGCAGTCGGTCGGTGCATGGTAATCCATACCGCAGCGAAAGCTAAACAATAAAGTGTTATCAATAGCATATTAATGTCAAAATTTCCGATTTTTGAATCTATATTTTAAAATGTATTCATTTGATGAATCATGTTTGTTTTGAAAAATATTTAAAGCTTTATCGTCATTATCAATAAACTCAAATTCATTCTTCATGATCGACTCACCAGAAAACAGTTTTGCACGAGGAACAAGTGATGCGTTTGGCACGCAGTTCCTTAGATCGCATGATTATTTGGCAATTTGGTCCAGGGCAGAATCTTAGATGTGGGTGAGATTTCACGTAATCGTGGAAAGTAAATTGCTGATATCGCTCTCGCATCAATGGTTTGCTCAATAATGACAATACAAAGTCTTCGGGAGCCAAAACATCGCAGTCTCGAGCCATGCAGCTGATTCCTGAAACATTCAATATTCGATTTGTCATATTTGAACTAATTATCTGAACCAGAACTAAGTGACTCTCTAGTGTCTTGAATTACATTTTTGAATTAAAACAAAAACTCACCAGTCGAAATGCCTTGCATTATCTGGACCTCGAAATGCATGCACCAGCAGTCCTTGCAAAAGGAATGACCGCAAGTGAGAGTGGAAAATTTGTCAGGTGAAAAGAAGGTGATGCAGATGGAGCAAACTCCTCCTCGTTGGGATTTTGAGCCACCCGCTGAGTCCGGGGCATGAAGGGATTTGATTTTTGAGTTGATCATTAGACTAGAGGCATTGGCGCGGTACTTGGTGATGATGTCTTGAGGTGTCCAGTTGTGAGTTTGCAGCAGGACCTTAGCCAAAGACGGGGTCATGTGAAGGCTGTTACTTAGAGCTTCGACGCTCTCGTTCAACAACCTCTCGACTTCGTCGATGCGAAGACAGTCGAACATTGAATATTCCGGGTCACGCCTGTTGTGGTCCTGATCAATGTCGTTGTCTGGCTCACCTCCCCAGGGCTGGACACTGTAATAATCTTCGTAACCAGTGTCGCCGCAGTCCGAGTCCGAGCAATCCATTTCGCTGTCATACTCCTCAGTCGACATCTGCAAACATGTTCCATGTTTCCATGAATACATATATATTTTTCACAACGCAGTGTGGGAGATTAAATTTTTTCTGTGGCTTGAATCACAGAAACTGCCGTTCTTGCGACATTCTTGAGTAAAATTTAAAGGCTATTTTTTATCGAAAATTGAAATTTGTGTTGAAAATTTATATATTTTTTGATCATTATCATCTCCCAATATAATCGATGCCTGTTGAAAAATATTGTACAATTAGAATTATTAAAGAACTGCACGGCACTGCAGATTCTAAATGATTAATATATTGTGTTAGTGAAAAATTTTATTTTACATATATTAGCTGAGACAATTAAATAGAAAAAAAACACTCTATTACAGAAATTTGACTAATCAACAAAAAATGTACCTGAAGTTCCAAATGTTTAAAATTAAATGAAAAAAATTTATAAGTTAAAATAGGAGAAAAAAATTTTCTAATTACTTTTAAACACTTTTTGATCGTAACAACAAACTTGATGATCCCAAAAAAATATATTAGTCACACTTCCTATCATGATGAAAAATAAAAAAAATCATTTATTTTTTATTTTCGTTTAATTTTAAACGCTTGGAACTTCAGGTACATAAAAAATAAATTCTACAGTATTTCGAATTGTATAAATTTTAATAAGGGTTTCTGAAAATTAAATTTTACTGCAATTGAGATAATTATTTCTTTATTATATTAAGAAAATTGAAAAAAAAAAGAAACTTTTTAGTAGGTGATGTTTCTAAAAAATGTAAAAACTGAAAAATTTATGTTTGAGGGGTTATATACATTTGCACTCGAAAAATAAAAGACATTTTCACGATTTTTTTCTAGAAAAACGAAACCATTTTTTTTTAAACTCAAAGCTTATTTATGTATTTATGTCTCAGGGTATTTTATAAATTTTTTCAGAAAACCATTTTCGTGATTAAGGTATTAGCGACCGTTGTGCAAAAACACAATTTTACTGACACCGCTCACGGTGAGAGTGATAAATAAGGAACTGTTCATCGGTAATAAAAAAAAAAAAACAAAAAAAAAACTAGTTTTTACCATTACGCTCTGCGTGAACGAAGGGTTTCCCTAAATTAATATTTTTACGAAAATAGTGGTCATTTTCTTAAAATGTTTGATTTTTTAGCACCTGGGATTTCGGTTTTTACAGCAAGAAAAAAAAGTTTTACTTATAATCAAAAATCCTTCATTCACGCAGAGGCTATTTTATTAATAAACAAGCTTTAAAAAACTCCAGACTGTTAAGATAAATAGATTTCGAGAAACTGTGCTCACGGCGAAAAAACATCGGATTTTGGCACGATTGCCGTAGTGCACCCAATTATAAAAATTTCATTATGAAAAAATTTTTAAAATACCTTGCGACATTGACAAATAATAAGGTTATAACTTTTTTAAAAAATATAGTGTTGCTTTTCCAAAAAGAAATTGTGAATGTTCCTGAAGTTACAAACGTTTACAATTAAACGAAAAAAATTTATAAGTTAATATCAGAGAAAAAAATCCTCTAAGCTGCTATTGAACGCTTTTTGATTGTAACAATAAACACGATGCTCCCCAAAAAAATATATGTCACACTTCCTATCATAATAAAAAATCGAAAAATCCATATCTTTTTTTTTTCGTTTGATTTTAAAGGTTTGGAACTTCAGGTACATAATTGTGAAATCATATTTTTTTTCCTGGAGAACTAGTATATAAAACCCGTTGAAAATGTATAAATATTTATTATTGTCAGATTGAAAAATTAAAAACTCACAATATTTTATACAAATTGAGGTCATCAAAATCAATTATTATTGCATATTGCAATATGGTAAATGTTTACAAGCGTTACTTCTGTCCAAAATGACTAAAAGAAAACCAGTTTTTCCTTAAAGGGGATATTTAGGTCTAAATAATATTTATATTGTTTATTACGATTTATTTACAAATAAATTGTGGGAAACCTAAAAATTGACTCATATTGGTTCAAATAAAACACGACCCAAGGAATCTCGCTTTTTTTTCTTTTAGATTTTCTTTTTTTTTAGATTTATTTATATTATTAACACCCAAATACCTCATTTCCCAGAAAAATTGTTTTTTTAGCCATCTTTGACAGAAGTAAAGCTTGTACACATTTACCTGCAATATTTATTAATCTTACTGGTTTGACACAAAAAAATGTGTATAAAATATTGAAAATCAAGATTTTATAATACAGAATTGTATAAACATGTAGATTAAAGACAGGAAAACTTAAGAGTCACAACTGTCTGATTTTAAAATGATTAAATCATTAATTCCAAAACACAAAATTTTAATATTCGAAATTTATTAAATTTTTATAAAAACGTAAATGTTTTGAGACAACTCAAATTTGTATAAGCAATAACCAATTTTTTTTATTATATCAAAATAATTAAGAAAAAAAACTTTCAAGTAAAAAAATTCATATTCCAAATCTAAAAAACTTCTCGAACATTTTTTCTCAAGATGCAGTAAACCAGTAAATTGCAGAAATCATGTGAATTCATCTTACCATGAAATTCTGTTTCCGTCAATGCCAAGTCACAATCTGCGCCCATAAAACAGCATCTATTAAAATGATACCACGAATCGCTCTAATTTCCACATTATCTCATTCCTCGAACGTAAATTATTGAAAATTTTGACGTAACGTTTCACGATCATCATTCTCGTACATCCCAAAAACCTCCATGAAATGCAAAAAAAATCAACCAATGTTCACACTTTCTCCCAAAATCCACTGAAACTCACTTTTCGAGAACAATTCGCACAAAAATCGCTGAAAATTTTTCGAAAAGCTTCACATACGTGCAAAGTAAAAAAATATCGATCGATCCCCAATTCGACCCGTAATTCACTATTTTTACAATGAAAATTTGTCGCGAAAATAGTCAATAACTCGCAAATACAAGAACGAGTTATTGGACAAAATTGTATTTTTCGTGTGAAAGTAACAATCAGTAACAAGAAAAACAATACAACTTTTTTTGCGCAATGCCAAAATTACTGCGAAGTTGGCTGCGGATTGCGCGCGTGCATTTTTTGCAGAAAGTTGGCAGCAATGCGGAAAAATAAAAATTTTTTTTTAAAATCAAAAACTGATAAGTTTATCACGTTTGTCAGTGCATGTTTTTCCTGAAACTGTTTTTTTACCGTTTTTTTGGTATATTCATACGGTTAGCGTGCTAATTTTTGAAAGTTTAAGTTTGCTAAATTAGTTACTTGCGGTTGTTCACTTCATCGGGTTCAATGCGCATGCGCAATATGAAATTTGAGGTTATGTGCAGTCAGTATGGTTCAAGTTCAATATGGTTCAGTGTGGTTCTGTGTGGTTCTATCAGTGCATCACAGTACACAACAGTACATTACTGATTGTGTCGATTGCACGTTTGTAAATAAATTTAAAAATTTTGTTACATAGTTTTTTACCAATTCCTCAAGTAAATTATAATGGCGGAAGTACAAAACTTCATGCTGGACGTTATTAAACGGATTTTCAGCAATTGGGACGCATTGAGGGTAAGAATTTCCGTTTGTTTACAATTTCATAGGTTTGTTTTTCATAAAAATTAATTGTGGTTTTTATCGGAATTTTTAGATTATTTTTGAAAATCATATGGCAGGATCTGTTGAAAAAGCTCGAGATTTTTGCGAATGGACAGAGGAACTTTTGCGATTAAATGGTAATATATCATTTTTTTGATTTTTGTATTTGGTTTGGGTATTTATGTATTTTAGGCTATTCTTCCAAGAATAACTTAACCTCAAAAAAATTTGTTCGGGTTATTCAAAATAAAGTTCTTAAAGAGCTGCACCTTACCCAAAAAGAATCTGAAAAATAAGGTGGTCACTTTGTAAAATGATTATTTTAATTTTTTCAGGTTAGGTGCAGCTCTTGAGGAACTTTTAATTTTTTTAAATTTTAATTAAAATTTCAATTTTTTCAAACTGATGTGGTATTGAATTTTTTATCAAGATTTTGGTGATTTGGAATTTAGGAACCTATAACTCACATTTATTACAAAAGTCTAATCATTGAGCTATAACAAACATAATTTTATAATTTATTTCTGACGTCTTACAATTGGAAATTTTTAATGACTATGTTAATTAGGGTAGTCCTCAGAATCCCTTTCATAGAAGTGATGTTCCCCAAATTGGCTCTAAGTAATGAGAAAAAATCTTAACATTTTTTTACATTTATACCCTGGCAAAGCTTGTGTAAGCGCAACGATATAGTGTTGCAGTTGCGTTGCACTCGTTATTTCAAATAATAAGAGTGTTAAATGTGTGTTCGCCCATAAAACTCATGAAAATAAGAAGTTTGTGTTATTTTTTGTCGTAATTATTCAAAAAGTAATTTAAATAACGATTTTATTTTGAGGAAAGCTAGAATAAAATACCTTTCTCAGTTCCCAGAACTGATGCAATAAGTTATTTTGTTCGATTATATTTATTGTATTTATTGTCCATTACTTCTTGAGACTTGAAGAAATAATAGTTAATGGTATTTTTGATGAAAATCATTTCAATAAGAAATTAAATAAATAATTTTTTTTATCAAAAATCAAATCAAGTGCCTTTTTAGAACCCAAAACTGACGTTTCATACTCAAAACAAATGAAAAAAAAATCGGTTGACAGGCGTTTGCTTTTAACAAATTAGGGTTAAAAGGAATACTTGTTTTCATTTAATTTTTTTTCTCAAAATCACATGTGCTATTTTGATACTGAGTGTTCATTAATTCATTATCGTTTTTTCTGACAATCATGCACTGTGAAGTGGATATTGTGATAAGCACAATACGCTCCAACTTTCTACGTGATTCCCGACGTAAGCATATATTTGCCTTTGTGAAAGATACGTATGCGTGACGCAGTGGAATGCGTTTGGTTCCGTTGAGAATCGGCTTGTATACCTTTGGGAATTACCCGAATTCCCATAGGGAGGACACGGATGTTCGCAGGCACTTTAAAGTCTATTAGTGACAAGTATACAAGATCCTGAACGTCACGATACGCTCACAAGAATGCGTGTATTGCCGTGACCCGTATGTGAAATCATTCCCAGCAGAATCTCCCCAGATTGTGTATGCAACTTGATATTATCGTTTCCAGCAGGATTTAATCGTCACAATCATAATATCCACTCACAGTGTGTATCTTATTTTATTTGATTTTGCAGGCGATACGTTATAATCCGTTAAAAAGTAGGAGTAAAATCAAAGGGGAAGATAAAAGAATAATGTTTTTTTTATTTCTCTATTTCTGAACATACAACTTTATTTCCAAATTTTCCTTCTGCTATCTATTGGGAATACTTCTTATTCATGATTTATCGCATCATTGTAATCGTGGGTTTTGTCAGATCGTTTTAATAGTGATCTTAAAAGTGCAACGCAAGTGCAACGGAGATGCATGTGAAAAGTGTTGCATAGACTTTGCCAGGGGAAAATTACAATTCTAAAATTTTTCCTCAAGTCTTATGATTGATTATAATTATGTTTTAAGACCTGTTTTTTGCTGTCTTAATACCAAAAATAGAAATCTCATATTTTTAACTGTGATAAAATAATATTTCATCTTTTCTAGTTATGTTTAGGACCAGGGCAACCAAAAATATTTTGTTAAATAAAAAATATTTCGATAAATATTTTGGCTGTAGGCGTCGATAAATGAATCTTTAAATTGTGCTTTTTTTCATAATATTTTTGGTTGCCCTGTAATACAATTATTGTGCTTTGATAAGAGTTCTTCGGAAATATCTTCATATACAAGCTTGATTCAATGTCATAGATTTTGTAATTTTGTAAAATATTCAATTTTTTGTTAATTCGATTTAATAATTTTAATATTTTGGAATCAGCTGTTTGATTTTTGTAATTTTTTTCCATCGTCAATTTCTAACAAATATCATACTATATCACGAAATTCACAAAATTTTTCTCTGTGGATCTAAAATATTTTCCTGTGCTTCAAGCATCTAAAAATTCAGAAAAATGTAAAAAAAAGAGGTCAGCTGTTTAGCTGAGAAAATTCGATTATTTTGTACAATTTAAAGTGTTTTATTAACCATTTTGCCTTTTTTGTATGATTTTTTGACAACGCAGACTTTTTCTTTAAGTGAAAAATATCGCAAATATTTTAAGTTTAATTGGACGCTATTCGACTAAACTGTTTAAAAAATATGATTGAAAATGTAAAAAAGAAAACGAACAAGAATTTGATTTTTGTTATACATGTTGAACTTTGACATCAAAAATCAATAACATAATAAAATTAATAAAAAATGAAAATCATGAAATCACCAAAATTAACATCTTCATCATTTTTCAATCATGCATTATTAATTTTTTACATTGATGAAAATAAATCTATGATATTCAATATTATGATGTTTTTATTTCAACAAATTTAATTCTTTTTTTTGTATAATTAAACTTTAACTGAGAAAGTTTAATGATATATGTAATGATTTTTGACTTTGAAGTTTGACATATTTAACGAAAATGAGATTTTCGTTAGATTTGCTTTCTAAGTTTTTCAACCATATTTTTGATAAGTAATTTTTGAATTGCCTTAAAAATAGCTTGAATGTAAGCAATATTTTTCCTCTTTAAAAAAAGTGTGAATCGCCAATATAGTTTGTGCAAAAAAGTTGATAATTTTTCTGCTCGTATGATAAAAAAGGATTCAGTTTTCAAATTTCAAAAAACAAAATAATTGATAAGTGGAAAATTCTTCAGATGACCTCTCCGTTTTCTAAGTTTTTTGTATGTTTTTGAGTGCTTCGAAGCCTAAAAAATACCCCAAATCTGTTACATACATTTCTGTGGAATCCTTATTTTGAACCTAATTCAAAAAAGCCTTTAGGTTAAAATTTAGTACTTTTTTGAGATTACTCGACAATTAGTTAAGTAATCACTCTATTGATAACTTCTTTCCCAGATCAACTAGACGCCTGCGATCTCGCCACAAATTTTGACGATTATTTCGACGACATATTCAGCACAGAATTAGAAGACCACAGCTCAACAGTAATCGCAATGCAAATTGTAGAGTTTTATCGTTTATTTTTGGCGCGAGATGAGAAGACTGCGTTAGAAAAATTTGGTCAGTTGCCACCTCTGCAAAGCTGGATTTCTGATCCAGCTCTTTTGAGGAAACCTCGTGTGCTGGTTGAAGACAGTTCGTCGAGTGAGGAAGATGAAACGACAGAAGAAGAAATGGAAGTGGAAAACATGGAAGTCCCACCGAGTGACGAATGGATCGAAGTCAAAGGTAGAAAAAGAAGATGATAATGTAAAAACGAAGTTTATTTATTGCAATATTCTTGTTTTTTTTTACTGTTCAAAAAATCGACTTGAATTTTTGTGGATAATCTCCAAAATGTCTGCAGTTTTGGAATCTTTTCACATTTGACCATCAAATTATTCATCAAGTGAGACAGTGTTATATTTTATAAGTAAATTATAAAAACTTGTTCAATAAATGGTAGAATCGATTACAATTTTTTTTATTGCACCTAAATGCTAATTTGGAAATTTGGTGATTTGAATATTGACGGATTATTTTGTCAAAATATTGGTTTGTGAATTTTGATGTTTCACATATGTAAAGTATAAAAATGAAAATATCGAAGTTGGGATTGATTTCAAATGTTTCAAAAAAGTGGAAAAGTAATTTTAAAAAACTTACATAATATGTAGATTTTATGTTATTTTTTTTTATTTTTTACATGTTTCATATTTTTGTATAAAAATATATCTAAAAAATTTTCTAACTAAGTAACCGGAGTTGCTTTTGTATGGTGTTCTGTTTTTCCTTTTTCAGTTGGCACTAGAAACAAAAAGAAATTAGTTTTTTGTTTTGGTTATTCAATAGTGAATTTTTACCTTCTGTAGAATTATTAGCTATTTGGTAACCATTCGATTCAATTTTTTGGCTACCCATTTGTGATTTTTCCTTAGGCCCAAAAATACTGAGAATGACAGGTAAAAAAATAAGGCCATGAAACAGCCCAAATATCACAACAGCAGTGAAAAGCTGAAAAATAACAATGATTACAATGGTAATAATTGTTCTGTTATGTAAATATTTCTTACAATTAGTGGTAAAACTTCAAGTTGCAATCTTTTATAAAATTACTTGAAAAAATAGTGTAAAGGAACAAATTTCCTTCAATTGAGGAGCTTTAAAAAAAGTAGGGAATGAAGCTTTTAACTACAGTTTTGGTTTTTATTTTTCAGTTGAAATTTTGGTACCAAAGTTTCACTTTCAATAACATTATAAAATTTTGAAAAATTTTTATCAGCTTCTCAACTTTGAGTGTTGAAAATATTTCATAAAATTCTTTAAAATTTACATACATTTACTAATATTCAACAAAGTATTGCAAATTTTGCAGTAAACACAAAAATGTCGATATTTAAAAATTCAATCACACAAAACTTGTAAATTGAAGAATTCACTTTACCAGGAAAACACAAATCCAGTGAATATAATTCTTAGCTGAAAAAAAATTTGGAATTCTAAGTTTCTTAATGTTATACGTTTGAATCTGAAAATTTGAATTAACATCCCTGTAAAATTAAAATAGAAATTCTATTATGAAAAAATTTGTGATTTTAATGTTTTGAATGAGAAAATTTTAAGATCGTATTCATCTTGCATCAAAAAAGTAAATGGACTTAATAATTTTAAATTTATAATTCAAATGACACTTATCATCATTATTAAGTGTTTTAAATTCGCAATTTTTCAATGAATTTTTTTTTTATCGAATTTACTACAAAATAAAAGAGTTGAAAAAATTAAAAAATGAATGAAACATACTATAGATATAGGTATAGATTCAACCAATGAAAAACAAAACTTGGTATATTAGATGAAAAATTTTCGAAATGGCACATTTTTATTATTAGAATAAATTATACATGAATACATAGAATGAATTTCATTTTAAAGCATTAATAATTGGGCGAATAGAATTTTTTCAGAATTTACAAGTTCTGTATTGAGAGTTTTTTGCAAAATGTGTGGATTTTGCGAAAATCGCAAATTTTCACTTGAACGATTTGAAAATAAAGCAAAAGCATTCTTTAATTAATAATGTGTGATTCTCAAATTTAAAAAAAAAAAAAGAAATTCAATCGATATCATTAATAAAAATGGTAAATAAAGATGTTCAATATGTGTTGATACATTAACAATTTGATTATCACGTGTCATAGAGTCTATTTAACAAAATTTGTCCAAAATATCAAAATCTCAAATTTTTCTGATTTAAAAATTTTTATTTTCCAATAATTCGATAACTTTATATTTTTCATTTTTATATTTCTGGCCTTTCTTTTTAATTATTATTTTGCAGCGGATTTGATGAAAAAAATAGGCGTTAAAAGTTTATGAGTGGTTATAATATAAATAATTGATTTTTAATAAATTATTAGAAACTTCTCAGTTTTTGAATATAAATTCACCTACATAATCATTATTTTTAATGATACGAGATTAGTTTAAATATTTCATCATTAAATACACCATCTTTAACACTATACAATTGAATGAATAAAAATATACCTTAAAAACTATGAGAAATAGGTAGGATGTGCTTCGACTCAGTAAAATGAATGCAAGGAATGTACTGAATGCTCCATTGAAAACAGGGGGTCCAATGGCGTGAAGCGTCATGACGAGTCTTTCTGAAATTAAAAGAAAAGATAAAACCTGAAAAAAACTATAAATTAAGTTTGAAGCTTTACCAAAAATTAGAAATAATTGAAAATAGATCGATTGAAAAACTTCGAGGACAATATTTGCAATAATCTGGAATTTGTTTATGATTCAAAACTATCATAAATGTAAACAAAATTCTGTTTCATAAGTATCCATCCATAATTTTAATTTGAAACTAATATCCTCTAATCTAAAGTAAAATTTAATTCTATTTAAATATCATTGGATCAGGCTTGATAATAATACTTAATCCTGTTCAAACATAATAGAAGGTATAACTAACTTGAAGATTCGTAGACAATGTCTAATAATTATTGATCTTGAACATACGGTTCTTTAAATTTCAAGATTCAAAAAATATAGTAAGTATTTGATGATAAAAAATTTTAAATCCTCGAATTTTCATCAGTTCTATGCGTTGCATCTTTTTCCATTTCACGGGAAACTAGTCGTGATTAATTAAAGTTAATAAACGCTTCACCATTTTTCGTGCCCTTTGCTCGTATGAACTCGAGGCTGACGTGGGCCGCGTAATCTACGGCTAAACCAACGCACGTCAAAACAATTAAGCCCGACGATATGTCATTGGCCAGGTTGAAGAAGTACATGGATCCCATTAGGTCTATAAGGGTGAAAATCACGCAAACGAAGGTCAAAATTCCGCATCGTATGTCCCTTAAGAGCAAAATAGTTACTGTTCCGATTACGAGTAATTCCAGGGCTAAATTCCTTATGAATTCGTCGTTGGTGATCTACAAAGATGAAGCTAGAATTAATACAAGTTATAGCAAAATTCTGATTTGAAAGAGACTTATCATACATGATATTACAATTTTTCGAAAATTCTTAAAAAATTCGTTATTAGACTATTTATATTGTGAAAAAAAAAACTTTTTTACAAGTATTTTATAGATATCTATATTTTTTTTGGCGAAATCAACGATAAAGAGCGATAAACGATCTTTAAAGATTTAAGGTTTTGACAACTTCTAACAGTTTTGATAGTTTCTAATGTTCTCGAAAGTTGAACAGAAGCTATTCAAATTTCGACAGTTTTTGACAACTTGTCTAATTGTGAAAACTGCCAGTTCAAAAATTTTAACAGTTTGGACAGAAGCTGTAAAATTTTTAACAGCTTCGAAAATATTCAGTTTTTTAACATCGACAGTTTTTAATAATTCGTTCAAGTGCAAAAACTATTGATTTATAATTTTTGACAGCTTAGATAGAAGCTATTAAATTTTTGATAGTTTCAAAAATAGTTTCAGATTTTCAATTATTTACGAAGTTTTTAATTTGTATAGCTGAAAAATGTTAGTTTATAATTTTTGACAGAGTAAAGAGAAGCTATTAAATTTTGGACAGTTCGAAAGTATTCAGTTTTACATTTTTTAGCAATTTGTCTGACTGTCAAAACGGTTTGTTTGTAATTTTTGGTAGTTTAGACTTAAAATATTCAATTATAAACATTTTCGAAAATATTCAGTTTTTCAATACTTTTCAAATTTTTAAACAATTTTTCTAATTATGAAAACTGTTCGTTTCTAATTTTTTACAGTTACGCCAGAAGCTACTAAATTTTCGACATTTTCGAAAATATTCATAGTTTTCAACATTTTGACAGTTTTTAACAATTCCTCTAATTGTGGAAACTGTAAGTTTATAATTTTTTACAGTTTGTTCAGAAGCTGTTATTTCGACAGGTTCGAAAAAAAACACAGTTTTTTAATATTTTCTACAGTTTCTAACAATTTTTGTCCAACCGTGTATGATTGTGTCAGTTGATAACAGTTAAAAAAAAGGCGAAAATGGTCGAAAAAATTAAAAATATTATTTCAACGAATAGTATATTTCGTATCAAGGAGCAGAAACGAGCATTTTCACGAGTACGGAGTTTTGCGAACGAGCGTAGCGAGTTTTTGCCAATTTTTCAAAATTGGTGAAATTGTTAAGGAACCAAGGTCATAAATCATTTCACTGCTTGGGCGCCAAAAGCTGTGAAACACTCTTGTGAATTTTCAACATTCAAAATAATTAAAAAGCATCAAAATTCTTCAAAAACTGTCAAAGTTGTCATAAAGTTTTCAGCTTTCAAAACCTGTGATAAACTGTTGAACTGTCAAGGCTGTCAAAATTTGTTAAGACTATAAAATTTATAAAAAATATGAAGACTCTTGTAGAATCTCGAATTTTGAACACTATGAAAAATAGAAAATTCGTAATATTGTTGCTGTTGGTGGTTTATTCATAAACTTATTATTATAAACATGTCATATGTAAGAACTTTTAGGAACTGCAATGTTTCTTTTTCTTTTTCCTCACTGCAGTACACACTTTTTAATAAATTTAAGCATTTGATTGGAATTATGAAACTCATTTTTTGAAAATTATAGTCTCTGTTTCGAATTCTAAATTTCGAGAATTTTGGAATACGATTTTTCGAAAGTTTAGACTCGAATTTTCTAGAAGCCTAAAACTTATATTTCGAACACTTTTGGATCGATTTAATAAAGTTTTTAATAAATACATGATTTTGAAATTTGAAAAGTTACATTTTTATTAGAATATATATTTTTATTTTTAAATCGAATTGACATAATCTTGTTTTGACGAGTTTCAGAGTACGCACTTTTCTATTTTCAATTCCCAAATTTTAATAAACTATTGAGTTAATTCTAATCAAAAATAATCTGTTCATTCATTATTGAATAATAATTTTTCAAGGAATTTCAATGATTATTGTACATTAATCAATAAACTGAAAAAAATGAACATTATCAAATGTTCAAAATGTGGATTCAAAAAATCCACAGATTTTAGAATATGTACTTCTGAATGTTTAAACTTTTATTTACCGAATTATAAGTGCAGCTTGATTTGACTTTAAAAGGTTTCTGAGTACTTGTACAATTAAGTTACAATTTTGAAGACGTAGTATAAAACATTACTCTCACAGTGATTGATTACCTTATTAGCTGCCCAAGTCACGTACTGTCGCGAGAATAGGGCAATGTGCGTGTCATTGTTGTGGAATTTAATACGTTTTAAAGAATTCCGTACTGATTCCATTGCTTGCATTTGACTTCGTGAAGTGTTTATTGAAATATGCTGAATCTCGATCACTGAAGTCTGCCGAAAAAAATTTTTCTCTAATTTTAAACGGTTGTCCCATTCAAGGGACGTTTTTGGATGGCTAAATTTTTGAAAAATTGAAAGCAAGTTTCTTCCAATCTTGATTTTGATACAATATCAATATTTGAGTAATCATGTCACAGAATATGATTTGATGAATTTTATATAAAAATGCACATTTTTATTGAAAGTCAGTGTAATTGTAATCATGTATCTAAAACATTAAGGGATGATAGCAAGAAAAGGAAGACTTTAAACAATTTTATAGGAAAATCGCACAGAATTCGTAATATTTAAAGACAACTGCTTCAAAAACAAAAATTTGAAGTGATTAGCCAATTCTAACATTTTTCGCAAAAGTCATGTAGCCTGGACATTTTTTGTTTTCTGAGATTAAAATTACTAATTCCATCAAGGGAAAGAATTACTTGAGAAAAAATTTTTCAAACCTTGAGGACATGACGTTCAGGGAATTCAAAAGCTTTGGATAAAACATTTCAATATAGTAATCATGAAAAACAGTTGATTTGGATAATTTAAAACGTGTGATTCAAAAATTATAGAGCATTAGAAAATATAATAAATACACATTTGCTTTACTGTAAAAAAATCTTTAGAAACGTTAGAAAAGGATAATCTAAAATTCAACGTTTTTCGATAGAAATTTTGATAGTGATTTGTGATTAAATTTTTTTGTTGCTCACCGTTATTTTGTAATCATTTCCAGCCGGAATTTGATCAAACTTCATATCTTTGATATAACTTTGCCCAGTTTTGGTAAGTAACAAGAACTCTGGGAGATATCCATAAAATTCATATTTTCCTTCAATTTCTGAAAACAGATTAATTGAATGGGTCAATATAATAATGGGTTCCATAAATGACCCTGAAATTCTTTAGAGCTATCATGTTGTACATAAACTAGTAATGGGTAGAAAATTTTTATTGATTTTCAAAGATTTTTTACTTCGCGATTTTTTTATAGCGATATTCTCATGGGTTTCTTCTTACAAAATTAATATCATAGAATATCAGTAATAAAAGTTAAGTCCATTCAAATTTTGAAAATAATAAAGCGATTATATAAAATACTAGGAATATGTTAAGTAATTGTTATATGAAGGATTAATGAATATATTCATAATATATGAAACTTGAGATGCTAGAGCAGAAAATTCCAAAAATGTATATAAGAACTGTAAAATACTGAAAGTTTTTAAATTTATGCTGAAAAATCTTACGAAATTCAATAAATACAGAAAAATACTAGAAACTCAAAGTATATACTTGTCCATGCTCATCATTTATATAAATAACTTGGGAAATTCTGGAAATAAATAAAATTTCGATTCCTAGAGCATTATATTTCTGAAACCTATACAAAAATATCAAAAATCTCCAAATTAAAAAAAAAATCTTACGGAACTTTTACAAAAAACAACGAAAAACACTTAAAATACTTCAATTTTATTAGATGCTTATGAATGCTGATTGAAGCTTTATAGAAATCGGAAAATTTATAAAACTTTGATTTATAGAGAATCGGATTCCAGAAATCTATGCAGAAATTTATTAAAATACCAGAACGTTCTTCAAATCGTGTGAATCTCTAAAAAAAATAGGCAAAATACTATAAGTGCTTTAAATCCATCATGTTTCCTGAAAAATTAATCGAAATGATTGAAATATTACAAACTTTAAATTCTATGAAATTGAATTCTAGAAATCTAAAGAGACTTATTTAAAAACTAAGCAATTATGCAATATTTTATAAATTCTAAAAAATATAAAAATACTAAAAATGTAAGAAATACTTAACATCTATAAAACTTTAAAAACTAAAGCGTCAAATTCTTTAGATCTATAAAACGATTCATAAGGATTGCAAAAAATCTTACAAATCGTGAAAATACTGAATAAATACAAAAAGATCTAAAATAACTATAAATCTACCCAGTGAACCTGTGAGCTCGCAGCGTGCTCGCGGCGAGCGTGAAAATCAAATTCGCTGCGAGCTCGCAGCATTTTCATTACTTCCGTCCCTTTTCGAACACGCCGCGAACTCGTCAGCGAGCTCGCAGACTAGGGATGTGCGATTCCGATTCGATACTTGAGGTATCGGGTACTTTAGGCTCGATACTCGAGTATTCGATACCGATACCTAAGCACTCAATACCTAGGCGAGTCGGTACCCATTGAGCTGGTATCGACTCGAGCACCAACATCAATAGCACCTATCTGTAATACAGGATTTACAAATTTTATAAAACAAATTTCAAAAATTGATGACCTTTTTTTAGAGATTTGTCAGAGCTCCTACGTTTTCCCCATTAATATCCTGAGATTATAAAAGTACTCGATACTTAGGTATCGAGTACTTTTTGTCAAGTATCGTATTCGGATCGGTATCGACGTTTCCGCGGTACTCGAGTAACCGATACTTTTTCAAGGTATCGCACATCCCTATCGCAGACTACTCGCCACGAGCTCACAGAGTACATTCAGTCCGTTGATGATTATTATTATATATTTCAGGAAAATAAATAAGATAATTCATTATTTACAGTAAATAAGTAGTCACGATGTAGCTGTAAAACAATTATTAAATAAATAAAAATTCCTCCCGGCTGGGAATCGATTCCGTGTTCTGCGGAGTTGAACGCCCAAAAGTATCATATTAATTAACATGGGACATGCACTTGATTCAAGCATTCTACACAAAACTTGAAATATGAGAAAATAAAACCAGCAGCCATCTGGTGAGCGCTTGGGGAGAGCGCGCGAATTTTCAAAATTTGAATTACTTTATATTGGAATTTTCAAAATTCGCGCACTTTCCTCAAGCGCTCACCAGATGGCTGCTGGTTTTATTTTCTCATGTTTCAAGTTTTGTGTAGAATGCTTAAATCAAGTGCATGTCTCATGTTAATTAATATGATACATTTTGGCGTTCAACTCCGCAGAACACGGGATCGGTTCCCAGCCGGGAGGAATTTGGTTTTTTTATCAAATAATCGTTTTACAGTTTCATTGTGATTACTTTTTACTGTAAATAATGAATTATCTTTTTATATTCCTGGAATATATATTAATAATTATCAACGACTGGAAGTACTCTGTGAGCTCGTGGCGAGTAGTCCGCGAGCTCGCTGGCGAGTTCGCGGCGTGTTCGAAAAGGGGCGGAAATAATGAAAACGCTGCGAGCTCACAGGTTCACTGGGTATGAAGATACTGTTATCTGATAAATCCATTCAAAGACGGAAAATAGGATAATCTTCGGATTCTAAAACACAACATTCTGGAAAACCATATAGCAATTCTTGAAAATACTTTGTGGTAATCTATAGAAATACCATGAAATGCTACAAAATTTTATAAATACCAAAAAACCCGACATCTTCGAAAAACATTTCAATTCCAGGCAGATATGATTCTCTTATAAATCTATGAATTACTAACAAATTTTCTACTTCGTATTCTACAGGATCAAATTATGGATATCTATGTAGAGATGTTTAAAGTACCATAAAATCTTTTAAATTGTACGAGTACCGAAAAAGTACTGCAAGAATTTATTGAATTAATTTAATTTCATTTAAGAATTTATTGAAATTTCTTAAATACTATCTAACGTTGCTAATGATAGTTCATTCTTTGGGTAGAGTTGAAAAATTTATTTTTTTATTGTTTTAGTTTATTTCTCATTCAACGTTTGGAACTCAAGGCACATTCAGATGAGCTGATATTAATATTTTTCCTTTCGATTCCCATCCTCATCGGGGAGTAACTGAAGAGGGGGTTAACCTATTATACCCACCGTAATTATTGTCTTTCAGCCACGAATCATATTTTTCGAACCACGGGCTCAGGGTCTCGTTGTTGATGTATGGATTTTGTCGCAATTCGTGAACGAGTCGCGACAGCTCGACCCACTCGTCGTAGTAGTCGACCCCGGTCAGATAAACTCCAGCCTTCGATCCCTGTTTCGGAAAATATTCCCCCAACGCCTCGTAAAATTTTACAGCGTAGGAGTTTTGATCGAGGTACTTAAGAGGCTCGAAATTCTGAGTCAATCGCGTGATCGCCCAAGAATTTATGCCCAACGCGATGCCTGTCACGACGATGATGAAAAACTTCACTCCTCCATTCGTGAGGAATGGTCCAACGTAATTTGCAAAAATCGTGTGCAAGAAATCTTCCTCGTCTTTAGGAGTTTTTCGGGACGCGTTTTCGCGTGTTTGGGAATTCGGGACTGATTTTTCGACGATTACGAGACATGCGACGAAAAACGTCAATTCGTAGATGTAGAGGAAGATGATTCCTGTGGAGGCAAAGATGCAGAAGGATCTGGGAAAAAAGAAAATAGAATTTGTTGTTAATAAAGAGCGTTTTTTTTTTGTTAATTGATTTGAAAGGGTGAATTCATGACTGGTTGAATAGCAAAGAAAAATCTTCATTAGATTCTATTTGAATGATCTGAGGAGTTGAAATGCATCTTTGTCTACATTCCACTCAATGGCAAAAGTTTAAGATTAGAAATAACACTATGTGACAAAATTTAGGGTCTGAGATGCTATACATCGATAGTATCAATAAGCAAAAGTAGAATAACTAAGGGATTTTTCTAGGTTAGATCGGATATAAAAGTTATAAATAATTATAGTTCGTTATGCTGAAATTGCTTATTTTGACCCTTTTTCGAGAAAAAACAGAAAGTATTGGTTTTCAGCATAGCTTGATTCATGTTTCAAATTTTTTTTTATGAAAAATTGCAATTTTTTAAACGCACTTAAAAAATTTGTTCTATCATGACTGTAATTAACGATATAGAAAAATATACAAAATTTCATATTGTGCTGAAGAATACAAAAAATAAAACAAATCTATCAATACACTAAATGAATGAAGAAAAAACTTTCTTAATAATTTATTTATTTACCTAAAATCTATAGAACTTAAAATCCTAAAGCTCGTCATTCTAAAAACTTGAGTAGGAATTCACGAAAATATCAGAAAATCGTTCGTCGAATTCATCGAAAATTCCTAAAAACACTAAAAATCTACGAACAAACTGTTTTGAAAAATATTTCGAAATACTAAGAATAAATAC
Source organism: Platygaster robiniae (assembly GCA_028476575.1). Classification (NCBI taxonomy): domain Eukaryota; kingdom Metazoa; phylum Arthropoda; class Insecta; order Hymenoptera; family Platygastridae; genus Platygaster; species Platygaster robiniae. The sequence goes on from CM052020.1 coordinate 40,413,958, forward strand.
AACTTTAAAGTTTAGCTCATCAAGTTCTTAAAATTTACATAGCAATCCATAAAAATATCAGAAATCTAAAAGAGTACTAGAAAATACTATTACATTTCGCTTGGTGTCACTTGATCAAAATTATTTTGTGCATTGAGAATTTCGAGCATCGTTTTTTGTGCATTATGTTTTATGCATCGCACGAATGAACAAAAATCAGTTGTGCAAGTAATTTTGATGCAATGATCTTTGGTGCAGGTATTGAATTTTGCAAAAAATTATTGCTCATAAATTTATTGATCAAGATTAAATTGTGCAGGGATAGAAATGTGCAACTTCAAACTGCGCATTCATTTACTTTGCGATGTACATGAGTTTGATCATCGGTACTTCTTTTGTTCAAGAAGTACTTTTTCTGTCAGTGTTTTTGTAAAGTAACAGGAAATGCATGAAACGCGTAAACAGACGAATCATACGCAGTAACATGATAAAAAAACTGATTATTGTACAGCCCTGTAGAGCCTTGTTCGAAGCTGTAGTAAACGGTAAGCCATAATCGAAGCAAGATCTTGTTAAAAAAATAATAATAATAAATAATATTGTTTATCCTAGCAACTGTGGGTTCTGATCCGACAGATCATCAAGATTTTCCTTACGAAGAAAAAGAAAATCTTAAAGCTGAAACAGCAACCAAAAGTGGTAATTAAAATAAAAAATGTTTCATTTTGCAAAAGTGATTGTGGATTAAAAAAAATTATCAAAATTTTCATTAAAACATATTAAGCGCTCTTTGGTAGCTCTCTGTTCATGTATCTCTGACCTGTTGCACTCAATTTAAAAAAACTCATGATATAATTTAACCTAATTTTTTTGTACAATTGTAGAAGAGATCCGTGCTGCTACTGATAGCCAAGATCTTTTGGTTGGCGTTGGCATGCCAATAGTTACCGAGGTGCAAAACGTGAGTAACCAGTAGAATTGAAAATACGGTTATAAACTAGTTACTCCTTCAAATCCTTAAAAGAGTATAGGTACTTTTGTTTAATTGTTAAATATTTGCAAATTATAAGGATTCATGTTTTTCTATGCCAAAGATTTTTTTGATGTAACAATAATTATCGAATTTTTTAAAATTAGATACCAATTAAGAAAAGAAAAAGGAAACGCCATCGCAATAGGCGAAAGCCACGGAAAATGCGAGCAGTGATTGCAGTGAATGAGGTGCAAAACGTGAGTGATCAGTAGAATTGAAACTTGTTTGTCTTTCAAACCTTTAAAAGAGTATGGGTATGTTTGTTTACCCGTTAAATATTTGCAAATTATTAGAATCCATGTTCATCTAAGGCAAAGATTTTTTTGATATAACTTTAATAGTGATCGAATTTTTTTTTAAATAGTTACCAATTGACAAAAGAAAAAGGAAACGTCGTCGCAATGGACGAAAGCAAAAAAAACTGGCCCGAATGATGAGTGCTCAAGTAACGGGCCCGGCCCCCATGGTCGACTAATATATGTAGATGTATAGAATTACAGACTTAAAATTGAATTAACTGTTTTTATGTCGTTAGGAATAAATTTCTAAGCTCATTTTGCAATGTTTGTTTTTCTAATGTATTATTGACAACTTTTATCCAGCGATCCTTCATTTTTTAAGATCCAATTTTAGCTTGAAAAATTTTGAACTCTTATATAATTTATCAAACTGTGTTTTGTAATGTTGAAAATGGCTCAATAGATTTAGATGAATTTTAAATTGAGACACCAATTTTCCAATTATTCGTCTTTTATAGCTTTCGTGAACAATCGGAATCCCATTTGAGCAATTTTTGAATTCAGAAGATGAATGTTTTGTGTTTTAATCTTCATTCTTTCATTTCAGAGTTCACATATGTTCAATATGTGATTTTTGAACCATCAAAATAAACGGTTTCGAATTTTGTGTTTCTCTAAAAATTGTAACTGTTAATTTTATTTCATTTAAAATTTGGATTAACCTGTACTGAAATTTCGGAGTTTGAAAAACTCATCTTTGAAAAATGAAAATCATTGAATTTTTTACTTTCTATATTTGGTTTTTGTTTCCTGGAAATTTCAACATTCAAGTTTTTCTTTTCTGAATTTGTTCAACGTAATGTTCAAAATCCCGAAGTTTGTGACAGTGAAACATGTTTTTTCGATTTTGTTTTGAGTTTCAAAGTTCTAAATTTATTATTTTGTATATTTTTTTATTGAAGAGTTGGAAATTTTTCATTTACAAGTCATGGAACAGTTGATTTGAATTTCTCATCATTGGAGTTTATTATTTAAATTCGGATTTTTAAAATATAAAATTCGTGAAAAAATTCATTTGTCACCTTCGAGAATTGAATTCCTTAAAGTTTGGATCCAAATTTAGAAAAACAAAATTTGAACAAATCATTCAAATTTGAGAATTAAAAAAATTGAATTGTTTTTATGAAGAAAAGTAAAAATTGTTCGTGGTTTAAATCCAGGTTTTTTACCTTGAATTCAAATTTATGTGATCATAGAACAGATTGTAATGATCATTTCAATTTTGAAGGTGGCAATAAATAATTCCTAAAAATGTGAGATTTGGGGTATCAAATTTTGTGTTTTTCAAGGTAAATATTTTTTACATCTCACATTTTGTGTATCTATAAAATCCCACTCAATTTTCAAAATACAAGCTTAAAAATTTAAAAATATTAAAGCTTCTATAAATCAATAAAATACTGAAAATCCATGTACATACCATTCCCTCAAAAATGTTTACAAATACTAAGTACATACATATCTGTAAAACCTAGAATCCTAAAACGTAGAATTCTAGATATCTGTATAAAAATTCGAAAAAATACCAGAAAATTTTTCAAACTGTAGAAATACTGAAAAATGCGATAAATACCATAAGTATTGGAAATCCACAAAATACCAGTTATTTTTGGAAGCACTGTTTTCTGAAAATTTTTTAAGACACCAAAAATGTAATAATTTTTGAATTTTAGATTATCGAATTCTCAAAACTTGCATGATTCACGAAAATTGTATAAATATCTTAAGAAACAAAAAGATGCTCAAAATTTTTTCTAAATTTTGTTGAATTGAATACGAAAAACTTTAAAAATACTCACACTCCATGAAATATCTTGAAAAAAAAAATTTAGAGTATGCAGATGGAAATGTTATTAGAAATGAAGTACCCATAAAAACCCAGTCAATTATAATAAGGAAACTTGAACATACATCTATCACTATTATGTCTATATTGCAATATATAGACCTTAAATTATATCGCATAGTGTAATGAAAACAATCGATTAGGAGTGATTAGGCACAAGATGCCGAAATAGAATCGTTAAAAAAAGAGAAATGTCACCTGAGAAACGGTAAAGAAGTCCCAATACCAATTCCGAAAGCCATGGTATTCGTCACGGAAGTCACAGTGACGCTCGAACCAGAACGTTGAACGGCCTTGGCGACCTTTTCCGTTACTTCCAAAGGCTCATCCCGCTGCGACAAATTTTCCAAACTTTCGAGTATGACGAAAGAATCATCGACGCCGATACCGAGCAAGAGGAACGGTAGCAACGGGTTTAAAGGGCCGTACATTTGCCCAAGGTAGAAACAGAAACCATAGGAAGAAACCAAAGCAAGAGCAATGACGAAAAGTGCGGAAATGGCGAGGTAAATTCGTTTTCGGAGGGCAACACGTCCGGTGATCATGAAGGTGAAGTAGCAAAATAGGAGGATGATGCCGAAAATCAAGGTCACTGCGCTGCTGTTGACGACCTCGTAGAGGAGGTCGTGGTAGCTTCTCGTGGCGATGACGAAGACCTTCATTTGGGGTGGGAAAATTCGGCCCTTTTTGAGCACGGCGTTCACGAATTCCAGTTCCCAGGCCTCCGAAGCTGGGTGAGAGTTCCTCAACATGTAGTGCAAAATCGTGGCCTCGGCGCCTTCGAGAGTTCCGTTTTCGGAGTATTTGGTTTTGGAAAGTAAAGGCGCTATGTCCAGAAGTATGTGCTTCCTTGGGAGGAAATAATTGCTTTTGGCGATGATGCGAATGATTGCTGGGAGTTTTGAAAGTTAGCAGTTTTAATTGTTTGTCGCGCTTTTTATGAGGTCTTATAAGAGTTGACCTTGCGAGATTTTTGTGTAGGAACCCAGTGAGCTCATTATTTTTTTTCGTGGAATGAGCTCACGCGAAATTTTGAGTAGTATAAGGGTAATAATCATGCAACTTCAATGGTGATTGCTTGATGAGAAATTTGGAATGAAAAGAATGTCATGACAGTTTACTGTTTTGATAGTTTTGTCGATCAGAGTTGAGATTCTTTAACTTCACAGAATTTTTGCTGTATTTTGTGTTTGAAAGTTCTGCGATTTCGAGAAAAAACTGCATTGTTGGTATGATTAATTGTTTTTGATTTAAACTGATTCTTACTCGTTTCTTAGAGCGGCTGAAACGTCTTCTAATATTCTGTTTTTGGTCAAAAATGATATGTTTTTTACTTCCTCGGGTTCCCAGAGTCGCAAAAACGATTGATAAATGCAAGGCTCGTTTTTGAGCAAGGTTTCGTTCATTTTGCGAAATATTCTTCCCCACTCTTCGTTCAGTGTATCGTTTTTTCCATTTTCAAACCACGTCAACGGTCTGAAAATTGATGCTTGATAGATTATTGAAAAATAATTGAAACAAGTACAAAATCAAAGAAACCTTCGATGGGTGGTATTGTTTTATCATTTTTAAATTTTCTCAAAATAAACACATATAGATGATTTTGAGAAAAAGTTATCTAATTCTCTTAGTTATTATATTCTGCAGATCTATGTAAATTTTCATAAAATTTTAAGTTTTTTGGACATTCTTAGATGCCTTCTAAGGTTTATGCATCAAGTTTTTTTGTTTATGTTTTCAATATTAAATTTCTTGAGGCCTTTAAAAAATTGTAAGGTTTGTTGATGATATCGGAATCTTCACGTTTATTTCCATTTTATTTTATCGCTTCTTGAGGTTTAAATATTTTTCCTTAATTGATTTTCTGCAATTTTGTAGAATGTTGATCACTCTCAGATATTTTATCAATGCTTTCAAAACGACTCAAGAAATATTAGGAATAAACAGGAATGTTTCCGAGTCACAAAAACATATCCTCGTTCGATGTTGCCAGACGTTCAAAAAATGGTTAAAATTCAATGGCTAGTTTATTCGGGAACTGATAAACGAGTGTAATATATCTCGATTAATAAATATGTAAATCTGGACGATGTTCATTTCGGAATCTCACCCGGCACAGACATCTCGCCATGTGTGGTTGTCGATGGTGACCTCCTTAACGTCCTCCTCGATTTCCGCTATCGCCCGGAGGACCTCGGGCTCAAAAATATTGGGCGCTGTGATGATGATAGATTCGTACCTCAGATCATCACGAAAATGCTCATTTATCCAATCCGCGTCCAACCTTTGAATATGAAAGACCCGAAAAAGGAAAAGTTCATACCTCGTGAGAACCTAATTCTATACTATAAGAAAGCTCACTAAAGTAAATATAATATTAATTCCATAATTGCAATACCAGACTAAAAAGTTTACTTTTTGAATCTCACATTGTACTGAAAAAAAAGTAAAGAAAAAAAGCTTTGATGAGTACATCCTGAAATTGGGTCTTGACATTTTCAAGTTGTGGTTAACAACCGTTTTTGGTAAACTTTGTAGGCTCGAAGATTTAGAATTTTGTACATTTAGACCAGAAGCGTAGGCAGAAAAAGTTTTTGGAAGGAGCTTTTCAAAAAATTTTGATAATTTTGAACTTTTAACTATCTGGTAACGGGAGTAGGATTTTCAAATTTTTCAAATTTCGGGAAATAAATTTTGAACATCTTTTGAACTCCAGAGTCAAATATTTCTCAGCTACATATTTGATATAGTGGAATTCGATTTTGGTCATTTTTAAGTCACAGAGATTAAAATTTTTTTTCTAACTCTTTCGATATTTTTCATGATTTTTTAGCACATAAGTTTATCTTAAATTTGTATATAGCTTTTTGGAATTCGAAGCTCTAGGAATCTAATTTCTTAAATTTTCAAAATATTTTCATAGATTTTTGAGAAAATTATATCTATCATATCTACACAGATTTTAAGTATTTTCATAGGTATAATTTTCTAGAATTCTTCTATTTTATGTTATCTACAAAATTTTGTAATTTTTACTGGTATTTTTAGATTGACAGTATTTTTATGGATCGCTTTATAATTTTCTCGAATTTAATTCTATAGCATTGAAAAATACAATGATTTTGAGTATCTAATTGATTTTTCAAATTACAGCATCTTGGACACAGATTTGCAATACTTTTTGGTTTTTTTCTTGCGTATTTGCTATTATTTATATAATTCGAAGAATTCTCTGGTATTATATTACTATAAATATATGTACTAGGATTCAAAATTTCATTTTTTCAGAAAATTATATCTACGTAGTTTTTCAGTGTCCAAAGATTCTTTGTAATTTTCTATATATTTTTACGTATTTTTCAAGCTTTGAAGGATTTTTTAGAATTTTCATAGAATTTTGACTTGATTGCCTACGAGTATAGGCAATCAAGTTACTAAGAGTTTTGGCACAATATTACAAAATTATTTCGAGTTTTGGATGTACTTGATAGTTTCTTATTTTCTGCTACTGTTTCTGAATTTAAAATTGAAATATTTACGGATGTACATACAAAAAGTTCGAGTTAATAAGTAGAAATTTAAGATTGATTCTACATTTTGTTGTATTTATTCGAATTTTGTGTTCTGTTTTTACAATTCAAAACCAAATTCCTTGAAACTTGGTTTCAGAGGTAAAAATTTATAATCGTTTGTAAATTTTCGTAAATTTTTGAAATGTTGTTTTCATCTATATATACTTAAAATTTCAATTATTTCATATTGATGATAAGCAGAGAATTCAACATAGTTATAAATGTTCACTTTTGGTTATTATTATTAGTTTTTTCTTTCGATTTTTTGAATCGTTATTTGAATTCCTTAAACTTGGCAGTTACTGAAACAACTTCTCATATAAATCATTTTTTTTGTAAATTTTTTTAATTGAAATCAAGTGTACGAAAATTGTACAAAATTGATGTTAGAATTGAAAAAATTTTTTCCATGTTCAGAGAAAATTTCTGTCAAAGTTGAAAGTCATATTGAGGTACATAAAAAATCATCGAAGTGTGAAAATACACATTATGTTAAATAATTCATACTCTTATTACAAATTTAATTTGAAAACTCGACTTCACAAACTTCTTTGCGATAAACAAGGTGGTTAATTTTTCCATAAAATACTGGAAGTTTTCAACCCATATTCTGTAAGGGATTTTTGTTTATTTATAAGTAAAAAATCAGAAAAACTTGGAAAGTGTCAAAAAATTTCGCAAAATCTTTATAAGGTAGACAAATTTTGATAAAATGTGGAAGTTTCTAAGTATATACTTTGTTTTCAATTTAAAAATTCGGAATTTGTCAAAAAATGTGAATACATTTAAAATTCAATAGATTGTCAAAAATTCGGAAAATTCATGGAATTATAGAAAATGCTCATAAATTTTGTATAGCAGTGTGGAAAATTTTGAAATTCTAGAATCTATTCCGAATTAATGTAATATCTTTAGAGTTTTTGAAAATGACAAACATTTCATAATACTGAAACGGTTGATAATTTTGAAAAATCTAGAATTTCAGAAAACGTCGAAGCATTTCGTCAATTACGAAAAGTTTGCATGATCTGCCATAACTACGATTTGAAAATTTATGCATCTAAACATGTTTTTTTTTGTATATATCACTCATCCAGAATTTTCCAATCACGTATAGTGCTGCTAACCATCCCCACATGATTGCATGATCAAAATTACTCATAATGTACTTATATTGGTGTCTACTTTTTACAAAAAATTGAGACATTTTTAAAATTTTATCTAGAATTTTCTATCCCTTTTTTTTTTAACATTTTCCACATTTTCTGACTTCTTATCTACGTCACTGTTCTCAAAAGCCATAATTTTTCAATTTCTTTCAAAAGTGCATTCTATCTTGAGTAAAATAATCGTAGCTAACCAAAATTGTTCAAAAATTGTCCAAGTTACAATACGTTTTGAAAATAAGAAAATTCTGCTTTTATCATACTATCGATGTCGTGCTGTCAGTATGTCAAATATGCAAACGAACATGAAATTCATTTTAGAAAATTTTCCTCCAAGTTTTCGATACTTAATATCCTAATACCCTTTAACATGAAAGTAAAAACAAATTCGAATCCAATGTATGTGATTCAAATACATGACCGCACTGACCACGCTTTGCATCCAAAAATTCAGAAGAATTTTTAATTCTGACACACAGGGTACAACGAAGTATGAAGGGCAGATTTTGTTTTAAACAGTAATTATGGTAGCCCTGAAATTATTATGAAGAAATACTGCATTTCTTGAACCTTGAATGTAACATTTTTGGATCCTTTACCTTATCTCGGACCCTTCAGGAATGAAAAGCTCTAAATCGTTAAGTTCCTGTCTCCAGAGCAAGAGGCCTGGGGCGAAGACCCCGCTCAGGCACAACGAACCCATCAACCACGTCCATGGTCTGCTGCCAATGCTAATTCCTACTCTAAAAAAAATTGTCTGTTATTTGGATGTTCTTAGTTTACATCGCATTGTTTTCAAAACTCTTAAGAATGAAAATTACTCCGAGTTTTTAACAGTTATGGAATTTTGACGGTTCGAAACAGTCGAAACACTTTTGACAGTTGATAACGATTCCGAAAAATTATATTTTGACTAACTGGTAAAACTGCCATAACTTTCGAACATTTTGGGTAACTATTCAAATCATCAAAGTCATCAAAACTTACGTACCAAAATTTGTATTGCTGAACTGTCGTATTTGTCATTCTACAAAATGTTGAAAACTGTCAAAAATTTTGCAAGTGTTTTAAGTACGATGATTGCTCTTTATTCCTAATTAGAATAATTTTTATACAAATTTTGGAGATGAAAAGTTATGATGCTTGAGTTCATTTTCATGGCAGAAATAGTGAGCTCAATGTGTTACGCGTTTTTTTCAATGAAGATTGTTGATACATGTTTTCGTTTACATTTTAGATTGATAAAATATTATGTAAGTTTATGCTCTTTGCTAATATGGTGATATAGATCTGACTCTGGAAGCTTACAATGATAAAGTTTGTAAATTACATTCTAAAAGTTCAATGCAAGAAAAAAATGTAATTCATGGAAACTTGGCAGATGATTTACAAATCATGGAGTTTTCATTTCATTAATTTCCTGTTTTCGGCAGATATTTTTGATTTTTCTGCTGGAAAATCAATAAACATCGAGATTTTTTTGCAGTCATATCCGAGTTACAAAAGAGATCCACTCCAAACGGAAATGATTTTCCGAAATCAGTCCGAACCGCCTTCAATGACTTGGTTTTCCTCTAAACGTGTCATATTTTTTATGCAAATCATGAGTTTTTGTAGAATGACAAATGAAGACAATACGTGGTGGTAATTTACGTAACGCAATGACGCGAAGAAAACAAAAAAAGCAAAACGCGGGAAAAGTTATGCACTCAAGATTTATTTCCATCTAGAATACGAAATATCTACTAACATAAATAAGATTGTTTATGCTGGAATTTGAATAATTTCGCGGAAACACTTTGAGAAAGTCTACTTTGTGCCAATACTCCAAATGGTAGATTTACGATAAACGATTATTCAAAGGTGTTAAGGGCTATTATCTTGCGGTATTACACGGAAAATTGTAGTTGACGCCTTTCGAATTGTTCGATTAGACATATGTAGGTCAGTGATAAAAATTGGTTACATCATTGGGAATTTGTTGAGTATTGAAAGTCCGAAACACACTTACCGGTAGAAAAAACTTTGCGAGTCGAGTGGGAAAATGCGACGTTTCCGCTCCATCGCGATCGCGCGTCCAGTGTCAACTAGCCGCGAGAGCAATCGCACATGGAATTGATGAGAAGAATAATTTGCAGTAATAATTATGCTGCGCGATACGCACTGCGTCTTGAACGCAGCTTGAGATAATGAAACACCGAGAAAAACATGGGAAAATCATGATATTCTGTCCGGGATCCGAAAGTCTTTGAACGAAATCTGCAAAATACTTCATGATTGAAAAATGTCTTGTTTAATAAAAAAGAATTAGTTTTACTCGAATTTTTTTATATTACAGTTTTTTATCAATAATTTTTTAACGTACAGTACGAGAAAAGCTGCAAATTTTATCGAAAAAATTGATTATAAAAGTTAATACACTTAAAATTCATTATTGATTACAATAATTAGGTTAAAAAATACAATTTTATCAGGCGAAATCTAATCACTTTCTGTGATAAACCTTTCCGAATTCAGCAATAAAATGCGTGATATTGAAATATGGTTGACAACACAGCCCAATAAAAATAATAATAATAAAAGTGAGGAGTTTCTGTAAGACACATGTAGTTCTATGGATTTTTAGCCGTTGAATCCGAATTTAAGGGATTATATAATACACTTGTCTTTGAAAAGAAACGGCATTTTGTTGATTTTTTTCTGGAAAAACAAATCAAATTTTTTCTTTACAATTGGGAGAACTAAAGCCAATGTGCTAAAACACAAGTTTTCTGAACTTATTAAGATTAGAAAAAATTCTACTCATGCCAGAATTGTGGTTATTTTTTAGTTGTTTAAGTAAAGATATCTGAATTTTTTTTAATTTATTCGTTAATTTATTTAAAACTATATGTCACACATTGTGGAATTCAAAAGAGTATATTTTTGTTAATTGAAACTTTTTTTATCATTCATCAGTCTCATTTTCATTAATGATTCCTTTCTTAGCATAAATAAATAATTCTTTTTCCAGTATTTTTTCAGTATTTTGATTGTCTGCTTTTATTTTAACTTGAAATGATGTTTTTATTCTGATTTCGGGAGAAATCCCCCCTCACTCCTTACTCCTCTGTTTCAGTGGTGAGTCATACAATTATTTTAAAAGATACCCCAAACGATCCTCAATTCGTCCGCTCAAAAAGGTACATAACCCCTTAAAAGAAATAATTTTCTCTTTTTCGGCATTAATTTATGTTTACAATGCTCTGTTCATCAATTAAAGAAATACTTTAAAATGACAAGTGTAGTTTGACATAAGTATATTACTAAAAATTGATCAGTGCACTATATTAAAGGCAATTATTTTCTTATTTCTATGTGCTCATATAAATACATACAAAATGAGTTTCAGTATTAAATTTTCGTGCCAACTTTAAGAAACACTTGAATATATGTGATAATTTTCATACTCGTCTAAAAACTATATCAATTTTTTGCTTGATCAAGAAATGAATGAAAAAAATCATAATTGCATCAGAAATACTTGCACATCAACTAATTTTCGTTCATTCAAACGATGCATTGACATACTGCACTAAATAACAATTCTCAAAATACTCAATGTACGAATACCGCGATAATTATGAAAATGTAGCGGAGATCTCGCGAGGCGTAAGCGCGAGTAGAAAGTAAAGAAAATCCGTCATTCTCGACTTTCGGACTCGTTTTGCGCGTTTTCCATTCTTCTGCGGTGCTTGTTTTTTCCTATCGCGTTTCGCGGAGAATTTCGTGGGAACGCGGAACACAGTTACAGGTTGCAATCCCCGATCGAATGCTCATCGACTTTAAAGTTCATCGCACTTCGCAGCTTCATATAACCGTACTGCAACGTTGGTTAAGGTCACGATCGACGTTGACGTTTATTTCATCTTAGCGCGTTCCATTTCCGAGCATGATCGATGAATTGTCAACTCAAAGATCAAGGAAGAAACGCAATCGTGAATATCATCGTTGCGCGCAAAATCTTCAAAAGGCACATGTTTGCAATAAAAAACTTTTCAGAAGTTTGAGGATTTTTAATTTGTAATATTTTATACTATACCTAATCGAAAATTATCATTCAAGATAAGTTTCGTATACGTTAACTACTTTTTTTCGAAAATAACACTGAAAATGAAATATGATCTGAGGCCAGATTCGACATAAGATTGACGTGAGATCTGATATCAAACATTGGAGAAGAATCTAACGCTATACATTGGGAAAATTTTATTCTTTCTTCGTTAAAAATGTGGCACCACAAAAATTTTGTCGGGGAATTTTCACGAGCGAGAACAATTGATACATTAGTCCATTCACTTTCATTTAACGATTCACGTTCCTCGGCGTTTTCTTTTCTTTCTAATTTATAACAAGGAAAGTCGACATTGTTCTACATTCTTGTGATTGTTTATGACTGCAAAAACACTTTTGAAGATCCATGGGTGAATGGATGCAAAAAATAAACTCGATTAGAGTTATAGTTCATAAACGGAAAATTATAAAATTACAAGGAAAAATTAATGATCAAACGTTTCGAAGTAATTTGAATAGTTGTTTGAATTGCAAAAAGTGACCGACTTTTTAGTAGGTAGAGTATTCGAAATTATTGTGAAGAGTTGTTTGTATTGTGTACAAGATAGTTTTTGAAATTTAATGTGTTCGAGTTGTAAAATTGTTCAAGGTTGGGATCGAGAAAAATAATCTCTAGCATATCCAGTTAGAAAATAAATTCTGGCATGAATAAACTTCTAAGAGAAATATTATTTTATGGCTATTTATTATCGGATTATCAATAACTGTGAAATATGTAAATTGATCGTTTTGGAAATGTTTTACATAATGATTTTACATTATTAAAAATTTGTCGAGGAATTTGTAAGGGTATTATTCATTCATTGTAAAATAATGAATGAGTATAATAGAATGTGAAAAAAAGCACATTGAAGTTGTCCGACAGTTGGATAATGGATCACCGTGAAATTCGAGTAAGAGGACGTTATTTTCGCAAGAACTGGTTTTTAAGGCCAGAATTCATAATTTTTAAAAGTTTCTGGTATGTGCTAGTTTTTCCTTATATGGTAAAAGCAATGATAAGAGCAAGAATTGAAGTAAAATTTTTTTTAATTGAAAGTAAAATTGATGTATAGTTAAACTAAAAATTTTCACATTGGAAAATAGTCGTTGAAAGTGGACGAATTTTGTTTTCAATAAAATGAGTATTAAAATGCATATTAATATTCAAATAGAACTTCCAATTCTGAAAAAGTGAATTCATTTAGATCCTCTGATGTAAAGTGACTTCAAAATGTTCATTGAATCTTTGATATAAATCTTCTCAACTTGTGAATTTTCAAAACGTTTCTGGGGTGTAAAATTTGAAAATGCTCATAAAGATTGAAAATCTTGAAAATATTTTAAAAGCATCTCGAAGAAAATGAGAATTTTACACTGTTAAAAAAAAGGTAAATTATATCCATAAAAGTATTGAAAGTTTCTAACCGATATTCTGTATAGGATTTTTTTCATAAATTAGATCTAGAAAACCTTCCATATGCTATGGGAATTCTATAAATATGGATATTTTCCCATAATGGAAGAATTTCCATAGCATATGAAAAATATTCAAGATTTAAGAAAAATCCCATACAGAATATGGATACTCAAAATGCATTTTATATTTTGAACAAAAATTTGAAATACTTGGAAAGTATTTTAAAATAACAATAAATCTCTGTGAGTTGTACAAATTTTTATACAATTATGAAAGTTTTTAGAAGCCGGTTAAATGTTAGAAAATTTGAAAATAATGAACAGCTGTAACACATTAAAAGTATTAAAAAGCTGTGTACTATCAGAAAAAAATTTAAAATTTCTGTAGGATTTCATAAAATTTCCACTAGTTTCGTAAATTCTGTTCATTATTACATTTCTTCAGAATATGCATAAACAAATTTTTTTCTAATTTTTGCATGAAAATTTGCAGTACTCGAAAAGTATTGTAAAATGTAAAAAATCTTGTTAAGTTAAACTTGTTTTCATAAAATTCCGAATATATTGAATAGCCTGCATTACATTTCAAATTTTGTGAATTTTTTAAAATCAAAAAACATTTGAAATTTGAAAGATTGTCAATAATGCTCAAAATTTGAGAAATCGGTAGAGTTCCAGAAAATTTTAATGAATTTTGTATATTGAGTTCATTATCATATTTATAACTTCTTTAAAATATATACATATCAATATTTTTCACATTTTCTAAGAACAATCCAAAAAACTCGAAAAGTGTTAAAAAATCACAAGAAATCTTTATGATTCGGACAAACTCGCATAAAATTTTGAAAGTTTTGGATAGTTATTGTATAATGTCAAAAATTGTAGAAATTTCAAAAAATCAGAACACGTTAGAAATTTCGATAATTATCAGTAATTCTAGAAAAATCAAAAGTTTCGTATCATTTCACATTTTGTTCATTAATTTTTTAAATCGTGATCACGATAACTCTTCGAAATATGGGCTGTAATACCTTTTTTTTTTCATGAAAATTTGGAGTACTTGAAGAGTATTCAAAAATTTTTAATTTTTGCATAAGTTGGACAAATTCTCATATATTCTGAAAAATTTAATAGGTCCTACCACGTTTAATGTTTTGAAAATGTTTTAAAATCAGAAAACATTTGAAAAATTCTAATGATGTATATTATGATTTACTATTTGATTACGTATTTGTGTTTGAAAATACAATTGAGGATTGTAGTTTATTTATTTATATGTATATGTATGACTGCATGAGTCTGAGTGGCTTAGAGAAGATTATTCGAAATGGAGACTAAAATTGAAACATAAATTCGTTTTTCGATAAAATTCTTCTTGATATAAAAAGTGCGACGAGACGGAAAGATGCGTTTCGAGGATTTTTTGTGGAATGCTTAGAGGCATGGTCAAGGTAGGGAGTCAGGGAGATTGAGAAGTGAATGCCTTTCTCGTTTCAGAACCAGTCAGCTCAGCAGTACTTCTGGTTCCTTCCAACCTAATGGGCGTGTTTCTTTCGTGTTCACGAAGTGCCTTCCACTTTGTCGCGAACGTTAAACCGAACTCGCGTGTTTTACTTTTTGTTTAACAACCGCAGTAAGTGTTTTTTTTTTCATCGAAAAAATGGCAAATTATACCTCTCACTACGCGCGTTGAACTTCATTTTGATGATATACACCTCGCGTCAATCAGAGCACGAACATGCAGCTAATTCGAATCCATTGTTTTTTGATTTTTCACTCGCTTGAAGAACAGTTTGGAAAACTTTTGAAGAATGAGGGGAAAATGTTCCAGAGCGAGAAGACATTTTTAGGACGATTGTTGAATTTTTAATGGAAATTAACGGGTTTTAGAAAGCTATTGGATCTATGAGAATCTGATGGGTCGCATCGCGGTGTCCTCAAATAAATACTCGTTCTCGAAATGACAGTCATCCCACAAGTTTACCCTTTGAGAATTTTCGAATCAGGTGTTTCATTGTTTGTTTAGAATTTTTGAGTGGTTTTTTTACATACGATTACGTTTTGCTAGTCTGGCAAGATTTTGAAAGGTCCTGGAAATTTTAAGTTTGCAGTTGTTTTAATTAGAAATGATTTTTTTTTCTTGGTATTTAATTATAGATGATTAGAAAAAAAGCTTGTTGACACAAAATTTATGTACGTTTGATAAAATTTTGATTGAAATTCCAGGATTTGTTAATTTATCATGATTTATGGCGATATTTCGTTCGAACAATTTTTTACAGTAAATTTTAGTCCATTTGATTTTCAAATAGTCCTGAATATCAATCTTGAAAAGCAGAAAATATTGAAGTATAGTTCTTTTTTTTACTCTCTGATATAAGCAAAAAGATTCAAAAATTATAGTGACCATCGAAAATCTGAAAACATCACATTTTTTCTAATAATTAACAGGAAACGAAAATACTGTGTCAATTTAGGGTTCAAGAATTTCCAAAATCCTCCAAGTTCAGAATGATCTTTATGCATTCAAACAAATCCCGCAAAATCAATTTTGAAAATTTTCTTATCATTTATGTAGTTGAATTTTTGAGAATACCTTAAATATCCTAGATGTAACAAGTTTGATTTACATAACGAATTTTCCTCGATATTTCTGTCATCTCGAAAGTTTTCAGTCGAAAGAACATGAATTGAAAAGTTTGAGAAAATTAAAAAAAAATCTCCCAAACAACCCTGCAATTCGCAGCATTTGTTCGCTAATTCTTAAAAACGAAAAATTTTCCAATTGATCCTTCGAAATTTCTCAAGATGATAATAAATTTTTCTTTAATGAAAATAATAGGAACTGTATATTTAATTTTTACGATGATAAGAAATATTTACCATTTTTCAAAAAACCATCGATTTTCATAAAAAATATGATGTATTATTTTATCGATTACGAGTCCATTTTTTCACATTTTGGCATCTGCTACTTTGATGAAAAAATTATAAGTTATGGTTTAAAACTGATATTTATGACATTGGTGCTTCATCTCATAATTTTTGTAAATTTTTGAAATGCATAAGACTTTCTAATTATAAGAGTTCTTAGAAATATTCAATGAAAGTCGCATAGTAAATTTTCCTCGATATTTCTGCAACTATTGAAATTTTTATTATTCAAAACACGAAGTCGGAAAATTTTTGACAAGTTATAAAAATTTTTTAGCAAATTCTTATGAACGATAAAATTTTTAAACGATCTTTGGAAATTAGTTAAAATGATAAAATATTTTCCTTTTATGACAATAATAGGAACTGTATACCTAATTTTTATGAATAACCAGACATAAATAGTTAAAATATGTCACGTTTCTAATAAAAACTATGAATTTTCATCAAAAATTTTTGTATTGTACTATGGATTACAATCGGGTATCTGCCTACTTCAACAGAAAATAATGAGTTCAAATTTAAAAATATGTCATATGGTACTTCATCTCATAACTCCGAGTTATATAATTATTTTTTTCCTCGGAAAATATTTGCAAAGAATCGTAAATTTGTGAATAGAATTCCAAGTGGTAAAACGTGACTCGCGGGGCAAGTATTCAATTATTCAACTATAAAATTTACGCGCTTTGTTTATAATGCGGTCATAAAACTTTATTGTAGCTTTCTTTCCGTGATCGGAAGTTTCTTTTTAATGATTTTCGTAATGGATAAAGCATCGAGGTCTTCCGAACTGTATAAAAATCTTCTTCTCTTAATATTATATTTTAATGCAGATTGTTTTTTATCAGAAGACACGAACAGTGAAAGTGAAACAAAATTGATTATTGGAAAGCGCGAAATACGCAGAAAGTAATAATGAAATTAATAATCTAGATTATATTCAACTTTCAAAGCTTGTTCAAACATTTTTTTATTGTTAGGTCAGCAATTGAATACCTACAATGTTCAACAATTAGTTATGTTTTAGAAACGGAGGTATCATTTTTGACGATTCCTCATAATTTTGAGAATACAGCTTTTTCAATGAATTTGATATTATTATTTAATGTGTACAGAAAAAAAAAAAAAAAACAAAAACAAAACAAAAAGAAAATGATGTGTTTCTCAATTTTTTCCCAGGATCATGGACTCGAGAGTTTTGGCCTTGACTCTGCTCTTCAGCATCACTCAATCCTACGCCCAATTAAATTTCGAAGGAAACCCATTGACCGAATTCACCGAATATACCGCCGAAGAAACCCAACCTTCCGCAATCTCAACCAACAACGTTCAAATCTCAAGTAAAAGCGCTCGTTACGACGTGCCGCAGAATATTTACCCAATCTACCCATCAAAAGTCGTCCCCAGTGTAACCCCAAACCCCCCAAACAACACTTCGTCCATAAGCGTAGAACGTTCAGTAGACTTGACCACTCAACTGATAAACGCAAGAACCCAACCTAATGTGCAAATTACGGAAAACCATCACCAGGTTGTCGTACCTTACACCACGGACCAAGCGAAAAACGTTTTCGTCCAACAGCAATATCCCCTGATTCCGCAGCAACGTCAGCCCCAGCAGCAACAATTCGTCATCCAACAACAACAACAACAACAACAACAACAACAACAACCGCAACAACAATTCTACCCGGAGAAACAAGAGCTCCAATTGCCCAATCAACGCCAACCACCACAGTTCATGGTTCAACAGCAATATTTCCCTGAGAAACAACAAGAACCCCCAATATCTAGCATGGCCCTGAACAGTTTCCTGAATTCCCAGACCCCGGAAGAGTCAAGGCTGTCTTTGGACTACTTCTTAAACAGTCAGCGAAACCAGGAACAAAACCACATCGAGCAGTTCAATTCCATCGAGCAACCCCAAATGGACCAACCGCAGTACCAGCAACAGCAATCCAACTTCCAAGTAGTTCAGCTACCCCAAAACCTCCAGCAACAGCAGCAACCTTACCCACAACCAAGTCCCATGATGCCCAATGCCTTCCATTCACGACCGAATCCGTATTTCCCGAGGTTCCTAAAACACCAGGGGAGATTGGGATTGGGGAGGCCACCGGGTAAAATGATGCTTCCATCTCAGCAGAGACTGGCTCCTCCGGTTATATACAAAAACCCATCACCCATGTACCCTACGCCACCTCCAAAATATAAGGCCCCCATCGAAGTCATCTACACAAAACCACCGGGATTCAACCGACCAGCCAGGAACCCTTCGTACGAGGAACCTTGGTTCGCTGGCTCCGAAAGACCGTCTTCCAAGGACGTTCTTTGGTCCCAACTCTACGCCCAGTCTTACGATCCTCATTACTACAATTACATCGCCAAGACTGGCAAGATTAAGCCTCATTTGTATGGAAAATTGAACGACGATCCGCCGCCAGAGGATGATGGCATTTGGAGCGACATGCTCCAGGGTTTCAAGAAGCATGGGCTGAAGAACCTCATGAACCCGACTTTTTTGCTGGGTATGACGATCCCGGCCTTGACCTTGATGTTGACCGCGTTGGTCCAGAAGAGGTCTTTCGCCAGGGCGGATTACGGACCGCCGCAGGTGGATCAGGAAAAGTTGAACGAGTACCTGGGCAGGCTTCAGCAGGCTTTGAAGACGTACGAAGAGGCGAATCAGGTCAAGAGAAGGCGGTGAGCAGTCAGATGTGAACAATTGAATGAGTGCAATGGGAAATGATGATTTGGAGATTCTGGAGTTGTACATATTGGAGGATGGTATATGTCGTTAGTTTTTTTTTGCAAGGAGCTGCTTGAAAGCAGGGTAGAGAAGGGGGGGGGGTTGAATTATTTTTCAATGATTTTGAAGAATTTTTTAAGATCTTTTTGAGAATTTAGAATTAAGAAACTTGGTTGATGAAGTTTCCGTTGTATTTTCTCAATTTTTAACCTCCGACATTGTTAATTTTGTTCAATGACGTTCAATTTTTATTGCGTTGTATATTTTCCAGTACAGTCATTTTTATAGTCAAATGAGAATTTCGAAGCTTCTTATTTTGAGATTCTCAGAAATTTATACGAATATGAAATATTCGAATTATGATTCTGAAAACGCTCTCTCTGAAGTTTCCATTATTAATATTTTATTGAAATATGTACACCAATGTTTATTGTTATATTCATGCTATTTTTATCTCTTTACACTTATATAATCAGTTGAATTCATTTCAAGCTGTTAAAATATATTCTGTACAATTTTTTGTCAAATCATATATATAGCTTTCAATCAAGTTCTATTATAAAATTCAGCAATAACCAATTTGTTAAAAATACTCATATTTTAAAACATGTTAACGATTGTTCACTGTAAAATTCATGCCATTTCCGTAACTTTTCATGATTTAACGTATACTATCTTTTAATTGTTTTCTAAACATTTGAAATACTCGAAGTTAGAAAAAAAACATTAAAAAGATTTTACATACGCATGCACCACTAAAAAAAGATCTCTATCAGTATTTTTCAAACCCGTTAGATATTCCGTACGATTTTTGTCGAATCATGCAGCCTTCAACTAACAATGAGCTCTGTAATGAACTTCAACAATAAGCTTTTCTTTGCGTAACTTATTTTGTTCGATTTAGATTTCATCGATTTTATAGAAATTTTTTTTCACAGTCAATCGTTAATGTTACCAAATCAAGTTTCTTAATTCCGAAAATCCATAGCTAAAATTTTCAAAATTATCCACGCTTTTTCACAACAATGTCGATGTTACTTCTACCCCCCTTCGTCTTTTACAAAAAATTCAAGAAAATAGTTTTAAAATACTTTCACATTCAAAAGATACGTATTTGGTGTTATTTTTCAAATCCGTTAGATATTCCGAACAATTCTTTACTGTGTAATATAGCCTTCAATCAGGGTCTATAATTAATTCCAGTAATAAGCAGCTCCTTGCTTCTTAACTTTGTATTATAGGCGAACGAATGAGAAAATGCGAGATGAAACCGTCGTGGAGTCTGACGCCGTCGAAACTGAATTTTAAGCATTTTTTATGGGCTGACCACACCGATCGCTGGCCTAAAAAGTTTTCTCATAACGGCATCGTTTGTAAAAAAAAAAAGTTCAACAAATGATCGGCTCGTGATCGTTTCCAAGCTACTCTAAAAAAACGCGATTTCACTTGACTGGTTATAACCCTTTCGGCCGAACATTCGATTTCACTGAAGATGGTCCGTGAATTATAATTATCGATCGTGAATCATCTGTGGCCTCCTTTTCTGAAACTTTTTTTTTTTGAGTATTCATTTTCAAAATCGCAAATTCTTGTAAAATTTGTAACAGATTCTTCAAAGTAACTCCAAGTTTTAGATAACAAATTTCTAAAATTTGTTTTTAGAATATTTTTTTTAAGAATTTTTATTCATAAGTTAAAGTTGAAGAGCTAGAGAAATTTTTGAACGTCCAGAAATCGTTTCCAGATTTTTGTTGGTAAGTCTCAACCGGTTAATAAAGACTGATTCACGGTCAGATATTGGTGCAGTCACCCTGAATGCCCATAAAAAAAGTTGCTTCGTGCATCATTTCATCCAAAATGACCATTCTAATGTAAACGTAGTCGTAACCAGCTTTTTTTAGGCCTTGCACGATTTGGGCCTGACGGGCTAAAAAATTGCGATTTCAAGGTTAATCGGAATCAACGAATCTCACCTCGAAACGAAACGAGAACGAACCATTGTATATTTGTTATTTCTGGACTCCGATTACTCTTGAAACCCGATTTTTCGGCGATTCTGCAAATCTGCGAAAGGTGCTCAACAAGTTGTAACCCTGACGAATTTTTGAAGTACAGCTTAATTAATGGATGGCCTTTATGCAAGCGAGACTATAATAGAAGTATGGGAATGTTTTTGCGACTTTCTCACGATGGAGTAACAGTATTTCGGAATTCCTATGGAAAAATTGAGAAAAGTAATTATTTTTGGAGTGAATGACCTTTTAATTACGACTTTAATAGAATATTTATAAAATCCTTTACAAAATCACCAAATCACTTATCTATTTCGGTAAAAACATTTTATTACATTTAATTTAAATACATATGCTGTGCTTTATATATTCTCGAAAATCTTTTTTAAACACTGGAATATTCATAAAGTTCGGTGAAATTTTATTTTACTAAACTTTTAAGAAACTCGTCCTATTCATCAAGATTTTCCACATTTTCCAATAATTTTCAAGTTTTTCACATGCTTATCAAAAATGAAGAAAAATTAAATCGTGTTCTTATCGAAGAAATGTAACAATGAACACAATCTACGAAATTCATGACCATTTTGTGGAATTCTACAAATTTTTCGAATTCTGTACAACTATTGGCAATCTTCAAAATTTGTGATGTTTTTTTTATTTTTTCAAATTTTCTAAATTCCAAACTTAATACACAATATTCAAAAGTTTACTGATCTTTTAGAAATTTGTACAATTCATCAGGATTTTCTGTAATTATTATTATTTTTCAAGGTTTTCACATTTTTATAAAAAAATGAAGAAAAACTAAATCATGCATACTTCGAAGAAATATGACAATGAAAACAATTTACGAAATTCGTGAGTATTTCGTGGAATTCTAAAAACTTCCGTATTTTATAGAATTATTATGAACAATTTTCAAAATATCTAATGTTTTTGTAGCTTATCCCAATTTTTTAAATTCCAAACATGATACATACCATTCAAAACTTTCTGAATCTTATAGAATTTTTTCTAATTCGCCAGGTTTTTTTTGTAATTTTCAAAACGTTTCTAGTTTTTCACATTTTGTTAAAAAATGAAGAAAAACCATACAATATATATTTTGGAGCAGTATGATAATAAACACAATTTACGAAATCCTGGAGCATTTTGTAGAACTCTACAAATTTTTCGAATTTTATAGCATTATAGATATTATCTTCAAAACTTCCAATGTTGTTTTGATTCCTTTAAATTTTTTTAATTTAAACTCACTGTAATACACAATATTCAAAACTTTACAAATCTTATAGAAATTTGTTCAATTCATCAAGATTTTGCGTAATTTTAATTATTTTTCAAGTTTTTCACATTATTAATAAAAAAAATGGAGAAAAACAAAGCCATACTTATGACGAAGCTATATCATAATGAAATCAGTCTACGAAATTCATGAGTATTTTGTTGAATTCAACGAATTTCGCGAATTTTATGAAATTATTAACATTTATCAAATTTTTCTGATTTTTGATTTATTCAAATTTTCGAAATTCGAAACATAATAAACACTATTCAAATTTTCCCAAATCTTACAGAAATTTGTTTATCCCTAACTTTCAATACTTTTCAAGTTTTTCACATTTTTATCAAAAACTGAGGAAAAACTATATCATCCACATTTTGAAAAAACATGATAATAAACCCAATAATATACGAAATTTATGAGTATTTATTGGTAGAATTTTTCAAACTTTTCGAATTTCATAGAATTATTGATAATTTCCAAAACTTTCAATATATATTTTTGATTAATTCAAATATTCTAAATTCCACGCATATGTGCTACACACCATTCGAAACTTACTGAATCCTAAAGAATTTTATCTGATTCACCAAGTTTTTCACTTTTTCATCAAAAAAAGAAGGAAAACCATATCATGCGTATTTCGAAGAAATATGATAATAAGTACAGTTTACAAAATTTATGAGTTTTATGTGTAATTTTATAGAGTCATCAACAATCTGTCAAATTTCCAATGTTTTTCAAATTCATCCAAATTTTCTAAAATACAGTCGATTCAGGCTTAAAATTTCATAAGGCTGAGGATTCTCTATGGAGATATCATAGAGTTTTTAGAAAGCTTTCATAAAATAATTTTTGAAATCGTCTATTAAGTTACCTTAAAAATAAGTTGCATAAGAAGTTTTATAAAATGCTCTAAAAAAATCAGAATAGCTGAGGTATGCAAACTCCGTAAAAGTCTATAAAAAAAAGGGCAGATATGTTGGACCATTTGACTTCTAATTTGAACGTCGTAAGTAAATTATTTCAAATTCAAAATGCAATTTTGATTCTTAAGAATAGTAATTTTTTCTAGTGATTAGTAGGTAACTGACTTCAAACTAGTAGAAAAATTGCACAATGAAAATATCAATTACCAAGTATATAAGCAGTTATTTTCAGTCTCAGTAAAATTTTTCTGTCAGTTTTTGAACAGTTCGAAGAGTTTTTAAGAGATTCAATGATTTCGACAGACTTGAACAATTTCTGCAGTTGAAAATTTACAATTTTTTCAACAGTTCAACAGCTCTTGAAATATTTGACTCATAGTAAAAATAAATTCAAATTGTTGTTAGTAAAAAATGGAAAAATAAATTTCATTTCCAGTAGGAACAGAAAATGAAAGTGAAATTGCATACCCATAGTATACGTTGCTTGCTGTAAATAATTGGCAAATTTTGGTACTTACGAAAAAGCTGAATTTTGAATTGGTAATAAAACTCAGCAGTATCCGGAAATTTACTTACAATTAGCCAAAATTTTTGTCTCATAGATGATTTTTGTCTCTCAGAAGATGATCTCAATGAACTTGTACTGTCAACTAATTCAACTTTGATTGCCTACCAAAAATGTCCACCAAAATTTTCGTAATGAATTTAAAAATCCTCTCAATACCACTCCAAATTCACAAATTATCCCTGAACTTTCAATTATTCCAAATTCACAGTTTTTCGACGATTTCAAAATCGAATGCGTGCGTTCATCCCACTAGACACAACCATATCTTCTCAACGTTCATATTTTACCGTTGTTAACTTAAAAATTCGCCAGGGAATAAATATTTATGATTTAACTTATTCTCTTAGTTATTTATTCATTGCGTCGATGATAATTTTAGTTGCTCGAACCGTTTCATGTCGAATGTAAATAAGGTACTTTCTACTACTTGTTGCCCAAATTTTGGGGCGTTCACGGATTTACGTGAATAAAAGTGTGCTAACATGAAATATTGTTTTCGTGCCATTTGTGAATAAATATGAAGGCGCTGCTTCGGGGACCTGGCGATATCGAATGTTTTTGAAGAAGGCGACAGTGAAATGGTTCCGAACCTGACGGTCGATCACCCCTGACCTTATTTGATAAAAAGTGAAACACTTGACACGGCTGGAAAAAGTTTTCTATCGATGCTGCTGCATCGGTTTCACCTACGATCGTGTCTAGAATCGTTTCAATGAAATCCGACAAAATTAAAAGAAAGTTGACTATGGATGATTCAGAATTTGGAATCAGGTTTTGTGAATATTGACTGAAACATATATTTGCAAATTAAAAGTTGGAAACGTCACTATGGTAATAATATTTACGATAATTTCCCCAAATAAAATAGGTAGAAGAAAAGAAAATCTTTCGGAAAAATCGTTGAAATATTTGAAGATATCTTAGTTTAGTCCAAGTATGTTCGTCCCACATTTGATTAACGAAAGAAATGCAATGACCGCATTCGCGTGGAATATAACGCATTACCGAAGTAACCAGATCATCGGGACTGGTTCTCGTAATTCTTTTGCATGATCACGTCCAGCATCGATGACGATCATTCGCTAACGCGGTAATCAACTTGCCGAACGGACGCGATGCTCATTACTTGGAGCACGATGCGTTTAACATACCAGATTAGAAAACGCTCAAAAAACAGTTAAAAGTCGGCACCTTAATTTACGAGAGTGAAAGATAAAGTAGAACTAGAGTAATCGTCGCGGACAAAAGTGTTGATCTTGGATTTATTTCAAAACAATTTGCAGGGTTATTACACTCTTTACAATTCTAAAGAGCAAGTCGATCAATTTGTCTGTCGTAAAATAGTCGTTGCATGAGATTATTATGTGGTATTAATTAAAATTGTTCTTTTTTTCTTACATTTGTTTTATCTACAGGCAAGAAATGCCTGAAAACAAAATTTCAGACAAAGAGTATACAAAGTATGATTTTTTAAACTCATTCAAAATGCAAATATCATTGTATCGACGCAGGAAAAACAAGAAATCAACAAAAAGATTGACAATCATGCAATAAAAAAGAATTAATTTCATGTAACATGTTTTATGTAGTCATGACAAACTGAACCTTACATTTTGAAGTGTACTCATTAAATTAATAAATAGAATAATAAAAATATAAATACAGAGGAAAAGGAAATTATTTTCCTCTAATATATGACATTCAACAATTATCGGCAATATTTTAGTTACAAACAAAATTTTTCGGAGATTTCAATTTGAAAATGCGTTCACAACCCTCCTGAAGTTGAGGTAATATTAATTATTTTATGTGAAACAAAATAGTAAAAAATAATTAAGGATAAAAAAAGTTATAAAAAAAGCAAGAAAAAATTTGATAACGACAATGAAAATATTTATAATTAATAAAAATAAAGTGAAAATCATCGAAAATTTACTTACTGCAATATACACTTAGAAGACATAAGAAACAGTTTCATGCAAGTTCTCAAAGTTGAATGAAATTCAGAATTCTTAATTCAACTAAATCAAAAATATATTTTTGGAGAATTTCTCTCAAACCTACATTATTTCTCTTATTTTTCTGTTACTTCTAGAAAATTTTTTCGAAACCAGGAATGTTTGGCTACAATAACGTGGTAAATAAAGGTTAAAAAAATTACTTCAACCTAGTGAATATGATAAAAAAAATAGAATCTACGAAAATGCTAAATAACTATAAAAATTTCAGAATAATTTACGAATCGATCAAATATTGAAAAAATAATAATAGAAATATATAAAATTACTGTTTTTTGAAAAATCGAAACAAATACATGAGATCTATAAAACTTAAAATTCTAGAACATCAAATTCCGAAAAAAGTATTATATACTTTTGCCATATTATGGCGAATTATAATTACAAAATACAATAAAAGAAACATAAAATACTTGAATCTATGTAGATATGATTTTCCAACGTATATATTCAAGTAGTGAAGATCTATCAGAATTTGAATTCTAGAGTATCGAGATCTAGAAATCTATGGAAATCATCGAAAATATTAGAAATTGATAATAATGCGAGAAAATTCATCGAAATTTTATAAAATCCATAAAAATTCAAGGAAGACTAGAAACCTATTTATACTCGGGAACTATGTAAATATAATTTTTTTGAAAAATTGTGAAACTTTGAATCCTACAGACTTTAATTCTAGAGAACATAAAGAAATCAATAAAAAAAAACTAGATTATTCTTCAAATTTTGAAAATTCTAAAAAAAAAAAAAACGAATATACAAGAAACCCATGTGTAGATTAAATTTTCCTAGAAATAATCAATAATAGTTCAAATCTATTGAAATTTGAATTCTAGATTATCAAATTCGAAAAATCTATAGCGATATTTGAAGATTCCAGAAATATATAATATGATACTAGACAATTCTTTAAAATTTCATCAATACTGAAAAATGCAATAAATACGAGAAATTTATTAGTACTTTTTACCTCAAAATTTATAAAACTTTAGTCCTAGATAATACCACTCTAAAAATCTATATAGAAATCCATAAAAATACCAGAATATTCCTCGAATTGAATAAGTGATAAAAAAATAGAAATTAAAAACTAGAAATCTGAATATTATTTTCTAAAAATTAATGTAATCGTTAAAATTTTCAAAACTATAGCATAAAATTCTAGAAATGTCTACGATGATCATAGAAATCGATCGATTCATAGAAATGCTAGAAAAAAATATAAAAATACCAGAAAATACTACAAAATTGTATGAATAACATACAATACGAAAATTCTAGAAATCAACGAGATACTGAAAATTTTTGGACATACTATTGTCTTGAAAATCGACAAAAATATTAATATTTTTTGTAAAACTTTGATTCTTGGATAATTGAATTCTAGAAAGCTGCATAGTAATCCGTAATAATTTTAGAAAATTCTTTAAAAGGTACAAATACTGAAAAAATACAAAAGCTATTAAAAGTATTGAAAAAAAATCTTGACCCCAGTGGTTTAAGAATCACAAAAATCGAGTTCTGTTATAACAAATACAATAATGAAAAATGTACAATTCTGAACTCTAAAAGCTGTATAACTAGTTTGAATTTTCAGTACTTTAAAAGTTAAATTGAAACTTAAGAATCCTAATTTATAAATAAATAATATTTTCAAAATCCTTTAGCACCCTTTATCTAAATTTTACACTAATTTCATGCAAACTTGATGTGAATCCAAGTTCCGAAACCGTGTGCCACACTGTTAAAAAAAATTTGGTAAATTTTCCATAAAAGTATTGGTAGTTTTTAACCCATATTCTGTATGGGATTTTTTCCATAAATAGACATGGAAAATTTTCCACGTGCTATGGAGATTCTTCCATAAATATGAATATTGTCCCATAATTTATGGAAGAATTTACACAGCGTATAGTAATATTTCCAGGTTTATTTATGGGAAAAACCCCATACAGAATATAGGTTAAAAACTTCCAATACTTTTCTGGAAAATGTACCAACCTTTTTAACGGTGCAGGGATAAGCTGCGATGCTGTTTTTCTCAATTCTTTTCTTCTGAATAATTTGAAAAGACAATAGCACCCGGGCACGCACGCGCGTGACAGTGATTAATTGCGATAAAAATTGCTCAACGGCCAATTTAATTTTCCAGGCCATAAGCCGGGGACATAAAAATTTTACGCGAGATAATGGTCGATAATTATCGCGTCCGCGGAAAAGGCTGTTCGCCTTTGTTGCCGTGGATTTAACGGTACATCTTTTATTTCAACCTTCCAAGTTCGCTCGCAAAAGCGCATTCCACGCGACATCGCGACGGAGCTAATCAAAGGTTTCTCACTTCGCGAACGGCGAATATTTACGCTCTGTCATTTCCTACCTGTCGTTATTCCGCTCGGTCATTTGTTGTGGCGGCGAAATGATTGATGATTCGAGGTTAAATATTGTCTATTAATGAATATTATAATCCCGATGCATTATTATGCACTCTGAGATCGTAACTATTACCTTCTGGATTTCGTATACATACTATACTATAAACTGTTCAAAAAAGGTTGGTAAATTTTCCATTAAGTATTGCAGATTTTTAACCCATATTCTGCATGGGATTTTTCCCATAAGTAAATCTGTAGATTTTTCCATAGGCTATGAAAATTCTTCCATAAATTATGGGAAAATTTCTATATTTATGGAAGAATTCCCATAGCCTATGGAAAACTTTCCAGGTGTATTTATGGCGAAAATCCTTAACAGAATATAGGTTAAAAACTTCCAATTATTTTCTGGAAAATTTATTAAATTTTTTTTAACAGTGTGGAGAAAAATTGCAATTTTTGTGGATTTGAGTGTTTAGAGGTTTTTGTTTTCTATCGAAAATATTCTAGAACTTGAATTTTGATACTGAAAAGTTCAGATTTTTGTAGATTTAAATAAAATATATTAGGGATTTTAAATTATTTGTTTTTATACACAAAATTAATTCACAATATAGTCGTAGAAAATTTCTTGAAAATTTATTTGGGATTTCGTAATTATTGTTGGAATTAATTAAGGTGCCTTTTTTTTCAAAGTTATACTTGAAAATCACAATTTTCGTTGATTTTCGGGATCGAGAATTTTTCCTTTAAAATTCAATAACTTGGACTTTGAAATCGAAATAGTTTTGAGAATTGAAATTTTTTTGGATCAAGGATTTAGGATTTCAAATTGTTCATTAAAATTATTTGTTATGATATAGTTAAATTACCAAGACAGTCATACGCAGCTTTTTTTAAATATAATATATTTGGAAGTTCTTAGTTATTGTTGGAATTAATTAGAGTGGCATTTTTTTTTTAAATTGCACTTAGAATTTGCAGTTTTCCTTGATTTTTAGGCACCAGATTCGATGTTTTTTTCTATGACTTAAATTTTGAAATTTAAATAATTCAGGTTTTTGTAGAGTGAAATACTAGAGATTTGAGACTTAAATTATTTGTCATGATATGCAGTAAGATAATTCACAGAACAGTCGTAGAAAATTTCTTCTAAAATTTATGTGGGTATTTATAATCATTGTTTGGAATTAATTCCAGTGACATTTTTTTTTTTCAAAATTATAGTAAAAAATTTCAATTTTCATGGATTTTTAGGACCGAGGATTGACGTACTTTTTCTGGGAAATTCAATAACCTGGAATTAGAAATTGAAATAGTTCAGATTTTTTCTTATTTAAGAATTAGGGATTTGAGATTTCAAATTGTTCGTTATACTACAGTAAAATAATGTATAGAAGTCTTATAAAATATTTTTTATCATTTTTTTCCAAATTTTTAATGGTCATAGAAATTAATTCAAGCTTCAGTTTTTTAGCTTCCAGAATTGTGTTTTCTTTTCTCTAAAATTCCATAGCTTGAATTTTTAGTTATGATATTGTATATACCATATACAAATTTTAAACAAATCAATTAAGCAATTTATCTGCTTAAAATTTTTGTAATAATATGAGATTCGCCATTACAAGAATATAACGCAAATATCTTTCAGGAATAAAAAAAAAAAAATTTTTACACATGCGAGACAATTTTATTACAATCATTTCATGAACTGCTGTAATTTACTTTCATTACAGATTACAACGTATTCAAATATTAACGATTCTATATTTTACAATCTATCTTCTGTACAATCTTTACAAGTTATCGGGGCTTAGGCTGTATTTTACACGAGGTACAGTAATAATTGTATTGTATAAAAAGTAAATTCAATAACTCTCAACGGACTTTAAAACCCTGTAAAAAAAATATCACGATTTTTTGTAGTTTCTAACGTTCTTCGAGAAAAACATGTGCTTTAGTAACAATTCGTTGTTCAAAAAACTAAAATTCTAAAAAAACTGAAATTTTTACAAATTTAAATATAATAGTTGAATCCGAAAACGAAAAATTCTTGCACTCTTACTCGTAGTTTCCATTTTTGGATTTCCAAATGTCGAAATCGCATGTTTCAAAATTTACGAAGAGTGACACTCGGAAATAGAGATTTTGGTATCAGGACGAACAAACTAAAAATATGTCCTCAACATTTCAGAATTTAAGTTTCCACACAATCAATCCTCAAATTTTAGCAAAAGAATGGAAACCGAAAAAATAAAATCTAGTTACGAAATCGACACGAAAAAACCGTCATAAAATTACTTATTATTTAAAAATCCGCTAAGGGCCGAAAATTCACACAGAATGTCATTTTTTGTGCTGATTCATTCCTTAAAAAAACTGTAAAAGTAATAAGTTGCAATTTCTAATTATTACATAATTTTCAGTCAAACAAATTTTTCTTCGAGACCGAACAAATTATTGACATTTGTTCCACATTCTTTGAAAAAAGAATTACCACGTGTTTCAACAACAAAAAATTTTTTTTTTCTAAACTGTATATGGCAGCAGCGATTCAATTTTCTATTACATTTATATCTACAACTTTATTACAGGACTAGAGCGTAACGAATAACGAGGTCCTGAGTTTGGTGGTTTTACAATAAAACCGAATGGCAAGAAATTCATTGAACACTTGAAATAAATGTTTATTTAAAAGAATTTCTTTTTCAGTTAGCACAAACTTCTATAGTGTTTCATAGTGTCTTAGAGACAGCTCACACAATAATTAGTTATAGTTATAAAATTATTTAATAATTTTTGCAATACTTATTCCATGGAAAATCAGAAATAACGGGAAATAAAAGATCTACAATTTTTAAAATTTGAATTTTTTTACGATTTGGACGAAAGTAGAATATGATATATATTTATTAAACTGTTAATCAAAATGTCAACAACTGCTAAAATTTTAATCAACTGTTTAACTGTCATAATTGGGTAGTAACGTCAATTTTTAGGTTATTTTGATAGTCAATGAAAAATAAATTGACAAGTATTTGTTTTTGGCTTCATCATGAAAACTGGGGGAGATAAAAAGCTTTGAAAAGTACAGCATCACTCAATGTATACAAAACTCAAAATTTTTGAAAACTTCCTAAATTAGCATGTTTGAGGGCAATAGAAAAACACGTGTCGATTATTTTTCATTTTTTTACTGATGCGATAAAATAAATTCATTTTTTCATACCAATGCCAAAACCATATAGTTTTATATAGTTAAAAATAATTTTATACAAATTTGAAAAAATGCATTAAAAAATTGAAAATTCAAATAGTTTTTCATCATTAAAAATAATATCACATAAATTGCATTTATGAAACTATATACAAAAAAATTTCCTAGATGAAAAAAAAAGTTTTAAACAAACGGTTGAAAATGAGTAGAAAAATTTTTCAAACTTTCGAAAATATCCAAAAATAATTATCATCGAATTTCCCATATGCCTCAAAATCTTGCTTTCTCCTCGAAATCAAATTTGAAAAACTTTTTTCTCAATGTTTTGTGGCAGACTGGGTCTTTCACTAATCAGAAATTCATATTTCATCCATTCGGCTTTTCTTGTACTCCTGCTCCTTCAAAAGTAAAAATGTTGAAGCAATCTAACGATTCATCAACTGACAACGTAACAATCGAAAAATACTTATCTCATAAATCCTGACTGATTTTATAGCAGGATCAACTTTACCAATTTCACATTGCTTCGAATATGTAGGAACTAGGTTTATTTTTATTTTTCTATTTGTTTTCATCCCTACAGTCTCATATTTTTTCCACTCAGAAATAATTGAAATGTTTGTTCATAATTCACGTAGTGTTGTATGAATTTATATACGTGACTTGGTAGAAGGTAAAAGACCTTGGATCCTAAATTTCTGAGACTCGTTTCCTAATGTCGTTGAAACAGATTTTCCTCACACGAATTTTGGACGGAAGGTCCTTTTTCTCGGTCCAAGTCACAGTATAGACTCTACATAAATTTACAATACTACGTAATCTTTGCATCGAAAATAAAAACTGATGAAATGAAAGCCAAACTTTTGTCGTGATATCATCTACCTGGAAAAAATTCCAGAATTGTAAGCACTTTTTATTATTCCTCACAAATTAGCGTTTTTTTTTTCATAGTTGAAACGCCTTGAGATGCTTTTGTAACTTTGATTCTCATGAAAAACATTATAAATTTACTAGATCCTGAATATTTTTTTACTAGTTATGTTCGTATGATTTTTTAACAGGATTCAAAGTTACAAAAAACCATGAATATTCAAAAAGTTCGCAATCTGTTAATAATGCATTTTCCGAATTTTCTTTTTTATTCACAAGGTCAAACTTGTACGAAAAATTATTGTAATATTTATGATGAAAACCCCCACACACAGTTTATTTATTTTTTATTATTTTTGCATTTTTTCTTAGGGATTGATGAAAATTTAAACGTTTCTGAAATCTGATGGTCTGAAGTTATTTTTTGATAAAATATAAAATTTATATTTGTATTTTTCAAACATAAAAAATCAACATTTTGGCACACCCTGAAATTTAAATAAATTTTTATTGTTTTATGAATCGTTCAATATCATTGATAGTCTTAGAATATCAATATTGTTGAAAAATATTTTTCATCCAAATTTAAAGAGATTATCAAAAGACACTTTAAATATACACACCAAAAAATCAGAAGAAATTTTACGAAAATAGTTTCGTACAAGTTCAAACTTGAATTATATGGATAACTCTCTGATAACTTCATTTCTCGTACGAATTCCTATAGTCTAAATAAATTTTCAAGTTCCTTATGACAGTTTTATCAATCATTGTACCATTTCACTTCAAATTGACGACATGATCAATTCCTATTTAAACTATGAAAATTCCTGAAAATAGAAAAGAGGTTCTTCAAATTTTCTTTTCATAATTCCAACATAACAATTTTGACTTTTTTTTATCAATAAACTCCACGAATATTATAATTCATAACTATTTTAAGAACTAAGAATTGCAGATCAAAAATGTCAAAAAATAGCGAGCTCGAAATATCAAAATTTTCGAAAAAATTAATCTGCGACATGAAAATTCTTGATTTTTCAAGTTTAAAATTCTCAAAATTATGAAAATGTTTAGAATTCTGAATGCAAGCCAAATTCCAAATTTATAATTACCAAGAATCCCAGGCCTGAAAACTTGTAGAATCATGGATATCTTCAAATTGTCCATTCGAAATTGTGTAATTCATTAAAAAATGTCTGAAATAGATAATTCCTGACAAAAACTGGTATTTCAAATTCACAGCCCTTCTTTTTTTGAATTCTTATTCTCTAAAATGTTCCACATTTCGAACCTCTTCATTACGACTGAAATCTTTCATTTTCTTATCTTTTTGTTTGCCAAGTCAAAAACCTCATAACATTTCAATCCAAACATAGTTTTTTCAATGAAATACTAAGCAGAAAAAAAGTAACAGGGATTTGATAGTTACCAAAACGACACGAAAATGCACAAATATTCGAAACCTTTCAAAAATTAACTACATTTAAATTTTGATTTCTCTACATTTTAAAATGACCATGTCATATCATTATAAAACCAGATGGTACAATGATTGCCATGATATAGCTACGTAAGAGTCAAAGTCATCAGAGTTGCAATTTTCGAGAACGATAGAAATGAGGAAAAACCTGGGAAATTTCATTCGTATTTTTCTTCTTTGAAAGCGAGATCAATGGCACAGCCGACGTCATTGACGATGAAAGCCGGTTTGGAGAGGGCCTCGTCGACGGGCAAAAAGTCCCGTTGGCAGTGATGGGCCAGAAATCCTGAATCCCTTGAGTGGACACCAGTTTCCACCAGGATGCTAATGCACGCTTTCGCTGTCGGTGCAGTCGCCTTATTCCGCAACAATTGCTCTATTCTTTTGCATTGTTTTTTGTCCCCTGCTGTGTATCGTGCCAAGTGTTTGTCGTAGAGGTTAGCTCCATACACGTCAGTATTTATGTTGTCACTGTAACAAAAGATTGAATTGAAAAAGAAATTAATTTGGTAAAACTCAGCTGACAATGAGACATCGATATAGCTGGAGATTAGACCATTGTGAAAAAGAAGCTACTAATTCAATCTTGACAACGAAAACCAGAGACATAAAAATATAGGGTTTCAGGGGTTCGAACTCTTACGGAAATTTTGATGAAATTGTTTGCAAACATAGAAAAGTATACCTGATGATAAATAATGAATGGAAAAAATGACGATGAAAATTGAAAATGATCAAAAATGTACTTAATAAATAAAGAGGCCAGAACACATGGTTTCATGTAGGTTTTAAAAGTTGAACAAAATTCAGAATACTTGATTTAACGAACTTGAAAATAACAACAATATTGATCTAGGGAGAATTTTTCTTAAACAGAATTCTAATTATAAATATTTGACTGGGATGACGTAGAGAAAGGAAATTTTAAAAATTATTTCAACCCAGTGAATAATAACGACAGAAAATAAGCATCTACGAAAAAGCTGAAAATCTAAAAACCTTGAATCCTGGTGCACTTAATTCTGGAAATCTACATAGAAAGCCATGAAAGTTTCAGACAATCTTTCGACTCATACTAACACTGAAAAAATATTAAAAGTAATAGAAATGTATAAAAATACTGTTTTCTGAAAAATCTCAAAAAATACGCAAAGTCTACAAAACTCAGAATTTTAGAGCATCAAATTCTTTCAAAAGTACATAGCAACTTATAGGAATACTAAAAATCTATTAAAATTCTAGAAAATTCTAAGAAATCTTATAAATATCAAAAAAGTACGAAATACAAGAAACCTATTCATACGAGAAATATGAGTAAAAGTGATTTTCCCAGAAATCTATGAAAATAAAGAAAATCTATTAAAATTTGAATTCTCGAGCATCACATTCTGGAAATCAATATAGCGATATACAACAACAATATAACTCTGTAAAAACCTGGAAAATTCTTCAAAATTATACACATATTAGACAAATTCAAAAATAATGACAATATCAAAACATTGAAAATTTTTTTAAATCTTACAACTGCTAAAAAAATACAAGAAATATGCAGAATATTCAAAATTTATGTAGATTATAGTTTTATCAGAAATCAATAAAGAATCTAAAAATCCTTTGAAATCCGAATTCTAGAGCATCGAATTTTCGAAATCTATTGAGCCATATACAAAAATACCACAAATTTATGGAAATACTGGAAAATCTTTAAAAATTTTATAGACATTTAAAAAAAATTGAGAAATACTAGAAATTTATCGGAATACTTAAAAACACTGCAAAATCTTATAACAATAGAAAAAATACAAAAAATAAGTATTCTTTAAGATACATACTAAAAATCTATGAAGATAATATTTTTCAAAGAAATCTATAAAAAATACTGAAAATCCTTTGAAATTCGAATTCTAAAGCATCGAATATTAAGAATTTATAAATTGACCTACGAAAATATCAGAAATTTATGGAAACTGAAAAATCCTCCAAATTTTCATGGATAATAAAAAAAATTCGAGACACACTAGAAACATATGTCAATAATGAAAAGCGCTACAAAATCTTATAACTGCTGAAAAAATAGAAAAGCACATAAAATGTATGAAAGCCTAAGTATCTCTATATTGATGCGATTTTTCCTGAAGTCCATAAAAATATTGAAAAACTATTAAAATTCGAATTCTAGAGCATCAACTTCTAGGAATGTATTAAATAATGTACAAAAATACCAGAAATTTATAGTAACATTGGAAAATGCTTCAAAACT
Source organism: Platygaster robiniae (assembly GCA_028476575.1). NCBI lineage: Eukaryota > Metazoa > Arthropoda > Insecta > Hymenoptera > Platygastridae > Platygaster > Platygaster robiniae. Next base: position 40,450,076 of record CM052020.1, read on the forward strand.
TCATCGTTGATAAACAAAAATGCGAGAAATACTAGAACTCTATCAATATACAAAAACTTTGTAGACATGATTTTCTCAATAATTTATAAAACCTGGAATCCTAGAGCATATGTTTCTTGGAATTTATATAAAAATTCATAAAAATGGCAGAAAATTATTTAAATTGTGCGAATATTAAAAAAAATAAGAAGAAAGAATAAGAAAAACAAGAAATATTGAATATCTGCATAAAAAAAATACTTATCTCGAAAAATCAATTTGAACACCCAAAATCGATGGAATTTTTCATACTTTAGCATCAAATTTTAGAAATCAAATAACCAACCCATATAAATACTATGAATTCTTGAAAAAACCAAAAAGTACTACAAAATTCCATAAATAACATAAAAATACGATAGTTCTGAAAATCTGTAAAATTCCTAAAATCAAGTTTACGAGGTTCCAAACGTTTGAACAATGAGCGAAAACAAAAAACAGTTGATTTACCATTTGAAACAAAGATTTGAGTGAAAAACAGTTATATAGTAGCATTGAGTCATACTTGTTCAAGATTAGTAATTATGTATCACTCCATGAAAGGTAATGGAAACAATTGAATTCATTTTTATTTATTTTTAAACGTTTGGAACAGCAGAAACATTTAGAATCTATGTAGACATTATTTTCTCAGAAATCTATGAAAATATTCAAAATTTTCAGAACTTTGATTCCTAGAACATCAAGTTTTAGAAAGCTGTAAATAAGTCCATAATACTATCGGCAAATTCTTGAAGTTGAAAAGAAAATATAAAAAAATAATAAAAGTATAACGAGAAAAACAAATCAAAACCTCAGTGACTTCAAAATCACAAAAATCAAATTCCATTGAATTACATACACACATTAAAAATGTGCAAATCTGGACTCCAAAAGTAGTACAACTTTGAATTCTTTAACCTCAAAAAATAGTAAAACCAGATTTTCTTAACCAAATCGTTGAAGATTGAAAACTATATAACCCTGAAGGAAACATTTTTTCAAAGAAACCTCCCGAAAATGTTTTTTGTCTACGGCTTAGACCAAAACCAACTCACCCTATCGCATAAATCGTGTCCACTCCTTCGACCCCGATAGACTTGGCATACTCAGTCAGCTTACGTTCCGCGTAGTAGTAAGTAACCTCGCTCGGCTTCCCGATCAACGCCTCGTACTGCAAACTCTTCCCTGTAACCTTCTTGTACAGCTCCTCCAAACAAAGCAAAAACGCTCCGTGGCCGTATCTCGGGATCGGTGCCTCGGACACCCACAGAAGGTCCATGTTGCACACCAGTACATTCAAGTGCGGATACGGCACAACCGGCAAATTCTTGTCCGGCATTCCATTCGAGATCAAAAGATCTACCATGAGCTGCAACGGTGTTTCCCATTGCACTGGTTCGCTCAGCATAACTATAGCTTCTATCGTCGGAAAATTTCGGTCCACAGGCCCGCAAGTCGAGTCCCTTTTGTCTTTGTTGATATAGTCCAAACTTGGAAAATTGCGAACCAATTCGTCCATCGTCGTCACTTTCTTGAATCCTAGCTCGTTCGCGATCTCCCGAACTTTTCCCTGGCCGGAAACCAGGACTTGTTTGTCATGGAAATGGCGAAACATGCGCAAGGGCGAATGTGCCAAGACCACTTGGTCTTCGGTGACCTCGAAGCCGATCCAATTCGAGAGATCAGCGGCTTTTTCGCTGCGCAAGGCATTGCCGCTGTTGGTCACAAAGACTGTGGGAACGCGAAATTTGCCATCTGGACCTTTAAGTCGTTTGAAGGCTTCTGGTACCGGTGGCAATACCTTTTTGCCACGTATGATCACGCCGTCGATGTCGAAGAGCAGGCCAAATTTGGGCTTTGTGCTGAGGTACTGGAAGGAATATGCCAGGGTCAGGGCAAGATTCAAGGGTTGCTGAAAGCTCTTGAAGCCCGACTAAGCAGATACTAGATGTAGGAATGGGTGATACGTATGTATCAATATATCATGATATCTATATTTCTTTCTGATATGTCAGAATTTTCGTATCGGTATATACTCTCTCAATCTGAAAAAGTGAAACTTCACTGTTTCGCAGTGCATATTCACTGTCTAGCAGTGAAAAGTCTTCCACCTTGAAAATAGTGGATATGCACTGTTTTACCAGTGGATATTCACTCTAAGAACAGTGCATATTCACTTATTTCAAATAGTGGAAGATATTTCACTGTTTTCAAGTTTAGAGAATAAATCGCACGATAGTTGTCTTGGGAGTCGTTTTTTTTAAGGAAAATTGAGATGCAATTTTCGTTTTGACTTTTTCTTTGAATCACCTTAGGAACATTCAGCATGCAGGTAAGTGGTTACTTTCAATACCAATTTCATTCTTATATTTGAAAATTGTTCAACTTCCGACAATTGCATGGCCCATATGGAGCACAGTCTGTGGTTGTCAGTTTCAAAAATATCATTTCAGGAATGTTTGAAAGACGTTAAAATCCTTTGAAAAAGACATTTTCATGTTATTCTTCTCATAGAATAAATATCGTTTGGAACCAATATTATAAATTTAATTAACAACTCTTTTAAGAATAATACATCGAAAAATTTATAAAATACCAGGAATCTATGAAGTAACTGTTTTATGAACAATTAATAAATATACTCAAAATATAGGAAACTTAAGATCCTAGAGCATAAAATGCCAGAAATTTACATACAAAACTATAAAATACTTGAAATCTTGAATTTGCTGAAAAATCCTACATGATTCAATAAAAAATACTTAAAATTCCAGACGTTCAAAAGATACTTGTACATGCTGATGTAATTTATGTGCAAAATTGCGAAAGTTCAAGAAATAAATAAAACTGATTTCAGAGCATTCTATTCAAGAAATCATTATAAAAATGTATAAAAATACCAAAAACCTCCAAATATTTAAGAATATCTTACGAAACTAATGCAAAAAGAACGAAAAATACTGAAAAAAATAGAATTTCATTGAATAATTACAAATTTAAATTGAATTTTTTCAAAAATCTATGAAAAATCGGACAATAATAAAACTTCCGACTCCTAGAGCATCAAGTTTTAGGAATATACGAAATCCAGAAAACTTGAATAACTGAAGTATCAGGCTCTAGAAACCTACACGGAGAAAAATCGAGAGTAAATCTCACCAAAAACGCACAAAGAATTACCAAACTGCTGAGAAACGCGGGATAATTCCACATATCAGCAGAAACTATTCCAAAGAAAAGAATATGTACCGATCGTTTGGTCAAAATTTCTTGCCGTAAGGCTGTATTCACATTCTTTCACTACACTTTTTCTTAAATGCAACACGCATAAGTGTGCGTTAGTGTCGGTGTGCACGCCGGAGAATTCTATTAATAGTCGCTGAAAAGTGCATTTGTTTCCTTTGCTCCCCTACAGTAACTTTCACTCAACTTCGCTAGATGGCTGCATGAAATTTTTTCGCGATTGCGAATTATTGTGGAAATCCTTTAAATATCGGTGAAAACCATATACAAGAGAAAGAATGTAAGAACATGACTGACCATTACCAATGAAGGATCATCACCGAAATATCTCTTTTCATTCTAGCATCAATTTCTGGCATCAACATTTCTACTATTTCTACAGAAATGAATTTTTATAAGAATAAAACTTCTTATTCTTATAGGATTTTAAAAGTTCTAAATCCCTAAGTATTTGCATAATGGAGTTTTTTTATTTAAAATACAAAACCACATCATTTGAAATTCTTCGAGGACGTAAAATTCTTCGTTTATTTTGAAGTAAAAAGTATTCAAAGAATCGGACGAATCAGGTTTCGAAGCATGTAATTTTTGCCGAACGTTTGGTAATTTTTATCACCCTGGCAGTTCATATTTACTAGACGTTCAGCATTCTGTCTCGAACATGGAATTTATCCCGCGTTTCTTAGCAGTTTGGTAATTCTTCGTGCGTTTTTAGTGAGATTTACTCTCGATTTTTCTCCGTGTATGTAACAATTCATAAAATTCTAAAAAATCCTTCCAATCGAGAAGATACTGAAGAATATGAAAAATCCTAAAAGAACCATAAAACTATAAAGATACTGTTTTCTGAAAAATACATTCAAAGATGAAAAAATTGAATGAAATTCGGCTTCTAAAGCACAACATTCTGGAAATCCATATAGCAATCCTTAAAAATACTAGTAATCTATAGAAATAACATAAACTCGTACAGGATTTCATAAATATTAAAAAACACAACAAATTTTATCAATATTTAAAATCCAGGCAGATATGATTTTTTTGTAAATCTATGAATTACTAAAAAGTTTTCGAACTGGATACGTAGTATCAAATTCTAGATGTAGGGATCCACAAAAATACCAGAAAATCCTACAAAATGTATGAGAACTGAAAAAATATAAAAAATACTAAAAGTATCTATGAATAAACTGTTTTTTGAAAAATCCATCAGAATCTATTCAATACATCGGCATATCGGTATTTTCTTTCCGGTATATCAATATTGAATTTCGGATGATTCCAATGTACCGAAAGAGGTGATATCAATATTTATTGTTTCGATTCCCTTCTCTGTTAATAAAGCTTCAAAAGCTCTAAATTGAGACCTTGCATAATTTTCGAGTATTTTTTTTCTAGAATTGGATTTAGAAGCCTTACAATGAACAATAAATTGAGAGCTGTATATTTTTCTAAAATTTTTTTAATGAATTTGGAAAATGTTGAAACAAGTTGAAAAATGATAACTTTTACAAACTACAGTGAATGTGGCTGGTAACAGCTCTACGATTTTTCATCGTTATTATAGTAATGATATTTTAATCTACGATTTCGTGGAATTTTTCAGAACTGAAAATATTAATAGAACTAAACATGTAAACTCATAGTTAAAAATGTTCAACAAACATAACAAATTCTAAGAAACTAGAGTTTTCGGAACAGGAAATTTTCAGAATATCAATCGTAATAAATTTATATTCCTAGATAAAAAATTAAAGTATTCCAAACTTATGGATTCAGGGTTTTAAAAGCTAGGGAATTTAAATTTTCTTACATTTACATGCACTACTTGTATCGCAGTATTTACTCTTATTTCTGTTCATGTGAATTCTGTGCTGGATGAGAAATGTTTGCATTAATTAAGCTTTTGTTGTGTAAAGTTTACGAGCTCAAGGTTTTTAATGCAAACGTTGTCAGAATCTATTTTTAGTTTGAGTAGTTTTCCCAGGGTTGAATGGAGTCAATGCATTAATAGATTATCATCAAAGAAGTATTTAAAATTGAATTTTTCATTTTAAAACAATAAAGATGCAATCAAATGAGACGAAAATAAATTTATAAGATTAAAATTTTTTTTACAATACAGTTATTTTTATCTTTTTGCTATAATTTGAGATATATTTAGCATGAAAATTTCATAAGGTAGAATAACTTGGAAAAAACTTGGAATTTTTGTGATAATAAAGTTTATCAAAAAACTTTTTGGAATATATTCATAAAATATTATACAGTACTTTGTTATTGAATTTTTAATACATGACATGATATAACAGATTTTCAGTAATAGTTGAGTTCGTCACAAAATTACCCTGTGACATTGAATATGTTTAATGTAATACATACTATTTTGTTATTTAAGTTTGTAATGTATGGCATGCAGTATGTGTTTCTTGTAATAATAAAGTCGGTATATCACAATTTTTCTTATAAATAATACCTTTTTTTATACATGATTTTGTGATTAGATTATGAATAAATCATAAACGACGTAAGAAATATCATTTTATTATATTATTTTGTAATATCAATAACATCATATAATACATTTTTTTATGAAATTGAATGCATGTTTGAATATGAAGTTTAAGGCATACGTAATGATAAAGTTAATTTTGAAAAGACTTTATTTGTGATAGCAATAAAATATTCCAATAAATTTTCAAATTAAATACTAATATTCCAAGTAGGTATTTATGGTAGCTTTTTAGACATTTTCTTCAAAGAAAATTCATGAATTTTGTTCAGTCAAAAGTTGTTTCTAGCACGGATTAAAGAATAATGAAAATTGTTTGTTAATTCTTTTTTCAAGCCAAGATTCTAAACAATTACTTTCAAAAAAATCCTCTTAAACAAAAACAAAATTTCTAAATGATCCGAAAGATTCCAAGAAATTCTGAATTATTGTGACAACCAATATTTGGCAACATTGCCTAACAGATATTTTTTTCATGCAGGCCATCAATCGAATTAGTCATGACAAAAAGGGTTATGGTTTGTTGAACAAATTTTCGGTGAACAAAAAAATAAAATTCAAAGTTTTATCATATAGAATGTATATATTTTTGGAATTCATTGCATAGATAAAATATACAATATAATAGATTTTTTGTATCGATCAAAATTTTTGCAAAATTATGGTTCTTGATATGTTTGAATACAAAGTTTCCAACAAACATAAAAATGTTTATTTTGAATATGCTCGATTTTTGATGACGATGTAATATGTTAATGAATTGTCAAATAAACATTATTATTCTATGTACCTAAAATATTATACTTTGAGGTTTTTCCATAGAAAATTCGTAAGTTGAGACTAGTCACACATATTCTATAAATTATTTTTTAAAACCAAGATTTAGCAAATGACTTTTATACAAACTATGGAATTCCCAGAATTTCATTATGTATAATAGAATTTTCTTCGAAAAAACTTCTTATATTTCGTTATATGAACAAAATTCTCTAAAATGAAAACAAAGATTCAAAATGATCCGGAAAATTCTCAAAAATTCTGAATTATCCTGACAACAACTATTAGGCAATATTGGGTAATAGATATTTTTTTCATGCAGGGCATGAATTGGTCGTGACAGAAAGAGATATGAATTGTTAAAGAAATTTTCGGGGAAGAAAAAAATAAAATTCTGTTTAATGTTTTATGATATAGAATGTATATATTTTTGGAATTCATTTCATACATAAAATATACAATATGTATAATAGATTTTTTGTAATAATCAAATTTTTTTAAAAATTATGATTCTGGATATGTTTGAATACAAAGTTTCTGAGATGCATAATGGTTATTTTGAATATGCTAGATTTGTGATGACACTATTATTTTAATGAATTCTCAAATAAACATTATTATTCTATGTATCTAAAATATTATACTTTGAGGTTTCTCCATAGAAAATTCGTGGGTTGAGACTAGTCACACACATTCTATAAATTATTTTTAAAAACCAAGATTTAGCAGATTACTTTTATAAAAATCTTAAAACTCCCAGAATTACATTATGTAAAATAGGAGAACTTTCGTCATCAAAAATTCTTACATTTATTTATATAAACAAAATCCTCTACAATAAAAACAAATTTTCAAAATGATCGAAAAACGCTCTCAAAAATTCTGAATTATCGTAACAACTAATTTTTGGCAATATTGCGTAACGGATATTTTTTTCACACAGGGAACTAATCAACGTCATGACAGAAAGTACTTTAAATTGGTAAAAAAATTTGCAAAATATGCAGTAACGTTATCGAAGGCGCGCAACGACATTAGTTTTCCCGTTTGAAATATGTGTCAAGGTTGTCGTTAAATTAGCGCATAACATTGAAAATACTCACTCTCATGCCGGTGAACCTCAAGTTCGTTCGTAGCAAAATTTTCACGTTTGCCATTGCGAATACTCCACTGATAAAGACTTACAAATCTCGAATAAAAAATATAAAAATTACACTACTCGTTATTTCGCACGCATCATCAGGAGCACTGATGAATTTTCATGTCCTTCATGGCTAACAACTTCTTTTAATCGATGCCAAGAATTTGCAAGAAATTGCAAGATAACAACAGATGACAACAGATGACAAAAAGAAGTGAACTCGAATCAGCTGAGAAAAGTTTGGGACGTTGTCAAACATACCAATATATTTCATCGTACAGTGTTGCCAGCTTATCGTACTACTCTGTTAGTAAAGTAGGAATTTTTTTACTGATATAAATTTTTTATTATTTTTGGATAAATTTTTTTCTACGAAATAACCTTAGCTGTGAACTAGGTACTAAAATGCTGGTGAAATAAAAAAAATACTTTATATTTAACTATTTCACCTGTCAATTAGTTGAAACAAGAATTTTCGTTTTAAAAGCTTTGGGATTCTGTAATTCAAAATAAATAACAATTACCTGTCATTTTCTAAGTGAGTTTAAATACTTACTTTGTCTCTGAGGGCAGGTCAGTCTTTTACAAAAATTACTTTTATCTCACAATCCGGTCGGATTACTACCGTCGCATCACAGAGAAGGCGTGAACGAAAGGGTTTATTCCGGAAAAAACTATCTCGCACTCTTTTTAACTCATGGGCGTATACTGAGCCTTCTAGCCCCCAAGCATCTAGGGGCCCCAGAAAGTAGTGAACAAAAAAAAAGCAAAAAAAAAAGAAAGATCAGAGATATTTTTTTCAATTTTGTTATTTTTGTTACTTTATGATTTCTATATTATAGGATATTCACAGTGAACCAGTCACTTTACAGTGAGAACGATCTTTTTTCTCTGAATGTGAACTTGTATAAAAATTTTTATCATTTTCATTTATATCATATAATGTTTTGGATATGTTATAACTTTTACAGCAATGACAGTTTTGACAGTTATTAGCATATCATTCACAGTTTTTACGGTTTCGACGGTTCAACAATTGATCAAAAAATTCAATAGATTTGACATTATTGGAAATGTACCAGGTGTACTCCTAAGTCATTTCCGGTTTTTTCAATGGATGGCGTTCTGTTTTGTACCGCTGTTGGTAACACATACCATATGTTATTTTGTTCAGTCATATCGAGTGCTTGAACTGCGTTGACATTTTCTCGAAAAAATCTTCCAGTAAGTTTTTATTGCGCTTCAAAAATGTCGAATTTTGTACCGAATTTTGAGCATATGCGCCATGCATTGATTTTCATGTTCAATCAGGGGAAAAAAGTGTCCGAGAGCCATTGTGCGCTTGTGGAAGTTTATGGTGATCGTGCATTAACACTTCGAACATGTGAAACGTGGTTTCGACAGTTCAAAAATGGAGATTTCGACCTGAACGACGCCGCACGCTCCGGCAAGCGAAAATCGTTCGATGACGCCGAATTGCAAAAATTATTAGATGAAGACAACACGCAAACGCAACGACAGCTTGCAGATGCGTTGGGAGTTCAACAGCAAGCAATTTCCAAACGTCTGCGAGCCATGGGAAAAATTCAGAAGTGTGGAAAGTGGGTGCCCCATGAACTGACCGAGAGACAAATGGAGAATCGAAAAGTGACCTGTGAAATGCTGCTTCAACGATACAAAAGAAAGTCTTTCCTGCATCGTATTGTTACTGGTGATGAAAAGTGGATTTTCCTGAAGAACCCTAAGCGCAACAAATCGTGGGTGAGTCCAGGTGAAGCATCGTCATCGACGGCACGGCCAAATCGTTACGGTCGGAAGGTCATGCTGTGTGTGTGGTGAGACCAGTCCGGTGTTATATACTTTGAACTGCTGAAACCTGGTGAAACTGTGAATGCCGTTCGCTACAAACAGCAAATGAAAGATTTGAGCCGAGCCATTGTGGAAAACCGACCAGAATATCAACAACGACAGAAGAAGGTGATTTTGCTCCACGACAATGCGCCGTCGCATAAGTCGAAAGTCGTTCGTGACACGCTGGAAAAGCTCAAGTGGGAAGTGCTTGATCATGCGGCTTACTCACCAGACCTGGCGCCATCCGACTACCACCTCTTTGCCTCGTTGGGCCATGCCCTTTCTGAGCAGCGCTTCGACTCGTACGAAAATGTACGAAAATGGCTCACCGAGTGGTTCACCTCCAAAGGCAATGATTTTTACTGGCGTGGTATCCACAATTTACCAGAAAGGTGGGAAAAATGTGTAGAAAGCGATGGAAAATACTTTGAATAAAATAAAGGTTACGGTTTTTTTGGAATTATGTGTTTTATTTGCAAAAAAAACCGGAAATTAATTAGGAGTACACCTGGTACCATTTCGAAGTTATATGTCTGCTCTTTCAAATCACGTTTTCAAATTTATGCTCAGGCTACAATTACAGAAGTTATTTCAAGGTTAATCTAATACATATTTATTGGTTTTTTTTTTCATTCTTCAAAGAATAGTTAGTCAAAAAGTTCATTTTTCAAAAAATTCTTTTATATACCATTTTAAAGCTATTGGTCTGCACTTTTAAAAGACGTTTTCCAATTCATGCTCAGGCTACAATTACAGAAGTTATTTCAAGTTGAATCTACTGTATATTTATTGGTTGTTTTTTATTCTTCAAACAATAGTTACTCAAAAAGTTCGCATTTTTTAAAAAATCCTTTTATACACCATTTCGAAGTTATGAGTCTGCTCTTTCAAATGACGTTTTCAAATTCATGCTCGCTTGATGATCTTGAAGAATTTTCAACAGTCTCGACAGCTTACAGAAGTTTAAAATATTTGGACAGTTACAAAATTCAAATCAATTTTGATAGTTTCAAATTTTTCAAAGATTATCAGACTAATTAGACTTTAAAACAGTTTAAAAAATAAATTTATTGTGTAAACTTCGGAAGTATAAAATAAAATTTTCTTAAATTGTGAAGACTATCGTAACTGTCGAAACTGTTACAACTGTTTTTAATCTATAAAAATCATCAAATCTTCGAAAAACTGCTGAAATTTTTAAAACCGTTCAAACTTGTTTAGTTTCAAAACACTGTCAAAACTGTTACCAAGTTATTATGAAAAATTTGGATATTTATGAAAATGCTAGAAAATCAAACCTGTTGAAAAATAACGAAACTGTAAAGAAACTGGTGGAGCTACCAAATTTTCTTCAATTTCTCAAAACTTTTTACGACCTGTCACGACTGGCAACACAATTTTTTAAAATTTCCAAAACTGTTTAAAACTATAATAAAAAATTTTGGGACTATGAAACCTTTTAAAACTATCAATACTGTAATGAACTTTTTACGTCTAGACTGTCAACAAAATTGTTTGAAACTAAGAAAATTTTTGAAAATTCCTGAAAATAATGAGCTATCAAAACTTTTTTAAACTATTTTATACTGTGAATACTTTTTAAGGTATAGAAAACAGCTAAAATGGTTCAAAATTGTTGAAAAATGCGAAAATTTCAAAAACTGTTAAAATATAAACCTGAAAACTCCCATAACTGTTATGACTTCTCAAAATTGTTAAAGTGTCAAGGCCCCCACGAAATCTATTTTAATGACAAAACTTTTTTTATTATTATAAAACAAAAAAAAGGTCATATTAAGGCCCCCTGATGACATATTGTCCAGGGCCCCTACATCTGTAGTTACGCCACTGTGCTTTATCATGGATTTTTTTAATTCTCAACTCATCCTAACCCAATCTTAACCCACATTATCCGAATTCGGTTAAAATTGAAATGCTCGGGAAGGACGTCTAAAATATGAAAAAAAATGTCTCGCGTAAGACATTTTTAACTAGTGGATTTTTTTACAATCTAGATACACGCGCAAGTACGAATTTGGAATTCCAGGTCTGGTTTTCCCGGTATAAAGAATTTTGCAGCAGAAATCATTTCTGGAACATCTGGCATCTGGAACTACGCTGAAAAGTCTTTCCTTTCGGTTATCAATAAGCTGCAGCTTTTAAGTTAATGTTTTTTATTCGTTTACTGTCACAGTAAAAGCTTCAAAAAGGATTTTTAACGTTATCGTCAGTATGAAAAGACATACTGGAATGTTTAACCACACGATACTCGCGACGTTTTTTCCGTTTCATATGATCTTTTTTCATGTTTGAAATCATTTTAGAAATAACTGACTTTGTGCTCTCAACGGTGTCCGTTTTGTCTTTTTCTGACATTTTTCTGAAACGGTCTCATTTCAAATAGAAACCCACAGCATCTATGAATGATAATAAATAATATGATATAAATATTTTCCATATGCACCAATAAAATATAGAATACAGCAGAAATGGAAAACTATTTATATTATGATAAAAATTTTTTGGGCATACATAGATATATGCATGAGTTTTGCAGAATTTGTATTATTATTGTTTATATACATGCTTAATTTTGCTGTTTCTATGTCTGCTGTAAAATTTTGTCAATAAATTTGTATATGAGTTTCATATCCTAATAATAATTTATCAACAAAATTTGAAGAATCCATGTTTCGATATCAAAACGAAGATACATTCACTGAAAATCTAAAAATCTAAGATTGATATCAGTGGATTACAGAATAAAAATATCGTACTCAAAATTACAGAATCAAAGACTTTTAAATTGTTATATTTTAATACGAACAGTAAATGCAACTTTTGGAAAGAAAATTGTAACATTATTGTACAATTGATTTTACTGTTTATACAAGCAATCGTTGATATATATTTTCCTAATTTTTCACGATGCTTTATTAGTATCATCATTGAAATATTCAGTTGATTAACGCATGGTTTTTATATATCTATTCTACTGGTTGACTTATTATTGATATATACTACTGAGTAGCTTGATCCTATCGATTTTGAATTTTTCGATATAATTTCTGACTTACTTCCTCTAGTCCAATCATTGTCTTGTAAAAAATACTCTTGTAATTTGAGATTTTTATTGATATATTCTTCTGATTCTCTTATCAAAGACGTAGGCGGAATTTTTATTAGAAAAGGAATCATTTGTAAACCAAGATATGCAATCCACCAAATGTTGAATTGTTAGTTCTCGAGAACATGGAACAAAAAGTTTGAAAATTCAGAAGTATGAAAAAAATGACAATTCTATATACTTTGATTACTGAAGGTCTTTCACATGTCAGAAATTTTGTACATTTTGGATAAATTTGGTGGTACAAGATCTCAAAAATTAGAATAGATATGAAAACAATCATAAAAACATTCGAAATATAAAACTCATAACATTTTTGACAATCATCATATTCATTTCTGGATGCAAAAATAGATATTATGAGTGAAAAACACCGATGACACTAACTACCCAGTTGGAAATTTAAGTTACTGATGACCTCTCTTTACAAACCTTTAATCGCTTCGATTTTATTGCTATCTAATTTCAATGGACACGTGAATTTTGATTGTTGTTCGCCGTTTTCTGTCACTTCGTTGTTTATTGTTCTTCTTTTCCAGTTCCTATTGGAGGCATTCCCACTAACAGTACTGATGAGAAGAGTTTCTCGTCCAAATACAATTTTCGAAAGTTCTCTGATAAATGACGCTGCATCGTCAGTCGACAGTAAATTTTTAACTAGCTCGTTCTTACCCATTCTCCATGCCCTATGTGTGTCTATGAAATTAAAAACCATCGAACAGAATTACTCTTTTAAAACGATTTCACAAATTAACTACAAACGACATATCAAATCTAAATTTCACAGAGATGCTTTCTCTTTGGTTCGTTACAATTCAATTAGAAAAATTTCGGAAGTTGAAGTTTCAAAGTTTTTTTGATTCATAGTGATACAAATTTCACGTTCAGTTACTATACTGCTATTATTTTTTTAATATGTTGATGAAACATTTGCATTTGTAGAGTTTCAGAAAAAAACGTTTTTATTGGTCTTAGAAAAAAAAAATTTCCAGCTTACCATATTATCACTTTTTCTCTTGCAGCCCATCGCAGGACACTCGTTGAGATTCCTAGAAATACTTTTTGGAGCCATCTCTGAACATTAAAAAAAGTTACATAGTTTTTAGACCTGCCGTACATTTTTTTTTAAATTAAATCGCCCTATATCCTACTTTCATGTTTGATAAATATCGCAATGAAACCCAAAAATTAGGCAATGGACGTGAAATTATTTAATTGTCCTCGCTTGATTGATTTGGATATAAAAAAAATTGTTATACGCTTGTGTCGTTTATTAGCCGAATCCCATTCAACAAATTTTTAACTCGAACTTCCTAAATACAAATTAAAGGAATAACAAAAAATTGTGGAAAATTTCGTGGTAGGGCATGAAAATGACTCTTTCAGCATTAAACGGAAACAGTAAAACCTTACTATGTTCATGTAGGAAAAATATTTTGTATAAACATTTTTTATTTTTCGAGACTGTTAAGTTATTTACGCGAGAGTGAGAGAGAGAAAGAGAGTGAGAGAGAAAGAGAGGGGTATTTTAAATAAATTATGGTCAGCTTTGTATTAAAACAATATTGAACCTCTTATTTCAACGAAGAAATCCACAACTTCCTTTTGCAGCTGAAAATTTCATCGAAAAATATCGCTATTGATTTTTTTTTCATTGTTCCTATCATTTCGAAGTTTTTCACATTCCAATTGTTTGGTCTTTAGCTTTTTCTTCAAGTCTCTAATTTCTTCTAAGAGCTTATGTATTTCTTTGTCACCCTACAAAAAGAAAAAAAAACGATAATGCAGCTTATTATCAGACTACAATTTGTGTGATCTCAAAGGTTTGACATTATTTGATCGATGATAAGGTATAAAAAATAATAATCTTCATCCGAAAATTTTGGAAAATCACATGATCACTGTTTGTGATTTTGCAAAATACTAGAAAGAAAAATGTTGAAAGAGTGTTCTACAAAACTGTACAAAACTGTTAGAACTTCTCGAATTTTGAAAATGTTTTAGTAATTTTTTTTTTTAATAAATGACATCATGTATACTTACCGACATGAAATTATCAGCAAAATCTGCAAGGCTATTTCCCGCAAATACTAGTTCTTTGAGGATGGCCTTCTTTTTCGACTATATATATTTTCAAATCTCCGATCAATTCGGAGAAATCCAAAACATGAATAGTTTGTGTTAATCGGAATATAAAACAGCTGTTACGAAATCTAATAAAATTAAAATGGTAAATTCTTCTTTTCAACGTTTATGAGAAGGTTTTGGAGAAGAGGTAAGAATAAAAAAATAATTTTAAGTGTCGTTTCGGTCTCAAATGCATTTCAGATACCATGGTATTTCAAACCTCAAAATAAGCATCAATTATACTTATAAGTCTCTGAAGACTCAAAAAAAGTGTCTTAGTGTCTCGGAAAGTATACAAATTTTTTCACAAGTCTTCAAAAGTCTTTTACAGAGATACTGGGTCTCCAATTAAGATACTTTATTTCTTGGAATAAACAGCAAGAGTATCGTTTGAATACTCGAGTCTTCAAGAGTCTTCGAATGAGTTTTCCCTTCAGCAAAATGAGATACTCGAGATACTCTTGAGACCTAAAGGATATTGTTATTCATTTCAAGAAATAAAGTATCTTAATTGGAGATCACCAGAGAATGTAAGAGATTTTTGAAAACTCGTATGTGTAAAAATTAGTATCTTTTCAGAGACTCACAGTCTCCTTTTTTTATAACTTTGCATACTTTTAAAGATACAAAATCACGTTTTTTGAACCTTCAGATAATAATTGATATCTATTTCGGGCTTTTGGATACTCATTTAGACTAAAAAGATTCTTCGATTTTTGATCCCAGGAAATCAATTTACACTGAAATGCGATTATGTTTCTAAAAATAATGCTAGATAAAATCAGTCACTCGTGATATTAACTATTGTTAAATGTTTTTAACTATTTTTGAGATTTCACGGATGTTCTAATGAATATGTAAGTACAAAAGTTTTGAGCTTATCGCAATTTGATAAATGTTAAAATCTGAAAAACTTGAAAAATAATGTTCAAAGAATCGATAGAAAAATCAGAAAATGATTATGAATCGGGTGAAACAATATATGAAGATTTTTGAATTAAAAAAAAAAGGCAATAGAATATGGAGTTTTCATTTAAACTAACTTAAACTACATTCAAGTAAATAAGAAAATTTTTTTGAACAAAATATTTTGAAATTTTTATTTTTCGGTCATTTTCTCTATATCATGATAAAAGAGGTGTAATGAGCTGTGTCAGTTCTAAATTTAGGCATCCTTTTCTGTAAACAAAATTGCGATAAAAAAGACTATCAAGTGGTAATTAATAAACAATAAGAAATTTTATTTATCCAACGCCGTGTGGAAAAGGCTACTTTTCCACACGCTTGGGCGATGCAAAACTCGCATTTCTACACATTGTTGAATAAAGTATCGTTCTTAACTAGTGTGGAACAGTTTTTTTAACTCATCAGATTACAACGCTTGCCTTCGGCTCGCGTTGCAACCCTCAGATTCGTTAAAAAGAACTTTTCTACACTAGTTAAGAAATATACTATTTAATGCATCCGTTGAAGAACAGATTAAGATTCGCTGCACAATATGTTTATTTCAGCTCGTTAGAAAAGTGGTATAAATAACAGCTACCATTGCTTGGTTGGACACATTATAGAAAAACTCTTCACAACCTGCGTTTTTCAAGGATTTTGACACCATGATAAGTCGAGAGTAAAATTAAACATTTTCATATAGTATTTAAGTGAAATTTAAATGTTTCTATGTATCACTAACCACGAAATTAAAAAAAAAGTAAATGTTTGAAGACGTCTAATCAGATTCAGGGCATGACTGCTGAATTTATTTTTTATTTTTATACGCTTATTTTTGCTAGGTATTTTTTTGCAGAGGAGCAGAAGGTCATACTCAACATTATTTGAATCAAATCCTCCAAACACAATGCCAGAATTTCAGAATGGGTCTTCAATATAGCAATTTGATCACTCAATTAAATGTAAGTTACTGTCATTCTTGAAAAATGACAAATCAACAAATTTGTTTTACAACGAAAGGCAAATTCTACTTTCTAAGTTTTTTCAGCTCATTCAAGACAAGTTTTCGTAAATAATACTACTTTTTGCAGAATATGAGATCATCGGATGTTCACATAAAGTTAGCAACAGGAATATTCACATCAGACCTATACCCACTGAAACCAAGCTTCGTGGAAGCAGAAAAAAACCTCTCAACGATCTCAGATTTTAAACAAATCGATTTTTTCAAAAGTGAATCTGCTGCTAAGAACATAAATCACTGGATTGAGGAGAAAACTGATAACTATCTTTCGAAAGTCATCGAAGAGGGTACTCTAATGAATCTTAATAAATCAACTACTGAAAATTTTCATTATCAAAAAAATGTTTTGCTAGAGGTTTTCTATTACCTAACTCAATTTTTTGCAGACTCAATAAAAAATGAAACAACACTGGTCATCATCAATACTTTATACTTCAAAGCAACATGGCAAGATACATTTGAGACAAGATTAACAAGACAAGAAGTTTTCACCGATTCTCAAGGGATTGAAAAAATAGTCCCTTTCATGGTTCGAATTGGTTTCTATCGTGTTTACTATCACGAAGCTTTGAGAGCAGAACTCATTGAAATGCCATTTGCGGTATGACAAGAGACAATATCATAACAATAGAATGTTTTAACAAATGATCACAAAAAATTATTTTGTATCATTTCTTTCACACGATTTTACAAAACAAATGTTTATTGTGCAGGGACGAGAATTCAGTTTCGTCGTATGTTTGCCTTCACTGGGTGAAAATCTGCTAGAAGTGGAAATGAAACTGCCGAAATTGAATATGGCGACATTTTTCAATACTACAAATGGCTTGACTCCTGATCCTAATTATATAGGCGAAAGAAAAAACTTGCAATTGCACTTCCCAAAATTCAGTATCACGAGCTCGATTAACTTGATTCCACTTTTGCAAGAGGTAATTTTTATAGTTTTTAACTATATGGCTACAGAATTTGCAGTACTACAAGTATCTTCATGAAATAATACATGGTAAACTATGAATTTCACATACATACTATATTTACAGTATTGTATATGAATTGACTGCACATATACACCATTGCATTTATATTATTCTCTGATTTTTCTAGATGGGTTAGGCAGACATAACAGACGGAGATATCAACTTCAGTAAAACGACTGACCAGAAACTTCAAGTGAGTTCGATGAAACAGGAAGTCAAGATTGAAGTTAATGAAAATGGAGTTGTCGCAGCTGCGGTTACCCCTGGTATGTAAAAAAATTTTCACTAAACCTAGGTGAAGGAATTAATAGATAATTGCAGAATGTTATGAAAAAATAGGAATCGAAAATTTCATATCTACTTGTTTTGATGTCAGACTGCAAAAAAGAAAAACTGATATTTTTCGACATTTGATTAATTTTTAAAACAGCTGTTTTTGAATAATGTGTTTTATAAACAACTTAAAATATAAAATAGCCATTTATTTTTTTGAGCAAATATCCAAAGTGAAAAAACATTCACACAAACGTTTACGATTATTTGTATGGCATTTTCTATTTGTTTATAATTTTTTTTTTACATTAAAAAATCGGCTTTTGTGATATAACTGATTTGAGAATATCCATGTTGCAAATAATATTTTTGTAAATTTTTCTGTTGCTGATTCGAGGGATTATTCATTTTCTTTGCAGATAACTATGCGTTACGTATGGGACCAAGAAGAATCAAAATTAATCGACCATTCGCATTTGTGATTAGACATCATGCATCAGAAACCAATCTTTTTATTGGCAACTTTAGATAAATTTAATCCTTACAAATGTATCAAAGTATACAAATTTGATTATTCATGAGTGTGAATCTACTTTATTTACGTTTGAACATATATACAATATGTCAACTTTGAATAAATTTTTTTCTTTCAATCTTTCTTTCATTCTTTGGATTTCTAAGAATTTCGAAAATAATACAGACTACTCAAAACTTTTCGAAAAATCTATTCTTAAAAAAATTTCTGTGGTTCATCCAATTTTCTCGTGATGATCAATATTTTTCAAGTTCTTCAGATTTTTATTCAAAAATGAAAAAAATATTATGCCTATTACGAAGAAATATGGTGAACACGGATGAACCAAATTCACGAGTAATTTCTGATCTGCAAATTTTTGGTTTTTTTACAACTATTGCTTATCCTTAGAATATTCCATTCGACACTTTCTAAATTTCTAAGCGATTTGTCTAACTCATAAGATTTTCGTACATTTCAAATAGTTTCCAAGTTTTGTACATTATCCTATCAAATATAAAAAAACATCTTCATGCATTTTTGATCAAATATAATAATGAACATAATATACACAATTTATTAACGTCACTTGGAAATCCACAAATTTTTAAAATCCTATAGAATTATCGAAAATCTTCAAAAGTTTCAATATTTTTAGATGTTTACAAATTTGTGAAATTCAAAAAATAATGCAGACTATTGAAAACTTGCATTATCTTATAGAAACTGGTCAAACTCATCAATATTTTTCGTAACTTTTTATACTTCTCAAGTTTTTCAGATTTTTATCAAAAAACGAAAAAAAAAAAAAACACATATTTCGGAAAAATATGGTGACGAACACTATCTACAGAATCCATTAGTATTTTCTTAAATTCTATATATTTTTCGAATTCTTTAAAACTATTCACAAGTTTTAATGCTTTTCGATTTTTCGAAATTTCAATAACTTATTCGCCAATATTCAATTAGACATTATTCACTGTACGCTTTATTTTTGTATTCAAATTCCTTCAAACTTTTACTATATCTAAACTTTCTTTATCTCTGGTTTTAATTTATAATTTGTGCATACATTTTTTACTTTACTTCACTACTTCTACTTCCAGTATAAAAAATGATCAGGCTAAAATAACAAAAACACTTTTATCATAAAAATGAGAAAAATACAAGAAAGTCAGATTTTTTACAATCCTTTGACGAATTTTGAGACGAATTTTCCCTAAAATGTAGGAAAGAATCTTCACAGAGCCGTTTTTTTGTGAAAGCAAAACCCAAAACTGAAGATAAAGCTCCAATTTTACACAAACAATAAATATACTACATACTTCTACAAGCGTCTTCGCTTATAGTCGCGGCCGAAGTGCTACTAAAGCACAAGAAAGCAAAGCGCGAAAATTGATTACTTTTTTGATTGGCATCACGCCAATCAAACGAAATTAATTTACCTATGCAATTTTGCAAGTCTCGTATTCGGAGCACAAAATTGTTGCTTACTTGCATCAATTTCAAAGTATATGACATCAAAACGCAACTCTCTCATTACGCGTCAAATTCAAAATTTATAATGCTCGTTGCTTGGTTACTTTTTACTTTTGCAAACAAAATTTCAGTGCCTCAGACGAATATGAACCTGTACTTACATTTTTACAAGATAACGAAAGTTTGACTGCAAAGTTAGATTATTCTCGAGTGATATTTTCAAGATTTGAGGACATTGTAGAATTTGTCTGAGTAAATAAACTTTTACTCCTAGTTTTTTTTTTTGGAATCATAATTTTTCTTTTAGTTGTAGATAAGAAATGGTTTTGCTAACAGTTTAGGTAAGACCAAATGATAGATCAAAAAATGTAATTATATTCTTAATTATGATAATATTCCATATTAATAATATAATTATGACATAATCATCCCATCAAACTATCTGGTCACCATAACAATGTTTAAGAAAAACTGTCTAAATCCTTACAAAATGTTTAAAAAAGCCTTCTTGAAAATCACGTGGTATTCTCAAAAATAATCAATTCCTTTCTTTTTTGAGATCATGGATTTTCTTGATAGCCACTATCACAAATACACAGCAATGTTATATCGCGTCATAGGCTTTTGGCCATATCAACCATTGACTCAAAAAATACCTATATATGCCATAATGATGACCTTGAACATACTAGCTACAATGACCACGGTATTTTTATAAAATGTTTCAATTTGAAATTTTCAAACTGTGTTTTACAAATTTCGACCAATTAGCACTACTGACATTATATATAACATTATGTTCCAGCTTGAAACAATGTACAAAAACAGAAATGATTTTACTTATATCTTAAAAATACTGCCTGCAACTCTTGTCGGAGTTAACGTTTTCGCTACTCAAGCCAACTGGTTTTTTCGTTGGGAATTCGTAGGTTTTTATAAATTGCAATTGTTGAAAATAACTGGATTAATTAGCAACAATTCTGAAACGATCCTGAGACATTGAAGAGACACAAATGAAAACAATCTACATAAGCTTTATGTATACATATGATTACGCGAAAACAACTATTTGATTAGTCCAAATATATGTAACTAATTAAAATAATAAAAATTTGACTCTATTCAATTAAGAGAGTGAAATCAAAATAAAGATCATGTGAATTGTGAAAAAAACTATTTACACAACATTTGCAAAATGTGAACATGTTTTCTGGGAAACACATGAACAATTCTTGAGCAACGTAATTAAATAATGTCTCTGAAATGTTTCATATTTTATTGCGAAATTACACTGATCAGTTTTTTACTGTCACTAAATAATATGCTCTACAAATCTTATACATTTCATACCAAGTTGAAGAAAATGTACGATGAAATAGAATGTAATTGGAAAATTTTTAAAGACCCCGCCGAGCGTGATATTGCACATAAATATGCAGCAAGGTGCAAAAAATTCAATTATACCTTTCATGGTAAGTGCATTATTCTATGTGAAATCATACCAATATTTCAGAACCACTTAGTTGCATTATTAGATTTTTTCCTCGTGTACTGAATATCATTAATAAATTCAATGCTAATAAAATGGCATGAATAAACAAAATTATTTTTAATCTATAAATATCTTTAACTCTCAAAAATCATATTTAAAAAACATACCCTAATTGGTGAAAATTTTGTTGATACAGTTTCCATAAGTAAATTGTTTCTGTGACTAAAAGCATGCAATTTTTTAATTGAATTTAGCATAAACAATCGATTGGTCATACAAAATCGTCATGTTTTCAGCGATTTTTCACTACATCAGTTGTTCATATTTGATGGACAATATATTTCCCGCCATTTTGGACTTTGTTTTCCCTTTAGAACAACCGCGACCGAAATATCATTACATACGTCAACTATCGGGTTACTTGATACTTTCTTTGATCTGCGATTTTATTTTGGTGCAAATCGATGGGATATACTACGAGCATGTTAACACTGCTACTATCACTTTAATGTCTTATGGTTCATCTTTGAGAGATTATATAGTGTAAGGAGAAAGGGCGAGGGCAGAAAAATTTTTTGGGAGTGGTTTGTCAGGAAAATATATTCTTCTGGGGATTTTATAATTTTTATCCTTTGACGAAAAGGTTACAGGAGTAAGATTTTCCAATTTTTCGAATTTTAGGATTTGAAAGTTGTACAACTTTTAGAGTAAGAGTCGTATATTTTTCATGAAATGAAATTCGATTCTTGTGATTATCGAGTCATTGAGGTTGAAATTTTTTTTTTTCTAATACTGTGTATTTTTCGTGATTCTTTGATATTCATACAATTCGAAATATTTCCTGATATATTACTATGGATTTTTATACAGCTTTCTAGAATTCATTGCTTTAGGGATCAAAGTTCTGAAAAATTTTAATGTCTTCATAAATTGTTGAGAAAATTATAGCTACATTTAAAGTATTTCATAGATTTCTAGAATTTTCGTATCGTATGTTATTTATAACATTTTATGGTAGTTTCTGATATTTTTATTGATTTCTAGTATTTCTATAGATCGTTTATCAAAAATTCAATTCTTGAGTATTGAAACATTCAACGATTTTAGGTATTTAAAATTATTTAGCAGAAAACAGCATCTTTTTTATAGATTTTCAGTACATTTTTTCGTATTTTTTAATGGCTATACAATTGAAAGAATGTATTGTACAAATTGCATAAATTGAATTGAAAGTATTTTTATAATTTTCTTATCTATAGATTTATAGAATTGTAACTATATTCTCTGGGTTTCAAAGTGTTATAAATTGTTCAAAAAATTGTATTCCCATAGTTATTGAAGGATTTTTAGCATTCCTCGAATTTTTTTAGTATTTATAAAGTATTGATGGATTTTTTAGTATTTCTAATAATCATATTTCTAGAATTCAAATTTCGATCGATTTTAGGTAATTTTATAGATTTCTGGGAAAATATCATCGATGTAGATCTTTCTCGTATTTTCATATTTTTTTAAGTATTTGAAAAATTTTTGGATTTTCTAGTATTTGATATTCTGGGATTCCAAGTTTAATGAATTGCAGATGTTTGTTTAGATTTTTCAGAAAACAGTTATTTTCCATTGAATTCTATTAGTTTGAGTATTTCTTCAGAATTTTTATTCTGAAAGATTTTCTGGTGCTTTTGTAGATTGCTATGTATTTTTATAGAATTTGATTTTGCAGGGTTCAAATTTTTTCAGATCCCGAGCATTTTTATAGGTTCTAATTTTTCTCTATAATTCACTAGGTTGACACAATTTCTCAAATTTTTATTTTCTATAAATTTATCATATTCAAACATTTATGATTAGAATTTCGTTTAATAAAAATTCTTTTGAGTTAGTAAAATTAAGAATTCTGAATACTGTTTACTTAATTTTGAAATCTTACATGAAACCATTCGTTATAGATTTCAGTAAGTACAATTTTAATCATTTTTACTTATTATATTATTTATTACTATTTTGATGCCTTAATACTCATAATTTGCTTTTCAATTTTTCGTTATTATAACTTTTTTTATGTTTATGACATAATAGATGAGAAACTTTACCCGAATTCTATAAGGGCTATCCATAAATTATAGGAGTTAAAAACTGCAAGACATTTAAAGTTCTGATTATTTACGAATTTGTTTTTACCTCTATCTTGATTCTAGTCTCATTAAAAAATGTGACCATGTTGGACCGAAACCTAAATAAGGAGAAAACAAACAATTTTTGGAGCTAAATGAGAGAAATTTTATGTCAAATAGATATTAGAAAAAAAAAACATGTTGGAAATAATATTCTTCGATTATTTTACAGGTACATGTTAAAAATGGACGAAGAAAATACTTGTAGCAGTGATGCAAATGAGAACTTATATAATTGCATTAAATATCATAAAAAACTCACAAGGTGTGAAAATTAAAGCTTTTTAGTGGGTCTAAATAAATTGTACATTTATCTGAATATTTATAATTCAATCAAGGGTTGTTGCAGTCGGGGCAAAATATTTACAGTACTCATTTGGAAGTGTGATACTCACCGGCATGATAATGCAAAGCTCATATCTTTACAAAGTATTATACATTTTAACTATCTTTTCATATTTTTCATCATTATCTTTCAACTAGTTAGTAAATCGTATCAATCTTACTTATATTTATATCATTCTTCAGGAGTAAGACTGTCAATAAATTTGATAATTTCCGTAATTTAAAATAACGAAAATAATCGATCGAAGAAGTAAAACAGTTAAACTTTTTTTTTGAGAATTGGTTCAAAGTAATTTTTGAATTTTGTAGTATTTTTTGTTAGTAAATAATAAAAAAAATTGATTCCTTTCAACTTATAAAAATAAGGATATGGAAGTTATGAGGAGGTTATGAATATTTTTTGTTGTAACACTAAATTTATATATTTTTTGTCAATTTGAAAGAATAATAAAAACTTTCAATTTGTTTCCTCTCAAGAACGAATACAAAATAGTCAATGAATTTCACAGGTTTTTGAAAATGTTAAAAAATTATACTATGTACTTAAAAAAAATTTTGGTACTTTCACAAAATTTTAAAAATTCTTAGAGTAGGGTTTACTCTTGAAAATCGTCAAAAATTTGAGTGTTTGATGAAAAATTTAGATGTATTCATGGAATATTCAGAAAATCTTCAAAAACTGCACGAATACCTAATGCTTGAGATGAAGAACGAAGGAAAATTATTTTCACAATCAACAGAATCGTTTTATTTGACAATCTTAAAATATAATTTTTTTAATGAATTTTCTTTAATTTTTCAGTGAAGCAAATATTTAGGACGATTTCATGAGCCCTTTGTAATTCAAAAAAATGTCCTTTTTACAACTATCTGAAATTTGTCAGCTACTCAATTTCAAGTAAAAAATTGAACGTTTTGTTTGAAATCAAAAACAAAATTATTTCACGTTGTGCCCTAAAAATTTTTGGTTTTTGAAGATTGAAACAAAACTTATTCTCACCAGTCAAATAAAATTCTTTAATTTCGATCTCAAGAATAAGATGCCTTTCAACTCGTTACCACATTATCATTAATGCAAATAAAAAAAATAATATAGACTCGTGCTTTTCCAGATGGTCATAAGTTTGGATAGGCAACCAGAAGAAATACCACAAGCAGCAGGTTATATTTTTATGACGATAAGTTCAATGTTTCTCTATGGTTTGATGGGAGAAGAGATACTCGGCTTTCACAATATACTACAAGACAGACTGTATAAATCATAATTCCTATAGAATCATCATATGAGTGGCCGTTATTTCAGCAATTCGACAACTGTCCTATCTTACCCCAAATTACAATTAATATTTAAGAACCAATAAAAATATTTATAGTAAATAATTATTACTATTGTGTGAAAATAGTATTACACTAACTATTATTTCTATCAAATCATAGGTAATACTTATATTTCATTAACTCTTGTCAACATTTAAATACTATCACCTTTAACCACATGAAATTCAAAATGGAGAAACATAATTTTTAAATGCTTTTTTCTATGAAAATAGAATAAATGAAATAAAGTTATCACAGAATTTACAATAATCAATATATTATTGATAAAACTCATGTGCATCATACAAAAATCATCTACGATGACTATGACTTTGCAATTAGATAATTTCAAACTTTTTGTAGTTTTTATACAATTTTAGACCTTTTCAATTCGAGTGAAAACAATTCATTAGTGTCACTAATTAGACATGCAATTTTCATCTCAGTTTTTGGATTTTTACTGTACCCTCTTTCCAGGAAAAATGTTATTAATCATTTAATAGAATAATAATTTTTAGAGAGTTCAACAAACATTTTGTCCTTTATTGTAAGTAACAACTGCTCGATTGCTGTAAATTTTATTTTATTTTCAAAAATATTCTCATTAAGGGGGTCTTCTACCTTGTGGCATCGTTTTTGATACTTTTTCTCGAGGATGAGTTGTGAGGAAACCAATAATGCTATCAAGTCGCGGTTTTCTGCATTTGATTTATTCATTTTTAGACTATTTATATACATTTTTCTGAAATTTTGACTGTTTCTGATTTGACCTTGAAGTGTCTCCGTGTAAAAAATGCATTTTAAAACGGTTGACACGATTCAGCTAATGAAAGTCGCCAGAAACAAAAAAATCAAATGGATTTAGTTTTTCGATACCCTTGGCTATCGTTTGACAGATGCTTTTAAAAAATTTTTTATTTTAACAATTTCTACAGCTGTTTTTGACTCTGAAAACATGGAATTATGATAAAATTTTATATTAAATGTCGACTACTTTGTGAAAATTTCGATTCCTACAAATTCCATCTGTCAAACGATAGCCAAGGATATCAAAAAACCAAATCATTTTGATTTTTTGGATTCTGACGACTTTCATAAGCTGAATCGTGTCAACCGTTTAAATATGCGTTTTTCAATCGGGAGCATTTCAAGGTCAAATTGAGGACAGTCAAAATTTCAGTGAAATTCGTGTAAATAATATAAAAATGAATTATTTAAATGCAAAAAACTGCACCTTAATTGCACTATTGGTTTCCCTATAATTCATACTCGAAAAGCAGGGTCAAAAACGAAGCCACAAGGTAGAAGACCCCCTTAACACCACCAAAGAGTTTGAGGCAAGGGAATTTTCAAATTTACAAAGTAAAAACGGCCACTTTTATAATTATAAAAAATTATTGTATTATTGTAACACGAGAAAAGTTGACAGGTACGAAACTTGTTGGCTTTCGTGGCCTTTGGGGGTTAAAAAAAATATGATACTTATACTTTTAAGATGCCATCATCCTGTAAAAATATACATCCTAGGTTCTGCTACTTTGAGCTTCGAATATTTTATCAAGGTGTGAAACAAGCGTGTGTGTTGTTATATTTTTTTGCTCTATCGAAAAGGAAAATGTCATTATTCTGCTCTAGGGCAAAAATTGAAACACGTTTTACGCCGTCTTCGAGCACTAAATTATCTTGGTTGGGTACCCCTTTTTCTAATCCGTTGTTTTAAGAGAAAATTTTTCCAAAACTTTTTTTCTCAATGTACACAAATTTAAAAATAGAATTACGTTAAACTCATTAATAAATATACTTCTACCAACTTCTACTTTTCATGCTTTTTTACAAAATGAATATATGTATTTTCAATAATTTTGATAGTTATAGAATATACTATTTCTGAATTGTATGTTGCATCCAATATTTTTCGTGGTATATGTTTTGAAGTCATAATTTTGCTATGAAATTTTTATTGAATTATTCAATGTTGAATATTTTTTTACCTTTAATTTCAGATATTGATTTTTCCAAATTTGTCCCAGTTGTATTTGTCTTATCATATTACTTTATTAATATAGATATTCCGACTCTGAAAAATTTTCTAGAATGTAATGAATTTACAGTTTAAAAAATTAGTTAAAGAAAAAAAATTTTAGAAAAAAAACGATATCTCAAGAAATGATTACTGAATAATTCACTAATAATTTAGAAAATTTTTTCACGATTTATAATACGTGTCAGTTTCAATCACAAAAATAAAAGACTGTTAATGAATTGATTAGACTTTGTATATAAATCGTAAGGTATTGGAAAGTTTTTTTTTAAAGCCAAAATGTTTCCTGGGAATTTACCAATAATTACCAATGATTTATTTAATTCACAATTTATCTATAATTGAAACTTTCGACGTTAATTATTAGAAAAAATCAGAAATGAAATATCATATCATAAGTTCCCTCCAATTTAGCATTATCAAAATTCACAATAACATACTACAAATTTTTACAGATTGTCAACGCGTCATTTTCTTATTTCACGATTTTCCGGTCTGTTGCATCTTGAATGCATAGCTACGAGGTTTTTTTCGTCGATTAAAAATAATACGATAATCATCAAATACCCCTATGATTGTAAAAAAAGATGATAAGAAATGAATTTTTTTGTACACTTTGAATAATAAACGTGATAAATATCAAGTGACAGTTTGAATGAAAATAAAAGAAAAAAATTATCACCAAAGACCCAGCGAAATTTTGCTATAAATTTCGTTCTGATTTGATTTTCTTAAATTTCTTTTTTTTAATTTTCTGTTTCAACAAAAATGGTTTCCACTTCAAAGTTCATGAATTTTCAGATTCTGATCATCTTTGCCATTCATAAACATTCCTAGAATAATATAAAAATTATAACATTTATTTAGAGGTGATAATTTTCTACTTTTCGTTGTTCGTGATTTTTGAAGTTCAAGCATAAACATTTTTAGTCTAATTATGAAAACTTGCAAACTACAGATACAAATTCCGACTTTTTTAGTATAAAATTAAAAGCAGTAATGTATACTACAATGATATCGTATTTCAACTTAATTATTAAATTTTCAATCAAATATCTCAAGATTTTCTCAAAAATTTTGATATTATTCTTATACTTCTTAGAATTTCCATACATCAATTCCGATTTCATGCGTTCTCAACTTTTTCGACGTTTCCTTCATCATTAGTTTTCAATCAATTGTCATTCTTACCACAGAAGTTTTCAAAAAATTAAAAACCAATTTCATACAAAAGTAACCAAAACAAAACAATTCAAAACTTTGAACTGAAATTTCATTTATTTTCCAAGCATCAATCGTACATTTACTGTTGTCACCCATTTCACTAGAAAATTTCTCTAAAATTTCTGTAACTGAAAAACCTCGCAATTCGACTCTACACTTTTCTTCATCTTAAAAAACGGATAAAAAAAACCTTACACATTCATTATTAGCGTTTGGCAATATATGAAAATTCCATGCTCAAGACTATAGTCATAAAATAAAATTACATCTCATATAAAGACAAATTCTTACTACACACTTTCAGTTATCATATCCTCATTACTTTCCTCCATGTCTTCTTGTTGCTCTTGTTCAGTGGGTGGTTCGTACGCCTTTTCCAAGGGACTCGCCACAACTCCACCGGCCCAAACGCTCATTTCCACTGCCAATTTGTTGGAGCCTTCTAACAAAGGGCGATAACCTCCATGGGCCAAGACTCGCAAAAGAGTTTGGGCCGTCAAGCAAACCATGTCTTGTTGCTCCAAAGTCATGGCCGTGTGGACTCGAATGTTACCACTTTCGCAGGGGTCTGGAATTCCTGAAAAAAAAAAAAATGATTATTTATAGAACGACCGAAATATCGACAGTTTTGTTTGACCAACAAAAAAAACCTACCTCCAGAACCAGGAAGGAACAGTCCCGATGACAACAACTGTAAGACCCTTCTGTATGCCAGGTTAATGGGCAACGCCTGACGACTTGGATTGTTCATTATCGCGCTGTGAGCCAAAAGATTCAGCATCCAGGGAGAAAGCGCTTCCAGGCCTTCGAACCTGCTTCTGAGATCTCTCAGAAGACGAATGAGAACTTTGATGCTCGAATGATGAGCGTTTTCCTCAAACCATCTGGCGTGACGAATAGCTGCCAAATGACCTTTAAACAAAATTTTTTAATAGGCATTTTTCACCCAAATTTTTCACAATAAGCATGGAATTTAAAAAAATTATTTGATGAAACTTAAAAATACCTTGACAAATTTTAATGTCCAAATGTTGCTCAGGCTCCAATTTTCTCAGATTCACGAGAAGAGTCGTGATGAGAATACGAACGAGAGCTTCGTTGTTCGATATATCGAATCCTCGCTCGGTCTGGTTGAGTTTAAAAAGTTCCTTTGGATTTCCAGCTTTCAAATCAGCAAGGACTTTGGCGCCGAGAGCTTCGACAGCGGTTTTCGTGGGTAAGGTCTTCAATATAACAACAATGTCCGCAACATTGTGTCCTTTTATCATCGTGCCCATTTTGAAACTTCCAACTTGACGAACTTCTTCCAATTGCTGCCAAATTTTCAAATAATTGTTAATAATAATGTAATTTAAATTTTTTAATGTAAAATGAAACAGTATCTTTTTTCCAACTTTTCAAAAATATCTTTGAATATAAACTACATGCCTCTTTAACTACAAATCATTTTTATAAAAAGAAACTCACACATGCTTCGAAAGTGCCAGGTGCGACAATCAAATTGTCCAACACTGTCTGGAGTTTCGTCACAAGATTCAAGATGGAAGTCTGTTCTTTCTGAGTTGGACTTGTGTCTAGATTTTTCTTAACCAAAGCTGCTGTGAAGTCGGTTTCATCTGGGGCTGGTTTCACTCTAGGGAATGCATTTTCGCACTGAGTGTAATCGAAAGGATGTCGGGGGAAGAATTTTCTCTGAAAACCTCCCATTCCTCGACCAATGCCTCTTCCTCCCCGGATCATTCCACGTCCGCGTACCATTGTTCTGTGAAAATGAAGTTGATATTTTTAATAATACAGACAATGAGAGTTGTTGAATGATTACTAGAAGCTAATTTATGATGTTCATACAGTTTTTAACGTTAAGAAATGAATAAAACAAAAAAATAATTTTTCTGCACTTTTGCAAACACTCGAGAACAATTATATTCATATTTATTGAAGAAAAAAAATGAAAAGAAAACTCATAAACCTTCAAATATTTTTTTTTCTTTGTCATTTACAGGTCATAAAAATATTTGAAGCACATATAACAATTATTTGAAACATACCAATATTTGAGTAACTCTTCTTAAAAAAAAAGATGAACTCTAAATCTTCTCCCCGAATTTCCTTTTAACATATTGTCCTAAAGAAATAAAGGTATATAAAAAACAGTCAAACTGACGCTACAGAATCCTTGAGAAATATACTTTAATGACAAAAAATAAAACCCAAGTAGAAATTTCTTTGGGAATACAGAAGCTAACCAATTCGGGAGACTTTTCGGAGGTCTAGAAAAATCTTAAGAAAATAGTCTCATGAATTGGGCACGCATCAAGTCGGACAACCATTGAATAGAATGCCAACTTTAATGATACATTTTATTGTAGAAAGAGCGAAAGTTTAGACACGGACAATTCGTGCACAGTTGGTTAAGTGTCTTAGGAATCGGTGTATCAGAGATCAGTTAGGTATTTTGTCTTGAATAACAAATTAATTCCAATTTCCCTTCATAACTTATTATAATTTGATCTGATTCATGTCCTTATTTTCAAAAAATAACATATTACAAATTGAAAATTTTTTTCGTAAAGTTAATTTGTCGATAATTAATGTTTTTATTCCAAAACATGTCAAATTAAAAGAATAAAAGATGTTATTTGGGAATTAATAATCCTGAATTGTTTGCCAAAATACTTATCTTCTATCTCTTGAAAGTGACCTTACACTAGTAGTTTAAATGCTGAGGTAAAAATGATAAAAAATAATTTGGTATAAAAAAATGTTTTGAAGTGACTTTTTGGCTACTGTGACAAAAAATACCTCACATAAATATTGATGAATGTGCTCATTGGCAAAACAGGGAAATTTCTACATTTGTACCAGTTACATATTATACTATTTGAAAACTAAGTGGTCATAAAAAATTCATAATCGAATATGAGAAAATGATCATTATATTTTAATTAAAGCAAATTAATAATTATAGAAAATTATAATTTACAATTTTTTGTTAGGCTTGAAATAACTGTAAAAATTAGCTGTGAGTTTATTCATTTTTTATGAATGCAAATTGAAGGTTGGAGGTCAAAAGCTCATAACTGATATTTTTTGAGAAACACGTATTTTTGTTCTACTACTTCCTAACGATCTAAATCCTAATGATCTAAATACTGTACCTCATAGAAAATAGTAGTTGTTGGTATTTATAATCAAAATTAATCAACGATACACTGTAATAATCATTCTATTTCCAATGAAGTTCAAATAAAATAATTTTCTCACTTTCTGTAACTAATTTACTGCGTTATTTCGCTCAATTTCAGTATTTATTGTACGCCCCTTCTTACAACTGACAGAATTTAATAGCTTGTGGGATTTTTGATTGAAATAATGCAAAAATCCTGTTAAAATCGTTGTTTTTTTAGAAAAAAACTCGATAAAATACTGTTCTCAGTAATTTGTCTGAACTTTTTACACTCAAAAAAAAAAGAAGAAATATTAATTAACGGGCTATTAATTTCCACAGATAAAAGTTAGAAAAATATTCGATTTTATTTTTCTTATTTTTCTCGAAATCACACGAACTTCTTGCTTTGCGAATGTTAAAAAATAAGTGATCGTTTTTTACATAGGCATGAACCTTTTTTTCTTTTTTTTTGCACATAATACATTACAGTTCGATAAAAAGTACCAGCGAAATCAAAGAAAAAGATAGGGGTATAAACTTTATTATTTCGCTATTTCTTTGTGTGCAACTTTTTTTATACAGTGAAATATTAAAATTAAATACATTTTTTTAACTAAATTATATTATTTTCAAGTAATATAATTGAAAATTTATTATTTCTAAATTCTATAAATTCACATTCATGAGGATGTAAATCTGACCTCTAAAATCTAAGACATTAAGATTATAAATCACAGTTATCTATAAAAATCAATTGAAAACTCATATCTGATATCATTTCTTACATAAATTTATTCAAATTCACACCAAATTTCATTTATAATTCTTTAAAACAGTTGTCAATTTTTCTATAAAATGCTTATTTTTTTTCAATACAGAAAATTGTTCAATTTATGATTTAAAAACATACTAAATATATTATCTAACATTATAAAATATCTTAAAATTTGAAAACCAATGAATTTATCACTTTGAAAATATTGTCCACAAACCAGTGTCAAGATTCTCTGAATACCGTTAAAAATAAGGTATAAAACAGTTGAATGATAAAGCCATTCCTTTTCTATACCCTGACAAAAATACACATTTTAATCATCTACAAATCATATGCAATTTTCTCTACAAAAATACGCTCATTAATGCAAAAAAATTAAATTTCCCATACATTAAGATTTAAGTTACAAAATATTTGACACGCCGCCATTGCATTGTCCGAACTGTCCCTTCAAAAGAAGGTTACGTTCAAAAACAATTGTCTACTTTTTTCAGCAAACGCAAACTACTTTCAAAACTCGGCCGTAGAACAAGAAATGCCAAACTCAAAAAAACAATATTGCGATTTTATCACCGCAAAGTATAAAGGTCGAAATAGCTAAGAATTATAAAGGACGCCACGAAAAGGAATCAATAAACGCGCGTTCCGGCCGGTTCTTGTTTTTGATGTACGTACATATTTTCGTAACTTTTAGAGAAGTGTATGTCATACTCACAAGATTTAACAGAAAAACACCAAGTGCTTAGAATGACCGGAGATTGAATTGGACCTCTGCAAACTTTTCCGTTTTTTTATTACAATTTATATTGTTTTTGAGCGATGCAATGACAAATTGTAACGAGTGACAAGGTTAAGTTCTCGAAAATTCCACTGGTGCGCCACTGTTTCCGATTCGGAAATATTCGGAACAGTCCGGAATTGTTCGGATCAAACAATTATTATATATGTATATATGTTGGGTGCAGTTGTATTTCATAGTTGTGACGATTGTGATTTGTTATGATTGTGACCTTAGTTGTGACAGTTGTGTGTAGTATTGTTACATAGAGAGACTCAAGGGAGAGAGTAGCAATAAATCGCTCCTAA
Organism: Platygaster robiniae; assembly: GCA_028476575.1. NCBI lineage: Eukaryota > Metazoa > Arthropoda > Insecta > Hymenoptera > Platygastridae > Platygaster > Platygaster robiniae. Next base: position 40,483,716 of record CM052020.1, read on the forward strand.
TTGGAGATGTAGGTATGGCGGCCATCTTGGACACAAATTAAGCACAAACACAATATTACTCAGCGTACTCGGCCGTCTGTGTGAGGATATATATTCGAGTTTATTAATAATAACTGCAATTGCACTTTACTTGATTATCAAATGAATTTTTATGAATTTGAGATACACTTTTAAAACACGTATGAAAAAGTAAACAGAGTCAGCTGTCCTCGCACAGACGGCAGAGTACGCTGAGTAGTACTGTGTTTGTGCTGAGTTTGTATCCAAGATGGCCGCCATACCTACATCTCCAATTAGCAGCGATTTCAATTGCCACTCTCTCCCTTGAGTCTCTCTATTGTTACATAAATATCCGCACCAAAATCCCCCAAATCCAAACACTGATCCAAATTGATCCAAACACTGATCCAAATTCCAAACGATCCGAACTTTGTGCATCCATGACTGATTGCATTATCGCGCGCGAGTATATTAACCCTTTGCCATCATCGACAATCATTGACTTGGCCAGTTAAATAACCGACTCGTCGCGTTAGTTTTTTAACGAAAATGGCCGGGACATATAAACAAAAAGAATACTCCGCCGGGCTCGAGGAGCAGAATCTCCTGGAATCAAATGGCCGATTGCTGCGTATCGGTAAATGTAACCCTTTTTTTTTTGTTTATTATTAGCCAAGCGTTTTGTTCCGCGATTTCTGTCATAATTTTGCCTTTTATGTACATAGATGTGTGGCTTTTTTATCAATGAAAAATCAATGGATTTAGCCAATTTCAGGACCAGTTGGATCATTTTTCAGATCGAGAATTACGGTTTTCACAATTGGAGTAATTTAATGGATATAATTGATCAAAATTCAAGTTCGTAAAAGTTGTGGGTTTCGCGAAATAATGTTTCTGAAATTTACGTAATTTAATAGTTTGGAAATTCGAGTCTCTGATTTTGAAAAAGAATTTGTTCAAGTGTTTGAGAAATGAGAAAATTTTTCAATTATCCATGTGTCATGGTTGGATATATGAAAATTGAACATTGTATGGTTTTATGTTTATTATTATGGAATTATAGGATTCATTTTCATCTTTTTATCAAATTTTTTATGCCTTGTTGGCACAATCCATGCAAATTGCGTTTCATAGATATGTGAAGCAGTTTTTTATGTTTTGGATTGGTAAATTGTGTTTGACATCAAATTGTTTAGATCATGAAAATTCAAACATATTTGATTAAAAACTTATTGATATAATTTTCATTCGTACTTATACTTACATCAGTAATACTCAAGTTTATGAGTTTTTGACATATATTTATTGTTATTACATATTTAAATAACATTCTATTGAGTAATTATATGAATAAATTTGTATCCTCAACGATTCTTGATTTGTTGATTAAGTAAATAAAATTATTACAATATCATCTATTGCTTACTTTGAAAAATTTTGGTGGTAATATTTTCCCGAATCGATAAAATCGTTTAAAAAATTATAAGGTATTATGACAATAATTTCAACAACTGAAACTTGCATGAATTCGTTATACTTCTGTCAAAAATATATTTCAAGACGAATTGGAACCATCTCTTTTTTCTCTAAATTGGAATTTTTCTTTCTTTTTAACACAATCTTTACCATACTCATTAAATTAAAAATCATCAAAAATATATATGAATTTTTTTACTGTTAATAATTATTATTAAAACTCACAGTATTATATGGCATGTTTTTTTGAAAAACAAGTCTCGAAACTTTATTTTGTGACATTTTTTAGAGCTCTCAAAAAAAACTTGAAACTTTTAATCGATTTCAAAATGAACCTCAAAACTTTTCTAATTATTGATGATGAATCATTCTTAGTTTTACTCAGTTTTTTTAAATAATGAAATATAGAGTAAATTGATAATAATAAAATGTAAGTAAATTTACATCACTTTTAGAATTAATAATTATTCAAAATAAGACGTTTAGATGTCATTTGTTTTTAAACAATGAATCTTGAAACCTTTTATTATATTTTTTATGCCATTCCAAAAAAAAAACTTTTCGAAACTAATTCAAAACATCATCAAATTTTAAAAGTAAGAAGTTTGAAATAAAGCAAACAATAATATAAATTGACAAAATTTTCGACTAGTTAACAAATTATTCTTAGTTTAGTACAGTTGTTAAAGAATAGCAAAAAAAAGTGGAAACTATTTTTAATATAATATCCGAATTTTAGTTGACAATAAACTCAAAATAACATCTTCACAATATGACATTTCTTTTTTAGAAACAAATCTTGAACTCTTTTTTTATTATATTTTTCATAACATTAAAAAAAAAAAAAAAGGTTTTGAGTACATTCCAATATATTTAAAAAAAAAATTTTGAATTAAATTTTCAAACCACCCAAATTATTCGCTAATTATTTTTCGTTACATAGAGTTTTTGAAAAATGATGAAAAATAATGTAAATTGTTTTTATTAAAAAATGTGCAAATCTCTATTATAGTTGATAGTAAAAATTCAAAATAAGACGTTTACGTGACATTTGTTTTGAAAAACAAATCTTGAAACTTTTTATGAAATGTTTTATAAAATTATAATTCGTACATTGTTTTAAGTAAACTGGTCGAATCATTGACAAATTATTCTTGGCTTCATACAGTTTTTGAAGAATGATGAGAAATAGTGTAAATTATTATTATTATTAACATATCTGGAAACTTATTTTCTAGTTAATTATAATCCCTCAAAATAACATCCTCACACATTTCTTTTCTGGAAACGAATCTTTAAACCTTTTTTTATGATAAAATTTCAATAGTAAAAAATGATGAATAAAACACAAATTTCAAATCGAACTTTCGAACTTTCTAAATTATTTGCAAATCATTCTTAATTTCATACAGTTTTCGAAATACGACGAAAAATAGTGTAGATTATTATTAATAACATAAATTTATATTTCTATGCCAGTGAATAATAATAGTTCCATGTAAAATTCTTATGACATTTTTTTTTGAACCGAATCTTGAAACTATATTTTTTAGGCCATTTAAAAAAATGTTACAAACAAATTTTGATATTTTTTTCAAACTATTCAATTAATTTCGAGGATTTTCTTCGATATTATGATTAAAAACTGATATACCAGGAAACGTCATAAGTTCTCTAAATATTTCCAAATGAAACCTTATAATGTTATAAAACATTCGAGAATTTTCTAGAACAAATTTAATTTTCCACAAAAATGCCATGGGAATTCCTGGAATATTCTAGAGAACGTGCTTAAATTTATCCAAGACGCAAACATAATGCTACCGAAAGTTTCTTACTAGTTCTAAAAGTACTTGTCAAAAACTTCTAAAATGTGGACTTCCCACAATCTTATCCAGGAATAATTTTACACATTCTCATGTTATGAGATCAATAAAACCAACTTACATTCAATAAATTCTTATAGCTCTATGTTTTTTACTTATTTTCCAACTCCTTTCGACACAAAATAATGTCTTCAGAGAGTTATCAATAATTTTTATATTCCGAATGAAATCATAAGTTTTCTGTTTATTTTTGTGAATATTGTCATTACTTTCAAAACGCTATACAAAAATTTCTCAACATATTCTTGCAGTGAAGCTGTTTGAACTTTCCAAATAAAATTTCACTTCTAATTTGAATTAGGTCATACTTTTATTACATAAACATCGATTTTTTTTACAAGTTATGCAACCTATCAAACTTTTTTAGTTTCTCAGTGAGAATTTTTGAAAAAGTAATCGAACAAATTTGAGCGTTAATGAAAATAAAACTTAGTAACAGAAGTTCTTGAATACGTTTAAAAAAAATTAAAATAAAACATTTGAAAACTACGTTCCTTGATTCCGCGATTTTGCTTCACTCGATCGCGCCTATTCAATTAATAAAACATTATCTGCAGACGAAAATGAATCCATTCAAGGTTTATCAATATGAAATACGATTCGCGTTACCCATTAACATTCTATCGCAGCGAGTTGCAACATTCTACGAATAACTGCGAGTTTTCCAATTTCTGAATTTATCGTTAATCATTAATTTATGCATAATCCGGGGTTTTTCAACTTTCCCCACCGGCATTAAAACCGAAGGATGAGAAGCGTTTCATCTCAGTACATACCTCCAATAATTCCTTATCGTTTTCTTCCGAAGATAAAGAAAATCAACCTAAATCTTACGAAACTTTATCAAGACAGTTTGAATTTAAGATGAAATCACGAAAACGTGAAAACGACTTATTTTCTGGAAGGACGCGTATAACCGTGGAAGTGTTGTTTTTGCGTTTATAATTATTTAAGTATTTACCGGTTGTATACAACAATGAAACAGAAGAAAGAATTCCCGACCGAAGTGATTAAAGTGTCAAATAGCGAGATGTACATCATCAAGGAAAATGGTGATAATGATGTTTTTCTTTCGTGTGATTTTCTCCGTAAATGTTGAATTTCTATATGGAAATGTTTTTTCTCGAGATTTTGTTGGAAAAAAGGCTTGATAATAGTTTTATGCGTGGGGAATTTTGAAGGTCGTTTCATTTGTGGAAATCAACTCTTGATTTTGATTGATCATGAGGAGCGATTTAATCTCGGAATCAACTGATTTTGAACTTAAGGTCAATAGGTGGACGTAAAACTTAATTCAAAGTCTAAAATCTCGGGGATTTTTAAACAACTTCAGCTTTAAAAATGATGGTTTAAATAAATTGAGTCGTTTGGAGATATTTGTGGTATTATTTTTTTTTTTTTTTTGAAGTGGAGTATAGTGTTTACTATCGTAAATTTAGATTAGATTAGGATTAGGGTTCTTTAGCTGAGGTGAATGATGTAATAGAATGTTATAGAATGTAATAGAATGAGAGAGATTTTATTGGGTCTAAATTGCTGTACATCATCTTCAAATAATATCTTTGATATAGTACATACAACGAAAAATATCCATGAATTTTTGATTATAGAAATAGAGGAATATTTGGAAATGGATTTAAAATTTAGTTGGAATGTAATACATCCAAATGATCTATAGACAATATAATTTTTAAGATTTGTACGAGAATCCTCAACGTTTCGTGCGGTTTCCTTGTTTTCCTAAGATTTCAATGTACCTGAGGTTCCAAACGTTGAAAATTAAACGAAAATAAAAAATGTATGAATTTCTCGATTTTTTATCAAGATTGGAAGTGTGACGAATATTTTTTTGGGGAGCATGAAGTTTGGTGTTACCATTGAAAAGTGTTCAAAAGCTGCTAGAAATTTTTTTTCTCCTATATTGATTGATAAATTTTTTTCATTTAATTTTAAACGTTTGGAACTGCAGGCACATGGATTTTAAGGTATTTTCTAAAGGTACGAAATTACCTTAAATTTAGTGTATTAACGAATTTTCAATTGCAGAAATACAGAATATTGAAAATCGATTCATAATTTGGTTAAAATTGAATAAACAAAAATGATTTACAGAAAAAAAAAATTTTTCATATATATAACTTCTTAAATTCATATAGGTGGGGCGGAGTTAAAAAAGTTTTCGAGATCTGAAAAATTATAAAGATATTTATTGATTTGAGAAAGTTATTCTATTTATATTTGAAGCATATTCCAAAATTACCACATGATCTTTTTTTTTCAGTATTTTGACGAATATGTCTATGAATTTTCGAGTACAGAAATTCTAAAGACTTGAAAATTGCTTGATAAATAATTTAGTTAAATTTGAATAAACGAAAATAGTCTGTAGACAAAAGAATTTTTAAACTTTTCTCTAAGTTATGCGAGAATTTTTGGAATTCTATAGATTTTCGATGTGCCGGAAGTTCCAAACGTTTAAAATTAAACGAAAAAAATTTATAAGCTAATATAGGAGAACAAAAATTTTCTACCTTTTTTTGCACACTTCTCGATCGTAACAACAAACTTGATACTCCTCAGAAAAATATTCGTCACACTTCCTATCATTATAAAAAATCGAAAAATTCAAATATTTTTTAATTTCGTTTAATTTTAAACGTTTGGAACTTCGTATACATAGATTTTTGATGAATTTAGAAAGATTTTAATTGATTTGAGAGAGTCATTATTACACTTTTAGGCATTTTAAACATTATTTTTATAAACTTTATTACCTCTTATTCAGTATATCAATGAAAACCCTTGAATTTGCGATTGTGGAGATGTAGAACCGTTTGAAATCTATGAAAAATTAGGCTTCAATTGAATAAACCGAAATGATCGATAGGCAAGAGAATTAATAAAGAATTTCTTGTGATTTCTACGAGTTGTGCGAAAATTCTTAAAATTTCCTAGGTTTTTGAAGAATCATAAAAGATTTTTAGTGATTTGAGAAAGTCTTTATTAGATTTATATGCATTTTCCAAAAATACTACATCTTTTCGAACTCAGTATGACGACGAATTTTAAATTGCACAAATACATAATTATCAAAAAGTTATTAGTAGTTTAGTTGAAATTTAATAAACGAAAATATTGCGAGGAAAGGAGAATTTTTGAAGTATCCGAGATCCCCCACATAATTATAAAAATTTTTCATTGCAGAAAGTCATCATTTCATTTTCAGACATTTTTTACAGTTAACACACATTATCTTTTATCCAGTATATTAGAATTTATATGAATTTTCGAGTACAGAAGTACTGAATACTTGAAATTTGATAGAAAATATATTTGACATTGAATAAACGAAAATAGTTTACAGATAGAAGAATTTTCCAATTTTTCTCGAACTTATGTGAGAATTCTTAGAATTTTCTAGGTCTTTCGATAATTTATAAGGACTTTGAATGATTTAAGAAAGTTGTCATCACATTTTTAGACATTTTAAAAGTTACATAATTACTTCTAATTAAGTATATTTTGAATTTTCATAAATTTTCGATTGCGGAAATGCAGAAACTTTGGAAATAGATAAAAAATTGAATGGAAAATTAATTAACAAAAATGGTCTGTAGATAAAAGAATTTTTTTTCGAATTTCTTTAATTTCTTCGAGTTGCGCGAGTACTTTTAAAATTTCCTTCATTTTCAGAAATTTTATAATAATTTTTACTGATCTGAGAAAGTCACTGTTACGTTTTCAGGCATTTTTCAAAGTTACCTACTTATCTTTGATTCAGTATATGGACTAATTTCCATGAATTTTTGATTGTAGAAATACAGAATATTAAGGAAACGATTGAAAATTTAATCAAAATTGAACAAACAAATATGAGGTATAATATGAAAGAGTTTTTGTCAAATTTGTTAAATTTTTTCCAATCGAAAAATTTATAAAAATTTTTACTGATTTGAGAAAGTCACCGTTATATTCTTAAACATTTCCCAAAGTTACCTAATTACCTCTGATTTAGTATATTGACAAATTTCCATGAATTTTCGATTGTAGAAACACAGAATAATTGGAAATGGAATTAAAATTTAGTTAAAATCGAATAAACAAAAATACTTAATAAATAAGAAAATTTTTCCAAATTTCTTGAATTTCTTCGGGTTATAAAAAAATTGTTAAAATTATTGAGATTTTTAATATTCACTAATTTTTTGTAAAATGAATAAGGTTTTTTTTTTACTGTTTTGGGAAGGTCACGTTTATATAATTCAGCTTTTCCGAAAATGAGTGAAATTTTAAAGTATGGTTGAAATTATACAAGATTTTGAAAAATCGAAGAGATTCTCAAATATAGTAAAACTTGCGATTGTGATATTCTCGAATTTGGAATTGGTAAGTTCTAGTAATTTCAATATTAAAAAAATGAATAATTGAATAGTAAAAACTGCAGATTTGTAAATTAAAAACCCTTTTAGAAAATGTAAAGAAATGAAGCATATTTGGGATTTGAATTTTTCTGTACTTTCATTGCTTATCAACAATGTTTTAGTTGAAGATTACATATTTTACAAAATGAAGTTCTGAATAAACTATAAATTGAATTCAAAATTTATAACATGTTAAAATATCTGACTTCAGAAAGATAAATAATTCAAAAGATCAAATTTATGAATCATAATACTTACAAATGATAAAATAATTTTTAGATATTTTTATCACGAGTTGAGATCAAAATTATTAAGTTGAACAACTGTTTCAAATATCGAATAGCTATTTCCAAAAATACTTTTTGCGTCAAATTTCCAGATATTTTTCTCAACTTTTACTGAATTCGTAGACCTAATGAAAATTTTCTCATTGGCAAGTCTAAAGTTCAAAGTTGCAAATTTATTGATATTTTGATGTAGGAATAGTTCACTTTGTGTTTTGTCGAACATTAGAGTGCAACTTCTTATTCAACTACCATTCTTTTTATTACTTTTTTGCAATTAAAATACACAAACGAAAAGTTCAAGTTCTAAAGATTTTTTAGAAATTTAACTTGAATTCTCACAATTGTGATTGATCAAGTTTTTCAAAATTTCCAATTATAAAGAAATAATAATATGCTATTACGAATTGTATTATTTCATTGTACTATATTATTTGATAATTATGAAATCACTTTGTGATAAAACATCACGTTCTAATCGCCCAAAAAATTTGTTGGCTGCTTTGAATGAAAGTTGAAGCATTATCGTTGGCTTTTTTTCGAGCTGCGTGAGGGGAATGGAATGTTGTTGCAATTTCATCCAGAGCATGTACAGCAGTTTTGAAGTTCTTGAATGAGAGAGAAAGATTTGGGGGGTCGAAGGATAGAGAGCCGAATATATTTAGGATGAATGTGAGCGGGCCTTTTTCGTCTTTGATTAAATGCCTTTGTAAATGCCAAATTCTAATAGCTCGATGTCTTTGAGAGTAATTGATGTAGCGATTCAAAGGAGTGAAGAAAGATTTTCTTTTTCCATTAACTCGCCTGGCTCCTCGTCCTTCATTTCATAAAATTTTTGTATGTCGATAAATTTGGAATCCTAGAATACAAAATTTTGCCACGAAATATTTCGAAAACGTTTTTTTGATTGCATTTTGAAATGAAAATGCTTGATTTTTTTTTTCTAAATTATAATCTGTGGTCAACAAATATAGTACCATTTCTAACTAGAAAAAACTTGATAATTGACGTTCAAAAATGAGAGAATAATAAAATGAAAAAAAAATTTTGAGTGATTTCTTTAAAATAACATAAGATCAAAAAATAATCAAAATTCCCACTTGAAGTTTCGAATTATATTTTTCAGAAACATGGTAAGATGATACAAATTCTAAGAATGAATCCTAAAGTTGAAAAAAAAATTAAGATATTTCATAACTTTATTAATTGAATTCAATAGATGACTACGCCCTTGGCACGTTATTTATTAATTGGAATCGATTACTTTTTAGGTCCAGAACCAGTTCGTCTATCTCCAGGGTGGGAGGGAACAGGCAGGCCTGATGATGAATTAAATTTTAAAGAAGTTACTATGGACCGAGTTGACCTGGAGTCAAATCCTCCTAAAGACAAGTGATGAAAATTTTTTTATCTGCCTCAACTTTCATATTTACAAGAATATTGTATTCAAACTCAACAAAAATAATAAACTAATGATGATCTGTGCTATTTTTTACAGAATTAACATCATATTTTTAATAATGTTATTACATGGCATCGGATCGCTTACATCATGGAATATGTTTATCAATTCAAAAGAAGTAAGCTTCCAAAACGATTTTTTTGTATTTACACAATAATTTTGAGGTGTTTGTATTTAATAATTTGTTGTGATTCTCAGTACTTCACCAAGTACAAACTATCAAAAGAATATACGAACGTGGAAACGGACTATCCAAAAATATTTTTGCTTTACGTTTCTTTTGCCTCACAAATCCCCAATTTGGCCTTCAATTGGCTTAACGTCTTCGTGAGATTAGGGTTTGTACATGTTTGCTACTGATCAATTATTTTTTAAAAAGTGACTGAATTCATTATATTCTATTTGAATTCAAATAGAGTCGATGTATACTTTTTTAGTGTCATTTTCATATCTATAAAATTTTTCTTTTTGCAGGGGAAATTTAACGAACCGTGTTGTATGGGGAATTTTCATCCAAATCATTTGCTTCGTTGTTACGGTTGTTTTGGCGATGGTGGACACAAAAAATTGGTCTCCAGCGTTATTTTTTTGGATCACTATGATAACCGTTATTATAATGAATACAGCTAATGGAATCTATCAAAATTCTGTGTATGGGATGGCGGCCAAATTACCGCCTAAATACACTGGAGCTGTTGTTTTGGGATCAGTAAGTCAAGTTTGAAATAATAAAAAATGTAGTGCAATAATGCTAAATGCAATTCTTTTTTTCTTCTGATTGATTTCAAGTATTGTGCAAGCTCAATGTTGAAACATGATGTTCAAGAATTTTTCTCATTGAAAATTGATCACTTTTTTGTTTCGAATTTCAGAACGTCAGCGGAACGCTCACGTCGCTGATCAACCTCGCCACTTTAGTAATCGCCCCGAGTCAACATACGGCAGCAATTTACTACTTCATCACTGCACTTTTTATACTGTTGGCCTGTTTCGACACTTACTTTGCCCTGCCCATAAACGTGAGGATGAGACAAAAATTCAACAATGCTTCGTGTTTTTCCTCGATGTTTTTTACAGTATTCTTTGTTTTATCTCTTAATATTTGGAGACATCTTTTTGGAAAATTATTTACTATTTTTTCAAAATTTTTTTACTTCTACTACACGCATAATGATTAAAATCCAGGAAAGTAGAAAAATATTGGTTCTATCTTCACAGTCTTATTTTATGGCCATTTTATGTATATATTTTTTGAAAATTTTGCAAAGTTGAGAAATTGTTGTTCGAAGGATTTATGGGTCTGAATATTTTCAGAGATTTTATAGATATCACGAGCTGATGTACGAAAAGGAATCAAGAAAGAAAAAAGAGTCGAACAAAATCGGAATTTGGGTGTATCTCAGGGTTTTGAGGCAGTGCTCCGTCCAACTGTTCAATGTGTTTTTCGTGTTTTTCGTGACGCTGGCGCTATTTCCTGCTGTGCAATCCGACATCAAAAGGTCGGATCCTGATTTTGTTGTCACGGACAAATATTATGCAAGCGTCATGTGTTTTTTGGTTTACAACGTCACGGCCATGCTCGGAAGCTCATTCGCTTCGATGTTCCAATGGGTAAAATTAATTTTTAAGGTTTACACCAGTAAAATCAGGGGCGTGGGCAGAAAAAATTTCCTAGAGGGATTTTTTCGAAAAATTGTAGATTTTAAACTATGTCAATATCATTAACAGAGTAAGATTTTTCAATTTTTCCGATTCTGGGATTTTGAAGTTGTAAAACTTTTGGAGTTCAGGATCCTCCATTTGTCATGTATGTATTTAATGCAATGGAACTAGATTTTTATGGTTTTCAAGTCACCGGGTTAGGGTTTTCTTTTTTTTTTTTAGTAATTTTGATTTTATTTAAATATTTATACAACTTGAAGGATTTTGATATAGATTTCTGGAATTTGATGCTCTAGGCTCTAGGAATCATAATTGTGAAATTTTTTTTCATTTTTATAGATTTTTGAGAAAATTATATCCACATAGTTTTGTAGTATTTCAAAGATTTTTAGAATATTCGTGTCGACTGTTATTTAATACATTTTGCAGTATTTTTGAAGATTTATAGTATTTCTATAGATCGCTATAGATTTCTAGATTACATCATTAGGAATAGCAACTTTTATACGTATAAAAAATTGATTATTAAGAAAATATTGTGTTTCATGCAGACTTCCAGCACTTATTGTAATTTTTTTTTTTTTTTTTTTTTTTAGTATTTATACCATTCAAAGAATTTTCTGGTAGTTTTATAGAATTTTATAATCTTATGCCTTAAAATTCAAAGTTTTATAAATTTCTTCTTGGATTCTTAGTATTCCATATATTTTTAAACTACTCATTTTTTATGCTACTTATGAAATTCAGTAGTATTTTCTGGGAAATTTATAGATTTCTAGTATTTTCGGTAATTGCTACATAGATTTCTAAATTTATTGTATTTTGTGTTATTAATAAAATTTTCTAATATTTTCCGGTATTTTTATAAAACTCTAATATTTCGGTGGATTACTTTATTGAAATTTGATCCTACAGTATTAAAAATACCAACGATTTTGTGTGTTAAAATTATTTCTTTAGAAAACAGTATCCATCATACAGGTTTCTAGTAGTTGATATTTTATTTTGTATTTTTTTTAGTATTTATGCAATTCGCAGAATTTTCTGGTATTTTTATGGGTTCCCTAGAATCATATGATGTAGGAGTTTTTGAAGGTTTTTAAAATTTTTAGAAAATTGTTTTTTCATAGTTTGGAATTATTAAGCAATAGATTTCTAGTAATTTTGAAAATTGCTACTTGGATTTCTGGAATTTCATGATGCAGAATTAAAATTTCGATGGATCATCAGTATTTTTAAAGTTTTTGAATAAATAACAGTTACATAGATTTTTCGTAGTTAAGTCTTTTTTTTTAAATATTTAATATTTTGTAAGTTTTTATAATTGTTACCAAATTTCTAGTATATTTATAGATTGCTATTTTCTTTTTTTAGGATTTTATGCTTTAGGATTTGAAGTTATGCTGATCAGTATTTCTTTAGATTTTTCAGAAAACATTATTTTTATAGATTTTTTAATATTTTTAGTATTTTTCCAGTGCCATAAAAAATTGATCGATTTCCTACTTTTTTGATGGATTCATATGTAAATTTTCAAGAGTCAATGTTTTGGGATGTACAGTTTTGCAGATTTTGTTAATTTCCTTATATTCTTATCTTTCTGTATTGTTTACTGTTTTGAAACCATTTTTCAAACATTTTTTTTAAACTTATAATCAGACTTCTGTTCAAGAAAAAATCATAATTTGAAACTAGAATCATCGTCATTTTCAAGTTAATAAAATTAGGAATCCTGAATCTTGTTCGGCTGTGAAAATTTACGTAAAACCATTTTTCACGTCCTCTAGATTTCAGTGAATACATTTTCGGTAATTTTAAGTATTATCATTTTCAAGTTTTTTTTATCGTCCAGTTTATATTATCAGTAACTGCGATTTATTTAGTGCTTTTTTAATTATTGTTCTCACTTTTTTCATTTTGACATGAGATAATTATTAATTTTATTCGTAATTTTGAAATATGCCTACGTCCGTGATTGAAATAACAAAATATCACTTAATAAAAGTATATATTCAAATTTACTCATTTTTTCACATCATAGCGGAAAATCGTTTTGATCGTGTCTTGACTTTTGAATTCGGAGCATTTATCGATGATTTGATTTTTCAGCCCAGCAAAAGGTTCTTGATCATTCCCGTTGTTTTGAGAGCAGCGTTTATCCCACTTTTCCTGATGTGCAAATATCTACCAGATAAGACAGAGCGAGTGATGCCCATTTACATCGAAAACGACTGGTTGTATTTTGTGATAGCTGTCGCCATGGGAATGAGCAATGGATACTGCAGCTCGCTTGGAATGATGTATTGCCCAACGTACGTATTTTAAAAATTGCATTTTCATCATTTTCTTATAAGTAAAAAATTCTCAAAGGCGTCGGTGCTAAGTTAAAGTTTTCGCACTACATTTTGCACTCAAAATTTTCAGGGACGTCGAAGCGCAACACGCTTCTATAGCCGGAATGTTCAGTGCCGCATTTTTGATCACCGGAATTTTCAGCGGCATCATGTTTTCTTCCCTGATGCCGACAATCGTCGCGAGCGTCTCTTTTGGGTGAGAAAAAAAGCATTACAGTAAAATACCGAAGAACGATCTCTTCAATGAAAACTCATACAAATAACACGAACCTCAATTCGCAAGTTTTTTCTCGATACTTGCACAGCGTCTGCGAAAAGCATTAACGATTTAAGGGAAAGGGTGTAGATCGTGATTTGGATTTTACTCGATTTCGAACGCAGCTTTCATTGCGTTTCCGAGACTTTTCCGAAGAAATGTGCTTCCATATTATTGTAACGTATCATCCAATTCGAAATAACTCAGCGGAAAACTCGAAAACTTGGAAGCTGGATGATTACTCAGAGCCAGGTAATGTGAAATTTTCATTCCTGCAATTATGAATTTTTTGGAGATTATAGTGATGTATTGTTGTATAAGGGGTGGATTCAGATATGGAAGAAAAATTATGATAATGCTAAAATGTTTTTGTTTCATCCGTCGTTCATTATTATTTGTTGCATTTAATACATTCTTGAATAATAGCTATACATAATTGCAATAAATATAATTTTTTAATTTCACGATTTTTGGATAACAAACTTGAACTTGAAACAATGTGTAAACAGCTTTGGAATTTCAAATTTTTTATCGAATATTTAAAATAGAACAGTTTTTAAATGTATGTTAGAATTAAGGGATCGTGACTTTGACTTTTCGATAAAAAATTACATTTCACTGCTCTTGATGCTATTTAAAATCAATTAGTCTGAATTAAAAATCTCATTCATTTTGAATAACGATTTTTGTCATTGAACAAACTACAAAACTGAAGTAAAAAAAGGCAAGAAATTGAAAAATTTTAAAATTTATGCATATGAATCGAATTTTATTTGGAATTTTTTGAAAAATTGTGTTGAAGAATTCAAATTCGTCCTTTTTAATTTCTTGCAATTGTCTTAATTAATTTAAATTCAACACTGTGGACTCCTTGCGAAACGTTGGTTTTGATACAACAACAACAACAAAAATTTTCTACAGTACAGTGTTGAATTTAAATTAAGACAATTTTTGAAAAATTGTTGAATTTAACAATTCTGAAAGTTATGGTTATAGATTCAAATAATGAAAAGTAGAAACTTCGAAATATGTAATAAAAATTTGTATTTTTGATGTTCTGAATGAGAAATTTTGAAAATTGTATATATTTTGCATCTAAAAATCAAACAAACTGCATTCTTTTAAATTTGTTGGTAAAAAAAAAATTTCTTTTTATCGTTGTTATTTAGTAGTTTCAATTTATAATTTTTCGATAAAGATTTATGTATCTGATTTATTGCAAAACAGTTATATGATTAGATTCGACTGATGTAATATAAAAATTTTGGATTATTTTGAATTCAAAAAGATGTGTAAACTCAAGTTTTTCGATTAGAAATTGAAAAAATTAAAAATTTCTTTTGTTATTAAAATAAATGGTGAATTCGAATTAATATACAGAATGCGCTGCATTTTTAGACAGCTATGATTAGAGTAAAAAATTTTTTTTATCATATAAAAAGTTCTGGACTGAAACTTTACTGCAAAATGTGTGGATCATTTGAAAACAGTAAATTTTTGCTTGACTCAAACAATAAAACGAATAACATTATTAAACAAAGCGTAGATGATTTAGACATTTAATCTTGAAAAATCATCCATTTGATGTAAGGAAAAATAATAATTGAAAAAAGTGTATGTTGACATTTAAAATTTTGCTTGACCATTTTCTAGTATCATGTCGATTTTAGAAAAACTCACTCGAAACATCAAAAACGCAAATTTTCATTTCTGGCCTTTCTTTTTAACTCTTATTTTTAAATAAATTCGTTAAAAAAAACTGACGTTAAAAATTTTTGATAGATAAAATCCAATATGATAGGTTTTTAATTAATTTTCACATCATTTTTTATTTTTTAGTAAAAATTCACCTATTTCTATCTAATTATTCTTAAGTTACTCAAAAAATACATAATTGTGAATGTAAGCAATGTAGATTTTGACGAAAAGAAGAATTTCTTCTGCCTGTATCCGCAGTTTTTTTTTTTCTATCTAATCCACCATTTTCATAACTGACCGAAACGCCCTAATGTAAAATCGCGAAGAACTGAAATATTTTCAGTTCCAAAACTGTAAAATTAATTGATGAACAATTTGACAATTTTTCTGTACACACACTTGAGAAAGACTTTCGTTGGGAGCTTTAAAGTATTTACGACACGAACGTAATTGTCGTTCGCGTTCTCATCGACGCACAAATACGTAAAGTAAAAACAAAATACTCGGAAGCATTTTTACATGTAAGCGACTAACATTTTCCACTCGATCCATTTTTCATCTTTCATACTTGTAATCATAAACTCAAAAATAGGCTCAACGTAGATTAAGAACTGAGGGATGCAAGACGACAGAATGTTTTCCAAAAGCTGTGATCGAGTCTGGATTAATTTTCTTCCCCAGAACGCGAAATTCGAGTATTTTTGTATCAACTTCAGATGGTTTTTGTGAATTTGGGAACATGCGATCCAGGCCCCGATTATCAGCCAATTTTCATAACCAGGGTAATTAAGGCTCCTTCGATATAATACCTTCTACTCGTTCCATTAGGCATAATGTAGTGTTCACTGAGCATCGGTATTTCTGCCACACCTGACAATATTACTAGATAAAAAGTGACTTGGTTACTCTTAAAGCGATTTTTCTTCAATTTCATATAAAAAATTCTGAATGTGAAGCCCGTAGAGATTCCACAATTTGGAACTCAAATTTCGAACGAATCTTGAACCTGAGTTATATCTGAATATTTTGCACGTGTATATAATTCTATCGATATTAAGTGAACACTGTAACAATGACAACTGCATTGCGCTGAATATAAGGAACCGTTGACAAATGGAAAGACAATAAATCGAACATTCTTATGGATATTTTGGTTCCATAGTTCACTGGTAGGACAGAATATTAGCATAGACTGAATATTTTTGTACATATTCAGCTGCGAGTATATTAAACTTGACAAATCCATAGTTCACGCCATATCGCCAGCAGGCGACGATTTCTTTTTGTACCATCGTATATTGTACTGAGAAAAGTATCCTGATCGCGGGGCAAGTATAACTGTATTCGCTATTTGAATCCCAGGATGATCGGAGAATGTTGAATAAAGTTCATAAATACATTAAAAAGGCACTTTTTTGTATAGGGATCTACCTTCACAAAATAAATTTATTTTAAGTGACAGCGATTTTGATTTCGATTCCGATTTCGATTCGAATACCAAACAAATTTCATACAAAAAATGTGTCTTGCAACTACCAAATAGCCCTACAAAAAAATAACTTATAAATAATTAAAAATATAACATTTTATTGATTACTCAGGTGTTTACATATGTGGGTGATTACAAGCCCTAGTAACTTGGGTTTTTATAAACTTTTTATAAAACCCCTCAAAAAATCTCGGGTTTTTTTTTATGAGTTTCAAAAAAACTTTATAAAAACCCAAGTTACTAGGGAGCTTCTTAAACTCTATAACAAAGAGAAGAATCAAAAACTACAAGATGGATGGACACGTTTTTACATCACAAACACTTTTTCTATTTTTTTGAATGAGAATATTTGCTTCGTTTTTGGACAAATTACTGATCCCTTGTTCTCTTGGGCCATTTTTTCAAGGGCCTGAAAAGAAAAATTTCCATCTATTAGTCTCACCGTTCAATTTTCAAATAAATGTACAAATAGTGCAGAAACATCACTTTTTCTCCGTAAACATGTCCATTGGGCATCATCATGGGCGGATTGTACTCATTCAACGGTTTCCCACTGATGCTGCAAATCAATCTAGACTGGCTGCAATTGGCGAAAGGCAGAGGCGCCGCGAGTTCGTTCAAAGCCTCATTGCAAACTGGACAACTCGGGTTCCTAGCGTCTTTGTTCCCCGAATAACAATGAGCAGTTTTGAGAGCCGAAAGGCCAGCTTGGAGCGTGACCGTGAAAACGCCCTGACTCGCCAACTGGAAAAGCCTGTAGTTTTCTTGGCGGAATTGCTCGATCAATTTGTCCCACCTTGAAATAACAATTTTTTTTAAATTCATCACGTCATTGTGAAATTTGCAATCAGATTTTGGTTTAAACAAACATTTCAGGGGCGTAGGCAGAAATAATTTTCGGGAGGGTTTTTCGAATAAATTATTTTCTTTGGGATTTTCCAATTTTTCCAATTTCAAGATTCGATTTTTTTGATTTCCATGAAAGTCAATAAGATTGAGATTTTTTTAATTTTTTGTTTTTTTGTTTTATTATGAATATATACTCGAAGTGTTTTCAAATGTAGTATAATGAACTTTTATATAGCTTTCTAGAATTCGATACTCTAGAAATGGAAGTTCTGAACATTTTTTTAAAATATATTTCTAGATATTTGAGAAAATTGTACGTATTTCCAGTATTTTATGGACTCCCAGAATTTTCGTATTGTATAAATTCTTATAAAATTTTGTAATATTTTCTTGCATTTTAATGAACTTTCAGTATTTGATGCTATAGTATTGCAAATTTCAACGAACTTGAGTACCTCAATTAATTTTGAAGAAAACAGTATCTTGCACATAGATTCCTAATAATTTTTGGATTTTTCTCGTTTTTTTATAGTATTCAAACCATCAGAACAACTTTCTCTTAATTTTTATGAATTTCTTTATAGGTTCCTATCATTGTATGCACTAGAACACAAATTTTTGTAAATTTTTCTTAAAATTATATTTACATACTTTTTGGGTATTAAATGATTTTCAGCATTACTCGCGTTGTGTTTATTATTTACGAAACTTGGAGGATTTTTTAGTATATTTCACGATTTTTAGTGTTTATGTACAATAAATATTTTTAGTATTCGATGTTCCAGAATCAAAATTTTAATCAATTTTCAATACATTTTTTATTTTTGATTTTCAGATATTTCAGAAGGATGTTAATTTATAGAATTGGATATTGTAAAATTAAAATTGTAGCCGATTTTCAGTAATTACACAGATTTTTGAGTAAACTACATGTACCGTATTTACTCGAATATAAGCCGCACACGATTATAAGTCGCACTCCAGTTTTGGAACCCCAAATCATTGAAAAAACATTTATACTCAAATGTTAGCCGCATATCAAAATTTCGTGATTCACTGTGTTCGTGAAATAAATTTTACAACTTCTCAAGATGATAAAGTTAGTATAACTGCCCTTAGGTGCTATTATGAGTAAATTCAATCGAAAAATGATTCATTTTCAAGCTGTGCAGAATCCTCAAAAATACTGTACGAATACAAAAATACCACGCGAGTTCCGCTACATCAGGAAGCGAGTTGGAAATCAATAACGAAGACAGTTTTGAAGATTACAGTGATGATGAATAATTTTCAAGACATCTTGAATTGATTGTGCCTTTTATATTGTTTGTATTTTTGTATTGGGCTTTGCCCGTGAATTTTTCGCAATAAATAATAATTAATAAATACAACGATAATCAACGTTATGCTCGCAGTATTTGCAAATGAATGTTGTGAAATATTTGTTGAATTTTACGAGATGAAACTTTCCTCATCTTCTACTAACACTCAAAGTATGTACATAAAGATTATGTTTTTAACAATTCTTCACATACGTATCCTTTTCAAATTGTTTCCAGACAAGAGGCGTATATTTCTCATTGCATAAAATGATTAATTTTTATTTTGACTTTTTGTACCCGAATATAAGCCGCACACGATTATAAGCCGCACCGTGATTTTAGAGCTCTAAAAAACCGAAAAAGGGTGCGGCTTATATTCGAGTAAATACGGTATATCGATTTTCGGTGTTAATAGATTTCTTGTACTTTCGTATTTTTATAGTATTTATAAGATTTTGTACCTTATATTTGTATTTTCATAGATCGTGTGTATTTTTCAGATTTTTTATAAGTACCTACATTTCTAGAATTCGTTGTTCTAGAATTTAAATTTCAATAGAGTTTCAATAATTTCACAGATTTTCGGAAAAATCACATTTTCATAGATATTTTATAATTTATAGATTTCTTATATTTTCGATTTATTAGTATTTGTACAATTTTGTTAAACTTTTTGTATTTTTATGAATTTCAAGTATTTACATAGATTGAAGATTGATAGATAAGTTTTTTTTTAATTTGATGTTCTAGAATTCGAAGTTAATTATTTTTTTCAGATGTTTTAGAAAATTTTTAGTATTTCTTTAGTTTGCAGTATTTAAAAAAATTTTCTAGTATTTTTCTGGATTTCTATTGTGTATTTCTAGAATTCAATGCTCCAGGGTTTGAATTTCCCCAGATTTATAAAATTTTTGTTGATTCCATTCTTTCCATTTTTTTATAGTATGATTTCATTATAGTGGAACAATTTTTCAAAATTTTGTTTACTACGTTATCCTAACCAACCATCATTCATGATTATAATATTGTTTATGAAAAAATTCTTCTGGAGACAAAATAATTACAATTTTCATGCTAGTATAATTGAGAATCCTGAATATTGTTAATTTTGAGTACTTAGATGAAACCAATTATTATTTCTTTAAGATTTCAGTAGGTAAATTTTTGATGATTTGTACTTATTTCATTTTTACTATTTCTACATGAAAGAGTAATTATATCCTAATTTCGGGAGGGGTTTGAACCCCTAAAACCGCCATCTGCCTCCATTAGATGTCGACTTTTTCAATACCTTTTCTCGTCAAGAAGATCTTTGTAAGGACTCAAATAAGAATCAGCAGGATATGCTAGCATGCCCATGCAAGCTTGTATTTCTTGCAGCTGGCCATCGTCGTAATTGGCGAAGCATTTTTTGGCATGTTTCACAGCGTCGAGTCTTCTGTCAGCTCGGACGAGCTCAATGAATTCCTGCACTCGAAGATTGAATTCCAGAGTGCTGCCAAGTTTTCTCAGCTTTCTGTTATCGTTGCACCATCCCAGACACCTCGCCGTTTCGTGGTTTGCCAGGGATTTCTCGACTTCTCGAGATACCATGAAGACGTCTGAAATAATGAGAATCGTTTTTGAAAGTCGCCTTTGGCAGATTTTTTGGTTGAAAATATTGAACAAGTTTGACATAAATTTTGATCTTTGTAGCTTAGAAAGTTAATGTCACAAGCCCAACCGTAACTGATGATTACACTGAAATTTCAAAATTGGCTAGTATTTTTTTATTCAAATTGAACAGTTGGTAATCTATCATATGAAGATGTTAAAAGAAAATAATTTTCTTTTTCTCTGTATTTACATTTTTAATATTCGATTCAATAATTGTTTTTTAAGCTCACCAATGTTGGTCAAATCTCTGAGGTTGCAACTATCAGCAAGTTTGATTGCGGTCTTGTAATAGCCCTTGCGCAGAAAGTGCTCAACCAGCATACGGTCGAGCCTTTGCCGACGCCATTGGTTGCAAGCACTTGCTGAAGTGTTCGAACGTTCTTTCAAGTGGTCCAGACGTCTTTTGCAGACCATTCCTGCTTGGAGTTCCTCTGCAATAGATTCTGTGGCTTTGCGCTTTAACACCTGTTTATTTTACAATCATCAATCAACTTTTTGTTACGTTTATATGGTACATCTTAATATCAAAGGTTCTATATAACAATATTTTTGATTAGAAAAAACAAGTCAATTATTTTCGGAAATAATGTGCCTGAAGTTCCAAACGTTTAAAATTGAACAAAAAAAATTTTTAAGTTAATATAAGAGAAGAAAATCCTCTATCTGTTTTTGAACAATTTTTGATCCTAACAGCAAACATGATGCTGCCCAAAAAAATATTTACCACACTTCCTATCATGATAAAAAATCATAAAATTCACATATTGTTTTTTTTTTTGTTTAATTTTAAACGTTTGGAACTTCAGGTACATCGGAATTAATTACATGAAGGTTTCGTAGTTCAAATTTTTGTTCATTCAATTAGAAATTTTGCTGACTTTTTTATTATAAAAATATCGAATAATTTAAATTCAAATATTTTAGATATATCATTATAATAGAACTTGATGTAGGTGTCATTTGAAATTATTATCTTTCTAATGTTGCACATACTTGAAGTCGAGCAACTACTCCTCCAAGAAGACGAGTGATTTCTCCAGTTGTTTCTCCTCCTTCCAAACCTTTTTCCAACTCGTTAGCCGCTGCTTGGACATGAGAAACTTCACGGTCCAACGTTTTTTGGGCAGATCGAAATTTTTTGTTCAGAAGTTCATAGGGAACCTGAAGAGCAACAGATCAATGTGAGGGAAATATTATCTTTACATTTTAAAAAAAAGATTAAAATTTTTACAACTGTTTTTTTATTTATTTATTTTTTTTTATTCTGGTGATTCAGAATTTTTGATTGTGGTGCATTATAAAAAATGACAGAGAAATTCTATTTTTACAAGAGGACATCGATTTATTATTAATATACTGCGATAATAATCATCTTTTTAAAATTTTAAAAAATATATTGAATTTCTAGGTTTGAGAAATCGTAAAAAATATACTTTGGAATATAAAATTAATGGAGAGTAATAGGAAGAAATAGACAAATGAAGTCCACAAAATCAGAATATATTTTCTTAAATCGTGCAACAGTCTGAAAACTTTTGAAAAATTCATGAGTATGTGTGAAAAATGTACAAAAAAGAAAATCGAAAAATTAGAGTAGCAATCAATTTCGAAAGTTGGAAAAAAAGTTTTTTTTCCGTTAGATAATTCAATTTTATGACGCATACTGATTAAGATTTTTATTGGAATATTTGTAAGAATGGCATGAAAAACAAAACAAAAAGTACATATTTTAACGTAATGCCTATGGGGAATATTGTACAATGCTCTGAAATTTTTTTTAAAGACTGTAATACTTCGAAAACGAAAAATTGAATTCAGTCATTAAAATGGACAAAACAGTGAATATAAATACGAAAACTTTTCAAACTTTGGACTTTCAGTAAATCAATACAAATTTCAAAAGAAAAAAAACCTTGGAATAAAAATTTGTTTGGTTTTATTAGATAAAAACAAACATAAATTCAAATTGTAAATACAAGAAATCAACTATAAATTTTTGTTACAATGTTGTTGATAATTTATCTAAAAAATCGTATACCTCGAAACTAAAAAATTAAATATTAAATGGGCAAAACAGTGATATATTCAATATAAAAATTTTAACATCCACATTCCAAGATTTATATTTTTAGCAAATCAATGAAAATTCCAGAAGTGAAATATCTTGACACGTCAAAATGCTTTTGGAATAATTCGATTAAAACCAACATAAATTGAAAAAACTGTAAATATGAGAAATGAAAAGCAGGGACGTAGGCAGAAAAAATTTTCGGGAGGGGTCATTCAAAAGATTACATTTATTTCCTTCTGAATTGGTAACTTCTTTGAATTTCAGGATTTTCATGCAAGTCACTGAGGCTGAGATTAATTATACATACTATGTAATACTTTTAGTATTTTTTATAATTTTTTTAGTATTTATAGAACTTCAAGGATTTACAGATGTAATAATATAAATTTGTATCACATCTTTCTAAAATTCGATGCTTTAGGAATCCACGTTTAAAAAATTATACATACAAGAATTTTCAGTATTTTGCGGATTGCAGAGTTTTCGTATGGTGCATTTTTATGAAATTTTGTAATATTTTCTGGCATATTTTAAGATTTTCAGTATTTGATGCTATTAACTATTTTTTCAGAAAACAGTGTTTTTTACACAGATTTCCAATACTTTTTGAGTTTTTTTTTCGTATTTTTCTAGTATTTATATCATTTGAAGAACTTTCTAATGTGCTCAGGAATTTCAATGTAGGTTTTTTGAATTGTATGCTCTACAACTTAAAAAATTTTTTTAGGAAATTATATTCTCATGCTTTTTGGGTATTAAAAGATTTCCAATATTTATCGCGTTTTATTTAGTATTCATATAACCAGAAGGATTTTTTAGTATTTTTTTACGTACAGCTCTAGAATTCGATATTCTAGAAACCAAATTTCAAGTGCTTTACAAGGTTTTTTTTTCATTCCTGGAAAAATTACATCTACATAGATTTTTTGTATTTTGTAGATTTCTGGCATTTTCGTATTTTTTAAGTATTTTCAAGAATTTGTAGCTTTTTCTTGTATTTTCATAGATCATGGATATTTTTTCAAAGTTCCTAGAAGTATATTAATTACTGAGATTAAAATTTTAGCTAATTTTAAGTAATTTTACAGATTAATGGCAAAACTGCATATCTATCGATTTTCGATGTTTGCAGATTTCTTGCATTTTTTTACTGTTCATAAAAGTTTGGTGTTTTTTCTTGCATTTCCATAAATCGTATGTATTTATTCAGACTTTTCAGAAGTATCTAGATTTCTAGATTTCTATGTTCTAAAATTCCAATTAAAATCAGTTTTTGTTACCTAATTTTATAAATTTTTTGTAAGATCACATCTGCTTATTTTTCTTTTATTTGATAGGTGTCTTGTGTTTTTATATTTTATAGTATTTATTAAATTCTGTATTTTTTTTTGTTTTAGATTTCTAGTATTTATAAAGATTGATATAAGTTTTTTTTAAATTTGATACCTAAGAATACAAAATTGATTTTTTTTTTCGATTTTTCAGGAAACAGTTCATCCTCAGAATACTATAGTTTATATAGTTGATTTCTACAATTTATCGTTTCAGGTTTTGAAGTTTTTCAGATTTCTAGCATTTATGTAGATTCCTATTTTTCTATATAATTCATTAGGTTGAAACAATTTTTCATATTTTTGTTTTCTACATTATCAAAGCCAAAAATTTATGATAAGAATTTCGATGAGAAAAAAATTCTTCAGAAGCCAAAATTATTGTTATCTTTCTATTAGAAAAATCAAGGATCCTGAAAATTGTTAACTTTGAGTACACACATAAAATCAATTGTTATTTCCTCAAGATTTCATCAAGTACATTTTTAATGATTAGTACACATTCCATTTTTTCTTTTTAAAAATTTGTATTTTTGGTATTTGCTGTTATACTTCTTGTTATTTTTACATGAAATAGTAATTTTATCTAAATTTCGGGAATGGTTCGAACCCCCAAAACCCCCTTCCGTCCACGCGCCTGATGAAAAGCCAACTATAATATCTGTGGCTTGTAACCATAATCGCCGAAGTCGCACATCTCATAACTTTCAAAATGTCATCAGAATATCATGTAAAATGAGTCTTATGGCATAAGTGACTTAGACGATTATGGCTGGAAGCCACAGATATTAATTCTACAACGTTCTTGATAATAAATCTTGAAGATGATATATCTCAAAACAATAAATAATTCAGTGATTGGAGTAGAAAAAATCGTGATTGTTGATATAAAAATTTTTACTAAATCAATACAAATTAATAAAAAATAAATATCTTCAAAACAATATTGTATTAATAAAATTAAAAATCGAATCCAACATAAATTAAAAATGTAAATAAAAATATTCAACTACAATTTTAAATTCGGATAAAACAATAGAATATATAATTTCCTCCCCCTCCCCCTCGCCTCTCTGCCACCGCCCTCCCACGAAACATGTTTTCTGGGCTATGATCTTTTAGGGAATTATTGGGGAATTAAAGGGATAAAAATAACATCACAAAAATAAAAAAACGTCTCATACAACGAAGGATAGGAATTAAAATCGCTGAAAAATACATCAAAAAGCGAAACAAGGGAAATCAATATGGAAAACAAGCAGAAAACGCAATCTGTCGAAACAAGAAAATGTAACTGCGTAAAAAGCTCACCTTTAAAGTGGGATGTTCCAGGCTCTTGAGATCTGCCATTGTCGATGTTTCGCTGAATTAAAGCGGATAATTTCACCCGAAATGCTCACGTCGTCGGAATTTATCAACTCTTTGCACTTGTCTTTGCAAATATACAGAAATATAGAATATTATTCACGAAAATCAATTGTTTTTGTCGAGTTTTTATCGCGACAGCTGATTCTCACGTTCTTTTTTTCCCAAGCAACTCACATCAGGGAGCGCAGAAATCCAACGACAGGCCCAAGCCAAGCGATACTATATCTATATATATATTATATATAAAGGTATAGTTGCATGCTTGGCTCGGGCTTGCCGTTGGATTTCTGCGCTCCCTGCTTCACATTGAAATTCACAAATTCAAGCAGTGCATGCAACGAAATAAGCGCGCAAAAGTTGCGGATTTGAAATTCAAATTTTGAATATTTGAAAGGTTAGTTCTTATACATAATATATAAATCGAATATTTGAATTTGAATTCTGATGATTCCGTGAAAGAATGTTTATATTCAATTTGAAGGGTTTTCATGTAACGGGTTACTCTGAAACGTTATATTTGTGCTGTAATTAAAACGTAACACGTTACATTAATTAACAAGTAATACCGATATTGAGAATGAGTTACTTTTGTTCGGTAACGAGTAACGAAAATCCCGTTATCTGTGATTATTTTCAGAAAATCTGAAACTCAGGTCTGAAACTTATATACATCACTTATATATAAGTAATTTTTATATTTATTTCGTTCTTAAGAAATTTTCGAACAGAAAATTCTATACGCATAATGTTTAATGAAACAGCTTTAAATTTCAGTAATTTGTGTAAAAATATTGACTAAAAATGTTTTCCACTTTTATTAGAACTTTTCAAAATTCAAAACATCAAATTTTAGAAATTCGTATAAAAATACTTATAATTTATTGATTTTAAAAACAATAGCAGTATCTTTGAAATCTATAGATCTTGTTACAACAAAGAAATAGAAAAGAATATTTTTCTATAGATAATCTTTAGTAATTTATTGAATGTAAAGAAAATAACAAAAATACTTGAAAATACCGAATATTAATTAGTTTCTTTCAAATGCTATTAGATTCTTCAAAAACTTATATAACAAATATAGGAACCTGATAAGGAAGTTTATAAAAACGTTAGAACTTTATGAGAACCTTATAAGGAATCAGAATCCTTATAATAAGGTCCTTATAAGAAATCTAAAATCTTATAACGAAAAGTTTGATTCTTATAAGGTCCTTATAAGAATCAAAGTTAGAAGGGTTCAATGTTTCCAGCATTGAATTCTATAAAAGTCCATAAAAATGCCAGAAAATTTTCCCAATCCTAAAGGTCTATAAAAAATATTAAAAGCACTCTAAATCAACAACGTAAACATGTTTTCTGCAAAATCTATCGAAATATTTGAAATATTTGTAACTCTCAATTCCAGGTAATCTCATTCTAGTATTTCGAAGAGATATTTTTGAAAAATATAAAAAACTCCACAACATTTTATAAACACGTAGAAAAACAAGAAGAAAATATACATAATAACTAGTAAATAGACGAAGCAATAAAAATTTATACAAATTGAACAACTGGAGCATCGAATTCCAAAACATTCATATAGCAATAGCAATATATAAAAATACTAAACGATCCTTCAAATCGCAGAAAAACTAAAGAATATAATAATCTACATAATAATTTTTTGAAAGTACTAAAAAATCCTGCAACGTTTTTGTACATCGTGAAAAATACGAACATTTTCAAAAATACTGAACAATATACTTTTTCAAATTGACGAAAAACTGGAAAAGTACCAAAAAAAATTAAAAGAATGAAAATCCTTTCAAATACGGAAAATTAAATGAAATTTTAGAAATCTATAAAGCAAATTATATTAAAATAGTAGTTTATCGTGCAACATTTTTTATATAGACGTGAAACCAAAAAGAAGGGAAATAAATTCATCAATTTGTTTCATATAATTTATTAACCTTGATATTTCTTAACTTTATATCATCATATATAAATTT
This sequence comes from Platygaster robiniae, assembly GCA_028476575.1. NCBI lineage: Eukaryota > Metazoa > Arthropoda > Insecta > Hymenoptera > Platygastridae > Platygaster > Platygaster robiniae. The sequence continues at coordinate 40,511,298 of CM052020.1, forward strand.
GGCACAGAACATTTTGATATATCATTGGAATCATTACAAATCCCATACATCAGTGTTGCCAGATGATTCAAGAATTTTCCTACTGAATTCAATCAATTCATAATCCAAAAAAATTTTTCACATGACTCATTTTTTTCATGAAATCTATTCACATATCCTTAGTTTTTGACTTTTGAAAGAATTTGAAAATAAATGAAGGTATTTCCAAGATAGAAATTCAAGAAAATTCTGTTACTGTAAATTTACAGTGTACACGTAAAATTCGTGCATGATTGAGGACAAAAAATTACATCATTTATTGGTTATGATAGATTTTATGCATTTTCCAGACTGTTTCTAGAAAAAATACTAAGTACGAAAACCATGAAAAAAAGTGGGAAAATTACTAGTCTAGCAACACTGCCATTCATTAGTAACAAACCTTTGATAACATTCTAACTGCTTCAGCTCGCAAATGGATTCATTATCCACACAGTAAAGTACAAATAAATAATAATTTTCTCATATTATCACATAAAGGAACGTAAACTATAATAAGTATGTATAGGAACATAAATTGCTTTTAGTATAGGAACATAAATTACGATAAATTATTGCTGCTTACGTTCTTATAATAACACGAAGAAATAGCTACTGAAAAATCACTCGAAAAAATTTTATACAAACAACAAATTCACAACTTTTAATTCGTAGCCCTAGTATTATTTTCACTATTTGAAGAGTGAAAGATCATAGATCGGTAGTCCGCTTTTAAAACATTAAAAAAAGAAAAACAACTTCATTTTTTAAAGGCGAAGAGCCCTTTTTGGTGGAAAAATGCAAAAAATTCGAATATGGCTTTTCCACCTATGAACTTTCATTCTTCTTTTATTTTCGCGTATTTTATGATTCAAGTATATATCTTGAATAATGCGTGAAAAATTGGTTTCGATGTATAATCAATATTAAAAAAGAGGAACCGCGTAAAAATGCTATAAAATTGGGGTGGGGCTTAAAAAGCTCGTAAGAAAATGCGAAATAGCTTTGTATCAAAATTCGTAAAGAAATGATGAAGAATTCGCAAATCTTTTCATTAGTTGTCTAGATACCTCAGATGCTGACTAATTGTAAGTAAATTTTATCAAACGTGGAAAATCTAGTGTTAAGGCAGAAATCGAAAATTTGTAAAATGTTGAGTTTGAGCGATTTTTTATAATATTAAGTAGTGTGCGTTTATCTAAGCTGCTTTTCAAGTCGCTAGATTCATTCGAAAACATTTCGAAAAAGTGCGAGAATTTTTCAACATGGCTGAAATGAGATATATTTTAGATTCAGAGAAGTTTTTTTCTAAGATAAGAATTTATTGACTTTAAATGAAATTTTTCGTTTTTGAAAATTTGAAGAAACTTAAACATGGAAAACTGCAGCTCTTGAAATTCGAAAAGAGAATATATTTTCACATTTTTCGAATCTCCAAAATGAGACACATATTTTGCAAAAAAAAATATTTTTATAAAATCATGATGAAAAATTTTTCACTCTTTTTCGGAATATTTTGAATTTCGATATTCTGAACATTTTCGCAGGCATCATAGGATTTATGAATGTGAAATATTTTATAATTATAAAATTTTTACGGCGTTTTTTTATTCGTTTCTCAAGACTATTAATTTGAAATGTCGTCAACTTTTAAAAACTTTGAAAACCCATTCTCATTGTACGAAATTTTCGAAATTTGAATTCTCACAAAAGTTTCAAGCACTTCTGTAAATTTTTTATCCGACGGAATTTTTAGGAAATCATTGATTTTTCTCTATATTTATGATAAATTTTGAATAATCGCAAAATTATCTAAACTGTGGAATATTTCAAGTCCTGAGAATAGAAAAATTTTCTCACATCTTCATTTTCTTAAAATTTTTCGCAATTCTTGAAAAAGCTGAAAATTTTGTTGTTTTTTAAGGATTTATTGTTTATCATAAACTCAAGTTGAAGTGTTTTTTGATTTCGTTACACTTTTTTAAATTCAAGCGCTTTTTTACATCAGAATTACTGAAAATTGTAAAATCCTAAATATTTTTGAAAATATCATTTTCAAAAACTTCCGAAAAATAATTGTTATTTTTCCGGATTCATGGTAAACTTAAAATGTTTTTTAGTAGCCTTTGTAATTTTAGTATTATAGATAAATTTTCCCAGATTTTGAAAGAAACTTTACTTTTTCTAATGAATTCGATGCATTTTCGAGAATTGATAAATTTTTCAAAAAACTCGTCCAAATTTCAAAATATTTCTCAGATGTGTGCGTGCTTTTAAAAGGGTATCAAGGACGTAGCCAGGTAAAATTTTTAAGTAGTATAAAATTTGAAAATTCCAGAGAAGTGGAAACTATTTTCATGATATATGATGATATTTTAATCAATCATCATCAAGATTTGTTTTTAATGATTTTCAAAAGACTGAAAGTTGACTGATCACACTTAAATATAAAAAAAAATTGAGAATAAAATGAATACACTTGAAGTGTAGAATATTCATTGAAATTAGACAAAAAGTAAATAACTTGAAGAAATTATTTTATCATCACTTATATTTTTCATTACGGATTGTAATCATAATATTTTTATGGTTCGCTGTTACATTGATATATAAAAATTTAACGTGTTGATCATTTTTTATGTGCTCGAAAATAATTACTGACTGAGACGAAGACAAAATACTATGTCATTCAAATGGAAAAAAGTAGACTTTACACTTTATATGTTTCCATATGTTAATTTAATGGTAAAAAGCAGGGCTCCAAAAAATCCAAGAAAATTCATAAATTTCATGATTAATCATTCCTAACAAATTTTTAATAGCATCAAAATATGTATTCATGTACAGTCTTTTCAATTAATGATATCATTTCTTCAAACGCAAACCTTGTATTCCAAAAGAGTTTATGTTGACTTGATATAGTTATTATTACTTTGAAACAACCTGAGATTTCTAAATCCGACAGAACTCAATAAAAAACATGAATCGATTTTTATTTTTCCTGACAATTGAAAATCCTAGGAGATACAAAGGTTCAAACTTTGTTTTTTCCTCATGTTCTCTATTCAAGAGCCACTACAATTCACAGTTTTTTGTATATTCTCTTAAGTTTCTATAAATGAATGGAAGAAGAGGCGAAGGAATATTCGAAAACAAAAAAAATATCCTGGCTACGTCCTTGATGACACTAAACGAGATCATGAAATTCAATTAGCTGCAATTTCGGTCGCCACACATTTTTCGTACATGGCGTCCAAAACGCGTGTGAACTGCAAATGTCTTTCCTCGGGTGCCGTGCTCGAGGCTTTGCTCCCCCAGAGAAATTTGATGTGAAATTCCGTGCGAAACACATCGGAGAGAAGTTCGTCATCGCGAACCCCTTCGAGAGCTATTTCGGCATTTCGCCGGAACAGAGCCAGATTCTCCGCGAGCTTACGACTGTCTTGCAGATGCGCCCAAATGATCGATAGCCCGCAATCTTCTGCAGAATTTTCCCAGGATGACAAAATCGTGGCCGACAAACTCGTCGACGCGACCGAACCTGCAGTTTTCAAACCTAAAGTTTTAACTGATTTGGATTTTTTAAAATTTCTGAGTTAAAATTTTTTTGAAGCTGAATCACAGCATAAAAATTTATGGACTGAGTCATCAAAAATTTTTGGGGATGTTGAAATGAACGAATCAGGAATTGAGGCTCAATTTGCCGAATCCGTTTCTTCTCGAAGAAATTTTTTCTGATGATGATATGAAAATTACGACTTATTGATATACCTGAAAAATATTAGGTATTCAATTTTGATACAAGAATGCAACGGATCATTTCGAATTTTTTAGCAATATAAAAACTATCGAGATTGAAAAGTGTAAAAATTGAATAAAATGAAGGTTAACAAAAATGATGAAAGATGAGGATCAAATTCTAGAAATATGTGTAAAAATCCATTAAAATGAAAGAAAATCCTTTGAATTGTATACCAGAATTGAAAATCTACGAAATATATTACGTCACTATTCACTGAACAGTCTATTAAAACACTACAAATCTATAAAATGTTCACTTCTAGAGCATTAGATTCTATAAATATACAGAGCGATCCATATTATAATACAAGAAATCCCTAAAAATACTAAAGAGAATCCTACAAAATTTATAAGGTGATAAAAACAAAAAACATTAGACTAAGTACTAGAAATGTATAAAATACTACAAATGAATCAAAATACAGGGTGTTTCAGAAAAGATAGGACTACCGAAAACCAAATATTCCTCATGAAATTATGAGACGATTTTCCCTATGCCATTTTTCACTCAACTCAAAATCAAAAAAGATATAAAAATGATAATTTTATTAATCAACGCGCTCGTGCGAGGAGTGGGAATAGAAATCACGAAACAAAGAAAATGATAAATTTTCTCCATATTTTGCTTAATCGAAAAGTCCCTTGCCACTTTTCACAAAATTCAAAATCAAAAAAGATATTCAAGCATAAAATCTAAGAAATCTGATAGGTTGAAACTTGTGACCTGAATATTTTTTTTGATTTTGAGTTTTGTGAAAAGTCGCAAAGGACTTTTAGATTAAGCAAAATATTAAGAAAATTTATCATTTATTTTGGTCCGTTATTGCCATCCCCACTCCTCGCACGAGCGCGCTGATTGGTTAAACTTATAATTTTTATATCTTTTTTTATTTTGAATCAAATGAAAAATGGCAAAGGGAAAATCGTCTTATAATTTCATGAGGAATCTATGGTTTTCGGTAGTACTACGTTTTCTGAAACACCCTGTATAATTTTCTTGAAAATCTATAAAATTACTGGGAATCTAAATAATTTCGAATCATAGAGCATTGAATTCTAAAAATCACTCTAGAAATCTAGAAATATACGAGAATTTCTTAAAATTGTAAAGATACTGGAAAAATATGAAAAAACATCGACTACTAAACATATACTAGAAACATATGAAGTACTGAGAATCTATTAAGAGACTGTTTTTTGAAAGGTCTATAAAGTAAAATGATAAAAATGTATGAAACTACATGTTGATTCCAGGGGTTCCAGGGCATCGAATTCGAAGAATCTTTATAGGTAAAATAATAAAATAAAAAATACGAAAAACATTAGAAATATACTACTGGTACCCTATGAAACTAAAAACCTAGTAATTGTTTGATTTTCACAAAAATCTATAAAATAACTAAAAATCTAAAAATTACGAATTACGATTAAATTCTAGAAGTCTGTATAGAAATCCATAAGTATACGAAAAATCTTCAAATTCTACAAATACTAAAAAGATACGAAAATACTGAGAATATTAGCTAGAAATCTATGAAATTCGTGTTATCTATGAAAATACTGTTCCTTGGAAAATCTACTTGAATACAAAGAATGTATAAAACTGTCAATTTTATAGCATCGATAAAGTAATCTACCTAGGAATTCATAAAAATTATAAAAATCTATGAAAATACTGGAAAACTCTACCAAGTTTCATTAATACAAAAAAATACCAAAGTACTAAAAATACGAGTAGTCTATAAAATTGTCCAAATCTAAGGTATTGAGATCTAATTTTCTCAAATTTCTAAAAATACGATAAAATCTTCGAAACTTTGAATATGGAATTACCAAATATTTAAAATCTGTAGAAAAATTCATAAAAATTCAAAATAATCCTGAAAACGGTAAAAATACTGAAAAGATAAATACTGAAAAATGTTATAAATAATAAGTGTGATTTCATAAGAATTTCTTAAAAAGTAAAAGCTTGATCATCTCTCGTGGTTTTTCAAGATGCAATGATGCTAGAAATGTTAATAATTCTTACAATTAGATAAATATATAGTGACACTTTTGGAATTTGATTTTACCCCTTCCTACCCTATTAAAAATTTCATTACGACGTTCCTGAATTTCTCGCACCACGTTAGAAAAGTTATTAATAATTAAACAAATTTCACACATCTTGAAAATTATAAGACAAAAAACTTAAAGAGAAAATTTTTTCGAGAAATTGAGCCCCCACAGAATTAAGATTCAAAAAATGCCACGTGGATTTTGAAAATGAATCCCTGCTGAAAAAAACTGATCGAAACTCGATCATTTTCGATCATTTTACGTCATGTTCTTCAAATTCTCAATCATATTAGATCATATTCGATCGTGTAGCCCATGCAATGCCGATCATTTTCGATCATTTTTCAATCAGGTTTTTACCTGAATCATATCTAATAATACAAGCATGATAAATTTTCGATCATATAATCGATCACATTGAAATCATGTAAAATTTAGTGTTTATCATATTAGATGAGGTGCAGTACTGAATCATATTCAGTACTGCAATACTGTCCTTAAAATCATAATTTTTGACAAAGCTTAGTGAATAAATGAAAAATCACCTGCAATTTGGGAATAAATAAAAAAGAAATGATAGTAAAAATTACCTAAAATATCTTCTGAAGTGCGCTCGCCGAGAAGTACAATCGGCAGCAAATGCGGAAGCGTAGTATTGGGGGCTTGAGGATTCGTGCACTCGTTCATGGCGCGCAACGTGGGTCTCAATTTCGCTTCGAAATTGAAAGCTTCTTCGGTGTACTTTTGCCGTAACAAATGCCAAGTGTTGGAAAGCCTCTGAATGTGGGGAAGGCAAAGGCCTAGCATTATGGCGCAAAAACCGTACAAATTTCCCAAGGCAGTCTTCGTGTCTATAGCTACTTTTATCCATTTGCTTATTATCGCCGCTCTCTCGAGGGTACTCGATTCCGCAAGAATCGTCACAGCTACCAGTAATTTCAGGCACTCGGATCGTTCTACAATGGAATTTTTGCGGAATTGTTTGAAATGGATTTTACGAGGTCCAAAGAAAATTTCAAGAAAAAAAATGTAAGAACATCGTCTTCATTAGCCTGGCAGCAACCACCAACTAGACATATCTATTAAATTCGACAGATTGTCTGTTGTTTCAGCAGACTTTCTGTTGCATTCTACAAATTCAATTTGTTGATTCCTCACAGATCACATTGTGAAAATTTCAACAAAAGCCGATCTGTAGAGCACAACAGATTCAGATTAAAAGAGTGCATGAATTGAAAGCATCGGAAATTCTCTTACCGATGAGATCGAGCCTCGCTTGTCGGCCATGTGGCAGAATGGCCAATTCGAGGCCGCGTCCGGGAGCCAGAGCCATGTCCAAATCGATTCGCGACAGATGAGAAGCCACGACCCTTGGTGCAGAGTCCAGAAGCATACCGGAAACACCGCGAAGAGCCATTGGGTCCAATGGTAGATGAGGCCCCGTGGGCAGTAACAAAGTCGCGAATCCTTCTAAATCGATCGTGCTCGCGATGACGGTTGAAGGAGCTGCCACGATCAGTTGATCTTCTACCGAAAGATCATCTCTGTCAGTATCATTTTCGTACCGTTGAATGACGACGCCCTTCACCGACGTCTGCACCGTCGTTGTGCTGGCCTCAAATTCGCTATCGCCAGAACCATTTCCACTGTCGCTTCCGGATGCTTGGTAACATGGCTGGAACCAATGGAATTTCCTCGTTTTTTGCATGATAAAAATTTCATTACTACCCAGTAAACCAGACCTGAAATCCAGACACTTTGGCAAATCTGGGTCATGATGTGTTCAAGCGCATACATTTATGGTAAAATCGAATCTCAGGAAGATTTGATGAAAACTTCGTCAATTTTATCCCCTTAGATAAAGTCAATGACGTTGATCCAGAAAGATACCTTTTTTCGGTCACAGAAAATACAAAATCTTTATCAATGTCCTAGGCTCGTGCCTTCTTCCAGACTCGATCGATTCTAGACCAACTGTTGTGAATGCCGCGTTGATCAACTTTTTATCAATTCCTGGGCATGTGTCTTGAAAATATCCATTCAAGCCAACTTGGAAAAAAATTCATAAAAAATTGTTCAATTTTCTGTAACAAGAGCGTTGTCCAAGATTTTATCACTTCCTTCTCAATGCTCTGTGACAATTGTGTTAACAATAATTACTGTACATGAAAGAACGGTTAGAAAGGTAAAGGCTCCATTTGTACACATTGTGCTAATTATACATTTTTTTTTAACTGTCAGTACTTAAGTACTTCAGAGATTTTTTCAATATTATGAATTGCAAATAACATATGTCCACTAAACATTGAGACTAACTTTCGGCGTGCGCTATCTGAAAACAAACAATTGGATTACAAATTTTTTTCATTTGGTACTGCAGTCTATTAGTTACCCGTAAAAAAATGCATTTAATGTGCACTCAATGGACCATTATCTTCGATTTTTCATAGTGTAGAGCGTATGTCCCGATTTAGGTTTTGGACGTTGCTTATCTCGATTTATTTCAACTTTCACTTGATTCGATTAATCAACTCTTGCTCGTTTCGTGCCTTCCAAGCCTTTTCGTACACCATACGCTTGAAAACTGCCCAGAGATTTTCGATTGAACGTGCCTGTGGCACATTTGGAGGATTGTCCTTCTTCGGCACAAATGGTATTTCTTGCTCGGTCAGCCAATCCAATGTTTTTTTCGCATAATGACAGCTTGCAAGATCCGGCCAAGACATGATTTCGTCGCCAGTGTGATATTTGCCGATGAATCGCTTCAATTTTGGCAAGCATTCGCCATATAAACGTCATTGATCGCTTTGGCTTTATTTGGGCGAATGAATGGCGCTGAAACACCCTTCGAAGAAATGGCCACCCACACTAGCGCCTTCGGCTAAAATTTTGATTTGCTGGCGAATTTAACTTCTTTTGGTGTTGTTTCGATGTTGTCAGTGTAAAAACCGTCGTTGCCGCTCAATCCATGGTGCGAAAATGTGAAGTATGATTCATCATCCAAAATGATGAATTTTTCATTCGCAAAGTGTTCACGACGAAGGTACAGCAGCATTTTGGTATTTTTTCGGGTTGTTTCGCCGTATATTTTGGTGCTCGCTTACGTTTACGATAAATTACATTGTTTTTCTTCAAAATCTTGTGAACGCCAGACTTTGAAATGCCAAATTTTCGTGCTAATTTGCGCATCGATTGACCAACCATGTTTTTGGCACTTGACAGCAGTTTTTTCATTGTTTTGGCACTTAATTTTGGTGGGCGACCAGGTATAACTTTATTTTTCGGTTCTTTTCCATCACGGCAATCCTTCAAAACACAAAAAATAGACACACGGGAGATTAGCTTTTCTTTGAACATATCAAGAATTTCACTTGTACTGAGTCGTCCAAACAGATTGACGACAGATTTACGTAAATCCAGCTTGTACGGCATTTTAAATGGAAACTACTGCGCAATTTGAGTTTGACAGTTCAATGGGAGCAGAATGAAGCATGAAAAGTGCATTGATTGTCCCCCGATAGCAAATGATTCACTCGAATTTCGCTCATTCATGTTTGCGACAACAAGATGTATCAATAATTTATACATCTTTACGTATTCTCATCGCAGGGATTTTATTGTCAGACCTACGATGTGTTATTCACTTCACAAACTAAGTCGAATCGTGTGTTAGCTAGAGAATCAGACAATAACGTAGCTTTATGCCGACGCATCTTTGTACTTTTTTTGAACAATCACCGGTTGACTTGTGAATGTACTTTGAATGAGCATTTTTCATGTGACAAAGGCGTTGCTTCTGGTCGGTGCGTAAAAGCGTCATCAATACAACATCACGAACCAGCGCTCGACCTTCCAAACACTACGTCACAATCAATGCAGCATCAAAGCAGCATCATGAACTCGCATTCAAATTTGCGAAACGATGCTGACATCAATGCTTTATTAGGCTGCGTTATGATGTTGCATTGAATGCGCTATGATTCTGTCGAAACGTTCGTCTCGCGAGCGCTCATTCTCATTCGTCAGTGATGATGCTACTATGTTGGCAACATAACAAAGCACACTTGTGATTTACACAAAAACGTAGGATTTTTCCGACGCATCTTTGACGATTCATGCTGCAATTTCGGTCAATCATGATGCAGCATTGAATGTGAAATGATGTCTACGACAGTGTTATCTGGGTCATTTGTGTGTTTGTTTATGCAGTCAAACAAACGGCTGAAGTTAGTCTCAACGTTTAGCCCAGTGAACCTGTGAGCTCGCAGCGTGTTCGCAGCGAGCGTGAAAATCAAACTCGCTGCGAGCTCGCAGCGTTTTCATCATTTCCGCCCCTTTTCGAACACGCCGCGAACTCGCCAGCTAGCTCGCAGACTACTCGCCACAAGCTCACAGAGTACTTCCAGTCGTTGTTAATTATTAATATATATTTAAGGAATATACAACGATAATTCATTATTTACAGTAAAAAGTAATCACAATGAAGCTGCAAAATGATTATTTAATAAAAAAAAAAATTTCTCCCGGCTGGGAATCGATACCATGTTCTGCGGAGATAACGCTAAAAAGTATCATATTTATTAACATGAGACATGCACTTGATTTAAGCATTCTACACAAAACTTGAAACATGAGAAAATAAAACCAGCGGCCATCTGGTGAGCGCTTAGGGAGAGCGCGCGAATTTTCAAAATTTGAATTACTTTATATTGGAATTTTCAAAATTCGCGCGCTTTCCCCAAGCGCTCACCAGATGGCTGCTGGTTTTATTTTCTCATGTTTCAAGTTTTGTATAGAATGCTTAAATCAAGTGCATGTCTCATGTTAATTAATATGATACTTTTTGGGATTAAACTCCGCAGAACACGGGATCGATTCCCAGCCGGGAGAAATTTTTTTTTTTTAATAAATAATCATTTTACAGCTTCATTGTGATTACTTTTTACTGTAAATAATGAATTATCTTTTTATTTTCCTTGAATATATATTAATAATTATCAACGACTGGAAGTACTCTGCGAGCTTGTGGCGAGTAGTCTGCGAGCTCGCTGGCGAGTTCGCGGCGTGTTCGAAAAGGGGCGGAAATAATGAAAACGCTGCGAGCTCACAGGTTCACTGGGAGTGGACATAATATATTATGTGTACTATTATACTTATATGTCCATGTCTAATATGTCTTGAGCTACAACTGGCAAAATCTTGATCGCTAGTCTTGTTCAAGATTCAATCCAGATCTTGATCCAGAATTGACACTGAAAATGTTCACAGATGTGAACAAAATTTGACCAAAGTTTCTTCAAGGAACTTGATCAAATTTTGTCCAAATCCTTATACCAGGTGGTTTACTGGGTGGATCATTATATTTGGAGTTCATATCTTTCAACTTACGTAAGGATGGGGATATCTACGAGAAAATCTAGGAGGCTTTGGCGGTGCTGGTGTTGAATTGCCCACGTTCAAGGCCGGTTGTAGCAGAGCAGGGTCAGAGGTTACCCTGGTCATGTGACGACCCAAAGACAAGGAACAGGATGGAGCTTGGTTTTGGAGGGGAGGGGCGGTTGTCCTCGGCAATGTGCTGGCTTGAACACCATTTTGCACGTTGTTGCCGGGATGTTGCTGCTCTAGGATGTTCTGATGTTGGGGGGTCAGCGAGTGACTTCTTTGTTGTTTTCGGGGCAGTCTTGGAGGTGAATTCACAGGATGTTGGACCCCTTTTTTGCACAAATGAAAATTCTCTTGGAACCGGATATTAATTCAAGTCTGATTCATGAGCAGACATTTTGGGTAATATTTATTATAAGTTTCTAGTAAATTTTGCGCCAATAAATTATAATTACGTGATTTTTTTGCGTTTTTGAATATACTTTGAAATGATGAAACCTTTCTAAATTGTTGAATTTCGATTGTTGAAAAAGTGAATCGAAAATTGTATGAAATCAAAGGTACTGATCAAGCTGGTGGTTTTAATTATTCGCTGGGATAAAAATTTTGTAGGTACGCAAGGGCGAGGTCTACCTGCGTTGGAGTTATTAAAGGTCAATGGCGTGGATCGCGGCTTCGGTGTTATTATCCTGGCCCCGCTCGCGTGACTTATTGGCTTTCCGCTCCCGACGTAAAACGTTATCAAATCGGCAACTGTATCAAAAGCTTCGCCCTCGAATTGGTATTGTGCGCGCTCGTAAACCGTGTCCACGTGAATTATTGCCTTTTTACACAGAATACAAAAGTCATTACCTAATTTTCTGTATTTTTTGTACTACAATTATGAAATCAAATTTTTCAAACAAAATTCAGTTGGAAACGATGTAATGACAATCGTTGTACCATCGTTTGGGTACAGTCACGTTTTGGAAAAAAATAAGAGATAGCAAGCATTAATTACATAGTGCTCATTATTTATGCAGATTTTGTACCATTCAGAACACCATTATTTTAAATAGTGATTTTGCAACAAACGATGAATCAGTGGATGATATTTCAGTGATCGGAATACATCTTTTTAACTTTTGTGACAAAAATGACTCGCAGATCAAAAAAACTTGATTATTTACCTATTAGTGTGCAATTACGTATTGTTGAATTTGAGACCAGAAAATTGTGGATTAATTGAAAAATTTGATTTAAAGCTTGCCTTTTTTATGAATAAATTATTAAAAAACAATTCATCTTTCAGCTTTCAGAGAAAAAATTATCTACGACTTTGTTATAAATGACTACATTTGTATTCGATGATTTTCGAGTAAATTCTGTTGTACCTTTTTAATGACAAAGTGCAAAACTTGGGTTTTGGTCTTGACGGAGAGAACGTAATTGCCCGGTTGGGAAGTGCAATCCCTTACGAGAAAATCACCCTCATTCACGAGTTCGACCTCGGCGCCTTTTCGGCCCCCACGAAGGGTGCCACCGTAATACCACGTATGGGAACGTAAATCTCTGGGGTCCAAAAATTTCAGCTCCTTTTCCAAAAGTTTCCTCGTCGCTTCTTCTATTGATTCCTGTGTATTCGTGTATTCGAAACGTGTTGTGAATGCGAATAAAAAAAAATTTCTAAAAAAATTCGTAGACCCCATTGATAAGAAATTTCATCAAAATTTAGCAACTTTCTCTTTCGAGTAGTCTTTTTCATGTTTTTTAAGTTTCATATGTTTCGTCGAAACGGAAAATGTTTCAAAAATTGTCGAATTTTTTACTAATTTTTAATTTTCTCAGCTTATGAATAATTGTGCATAGCAGTATCTAATATTCATTAAAATAGGCAGGATATTAGGCAAGTAAGGTAGGAACTAATCCAGTTTCAAATTTTTAATAATGATTGCAAAATTGTTAGAAGCTACAGAGTTTCCTAAAAGTTTCCTGAAACAGAATGTTTTGATTCTGAAGTTTATTTCTAGTTTCTTTTACTTTGATTTTCCAGTGCAAGATAATAATTTTTCGTTGGTGTTGACAAATTTTTGAAATTATACTCAATGAACAGCAGAGTCGATGATTTTGAAGTTGAAGTCAGATATTCCGGTCTATCAAACTTAGTAGCTTTTAATTATACCTAAAATTTTCTAAATATTTTTAAATGACGCCAAATTTCGTAACAGAAAAAAAATATTTCGCCTTTTTTTTTACATTTTCAGCGATCTTTGTTTTTGTGAATACTAGAATTTTAGGGAAACTTTCGCAAAACATTTTTCATTATAAATCTCTTTTGATCCTGAAGAATATTCCAAAAAAATTCAAAATAGCCAAAATTATTCTATTCCCCAAGTTTCTGAAAATTCAAGCTCCTGTCAATAAAAAAATAAAACTGCTCATGGTTCTAAAAGTCGTACGAAAAAAATTTCGTCCACAATTCGATTGAGTTATTGAAGAGAAAAAATAAACATTCCAAATTAAGGGTTGTCGCCCTATTTTTCAGGATTATAGTAAATCTCCCGGAAATTTGCGTGATTTTTCGAAAAAATCACCATAAATCCTATATTTATATCAAGTGCAAACGAAGAATAAGAATTCCGAAAAACAATCACTAGGGAAATGTGTAAAGGGAATTTTCAAGAGTGTGAAAAATAGTGACGATGAATGAAAAACTTGCCATCGATGCGGCGAATCGGTGAAAATCCTGTGGTTCGAAGATTTTTTCAGGAGTCACTGTTATAACATATCGAAGGGTTCGAGTATGATAGAAAAACTGAGGGGCCGAGCGCACTTGGGTTTTGAAATTCGGCCTGGCGGCACAAATGTCAGACCCTATCCCACGTCAAACAGACGGGGTTTGGCCGATAGACGTCCAAGAGCGTGCGCACGTTGCCTGTAAAACATCACCAGTAACGTATCTTACTGGTGACGCAATTCACACAATTTTCATCCGTAAACAAACCTGAAATAAACAAATTTTTTAAAGAAAAAGTCACTCAAAACGAGAATTTTCCATACACTTTCAATGTGATCCCAATTTCGAAAAATTGATGTAGAAAGGAAGAATTTTCTGATGATTTTTTTTGAAAACTGTAGTGATTCCAGAATATATAATAATAAATTTCATGAATTTCCAAAAAAACAATTCATACAGTTTTTAAACGTTTCACCTATTAGATGGTGGATCTGAGATTTAGAATTTTCATATTTCAGCCTTTGACTTTTGAATTTTCAAGTTCCAATTATTCAATTAATTTTATTTAAGGTACGAAACATTTCAATGATTGAAAATCTTAGAATATATTATAATTTTGAAGTTTTTGAACCAAAAGGTATAAAGTTTTTTAATATCGTTCGTCACTGGGAACAATAGTCATCCCTTTTTCAGAGGCCGCGCCTGCGTGGCTCTTGTTTGCCGGCAAGCTCGATCGAATGACTCCCTATACATGATCGTGAAAATTCTTTATCCCCCATTCATCTCGCCGTAGAAGCTGTCCACTTTTGCATATGATTTATTCCTACACAGGCTTCGTGAGAACGAGTTTTAAGAGAAAGTCGAAAAGGTCCAAAAAGAAATTAATTATCCGATTAATCTCTCGAATACCCAGGGTTTTTGATACTTTTTTGGGGATCCAGAAACCCAGTCATTTCACGAACTAAGAATATTTAAGTTTTGTATAATTATTTATGTTACCATAACTTTCATGTTATTGCTGTACTGATTTCTCTGTAAAAGAAAAACAGCAATGATTTCAACATCTTTGGCGGTTGTAGGGTTTGTACTGCAATTTTACAAACATTATGTTGCATTTGAAAATTTTTCAACAATTTTTTAATCAGTTTTGAAGGTTTATGACTGCTTTTCCAATTGATCAATGATGCCTGTTTTGGCAGCCCAGATAGCAAAATTATTTCCCTGTGATATCACTAGATCTATGATAGTCATGCACGAAAAAGACTGAAATATGCTCTAAAAAATGCAAATAAAAATGCTTGAATGTGCAAAAAGTGGCCTACAGTACGATCAAGATGTGAAATAAAAGGCTTTTTCTCGTTATATTTTGGTCAATATACTTTTATTTCGCTCACATAATATTTACAATTGACAGGCCCATGCGGACGGTGGGGGGGGGGGGGGTTAGAACCCCCCCTAACGAGATCTTTAAAACGATTTCGACGAAATGCTTCTATAACTGGTTTTTACGTTTTGATATAAATTTTGATATCTTGAATTGCATGATATTTTTCAGAAAACAGCGTCTGAATAGATTTTTATTTCTTTTGGTATTTTTCGTATACATCTTCTACGATTTGAAGGATTGTTCAGTATTCCTGAAACTATTCGTATTTTTCAAGATCTATAAAATGTTAGAGGATTTTTTAGTATTTTTATATATTTCTAGCATTTTCATTTAAATTGTAATAGATTCCGAGAATTTCGAACTGTAAAATTTGGAGATTATTTAATTTTACGTGTTCAAAAGATTTTTCAGAAAACAGTGTCTCAATAGATTATTATTTCTTCTAGTATTTTTCGTATTTCTTCAGTTTTCTACGATTTGAAGGATTTTTCAGTTTTCTTGTACATTTCTGTATAAATTTCTGGAATTCGATGCTCCAGTTTTGAAAGTTGTATATAGATTTTTAATATTCAATAGATATACTTGTATTTTTCTATACATGTATTTTATTTTTGTATTGCCTAGTATTTATAGAATGTTGGAAAATTTTAAGGTTTTTTCAAAGATATTTTTATAAATTTCAAGAATTAGATTTCCTAGAATTGAAAGTTCGAAATATTTGCAGTATTTCGATCGATTTTACAGAAAACAGTTTCTTTGTAGATTCAAAGTGTCCTCGATATTTTTTGAATTTTTAACAGATTTTCAAAATTCGAGCATTTTTCTAGTATTTTTATGGTTTTCTATACACATATATTATTAGAATTCAATGCTCGAGAAATCGGAGTTTCTTGATTTCTGGAATTACAGAAATTTTCGAAGAATCTAATAGCAAAAAAAAAAAGTAAATAATATCTAATATTTTTCGTATTTAATTTTTTTTCTGTATTCAAATAATCACATAAGGTTTTCTAGCATAATCTATAGATTTTAGGGATCCTGCTATGGATTTTAGGAACTAAGCTTTTCAGTATTTTCATGTATTTATATGCAGATTTGTAAAATTTATTGCTAGAATTGTAAAAACTTCTAATAAAAAGTGAAAAAGCATCATACTCTCTATTGATATTTATACCTACATTACTAATATATCACTCTGTTTCATCTAAAATTATAAAAGTATAAAATTTTCATTTAAAAAGAAGGAAGTTAATAAATTACTCATATCTAAGTTTTGAAAAATTTCTTAAAAAGTTACAAATCGTTCTAAAAACTTGATGAGACAGATGTGGAATGATTAACACGATTTTCGTTACTCGTTACCAAAAAAAAAGGAACTCGTTCCTGTTATTATCGTTACATGTTAATTAATTTATCGCGTTACGTTATCGTTGCACTAAAAAATGTAACGTTTTTGGATATTATAATTTCAGTTTTATTGATTATTGTATTTGCATTGGAGTCACTGCAAGCCTTAAAAAAAAAAGTTGGGAAAGGGCCATAACTCCACCATTTGTTGATATTTTTTTCATCAAATAATTTTTTTATATTAAAGTTCTTCTTAGTTTTAAACACTTCTTACAATTGTTTACTACAGTCAACAAAAAATTATTATTTTTTATCGACTTTTATGAATAAATATTCAAATATTTATTAAAAATCCTTCAAAATCCTTCAACTTTTTTTCTAAATACTTTTTCTACGTGTTTTCAAACATTTATCAAGTGACACGAAAAATAATTGTTTAATCAATATCCCATGGAAACCGCGAGTAAACACGATCCAAAAGTGTTTTTGTTGTTAATTTACGAGGTTACCAAATTCACTGTCATTGATTCCAAAATTTAACAAAGCTTATTTTAGCAACAGTAATGGTAAACAAATTACCAATCGCCTTTTGAAAATTTAGCGACGAAAAATGGAATTTTATTCTAACCGTATTGCAAAACCAGGCGGTAAAAAAGTGCCGATGAATTTGCAACAATTGCAGGAAGAAAAATACCCGGAACTGTCGATGAGGTCATTTTTTGAGTTCATCAAAACTGCTTATCAAGTAAACGACAGTTTTGAACAAGTTGCGAATACCCTGAGTCAAAACAGTGAAATCGATTGGAGCTCTCTCGCGAAAACTGCTTTTCTCCCTGGGAAAATTAGAAACGAGGAAGAAAATGGAAACAATTCAAGCCAAAAAGACTCAAATTTTTGTGTCAAAGAATCGAATAACGAACTCATCACCCATTCAAAATTTCAGTCATCTCCAGTAAAATCGGAAAATTCAGATCCTTCGAAATGCGAAAACCCAGAACGAATTTCCCCGTTGGAAAATAAAGGGAAAATCACAGAAAGGGAAAAAGAACACGTGCTGGCAAAAATTATGAAAAAAAATTTAAGCGATGTTCTTCACGAGGGCTTGTTGGATTCTGTATTACCATACATGATTCCAAGGACATTGTCTCAACCTGTGATAAGAAAACTTCAAGCTACAAATGATCCCAGGAAAAGCGTTTCTTTGGTGGAAAACAAGGTCGCAAACTCAAGAGATAAGGACAAGGAGAAAAGCCGAAGAAAATCTTGCGAGTTGGTTTAATTTTTCAGACTCACGTAATAAAAAAGCTATCAATTCAGCAAATCAATTTTAAAAAATTGAATGAATTATTTCACAGAAGCGAGATAGAAATTCACGTCTGTGACGAAACAAAAAACATAAAAAAAGATTTTCGCTGCCCTCAAAGACTCCTAATCCAAAACATGTGTTATTTCGCGGACGTGACGGCAGGCCAAAAATTGGAAGAAATGGACATTTCCGTACATTGCGATATCGTGATTTTTGACTGGTTGATGCGATGGGTCCAAAGGGACATTTTGAAAAAATCAGAATGGCCAGTTTTGGAAGCGAGCAACGTCATTCCCATCATGGTTTCGGCTTCATTTTTGCAAATGGAACCACTTTTGAATAGTTGCCTAATTTTTTGTCACGACAACATGCTCGAAATTTTGAAAACTTCGACCATTTTCACATGCCTAAATGATGGACTTCTCACGAGGTACAAAATATTTATGAACCAGTGAATGGTTTTTCTTCAAGGACATTCGGGCTGATATTCTAACAAATTAAATCTTATTTATAACAAATGTCCTCAGAAATGCACAACTTTTTATTGGGTTCACATTTTGATTTTGAATCATTTAAAACTTATTCATTTTTTTACAAGATTAGCTGATTTATTCACAAACATGGAAGTGGAGACTCTCAAAGACAAAAAAGACAAGATTCAAAGCAGGTTGTTTTGCAAATTAATCGCTGCTCTCGTCAATGAAACGCCAGACAACAGCAGGGGTCATTACAGTTCTTTGGCAACTCTCTTCAAATGTGGCAAATGCGGGAAAAATATTGTTCGTTCTTTGTCTGATTGCGTTCCTTGCATACCTAGTTCAATGAGAATCGATAATAATGGCAATTTGCACAGCAAACACACAAGGTAAACCATGTGGTTTCTAATTGATAGTATACAAAAGACCGTATTTATAAAATAACAAAGAAAACATTTGTCTTAGTTATGTACATTTATTTTTCGAGCATAGTCTACAAAATTTTCTTGAAAAATATTATTGATTACGATAACTATGAATCAGTTGGACAAATTTTTATACAAACTTCAAGTTTTAAATAATGTGTATCATTTTGAAAATTTTCAGTAATGAACAAATATCAAATACTTCGAAGATTGTCCAGATTTCTACAAAATTCGAAAAATTTTAGAATTCCACGAAATTTTCATAAATTTTGCAATCTGTGTTCATTAGTTAAATTTGTACGATAAAGTTTTTTCATATTTCAATAAATTTTTGAATTTCACTCATTAAAAGTTTGAAAAACTTTTAATCATTCAAAATTACGAAAAATATTAATGAGTTGCCCAAATTTAGAAAGTTTTGAATCATTTATATTATATATATACATCATCAGAATTATGAAAAATTAAAAACCATTCAACATTTTTAAGAATGTCAATATACCTCAAAAAATCGAATACTGTGTAGGACTTGAAAAAATATTCATAAAACTGAACAGTTTTATTCATTATCGAATTTTTTAGAATATGCATGATAATTTTTATATTTTTGCATATAAATCTGGAAAACTCCAAAAGGAGTATGAAAAAATACTAAAAATTTTTATCAATCGGACAAACTTCTATAAAATCTGGAAAGTTTTGCATACTTCGCATTATGCTTCAAATCTTAAAAATTACACGAAATTCGCAAAATTTGTAGGATTTCAGAAAATGTTACTGAATTTTGCAAATGGTGTTCATCATTTTATTTCTTCGAAATATGAATGATTTTTCATTTTTGAAGAAAAATCTGGGAAACTCCAAAAAGTATAAAAAATACAGCTAATATTAATGCACTGGACAAATTTTTAACATTTTTTAATAATAACATTTCAAATTTTGAAAGATGAAAAGTAATAAAAATATGTTGTCAATTATTCTATAAAATTCACGAAATTTTCAGAACTTCAGAAACTGTTAATAAATTTTGTAGATTACGTTCATTATTATATTTCTTCGAAAAATGCACAATAATAGTTTTTTTTTAATTTAGTCTTCAACAATAATCCTTAAATTTTTAAAAGCGTTAGAAAATTACGAAACATCTTATATGGTGGGCGAACTTGTTTAACATTGGGAAAATTTTAAATGGCTCGTAATATGTATGTTCAAAATTTTGGGAAATTGAAAAACACAAAATCTTGAATATGCTCTATAATAACATGTACAATTCAAAAAAATTGTAGATTACAGAAAATTCATGTATTTTGCAGATTATGTTCATTTTTATACTATTTTGAAATGTATACTATGGTATTTTTTCATTATAAAAATTTGAAAAACTTGAGGAATATTTTTAAAAAAGGTAAAATATTATCTGGTTTGACGAGATTCTGTGAAATTTGGAAAGTTCTAAATAGTTATTATGTTTTTAATTTCGGAAAAATACAAAAAAATTTTGTAGATTGTGTTCATTGTCTTATTTCTCTAAAACACGTATGCTAGTGTTTTTTAATTTTTCAATAAAATTTAAACAACTTCGAAATTATTCAAAATTTCGAATTAATAAAAATCATCAGAAGTTGGACAATTTTTCATAGAATTTAGATAGTTTCAAATAGCTTGTACAATGTTTCAAACGTTAAAAGTTTTGAAAAATTAAAAAAAACTTTGAAAATTGTGAAGACTATCACTGATTCTATGAAATTTAAAAAATTTATAAAATTTAAGAAAGTATTCACAAATGTTGTCAATTTTGAAAAATTTGTAAAACTACAGGAACTGTGTCATGTCTTTGAAATTTTTTTGGATCAAAAAATCTTTTATAGTACGCAGATGGTCGAATGTTAATGGAAAATTAATGTAAATTTTGATGTATTTTCAAGAGGATTTTTTTTTGATATTCCACCCATATAAAATTTTTCTGCCATAAAAAAGACATAAAATGAACATCGAGAAACAAATTCTTAACTTCACACGCCTAATGAACATTTCAAAAATAATTGTTTTTAGGCATTTGACGTGGAATTTGAATGACTACATCGTAGCATTGAGGTCAGAATTACGTTCATGGAGAAAAGTTTATTGGCGTCTTTGGGGAGACTGCCATTTCACGTTTTGCCAACAATGCGAGACGTTCTTTCCTGTCAACCAAATGGATTGGTGTTGCTACCATCCAGAAAGTCCACAGTTTTTTGTTAACGAACAACAAAGAAATATGTCATATCCCGTTGGAAGATTTCCTTGCTGCAGTCAAAGAGCTTTTCGTTTCGAAGCTCTTCCAAACCGAGAGGGTTGCAAATTCAGGGTAATTTTTTAAACAAAATCTCAAACAATTTTTCAGCCTGATTTACGGATAGTTGCGATTTACGATATGCTTATAACATTTCAACTGTCTATAAGATACAAAAATAATTAAAGAAAGAAAACAAAGTGGAGTACTTTAAAACCAATTCTAACAAATGTTTCATACAGGTACATTTGCCAATGGATTCAACAACGCAAGAACACGAAATAATAGAAATTTTCACGAATTACCGTGATGTGATTGCTCTTGAACCACCACAATTATTTTTTCCTGAAAAAATAACGAGGCTAGTTGCCAGAGACCCATCTTTAGAACCTGGAAAATTGAGTTGCAAAGAGACAACATGGTGGGAGGGCATTGAGTTAGCTCCACCAAAGCCAACACTCGGACTTTTAGGTTATAAAAAAGTTCTGGACAATTTAAAGAAATCAGACATTCAATTTTCATAAACTTCAACTTGGAATCTACATTTCTTCCCAGGTAAAATTTGGACGACTTCTGCATGTCGAAAATCTTGTCAAATCGCAAGTCTAAGATCTCCAAGGAAAAAGAAAGAAACTAGAACAACCGTCAATCATCCCATCGCTTCTTTGGGTTCTGAAAGTGACGAAGACGAAGTGCCAAGTGATTGTGCAGAAAGTAGCATTGAAGAATCTTGCAACAGCGAAGAGACTCAGAAAGAATTCAAATACAAATCCAGTCGAAAATTTCGAAGGAAAAACCGTGTTTTTCAAGTCAGAAGGTTCTTCAAATTCCATCACAATCAATTTACATTTTGTGGCTCAAAATTTTGAGATTCATCATAGTAAAAAAAAAGATTGAATTATTGAAAAAAATTTCCAGAACTGATGTCGGTGGAATGTGGAATGCAGAATTATCTATAAGATGTAATCAAGATAATCAACGAGATTTTGAAGAAAAAGTAGCCAAGCAAATGATAGTAATTTTGCATGCAAAGAAGACTGCAGAAAAAGATATTTTAGAAAAGGCCCATCCAAGCAAACAAGACTGGAACAGCCGACCATCAATTGGTAAAATTTCAACTTCATCCCTCTGTATTTTTCAATTTTCCCTAAAATATTATACTGAAAATTTGATGGGTCTCCCTTACATTCTTCAATTGAATCCCATCAAATAATAAGTTTACAACAAAATAAAGTCCGCAATTGTTACAGGTGGAACCTACGTAAGACTCGAAGCGGAATTTCGCGAAAACTTCAAAAGCAAAAATACAGCGCTATCAAAAATGACGACTCGATCCAAATCTTCAGCTTAGTTATAAACAACTAAACAATACACTTATAACTTGTTTTCTTTATACATAAAAAAGACATTTTAAATCCAAATGGAGGAGGGAGGGGGTTGGTCTACACCCCCGATTCCCAAATATTCAAAACAACAATAATGACATTAAAACGTTTTATTCAGTCATTAAGATACCTTTTACACAAGAATATCAATAATAATAATAATTGTAATAATAATTTTAATGCCAGAAAAATATCAATCGTAATAAATAGCCGCACGCCATAAAAAAAAACATCGTCATATAAATTCACGGTATAATCAATCCTCCATCGACAATAATAATAATAGTAATAATAATAATACAAAAAAATTCGCAACTGCGATACCAACCAATAATAAATAGCAAATAGCAACGACAATCATGAAAGCGCGCAATGTTTAAAAAAGTGCTATAAAAAACTTACCCGAGTAATTAATGATGCGATTCAACACAAACCATCGTAACCATTTATTGATCATTTAAATACGCGCAAACTTTCACACATTCAGACTCGGTACGAAAAAATTCATCCGAAAAAAATCCCAGTCAAACAATGTCATAATATCAGTTCGTTTATCAACGCAGATAACAAATTATTCCTATTTTTCATCAACTGCAAAGATTTAATAATTCAGTACTGGATTTGTAGAAGTACCTTATTTTCACCAAGTCGGAAAATTCCCATATATGATTATGTATAATAATCGATACACTGGTACCTCGATATCTGAAACCTTTCCTCTGAAGTAAACATTGAATAGATTTGTGTACATTTCGATTTTAGCGAAACTTGCAATACGGTGTTTCATTCATAATTTAAAAACTATTAATTTTTTAAATTAAAAATGCAGAAATTGAATATTCGTGATACTTGAAAACTTTTGATTTTCTAGATAATTAGAAAAAAGTTTTTCCAATGAAAATTCTATATGTATTCATTAACATTTTTAATTATAGCAAACAGCAGATAAAAATTTATTCAAAAAGTTTTTTTTTAATGACAATTAAAATTGGGAACTAAAAATCCCGATCGAAGAAGGAATTTTATGATCCAGTAATAATTAACGAAGTGAATAATCAACAGTGAAATCCCAAAAAACATAAATACAAAAATCAAAACAATTTTCAACTCAAGTATTTTCACTATCCAAATGGTACAAGAATTTTGAGAAACTTCCACTGTATTCAAATTTTCAAAATTGAAACATTCCAAAATCAACATAATACACAAAATCCACCAATGCTCCTCTTTTATCCCTTATATCGAGAGACCAGTGTATCGACCATACATGAAAAATGTCCACTGGATGTTATTCCCCGATGCGACCAATTTCATATCACTATGTATTTTGCTGTATGAAAATCGTTATTTATGATTAAGTGAAAAAATTTCTAGTCATTTTTCTATTGCTGCTGCAGGTGTAACAAAAACGTGCTTTTGATTCCTTCGATATGAATTTCGTCGCATTTACGACCGTCCCTTAATTCGATAAAACCCTATTATATTGCTCTGAGGTAGTGGCATATCAGTGTAAACCTATTTATTTCGGTTGCTTAATTATTGCGCGGATATGTGTAATTGTCTTGCGTGAGAACCCTCTTCAGTACATCGAATGTCCTACAAGTCCAGAAACTCGCATGTCGTAAAAAGTGCGTCAATTAAAAAATATTCACCTCGTTCAAATAATTAATTAAATGTTCGTAGATTTTTTATCCATTAAAATATCATCCTTCGCGCCGTTTTCTTCTCTTTTTTTTTTCGTAACCAGCTCTATTGAAACACTAAAAATTTCAACAGCAATAATCGTCTTATTCAACTTGAATATCTGGTAATGGAATGTAATTAAAAAAAACTCTCCAATATACTTTTTTCGTGAGAATATGAAAAGTGTTATTTTTTAGAAACAGAAAAACAAATGGTTTTAAATTTAATAAGTGGACGAAATAATCGTGTTTCAATAGACCTCGCACCAGTTACTTTATCTTTACTCTTAAGGTTTTTTTTTTATCATTATTCATTTTATGTATCATAGTTGAAACCCTGTCCCTAGGAAAATTAACTTGGACTCATAGTGATCTCGATGTAATTATAAATGTATAAGGGTACGTTAAAAAATTATTAGTATCATTATCATCTAAGCATGAAGGAGAAGCGCCAAATGCCAAAGAAATTCATTATTTTTTCGCTTTCGATAAATTGAACTCAATTTCTTAAAAACAGCAACAGCGTTCATTGCAGAATCCAAAACTATTCAAGCTGTAATTTGTATCCAGAAAACTATCGAATTTCAAAAAAAAAAAAAAAAAAAAAAAAAAAACATTTTTTAATAAATTACAATTAGTTGTAATGTATATTTGAATGAAGATTCTTCCATGAATTCATGAGAGAATTATATTTTGTCAATAAGCTCTTAAAACAAAAAAATCTACTTTTTCATCACTGCTATAAAAAAGTATTGGAAACCTCAGAGCTAGAAAATAAATTAAAAAATCTTGAATAATTAAGCGTAATTAGTTTTTTGTTGCATTTAGAACCTTTCTTTCTTACGATTAATTCGGTGTTAAGTTAGATATATTTATACGTATAGTTATTAGTGCTGCTCGATGTAGTAGTAACTTATGAAGTGAACACATTGTATTTGTTAACGAGTGAACCTTTAAACTCACTGAAATACGAAAGTGAAAATGAACAAATCAAGCAGAAGATCAGAAAATAGTTACGAAATTATACCCGAGGTTTACATAAAAAATAAATAATATTTCTATGTATTTTATCAGAATTTGAAAATCTCTAAAGGAAAGGCAAGGAATAAACAGATTCTGACGTTTTTCAAAATTTTAAATTACTGAAAATTGAATACTTTTTTTTTGTTTGTTAAAGATATTTCATTTTTCATTCTATTTTGATACGTTTGTACTTGTTTTGTATTTATAATAATATTAAATTCTAAATACTCGTTTTATTTAAACAACTCTAAACACAACGATCATTGGGAATAAAAATTTTCTTCATTGTCCCTTTTTTTCTCATAAGCTTTCGATTAAAATCAGCCCTCTTCAGGAGATAAAAATTCAAAAGTATAATATTAACATAATTCCTTTTCCAAATATATCTACTTCATTAGAGTTTATTAAATTATTTTAATTTCAAAGAATTTTACGGAAAATAGTGTCTACGTAGATATTCATGCCCTTTGATTTTCTTTTGTTTTTCTACGATTTAAAGGATTGTTCAGTATTTCTGAAACTATTAGTATTTTTTAGGATGTATGTTGCAGGATTTTCTTGTAATTTTGGTATTTTTATATCGATTTCAAGAATTTCGAGCTCTAGAATTTTAACTTGACATGCAATTTTCTGTGTTTTAAAGGATTTTTAATTAAACAGTATCTCCATTGATTTTTGATTCTTGCAATATTTTTTATTTTTCTATGATTTAAAAAATCGTTCGGTATTTTTTAATATTGCTAAATAAATTTCAGGGATTCGATGCTCTAGTTCTTAAATTGTTAATGTTTCATAGTTTTATTTGTATTTTCATATATGTATTTCTTAGTGTTTACAAAATGTTGTAGAATTTTTTAGGTTATTTTATAGATATCTCTTTAGATTGCCAGAATGAGATTTCCTAGAGTTAAAAGTTTGAAATTTGTGGATTACAATTTCGATCGATTTTGCAGAAAACAGTTTTTTTATAGATTTAGAGTGCCCTCAGTATTTTTTGTATTTTTCAGACTTTAACGATTTGAAAAATTTTCTGGTACTTTTATGGACTTCTATACACATATATTTTTAGAATTTAATGCTCGAGTAATTGAAGTTTCTTGATTCCTAGAGTTACATGAATTTTAAAAGAATCTGATAGCATGAAACTAATCGAAATCTAGTATTTTTCATATTTATTAGGGAAGATAGGGCCTGACGTGGACACTTTTTAATTTATAATTTTTCCTCTTTTGCAAAATGTTTTTTGATAAAGTTATTAATTGAATTTTCTAAAGCATACTCTTGGCTAGTTGTGTTAATTTTGTCAGTGTCTGAAGTTGATTATTGAAGGAGGGGGAATTTTTTTAATGAGACAGGCTCGGGGCCGGTATGGACACGTATGAAAATGACTAAATTTTAATAGGTGATTTTAATGTAAAACCAAAAACGTGTACAATGCTTACTATTCAATACTTTTTATTCATTAAGGGCAATTCTTATTTTTAATTTTTATCTGTTCACACACTAATGTTCATTTTATTTGAAACTATCAAAGAAAGTTACAATAAAACGTTGTTAAAATTAAAAAATATCGTCAACATTTATGTTTTAAATAATTTTAATAATAATTTAATTAAGGCAATGTAAACATGAGATTTGTGGAGTATCATTCGTGATGCGTCCAAATACATGTTCCGTTGTGTCCCAACCAGCCCCAACCGCGTTTTTCATAAATAATTGTGTTTTGCAAGTAACAATTTTAGGTAAGGTATAAGAACGCTACGGAATCTTGCGGCTCTTGTCATGATTGATCAATACCAGGAATCATTTTTAGGAAAAAAATTGTTTTGTTAATGATATACCAAAAAATTTAACGAGTGTAAAAGTTAATCTATACATTTGACGGATCTATAGATCTGAAAGATCCTGCTACAGATTTTGAGATCTAGAGATTTCAAGTTTTTTTTATATATTTTCAATCAAATTCATAAAATTTAACGCTTTGAATTCTGAAAGTTTCTAATAAAAATTGATGACAACAAATAATGCAATCATGCCGTACCTCCATAGTGCAGTCACATGCGTTTTTTCCAATCGGCACTAAATGAGTATCATATGCTTGGGCTTTGATCGTCACGCATGATCACGCACACATGAAGGTAATATGCATTTTAATGCGTCTCATGAATGTTATCTCAGATTACTAATATCCAAGTTTTAGAACGTTCCTTAAAAAGTTACAAATTTTTCTAAAAATTTAATGAGACTGCTTAAAGTAACGTGAAATAATGGAATTTTCGTTACTCATTACCGAAAAAAGTGACTCGTTCACGTTACCTTTACTTGTTAATTAATGTAATGCGTTACGTTATCGTTACAGTATAAAATGTAACGTTCTTTCACAAAACAGCCTTGATTTTCAAGAGACTGATATAATATTTTTATTCATCATTCTCGTGAATTCTGAATAAATCAAATTTGAAAGAAATCAACTCTATTTCATACCAATTGTTATTGCCTTAAAATTGTCGTTGAGTTGTTAGCTCCTGAAGAGTGCTGAAAAAAGGCAAAAGCTTGATTAAAAATGGGATTGTGAAGAAAACTTTTATTCCCTATTAAAAAACTGGCTCCCAATAATCGTTGTGTTTTTGCATATTTATAGTCAGTTCAAGAATTCAAACATTTTGATTTATGTAATAAAATGAAGAAGTCGACAAATTTCCAAGTTGCTGTAAAAAATTTCACATTTCAAAAAAAAAGCAAAAAACATTTGCATTTAATGCACTCCAGTATTGCAAGAAAAATTGCAAAAAAGTTCACTCGTCAACGCTACAACACATGGTACACGTTTCCCTGGCATTCAGCCTTTCACTCTCATGAGCAACATGACGAGGCTACCGACGTTTTTAGGCTTGCTTCAGCACTTGTAAATAATGCCCAGCAGCAATTATGCTATTTTTTTCATTTTCTTATCTTCGTATTTTCTTTATCTTTTTTTCCCTCAGTTTCGCTTCTTTAAACTATTATTTCAAGAATAATTTATCACATTTTAATCTTTGTTTTGTCACAGATTGGAAAGGGACGGAGCGTGTCGCGCGGCTCAACGATCTGCCCCCAAAAACCGGCCAAGCTCTTTTTTCAAAAATATAACTTTCGCCGGTCGGGCTGATGATCGCTGAGAAGAAATCATGAAAAATAACAAATTCTTCAACTACCCTAAAAACATCCCAAGAACTGAAACCAAAGGCACTAGATAAAAAATTCATTCCAAAAAACAAAAAATAGCTCACCATTTGTAAAAACTACCAAATAATAAAGTTGTATTATATTGATAAATAAACAATATTTGTGAATCAATATTCATGACTATTTTTTACATGGACCCTCGACACGTGACACGCTCCCTCGCCCGTAAGCAAACTCAACGATAAAAGGTAACGAAAGAGCTTGATAAAATTTTCCTCTGAATTTTGAATTTCGTCACATGTCCACAATGGTTCACAAACGCGCCCATATTTTTGACGCGAACGTAAAAACGCAAACGAAAAATCGTCGCGCGCGCGAGGAACAACCGAAATTTGAAAGCAAAATCTTCCTTCTTTTTGGTTTTTTTTTGTCCCGAAAGCAAAGTTCACTCGCGCGGAATCTTTTTCAATAGCCTCAACACTTTTTCCAGGGAGAAAACACGAACGAAACATACATATAATTGTTACATGCTAATGTTAATTATTTTACCTATAGTGCTGTTTTTCCTACGTCTAAACGCAGCAGGAAAATCTCAAGACCTGACGGAATACGGACTGACCATGAGCGAGCTTTGCTCGTTCTTTCATTTACGAACAATTTTCTGGTTCTTTTTTTTCGGAATAGCCGAAATTCCAAAAAGGATTTAAAAAAACATTTCTCAAACTTGCAAACATAAAAACACTTATGGAGCTAGCAATTAAACATCATCAACACACTTGAGCAGAATGAAACATTTTTCACAATTTGGCACTTATAATTTCGAATTACTACAAAAAGGTAAGGGAAAGGGAGAAGATTTCAAGGGTAAAAATTTATGGAATTTAGAACTCGATATTTTCAGTCATGAAAATAAAATTGAAAAAATTCATCAAACATGTCATCTACCGCAATGATTTTGGAAGCGCTGGGGAACGAAAAAAGTCTGTTACGAAAGCCTAAAAAGCAACAGAAAAAATAAGTGGACGAAAACGAGAAAACCAAAAACGAGAAAGCTCGAAAAATTCGGCTCTGTAATTTGTTTTCCTGACGTCTTGCGATTTCCATGCCCTCGTAACAGTTAATTCAATTAGCGCTCTCTTAGATCGTTTGTCATTCTTAGTTTCTAAATAGAATCCGGCGTCTTGCTAATAGTTCCATGAGCCGGACGGTTACTTTTAATGCGTACACACAAAGACTCCTTACACCTTACACAAAGTAAATTCGTCTCACCACGCTTAAAACCAGAACCATACAAAAATGCCAAATAGCAGTGACATTTTTCTGACAAAAAATTTCAATTAAATCGTGCAGTCTGCCATAAGATCTGATTTCTGTAAGAGGGCACAGGAAAAATAGAAAAAATTCTTTCTTTTATATATTTGGAAGCAAAAATTTTACTTAACAAAGATTTTCCAAAAATGTTCAGTCAGTCTCTTTAAAGTTATCAACATTATCCACAGTAAACAAAATTTTCTTGAAGAATGTTGTTAAAACTTCTGTTAAATTTCAAGTACTTAAGAGCTATATATATTTTAGGAAAACAATGGTAAGTTTTTAGGAAATCGTTATTATCGAAATTATTTGATAATAACCTGATTTGTTGTACCCTTTTAAGAATTAGGTAATTCAAACTTTCACAAAAATTCCAGACAATTTTTAGGGTGCTTCTTGAAAAGTGTCAAAAATATGTGTAAAAATGTCTTTATTGTATTGCTGCTACAGAGACATGTTTTGGGACTAGAAAGAATGAATTTCAACAAAAATTGTATGGTTCTGATTTAAACGAAACTTCAAATTTCATTACTCTTGAGGCAGGTATTTCATATGCTACCCTTACACCGTTAATGGCTTTATAGTTAAAAATTGGTTTCGGACAACAGTCAAAGATTAAAACCATTAGTAACTATAATTAACCGGTCCTTAATGTGTATTTCGTATCAATAATCCAATGTGAAGTCTTTTCTATGCCCAGAATGAAAAATGCTAAAATTTTCCATTTTCAAACCTCTACAAATTATACATACAAAAACAAACTTTCGACTCCGTAAATAGAAAGTAAAAACGCAAAATAATAATCAAACTTGTATTTCGTTCTCAATATTGGAAAAAAAACTGCAATAAAATAAATGTCTCGCTGGTCTTTTTACCTTGAACTTCAATGGCGGCGTGGTTTCTTTTTTGAACCTGCAATATGAAATTTCAAAAATGTGATCATTTAGATCATTATTTCAAGTCTAAGAAAACTTCAACTAGAACTAGATAGAAGAATTTGTTCAATTTTTTAAGTGCTCCAAAGTAAATAAAGTTTCATTTTATAGAAGACTAAATTTTTGTATCTGACAGAATAAAGCCTCACTTTTGCCTTTTCCTTTGGGCGCTTTTCTTTTCTTGGAGGACGAACCGGACGAGTGAAAACCTCCAGTGATTTCTGCCCCCAACGTTCCAATAGTTGTCATTTGACGTTGACGATGTTTTTCTTGCTTCGTCACTGGCAAACGTGTCATATAATTTTCCTCGTACTCGATTTTCCTCTTGTTTTCCCGACCAAAACTCGATTGTTTATCGCCCAGAGTCGTGGAAGACTCGTCTATGGGTACATCCAAGTACTCTTCTCGTAATTCTCGCAACACAGCGCCAGAAATCGCACGCCGGCGTGCTCTTTCTCCTGCTTTGCGCATTTTATCGGCAGTGCTTTCATCCCCATCTGAAAGAAAGCAGCAGCATTAAAAAAAAATTAAATCAAAGTAATATGGCATAAGGCTCATTATTTTTTAAATTTTGTATCAAAAAATTATATGGCATCTCAAAGTAATAAATTTTCATGCAAAGTTAAATTCATTGTAATTAATAGAAATATTATCATAATAATCATCATGTTTCATCAAGATTGCATTAATTACCATAATGTACAGCAACAAGTTTCGGTGGAACGTAAACCCCAGATTTTCGTGATTGACCAGGCTTTTCATCCTTGTCGTCGCTTTTTTCGTCTTCGTCGGAGTCCTCTTCGGAGTCGTTGATTTTGGCCAGGAACTCGCCAGGATTGGCTTTTAGGGAACTGACGTCATTTTTGTCTATGGCGCCTGTTACTGCAGTTTTGACGAGTTTGTCAATTTGATATTTGAGTTTGTTATCAATAGGCCTTATTCTCTCAAGGACTGTTCGAATCTCAATAAGACGATCGATTGATGGGTCGTCTTCGATGCGCTCACCAGAACATTTGCGAAGTACGATGTAAGTTAAATTTATTAAATAGGAGAGAAGCATGTGATACTTCATTTCTAAGAAACTCAATCCTTTGTCCGTCGATATTTCTCCACTTTTTACTCTTATCAACATGTTGTCCACCAGCTGATTGACCTATGAATTTCAGAACACGAGATTTGTTAATTTTGTCTTTTTTTTTTTTTTAATTGTGGCATTAAACACTGAGATCATAAATTTTATTTTTTTACATTTTTGAAAGGTCATGAAAGTTGTTTCATTTGAATGATGAAGAGTGTTATTGTTTTTGCTAATTTTTTAAGAAAAAAAAAAAAGATTTATAAATGAAATGTTACTATTTTTTTTTTTTAATTCAAAGAATGGAACAAAAATAAGGAATAATTAATCAATAAATAATTCCAATCTTTCAGAAATTCAGATAAAAAGAAGGGAAAAATTGCCATACCTGGTGGACATTTGCATTCATTTCCCCTAACAGTTTGATAGCCTGGGGTAAATCCCGCTGCTCCATCTCATCAATTGCCTGAAAAGATAAAATTCTTTAATAAAAAATTCGGCTATTATGAAACAAACTCATTTGATCATGAAAATATACCTAATATATTAATATTAATAATCATTTTTTTTAGAGAAAAAAATGTCTTTGGTTACTCCACAATCCAAGAATTTCAATTGCAAGTTTCTTGTTAAGCCATATAAGTGGAATTCTTGGCTCAAAAGTACCAAAGAATTCTATTTCTTTTAAAATCTTGGCTAGTCATAAAAGTTATTTAGAATATACAAATGACAATAATTTTGATTAGTTTTGATATTTTTATAATTATTATACAAAAACGAATTAAAATTCCAAATACAGCTATATAAGAAAAAACCGAATAAATATATTTGCGAAAAAAATATTGACTGCAATTTTGTATTAAGGTACAATATTCATGATGAAATGATAAATAAAATATGCAAACAAATTTAGCTAAAAAATTGAATTTCGGCAAAAATTTTTCTCTAAAGAGATTTACATATAAAATATAATTAAAGTTACAAAATTCAGGTTTCTTCTTTTCATTCCAACTTTTATAAAATCTTAATAAAATTATCCTACTCCTTCGAAAGAATCATTTTCAATCGACATCATTTTATGAAATTCATTCAAATAACCTGTACTTCATAAAAATTGTTATGTAATATTATAAAGTTTGATTGATGCCCTGATAAAAATTTTTAATAAGTTCACTTATAAAACAGCCAGACTTCATGAAGATTGTAAAATGTAATTTTTAGAATACACCCTGCTTTAAAAAATTTTATGAAATCTTCAGAGAAAAATTAAATAATTTTTTGAGACATTCTGTAATGATTTTACAAAGATTACATAACAATTGGAATCACTTAATTTGAGTATTTTCTTGGACAAAGTTTGAAAGAATAGTATAGTAAATAAAATATAAAAACTGAATAACTTAACTTCAAGGAATTAATTTTCTTAACACAAAATCTTCAACGAGAAAAAAGTTGATGGAATTATCTAAAACAAAATTAGAAAAATTTACATGCCCTTTGAGTGCAAAATCAACTAATTTTTAACCTTTAATGACCATAAACAGAATATCTAAACACAATCATACATTTTGGTTATTAGAAATTTGTAATGTTGATCTTGATTTTAAAATCACCATCCTTTTTTTACGAAACAAAAATATGAATCACTTTCAATTGTTAATTTTAACTTACAAAAAACAATTCAAAACAAACAGTCTTGACTTTTTTTACTGAACATTTTTTCACTTAATCATTAGATAAAATTCATTTTTGGGATTTTTTAAGGCAAAATAAATTAATTCTTTAACTTTCGACGACGACAAACAGAATATTGAAATACAATTATTTATGTTGACTGTGAAAAACTTGTAATGATAGCTTTTTCAATACAAATTGAGCAAAAATATTAATAATTCAGAAAAGTTATTCTTTTCCATAGCTGAACTTTTTTTAATTTTATTACCAACTAATGAGAATAACGAATTGAAATGAGATAAAGTTCATTCACAAATTATTTGTAAAATTATTGGGCATTGCAAAATAAAAAAAAAATCTGTAGGTATCACAATCAAAAAAATTAATAAATAAAAAAGTATCTAGCACCATTACTAAAATACTATAAAATGTTTTCGTTTGGAAAAAACAAACATTTATAACTTTTAGCAAAATTCATGGAAAAAATGTAGTAACATCAAAATTTTTTTACACAAGCTTTCTGATTTAACTGAAAAAAAGATTCTTTATAAATAGAAATTATCTAATCTTCCAGAGAAAAAGATACTAATAAAAAAGCTACTTTTTAAAATGGGGGAAAAAAAAGTCAAATATAATCACGAAAACTCTAAAAAAATTTGACTCATAAAAACAAACATCCAAAACTAGGAATAAAAATTGGTGAAAAAATCGAACCTGCAATAAAAGTTTGAAATATAAATGTATCAAACAAATTATTTCTAATAATAATTTATAGTTCTACTACACAAATAAATTGCAAAAACCATTTTTTGAAAATAAAGTTTTCCCTGATAATAATAGCAATTTATGTGAAAAAAAAAATTAAAACTAAGCTTAATTAATGTAAAAAAAAATGGTAGATTAACATAATTTTAAAGTAGGTGCAGGATTCAACTGAAAAATAGATTCTTCATAAATAAATATTATTTCATCTCCCAGAAAAAAAAGACAAGCAATAATAATAATAAAAAGAAATGCTTTTTTTAACCTATAAGAAAAAACATTCAAGACTATAGACAAAAATAGGAAAAAAAATTGAACCTGCAGAAAAATTGTAAATATAAATTCATCAAACATTTCTTATAATAATTTATATCTACTACACATATATATCGCAAAAACCATTTTCCAAAAATAAAGTTTTCCGTGATAATGAAATCAGTTTAATAAAAATAAATAATTGTTAAAAATTTTTAAATAAATCTTCGGAAAATACAATAAAAAAAACCATTCTTTTTTCACGAGGCGCAAAATAAATCACTCTTAATTGTCAATTTAAACCCACAAAAAACAACTCTAAATATCAAAACATAAACAAACACAACTTTTCCCGCCGAAAATTTCAAAACACCACGAAATAATCCACGATTTCTCCAAATTGCTTCCCCTATTTATAAATCCACGACATTTTTCGCGATCCCATTTCTCTTCAACAAACGCCAAATCGCGCAATTTTTTTTCACCCCGGCAATTTTTCACATTACCTTCATGTTATTCTCGAAAACCGTTGCGCGAACCGACCTAACCTGAAAATCGAGGCCAAAAACGTGGACAACTCAACGAAAATTGTTCGAAAAACGCAAATTCCAGTGTAATTAATGAGCTTTTAATCAAGCGAGCTGGCGAATTTTTCACGGAAAAAAAATATGTCCGCCGAGTACTCGCTGGAAAAAAGCACAATAAACTGCTGCCATCTTTCCTATTTACGAATGGATGACAGGGGGAGAAAAAACAATGAAAAATAATGACGTAGCGACTTCCGTATTTCGCGCCGAAATAGCTCGAAATCGCGCGAATCGCTTCGTTTTTCGAAAATATCTTACCTGCACCATCGTTCCGGAACCAAAATAAAAACCAAAAAACAGGATTAAACTAGAAAAAACGCAATTAAAACTACCCCCACGTGGAAGATATTTTCCATTGAGGGATTATTTTTTCTCTCGCGGCGGTGCGGGAAAGCCTGGTCAAAAAATGTACTCAAGTTTCAACTTTTTTTCTCTGAACTTTTTTAATTCCTAATTATTTCAAGTGGAATATGTTTTATAAATACATTAATGAATTTTACAGTTGTTTATTTTGTTTTGAAAAGTTTAGAAAGTTTTTGAAATAAGCGTTTGGGAGCTCGTATGATTTCCGATAAAAAAGCACAGAAAAAAGGCGCGAAGAACGAGTATTGACGCGGAATTTCAAATCGTAAAAAAATGTATTGTCAATTTTTTATTGGTTTTCAGAACTTTTTATTATAATAAATGCATCGTAGAGTTGGTGCTAACATTTTTTTTTTTCATTTTCATGTCGATGAACAGTAAATAATCGGAATTAGATTTTTCTTCATTCGTATCGTTCAATTAAAAAGAGAAAAATATGAGAAATTATTAATATTTTGAAAAAGTAGCCTTTGAGATTATTGCAATAAAAAAAAAGATCATAATTTCAGTTTTGCTTATTTTTCCTTACTTTTGATTGGTAATTTTAACAAGCTTTCGTTTTTTATTAAGTTTAGGGGTATTGAAAAAAAAAGTATATAAAAAGTCGTCGAATCCAATCAATAGAGTGCGAAAGAGAGGAAGATATATACATAAAAAATTGCACCTGCGTGTTCTGTATAACGAAATGAGAGGGGTATATTTTCTATCTCCTTTCCTCCACATGATTTTTTTTTAAATTTTGGTATACATGCAAGGGTCAAAGGGAAGGGGAAAAACCCACTGTGTAAGATTTTCATCTACGTTTAAATTAAAAATGGGATACATAAAAACATAAGAACATAATTTTTAACGTATTTTTCTTTTATTAATCACAATTTTTTGCATGTTACAAAAACATCCCACGTTTATGAATTTCGGTACCATTTTTGTATCTTGTAAACATATTTAAATTTCCATCAAAAAACGCCGCTTGCAGCTTTAATTATATTTTTGGATGCTTCTGTTGAAAGTGGTTAAAAAAACATGTTTGTAATTCGCATAGTCTTTGATATGGATGATATAATATTTTACAATATATTTTTTTGACGATCGATTGAATCGAGCTGGTAGTATCAAGTAGACGTACAATCATTATTCCAATTGTCGCATGCTCGTAAAAAAATTCAACCAAAAATAGGTGTCTCATTCTTGTATAGTTATGAGTAAATGAAAATTATCTTACAATTTGTACATTTGATACGGAGAACTAGTTACATCCAGTTTTGCCACAAAAATGCAGATTATTCAGATACAAAAATTTACTATTTGTTGTTTAGAAATATTTCTCATGTTCATAAAATTATGAAAAATGCAATGCTGCTCGACACTGCAATAACACAGTTAACGAATTTCGATACTTTCATTGGTAATTCATTAGTAAGGAACATTAAATTCTGTAATGATGATGTGGTTTTGAAAGGACGTGAAATTCAAAGTATGGAAAATTTGCCAACGTCGCGCTTCTGCCGTTGGACAAAATGATGTGTGAATAATTAAGCTTCCAAAATCATCAACGAACAATTTAAATTTCCCGGTTCTTTAGCTCGTCATTCACTGAACATTGCAATTAATGAAGCTGAATTTCAAACAATTCAAATATTGTAACATATTCAATAAGACTATTGAAATTTAAATTTTCACAAAATTTAGAATCTTCTTTAGCATTAATTATCAAATCGAATAATTTCAACAAGTTTTTATCAGATATACTGTGATTCGAAACAGTCGTCTCTTGATCAATTAAAAAAATTGAAAGCTCCAAAGTTCTTATCCAAAAAATTTTAAATGATTAAGACGACTCAGAAAACCTTTATTTTTTTTCTACTTTCATCTCAATGGGTTACCCTTCTACCCATCTTTCTCACACTAAAATAGGTTCCGAGTCATCATAATGAAAAAAAAAGGTCAAAATCAGGTAATGCGAAATTTCAAATTAAAGAACTACATATCCAAAAACATGGCTTTAGCTGATTTTAAATTATAGTCAAATTTTACACCTCTACTTTAAATAACAAACATAAGTATCACCGTACTAAATTTCGAAATTTTACGTGTCTGCAAGTAAAAAAATAAAAT
Source organism: Platygaster robiniae (assembly GCA_028476575.1). Lineage (NCBI taxonomy): Eukaryota > Metazoa > Arthropoda > Insecta > Hymenoptera > Platygastridae > Platygaster > Platygaster robiniae. The sequence goes on from CM052020.1 coordinate 40,548,821, forward strand.
GCACTTCTAGGCAGGCAAAACATTGTGACTTGGGTACCTGTAATGGCAAACGCGAGCATTTGTAAGTACATTATTTACATTTTTCAGATTATTTCCATACCTGCAGCGAGTCTTTGCAAAAAAAAATCGATCAACCGGAAATTTCTGCTTATTTAAAATTCGCATCAAGCTGATACAAGTCACGGGGAGTAAATCATAGAAATATGTTTCACCGTGCAGATGTAATGAATCTTTCTTTTTTTTGTATGATAATGTTGAAACACCGGCCATGATTATTACTCGCTATCTTTATCACTCCCATTGCTGTTTGTAGCGTCGTTGGCAATACTCTTTTCCACAAGAGGAGGTGTTTTTATGCCGTCAGTTTTTGGAATAAAAGTTGTAAATTCATTGCTATCGTAGTCCAGGTACTCGAAAGTGTTCAGGAAATTTTTTCCCGAAAAGCCACCCACGGCGTACAACCTGTAACCATTGAAATATTTCTTTAGTATGGCAAAGTTATATTTGTAACATGGGCATTGCAATGAAATTATACATCTTAAAAATTGATTTGCAAGCTCAAGATTTAATTTTGTAAAAGACATCTTTCCATGAAAAAATCTCATTTCTTTCTACAATTTTCCATATCTCTCAGCACCAACCTGTTTCCCACAACGCAAACAGCGACATTGGCCCTTGGAGTTGACAAATTAGGCCCTGGGATCCAAGCTTGCTCTTGGGGATCAAACATCTCGGTGCTGGTGAGGCTCTGACCCGAAGAACCACCAACGGCGTAAAGCTTGCCATTGAATTCGATTAAACCACATCCTCTTCTGGGCGTAATGAGGGGCGGACCGCTGACCCAGGTGTCGCTCTCAGGGTCGTAAACCTCAGTCGAGTTTAAGCAGTTCCAAGCATCGCAACCACCGACTGCCCAGACTTTTCCCTGGAACGCGCAGACTCCAGCCTGGTAGCGACCGATTTTCAAAGCCTGGATACTTTTCCACTCGCCATTTTCAGGATCGAAGATATCACACTGCTTTATTCCAGTCTAAAAAAAAAGTTAATCAACATTTGAAACCCAAATAATCATTATCGATGATTAAAACTATTCTCAAATTTTTAAGGCTGGAGAATCATATTAATTTGTTTCAATAAAGATTGAGACACAAAATCATGACCGTTTGAATAGGTCTGCCTTTCCAAAAATGAGCAATATTTGTTTGCAAAGTTTATTAAAAAACGTGCACTTACTTGACCATTCCATCCACCGATGCAAAAAATCTTGCCATCAAGAGCGCAAACCCCAGCGTTGGATTTAGCCAAGGGCAAGCTCGCGACGCGCGACCACCTCCATTCTTTTTCAGGGTCGAGCATCTCCACAGTAGCCAGCTCTGTGGAGCCGTTGGAGCCACCTATGGCGTAGACGCGGTTGCCGACAACGGCGATTCCGAATCGCCCTCGCGCTTCCTTCATGGAAGACAGGGCTTCCCAGGTATTGGTTTCCGGTAGGTACTGGTCCACAGACTTAAGACACTCGACGCGATCATACCCACCACAGACCAGTAGCTTGCCGTTCAAATTAGCGCAGCCCATGGCACATTTTCCTGCTTTCATGGCGGGTAACGCGCAATAAAGATCAGGCTCTTTGTGCAGAAGGCTGCTTTTCATGTCCTTGTAGGTGTCCTGAAACAACAAAATAATTGTCATGTACTACTTCTGAACAAATCTAAAAATTTCTTATTATTTTGGCGTGACTGATATTTCTTGGAGGTGCAAGACATTTATGTACTTGTCATTAACTGTTTGATTTACTAATTTATCTAATGGGTCTAACAAAGAATATGATATAGAATGGCAGATGAAAAAAAGGAGGTAATTTCATTCATTATTTGTTTACAAATTATTTTAAAGAATGACATGAAACCAATATGAGTTTATGTGTTTTCTGATGTCCAAAACTGAAACCCATACATAGTTCTTTTATGCAGGAGCATATTCAGAGCAGGTTTTTATAAAGACAATTGTAATCTACGAAAAAACTACAAATGTGAAGATTTTTGAACTCTAGAGCATTGAATTTTAAAAATCTACATAGAAAGCCATATAGATACTAGAAAATCTTTCGCATCATACTAACACTGAAAAAATACTAAAAGTAATGGAAATTGATGAAAGTATTGTTTTCTACAAAATCTCAACAGACACTTAAATTCTATAGAACTTCGAATTCTAGAGCATAATGCCTAATTCTATAAAACGTCTATAGAAATTCTGTGGCTTCCCGTCATAATAAAGAAAGTCACACATGCCATAACGTATAAAATTTTATCAAAATATCATGTAAAATAAGCCTTATGGCAGAAGTGACTTTCTCTGTTATGGCGGGAAGTCACAGAATTAATATGAATAATGGAAATTTATACAAAATCTAGGTAGATGTAATTATCATAAAAATATACATACATATAAAAATACTAGAAATCCATAAAAATCCGAATTCTAGATCATTGAATCCTATACATCTATATAGCAATCTTCAAAAATACAAGAAATTCAAAAAATACTAGAAAAACCTTTAAAAATTGATGAAATCAAAAATATGCGACAAATACTATGAAACTTTGAATTCTTGAGTGTAAAATTCTATAAGAAGTATGCAGAAATCTATATAAATACTAGGAATACTAGATATGTTATAAAATAATAAAAACACCGCAATATCTGGTAAATATTAAAAAATATTAAAAAATATAAAAGAACTATGGAATACTCGAAATCTATGTGATTGTAATTTTCTTAAAAATCTATCAAAATTTAAATTGAAGAAAATCTAGAAAACACTAGGAAATCCTTCTAAATTTCATAGATACTGAAGAAAATGCAAGAAACATTTGAAATCTATCAATACTCAAAAAATATGTAGGTTTAACTTTTCTTAAAAATTTATAAAACTTTCAATCCTAGAGCATACAATTCTTGAAACATATACAGGAATTCATAAAAATACCTGAAAATTCTTCAAGTTATATGTACTGTAAAAATACGAAAGAAAAACAAAAATAAAATCAGTGAAACAAAAAGTATCGGAAATTCGTCTAAAAGACACTTCTTTCTGACAAATGAAATTGTACTATCAAAGTTGTTAATTTCAATACACTAGCATCAAATTTTAAGAAATTTATAAAACCATCTTGCGTCGAATCCAAGAAAGCTATATAAAAATCCATAGTAATATCAGATAATCTTTCCAGTCGTATAAATATTGAAGAATTATGAAAAATACTCAAAAATTAGAAAAAATAAAAAATCTAATAAATAATGTGTAATATAAATAAATATGAATGTCAATATGTAAATGAAAAAAAAAATATCAATATAAATGTTATGGATAATTATTATAAAAAAAAAACCTCTTGAAAATCACATGAATCGAATTTCATTACAATCAATACCTATATAAAAAAAATTTGCAACTCTAGGCTCCGAAAGCTGAATAAACACACGCATAGTTGAAAAATTGTACACTTCTAATCAAATGATCAAAGACCCAAAATAATTGAATTCCGGAGAGTATATCTTTTTAAAAGAACACCTCAAAAAATTTTTTTCTTTCTGCCCCCCTGCTATAATTCATAGTTATACATACCTGGCAAGGCGTGGTGACCGGGACGTTAAGGCGCAGTATGACGGAAAGGGTAGCCAACTGACCATTCAAGCTGACAATGCTCAAGAACGTGTGATCACTGACTTTGTTAACACCGATAAGGTTCCAATCTGGTTCCAACTGTTCTTCCACTCGATCTTCCATGTCTTTTGAGTAAATCAGCACTCTCGGTTTTGCTGGCATCATGTTCCCTTTCTTACGGCTCTTCGTTCTTAACTGGTTCTTGAGCGACAGCTTCTTGTAATCCTGACCAATCAACCATTTCAATTGCAAATTAATGTTATGAACGTTTTAATGAAATGGAGAAATTATATTATCTTTTTTGTATAATACTAATAAACATATTATTTTACCTATCATTCACTTTAATAAAAGAAATCACGAACTCAAATTATGTAAATAGTAAAATAACCAATTATAACTACCTGAACGATTTCTGTATCGCTGACGTCACCCGAGGGCAAATCCGTACAGTCTTGAAGACTGTTATCCAGAGCGAGGTATAATAAATACGTTTTCTCCACCAATTGCTCAACGCCAATTTTTTCAGAATCAGTGAAAATGCGCTTCAAAAAATCAAGAACCAGGCAGCACAAGGTCGTGCCATTAACCAGAGATATTTCCTGCATTGTCTGGTACAAAACCTCAATTTTCACACATGGAAGCGTAGACAAGGATGGACTTTTGCACACGGCTGTGATCTATAAATAAATTTTTTACGCACAATTTAGTAATAGTTGGAACATTGTAATAAAACTGACTCATTTAAAAAACTGTAAAGCTTTTTATAGACAGAAAAGTAGATGAAAAACAACATAATTTTCTGTTATTCAAACAATTTTAGTTTTATGTGATGCTTACTCACATTCTGCCGTATGTATGATTCCACTTGTTTAGAAAATGCTTCATTTTGCCTTGCACCGGGCAAATTGAGAATGTCAAGGCTGCTTTCTGGTGTTAAAGAATCAAGCAAGTAACTCGTGCACTGGGACATGACTCGATACATCTTCAAGTAGGAAGCTGCCACAAGGATCGATTTCACTTCCTGGGGCATAACTTTCAATCTACAAATAAATACGTCAAAAAAACACTTTAATAAAATTCTCTCAAAGTTCAAACTCCATAAATCCATAGTAGAAAACTATACAAAAATAAGGAACAATACTCTAATTTCAGAAGTCATAAAATCTGTTCACAGATTTTTAAATTGAAAAATTAAATAAAAAAGTAAACTTACTTTGAGGTGTAGGCGTAATCGATCAATTTTTGCAAGGCCGATTTGTCAATGCTCCCTTCCAGTTTGTATAGTACTCTGTGATGCTCTTTGTTACCTTGCTGTTCAGAACTGAAAAGCTCGAACAAGAATGGCGATGCTGCTGCCAACACGGCTCGATGACCGTGTATTTCCCAGTTCCCCACCTGTTATCCACATAAATACAGTTTATGACAAAAACAATCACAACAAGAGAAAATGTCTCTGCAGATTATACGTAAAGTAATAAAAAATCCAGAATGATTCTCAAGTGTTTTTACAATTTCCATTGTGAATATCGAAAATCTCATAAACTATTCAAATGATTTAGGAGAATCCTTGAATGAAATTTAAAAACTGTGCTGGAGAAATGAATGCAACAAATTTTTTTTTATAAAACAATTATAAATAACTCCCGAGTCAAATTCAAAAACAAGGATTTTGTAGCATCTAGTTTTTTTATATAAATTTTATGAATTCTTTGAATTATATTTTTTTTCCTATAGGTGTAATTACATGAAGAATGACGTCGCAAAAATGCTTGTTTTTTCGCATCATGTCAAGAGATGAGAGAATGATGTTGGAATGCCTCTCATCGTACAGCTCCATAGTGGCTCCGCTCAAGCTTTCCTGATCTCCGTTCATAGCTATTGATGACACCATTTTTGCAATATCCTTCTTCAAAGTTGAGCACTCGGTTCACTTATGTTCTTGCTAAAGTTCCTCAATCCTGACCATGAGTTCGCAATACATATTCCTTTTCATTCTGCAAAGAAATTTGTTCTGTTTATCATTTTAAATTTCAGTAAAATCTAAGGATTCTTTGAAATGAGTGAATATTCAGGAAAGTACAGAAAAATTCATTTTTTGGTGGCTTTGGACCTTTTTAATTTTTATTTATCAAAATGCATCGACTTTTGAGGATTATAATTTTTGTTTCGTAGGTTTTCCAAGTCTGAAAAGATGAAAAGTTCAAAAACATTACACTCTCTGGTTGAGTTTCCTTACTACCGACTCAGCAGCCAATGAGGATTTTTACATCCCTCACTACTGTCCTAATGACCAATAAGAAAAATGACGAATTCAATTAAATTAAGGTCTTCTTTCTTCTCGAGTAATTGAGTGAAGAGAAAACCTTCAATCGATTAAATACGCCGTGTTTCTAATTGGTCATTGGGACAGTGTTGAGGAAGCACAAATCCTCATTGGCTGCTGAGTTGGGTGTGAGGGAACCCAACCAGTTGGCCGCATTTTGGCCCTGTATCAGCTCATCTTGGCCTGATAAGTGCGCCAGAATTAGTATATCTAGGTATATTTAGTATATTATATATTATATTAGTATATTTATCGATTTTTTTGAATTCTTATTAAAAAATAAAAAGGTTTTTCTTCTTTTTATTACATAAAAATATACCGTTAACTTTCAAAATATTGAAAA